>JAAGEH010000392.1:11159268-11275733 GCA_011751065.1 Lasiurus cinereus
GAAGGAAGGAAGGAAGGAAGGAAGGAAGGAAGGAAGGAAGGAAGGAAGGAAGGAAAGAAGGAAGGAGTAAATGAATGAATGCATTTGTTACTTTGGGAGGCTTCAGTGTTGGAATTCAAGGAATAAGTTTCATTAGACAAGTTATGTACATTCTTCAAGTAAATGATCCACCAGTAAGGGTTTCCCTAAGTGGGAAACTGAGCTGCAGGACAAGGCAGCCTTTCCTCTATTTGCTCAAGATGCATTTGCAGAATCAGGATTAAGAAGAGGACCCTTGAGTGTACATGTCAGGGGCCCAAACTCCAGCTGACTTCCCTCCTCTGGGTTCCCCCTCTTTCCAGGGAGGTCAGCATAATCTCCACAGGGTACCCCATATCTTTGAATAAGGGTATAGGAGAGTCACAGACAAAATGCTTTCCTAAATCTTCCCAGGCAACTTTCAAGCTCAGAATTGTAAATCCAAGCTACAAATTCCCTTTTCATAGAACATTGTAGACTTTTCTTGGTGCATATTCAGGAATGCATATGTGGCTCTCACTGGCTGGCATAGGGACCACCTATTTTCAGTATCTCTTCAAATCAACTCTCTAATACTTAACCCATAAAATGATCATCTCTGCATACATAGAGACATAAAGCTGTCTTTTGCTTATTTCAGGCACTGAAATAATTACAGCCTCCTGAAAAATTCAGACAACTAAGGTTGAAATAAAAATTGTTATTTGGATGAGCAAGAAAAAAAAAAGCTTCAATTCTTCCTTCAATCTTAGTCACCTCTGAATGAAGTGTCTAATGATACATAGGCTATTAATTCTATCTTTCTTTGGTGGACATTGAAAACATTTCAAAAGCATCTATAAGTAGACACTTCCAAATAATCAAAGCCAGCAATAACTGCAAAAGTTCACAACTGTCCTGTGTAATCGTTTAGTTGGCTAATGTGGTCACATCAGTGACAGTGGTGTGTTTTTATTTCAGGCTACAGGCAGGCTTTGTAAGAATGTGAAAATCAATACGAAAGGTTTGTCGGGGGTGACATGTTTGTTAATGCTTTATTGATTATGCTATTGGTTGTAAATTTTCTAACTTAATAAAGCTCAAGATTTTTTGCAGTAAAAGACAGAGGTTATTTAATTAACTGGCCACTTAACGCAAACTATGAACATGATACACTGTGACTGCTTCAAAGTGACACCCAATTCATCATTCTCCAAGTGGGCATGATGTCATACACACATACACATACACACACACAGACAAGAATATTATACCACTGAAAGAACTAGGCCAAAAAAGGCTGATACACACACACACACACACACACACACACACACACACACACACACACATATATATATATATATAATACTGGTAAATTACACTGGCAATGTACACTAATACTGAAAGAAGGGATAAATGTACATATAGCTGTTTTCTTGATAAAAGGAAAATAGGAATAAACTTTTAAAAAACTAGGCCAAATTACAGAGCTCATAATTCAGGCAGCATTGTAAAAAATTGATGAAAATCCATGTTCTGCCTCCAGAATGAAAATACCATGACCTAGTCCAATAATATTGTGGAATCACAATTCTTTATTTAACATATTTAGAAATCAGCCCAGTCAACGTGGCTCAATGTTCAGCATCAACCTATGAATCAGGAAGTTATGGTTCCATTGCCAGTCAGGGCACATGCCTAGGTTGCAGGCTCAATCCCTAATGTGGGGCATGTAGGAGGCAACCAATCAATGATTCTCTCTCATCATTGATGTTTCTATCTCTATCTCCCTCTCCCTTTGTCTCTGAAATCAATAAAAGTATATTAAAATTTTTTTAAAAATCAAATTAATCTAATCCAGCAATGATTAATGTCACTCTATCCCAAAACTGTTTGGTCCATTCTGTACAGGTTGTATACAGTCATCCCCCAATATTCATGAAGAATTAGTTCCAGAGATACTCCTTCCCATACCAAAATTCAAAGATGCTCAAGTCCCTTATATAAAACTAGAGGCTTAGCACATGAAATTCATAAAATCTGACTGTATTCTGTAATCAGAGCCATTTTCCCCAGCTGCCCACAGCCATTCCCACCCTCCCCCACTCCCCACAACCTGTTGCACCACCACCTACCCCAGTTCCCTGTTTGCCATTAGGGAAAGGAACCAAAAGGTGGTCAGTGTGCTTCATATTGACTGGTCGAGCAGTCATTCTGGTTGTTCTGCCATTAGGGTCAATTTGCATATTATCCTTTTATTATATAGGAATAGAGGCCTAGTGCATGGTTGGGGGCCAGCCCGCCTGGCCTGATGAGGGCCCCATATCAGGGTGGGGGTCCCCACTGAGAGCTGGGGCTGGCCAAGATGAGGGACCATGGGCAGTTTGCAAGCCAGCCATCCCCCTGATTGGGGTAGGAGTCTCCACTGGGGGCAGGGCCAGCTGGGGCAAGGGACCGTGGTCATTCTGATCTCTGGTCATTCTGGTTGTTCTGCCATTTCAGTCGCTGGGCTTCTATTATATAGGATGATGTAATATTTGCATCCTCCCATACACAGTATTTTAAGTCATCTCTAGATTACTTATAAGACCTAATACCATATAGAGTGGTACCTCGAGATACGAGTTTAATTCGTTCCATAACCTTGAGGTGTGGGAAACTATGAGACGCTAGAGTCGCGGTAAACTGGTGGGTCATGTGCAGCTGGCCGATCCGTGCAATTACTCCTATCTCAAATGTTGCTCGTATTTCAAAGCAAAAATCACTCACTCGATGGCTCATATCTCAAAAATCTCATATGTTAGGGCACTCGTATCTCGAGGTACCACTGTAAGTGCTATATAAATAGTTGTTATGCTGTATTGTTTAGGGAACAAGATTAAGAAAAATGTGTGTATATGTTTAGCACAGATGCAACCATCATGAGCCTAATAATGTAGTCCACATCAGCAAAAACGTAACTTTTTTCCCCAAATTATTTTCTATCTAAAGTTGGGTGAGTCTGTAGATGTGGAACCAGTAGAAGCAGAAGGCTGACTGAATTCACTGTACTAAATTCTGTACTAAAGGGTCTTTAAGTTCCTCAGTATCACATGAGTTCTCACTATCTTCTAATGTAAGTTACCAAAGCACAAAGTTGTTAAACTTGCAGCATTTACCAATGAACCAGTAAAAACATAAGCTTGTCTTTCTTCAAATGTAAATCCATTAGGAAAGGAAATGTAAGTCACTTAGCTTGATTTTCCTTGTGTGTGTGTGTGTGTGTGTGTGTGTGTGTGTGTGGTGCATATGCGTGAATTTCCTTCTGTAAACCATGACACAATATTATATTGTTTGCAACATTTCTAGAATTATATTGTGGTATTCAACCTTTTAGTGGGGTAGTTTCTAGTTTCCCATGGTGGAACTCAGCTCTCAAGCCTGCCAAGATGTGACATTAGAAAGCCACATGAAGCACAGTGCTGCTGGTAACATCCATTTAAGTCCTGATCACTTTCCACACTTATAGCTAAATTGGCATTAATTTTTTTAAAACATCTTCCAAACTTCTTTCCTCAGGAAATTGTTTATAATTGTTTTATAGACACAAAACTCTCTTGAATCATCAACTCTTCCAAGAAATTTTACAGATTCTCATGGAACCAATTCAATAAAGCATTTATTTCCATGGAAGAATGGGAGAGCAGAATAATTACCATCCTGAGCCCTCATTTCCCCAGTTACCATCAATGGGCTTTCTCACCTGCCAGGTTAATGCCTGCATATTCTATCCCCCACCATATAAAAAGTCTCTCTATCTGGTATTTACTTTCTCTCTTTCTTTTCCTCTTCTTTTGGAACTATTTTTAACGTGTCTTTTCAAGCCTTTTCAAATGTTCTAATGGAGCCCTCATGTGAATATTTCAAAATTTACTTCCATTATAAATTTCATATAAGCTCTTTCAAATTCTCAACAGTAACTCCTGATTAATAAAAATTTCACTGGGGCGTGAGTTCTTCTCTTTCCACTAATTTAAAAGCCTCCCACAGTGGCTTCTTAAACTATTTGGGAAACAATTTTAAAATGAAAATAATTATATAAATATATAACCATGAAACTCGGTTCTCTCTGGGCTTAACCTGGTAGTGGTTATAAGTTAATACATCATGGAAAAGGCCTTTTTGTTTCTTCCCGCCCCCCTCTTTTTATACAGCTTTGTACCTTTTATTATTAGTGTTTAAAAACACTGAAATTTTGCCCTAGCTGGTTTGGCTTGGTGGATTGAGCATCAGCCTATAGACTGAAGAGTCCTAGGGTCAGTTCTGGTCAAGGGCACATGCCTGGGTTGCAGGCTTGATCCCCAGTACAGGGCATACAGGAGGCAGCCAATCAATTATTCTTTTTCATCATTGATGTTTCTATCTCTCTCTCCCTCTCCCTTCCTCTCTGAAATCAAAAAATATATTTTTTAAAAAGTAAAAACACTAAAATTTATAAATTTTAAAATGTTATATGTTCTTATAGATTAGATAAAACATTAAAAGAACAAGATTAGGAACACAAAATTATAGATAGAAGAGAAGATGTAACATCCTGGAATGCTAACAGAGTAAAAGTTGTTGTCAAGACCCTAGTTTTACATTGGCTGATGAGTTCAGGGTGCTTATTAAGTAAATATGAATTAATGAATGGATGAATGAGGACACACATGGAACATATTGAAAGTGTCATAAACAAATATGATTAATTCAGATCTGTGCATTTGAGGCTATAAGAAAGTAAGGTGAAGAAAAAGAAATGCACAGCCAAGATTTTAATTTGTAGATACTAACAAATTATGTTCCAAAACAGTAATATAATCAAACAACCTGCACACTTGCCTTTAAAGTCACCACAGTATGAAATGTGTGATCTCATAGTTTTGATCTCAGTGTCCCTGAGTAAGAATGATTGGGCCCTGGCTGGTTTGGCTCAGTGGTAGAGCATTGGCCTGCAGACTGAAAGGTCCCAAGTTGGATTCCAGTCAAGGGCACATGCCTGGGTTGAGGGCTCAATCCCCAGTATAGAGCCTGCAGGAGGCAGCCAATCAGTGATTCCCTTTCATCATTGATGTTTCTCTTACTTCCTCGTCCCTTTTTTTCTGAAATCAATAAAAATATATTTTTAAAAAAGAATGATTGGAGGATATTTTTATATGCTCACTGGTTATTTTTATTTCCTTTTTTGTGAATTGACATATATTTGAGCCACTTTTCTGCACTTGGGAAAACTGAAGTTTCATTCATTAACTTAAGAAGACTTCAACTTCCAATATTGATAGCATTACAACCTCTTTCAGACACTGGAAATAAAAAGTGAAAAATTGTGATCCCTGAGAGAAAAATCAATGTGGTGAGTCCTGCAACAGAAATTGACTTGTAGATATCAACACCCACATATACTCTGAATGCCAATCTGTTGTCTGTTTTACGTATGCAAATACAGTCCTCCAGTCTACCGGCTATGTCTTATAACCTGGAAGTTTTGACTTTGATATTGTTAAATTTGTGTCTGTTGTTGAAACCAGTTTGGCTCAGTGGATAGAGCATCGGCCTGTGGACTGAAAGGTCTGGGGTTCAATTCCGGTCAAGGGCATGTACCTTGGTTGAAGGCACATCCCCAGTAGGGGACATGCAGGAGGCAGCTGATCGATGTCTCTCTCGTAGATGTTTCTAACTCTCTATCCCTTTCCTTTCCTCTCTGTAAAAAATAAATAAAAAATATTTTTTTAAAAATTGTGTCTGTTGACTTTTGTGGTTTGGTTTTCTGTATCACTTTCAGGATGCCTCCCCTGCCCACAAACTCATAAACAAAGTCTCTTCTATTTCTTCAGATAATATTTTAAATTCTTCCCAATAGTGCATTTCAAATATATCTTTGTAACTGGTATGAATCAAGAAGATTAATTTTTATTAAATGAAAAGCCAGTGTTTTTGTTACTATTTATTTAAAAATCTATGGAAAGGTATAATTGTTGCAGGACACTTGGATTCACAGAATGTCAGACCTCTAGAGACCCAAAAGAACATTCTGTTCAATGCCCAGTGCTTCAGGTAAGGAAGGTGGGGTCCAGAAGATTCAGGGACCCACCCACAGCCATCCAATTGAGTAGTGGCAGAATCAGAAATAAAATTGGGCTGCCTGACCCCCAGCACTCTCTCTGCTGCCCCGCAACTCCTCCTCTAAAGCCTGTCATCAAATATCGCCTGATGTGCCTCATGAAACCCATGCACACTTAAATTAGGTTCAATCACTAGTCTAAGTCTGCACCTATAGCCCATGGGCATACTGTTGAATCATTTAATGCTTTACGTCATGTGGGCCTAAAGAGCACCTTGGCTAACATTTTCCTTGGGCCTCTGCTTTGGGTGGCTCAAACCAGCTCAGGAAAACTTAGACACACTCAACTTTCCTTTCTGTTTTTCAGGAGCATTACCAATCAACAGGTTATTATCGGAGACTTTGTCCAGCTGACAGACTAGATCGATCTCTGTCTACAGTTTCTGAAATTCATCTCTTCAAGTCAATGTTTACTTAATGCTGCAGCCACACCAAGTTGGTGTTTCCATCACTCTTACTCTCTCTGCAAATCCAAGCAAGGTTCCATCTGAAGATGGCACTGCCGCCCCTGGGTCAGCCTCCAGATGCAAACCTTCCAACAAAGCTCTACTGCTTCTGTGTATAGACTCCTATGGCTTTAGGCGAAGAGAAGGATTTCTCCTCTGGTTCAGTGCTGCCTGAAAGGTTTCTTCTCCTCCACTACCCAATGCACATCCTCTGCAGTGCTTTCTGTTTCTCTTGTAAATGAAAATCTTTCCTTAGGGATAGAATGACTCAGACTGAGCTGCTACAGTGCTACTTGATCATACAACCAGAAGGACGGTAGAGGCACCGAAGTTCTTATAGTGTAGGTGTATCAGTTTTCTATTGCTGCTATAACAAATTAACCACTAACTCAGTGGCTGAAAATCACATAAATGTGTTATTTTATACTTTGAATCTAAAATGGGCCAGCAGAGCTTCCTTCTCTGATTTCTGCTGAGTCTGTTTCCTTGCCTTTTCTAGCCTTTAGAAGCCACCTGCATTCTGTGGCAAATGGACCCTCTTTACCACCTTCAAAGCCAGCAGAATGGCATCTTCAGATTTTTCTTTCTAGCCCTGCTACTCATCACCTCATTTTATAAGGACCATTTTATTACATTGGGTTTCACAGGGGATAATCCAGGATTGTCTCCCCATGTCAAGATCCTTAGCTTAATTACCTCTGCAAAGTCCTTTTGCCATCTAAGGAAACAGGTTCCAGGGATGAGAGTGTGGACATGGTATGGGGGAAGGACATTATTCCACCTGACACACTAGGGAAGAAGACAAGATGAACTAATTTGTCTTAAAAAGTAAACACTTAATAGATTATTTAACAGCAGATTCTTAGGCCATCCAGGCTTACATGTGATAGAGCTAAATTAGATTGACTCCATGAAGTTCTTTTTGTTACTGTCATGATGTTTCGTTTGTTCTGTACCCACCTTTCTGCAACTCTCCCTGCTGCCCCACCCTGTAAACTGCAAGAATGTAACAGTTGCACAAACCTGCCAATAGAAATCCAGAGAAGTGGACTCAGCCCAAATTAGGCCAACTGCACAGTACCCTTACCCCCTGATCCTGCCCCCTGACCAATCGATGGGGGCCGAGAATGTTCCCCCGCCCATTGCTATAAAGCCTTTGTCCCACCAGAGCTTGGGCGCAAGTGCTCTGCCCCCCCCCCCCCCACCCCTGCCACTGTGCCAGTGATTGCCAGAGACGGAAGCTCATGCTAGCATGAATAAAGGTTCTTTTGCTTTTGCATTGGGCTCGGCTCCTTCCTGGTGGGTTTTTGGGGATCCTGAACACTGGGCATAACACATGGAAGCCCATGAATGTACTTAAACTATCTACTAACACCTTTATTTCAAGAAGAGGGAACTGAGGCCCAGAGAAGTGAAATACTTGGCACATACACACAGCTGTTGAGTGACCTCCCAGGGCCTGGAATCCTAGCCTTTAACTGCAGACTGGGCTCAGGTGAACCCTTCCAGCCCACATTTGCTCCTCCCTCTTCTTAAAAGAAACATGCTTCCCGATGGAGCCTCTCAGTGTCCGGCTGCTTCCAGGACAGCGGGCTTCTCTTAAAACTCAGGACCTTCCTGCAGACCTTTCTGTCATGTGCTCTATAAGCACTGTGCACTGTGCAGTCATAGTCTTTAAAGATTCTTTTCTTTTATGTCTGCTTAAAATAGCACCTGCCATGGTGTTAGCCTCAGAAACTTCAGAGTGAGGGCCCAGAGGATTGGGTAAATTTATCACCTAGTGAACTGACCTACATTTGCCTTAATTGTTTTTTGGCCTGACCGTTACCCCAGGCATCAGAGTCAAAGAGAAGAAAAAAGATGGTGAGATAACAATGTGTATGCATTTTATGGCTCTGGTTGATCCTGAAAATGAATAATTGTCAGGAAGGAGTTTAAAGAAAAAAAGGTTCTTAGCATAGAGTTAATTTTCCAAAAGACCCACTTCTGCTGGTATTTCGGGAAGAAGAAATTATTAAAATGATGACTTGTGGGTTTCTCAGAGGTAGGTCATCTGATCTGGCTCAACTGTCCTTTTATTTCAATGTGTCAGGTCAGGTTTTACTTTATTGCAAAAAGACTAAGTTGAAAGCCATATCTTTTTTAAATATGAGCATCTTTATGTGAGCAAAAGACATCCATGTCTCTCTAATGTACAAAATGCTTCATATTATCAGATGTAATTGAAGAAAAAAAGGTTTTTGTGAAACCTGAATTAAAGATATCAACAGATATTTAAGATGTTTCTAACATCACTATCAAAGGCATATTATCTCCCTAATTTTTTTAGCACCTCAGTTGTAAATCCTTTTGAAGAGCTTCAAAAAGATATTTACATCCTTCTAGTCTGATCTTTGAGAACATTTGCAGCTGTTGAGTTTCATTTGCTAATCTGTTTCCAATGAATGTGTACATTGCATGGCTTGTTTAATATAATTTATTGCTATGCTTCAGCATTCGTGGTATTATCTGCCTTGATGTGCAAAGAGGGGCTGGATGGATAACTGTTTCTGTTTTTCATTTTTAATTTTTAAGTCAACGTAAGTTTTCTGCACCTTTCAAAATGTAATCAGTGCCAATAGAGTTTATGCATTTTAGCAAAAGAATGCTACTTCTTCAAATCTCTCCAAACAGTTCCCAGACCTCAGATTACTTTAATAAATATAAGATAAGTAAAATTTCAGCATATGAATGGCATTTGAAAAGAAGCTTCTGATACCAAATTTTTGGACTGGAATCCGGATTCTTTGTCCGCCAGAATTGAAGAATGAATCCACTGACAGAAAGTGGCATAACAAAGGTGGAAACTTATTGAAGAACAAGTACACACTCCCACATGGGGAGAGGGAAAGAGTCTCACAAAACTGACTCCCATGTAGGGAGGGGAAGAGTCCACTGGGTTACCTTTCCCTATGGCTTGCTTACACAGGCTGCAGATCCTGGTGCCTTAATATCCCCTCTGATTGGTCACCATTCCCTTAGACTGGTTACTATAGTAACTCCTGGGCTCAAAGGTTGAATCTCACATGGGTCAGGGAGGGTTCTTCTCCCACCCCCACTTCCTTGTTGTTTTCCTATTCCCTTTGGGCTTTCTTCTTCTCCTTCTGAATGAAGGGCTCCCTTCTCTTTATTTTGTAAATATGACCTTTCTTAAGCTACTGCCAGATCCCTTGTCTTACGGAAATATACCTATTGCTGCTTCCTTGTCTTATGGAGATGTAACTGCACCTGGCTTCCATGTCTTATGGAAATGTACCTTCTCCCAGTCTGTGGCCCTGTTTTTTCCATTGATCCCAATTCTAAAAAAAATCCCTAAACCTGCCTATATTATTCCAAAATTCCTACTTCACTTGTATTAGGTAAAATAATTTTTTGTTCCAGTTGCAGAGATCAAAGAAATGAAATTGTTAATCTGAGCACAACATGATTTACAGACAAACTGTCCACTTGTATTTCTCAGGTCCCATGGAGCTCTCAGACAAAACCTGAACTCAATATCATTCACCCAAATTCAACCTTTTTTCCATTTCCCTTCTCAGCACAAAACCACCACCATTCAACCAGCTGTGGGATCCCCTTATCCAATCACCATAGCCAATCACCAGTCTTGTCAGTTTTTATCTTGTAAATATTTCTTGAATTCATCTGGGTCATTCTACCTCTACTCTCATGGCCAAAACCATATATGACTTCAGTGAGCCTTGGGCACTTTTGCCTTCATGAGCCACTTCTGCCATAAAAAAATATTTAAAATTATGATTTATTACTTTGTTGGTACAAAGACAAATGTAATCCAAACTTGATTCATCGTTATACTTCCATCATTGTTATATTTATTTTAAAATTCTGGTTCTAAGAAAATCTAGAACTAAACTTTTTTCCAGCCACTAAATTGTGCTGTGGGCCCTGGGCACTGTGCTTTGCTGTGACAAATGGCTACATTGGAACTGCTAATGGTCTTGACCCTCACCTGAGCTACTCAGATTGTCAGTCCCCTGGTCTCTGCATAACTACTCGAAGCAATTCATTCTCCAGCTGCAGCCAGAGGACCTAAATATTCAAATTTGTTTGCATCCCACATAACATATCAGTCAATAGTAGTCCATATATATGAAAGTAGTCCTATAAAATTACTAGAGGCCTGGGGCACGAAATTCGTGCATGGGCAGCCCAGTCTGTACCCTCTCCAGTCTGGAATTCCTCTCACAATATAGGACTGCTGGCTTCTAACCACTCACCTGCCAGATTGCTCCTAACTGCTTCTGCCTGCCAGCCTGATCACCCTCTAACCACAGCCCTGCCAGCCTGATCAATGCCTAACTGCTCCCCTGCTGGCCCAATTGCCCCTAATTGCCCTCCCCTGCCAGCCTGGTCATCCCCAACTGCTCCCCCTTGAAGGCCTGGTCACCCCTAGCTGCCCTCCCCTGCAGACCTGATTGCCCCCACCTGCCTCCTCCCTCTTGCAGCCCTGGTCTCTCCCAATTACCCTCCCCTGCAGGCCTGGTCACTCCCAACTGCCCTCCCCTGCTGGCCTGATCTCCCACAACTGCCCTCCCATGCCAGCCATCTTGTGATGGCCATCTTGTGTCCACATGGGGGTGACTATCTTTGAGCACACAGGGACAGCCTTCTTGTGGGTTGGAGTGATGGTTAGATAAGATAATGGAGGTGAAATTTTTCTATCTCCTTCTGGTGATGTAGCCATTGTAACATCATAGGACAATGTATTTTTCATTATTCATGTGTTTGTGTGATGCTGGTTTAAACAAACCTACTGCACTACCAGTCCTAAATAAGTATAGCACACATGATTTCAGTAGTAGGCTACATCTAGGTTTGTGTAAGTATACTCTATGATGTTCTCACAATGAGAAAATCACCTGATGATGCATTTTTCCAAATATATCCTCATGTTAATTGGTGCCTAACTGTATTTTGTAGTAATTGCTAGGTAGTTACAATTAACATCTTAATTTATAACAATGCGTGCGGTTCAGATTTATACCAACTTAATTTTAATATTATACTAAAACTTTGCTCCTATACCACTCTATAGCCCCACTTTATATTGTTATGGTAACATATTGCATCTTTATAAATTGTGTCCCTATTAACTTCTATTTATTGCTTTATATAGTTATCTAAATTAGATTTAAAAGAAAAAACAAAGAGGAGTTGCAAAAAAATTATATTAATATTATCTTTTATAATTACCTTTGTAGTTATTTTCCTGGTGTTCTTATTTCTTCATGTGTGTTTAAATAACTATCTAGTGTCCTTTCATTTCATCTTGAAGATCTCCCTCAGCATTTACTGTAGAACACATCTAGTAGAAACAGATTCTCTCACATTTTATTTTTTTGGGGATGTCTTAAATTTTTTATCATTTAAAAAAATAATTTTGCCAGATAGATTTCTAAACTGGCAATTCTTTTTCCTCAGCACTCTGAATATGTTACCCCACTGCCTTCTGGCTTTCATGCTTTCTAATTAGAAGTCTTACATAAATCTTAGCAAAGATCCTCATACATGATTAGTTGCTTCTCTTGTGTTGCTTCCAAGACTCTTTGGTTTTGACTTTCAACTGTGTGATTAGACATGAAGGTTTAGCAGGGTGGAATGTGGAAAAGGTAATGGCTTTCATGGGATTGAAAAGCCAGGGTTTTAATTCTAGCTGTGTCACTTCCTAGTTGGTTTTCTTAGGTTTGGTTGGAATATAATAAAATCTATTAGGATTATTGTGAAAATAAAATGAAACAATGTAAATAAGGCCTAGAAGACAAGCATAAATCATTGTTTAATTTACATAGATACAAGGCATGGCTCAGCCTACAGTAGGCTTCTCTTTCATTGTTCACTGGTTGGCATTACCACTATTTTATTCATCCTGTACCATTTTTTTTCCTCCACAAGTTTTTACTTACATCTGCAATTTAGAAATACTACTCACATATAATTTAGGCTGTTTCAGTGGTTTACCCAAACCAGTAATATTCCTCTTTAGGTATCATATTGGGATGCTCAATAGAAAAGATTATGTTGTCACCTTGTGGCCCTCCCTGAGATGCAACTGGTACCCCTAGCATTCCTGAAACAACACATTATGGTAATAAATTGGCTCCAACTATGGTTTGGTTTGGATTTGTAGTCATATATTTGTGTTTTATTTTTGTGTTATATTTCAGCTCTGCCTCTTCAAAGATTGCTAATTCCATAGGTATAAGGCAACATTTTGGCCCTGCCTCCTGCAAACCTCACTGGCAGATATGCAACCTTCTCCAAGGAGGTTCATTACTGCAAGCCCAAATCTCCTCACCCCTATAGACATGATCCAATGATATGAAGCTAAAGATGTGTGTCCTAATGTGAAAGGGCTGAAATCCTTGCCTATTCTTTCCCCTCCTGGATTCTGAGTCCTGCCAACTCACATCCATGCACCTGCCTACTACTTCCTACCCTACCTGCCTTCCCTGGACAAGCTTCTGTCTCTCATTTTTACTGATTCTGGTGGACTTCTCTTTTTTGGCTCAAGTGTCAATCTTGATGCTCCCTAGTCCTGTTAAACTCACTCAACAAATAGTTATTGAGCACCTAGTGCATTTTCCAGGGGAATTTACATTCTAGCTTACTCTAAGATTCAGGCATAACAAAGAGTTCACTACCCAATCTCAAAAAGAGAGAGGCCAGGGTAAATCTGTGTTCATCAAGTGCCCACAGATCCTCTTTGAACCTTGAAAAAGATAGAACTTGAAACTCCAACAAATTCTAACACCCTTCTCCCTAAGGAGCAGTGTCTCCTTGAGTGTTCTATTTCTCCCTTTGTTACTTTGCCCACTACCTTGACAGCTATGGAAGGAAACTGTCCCACTGCATTTCCTGGGCATAATATGTAGATTTTCTTATGGATCATGGATGGGAGTCTTTTGACAATCTTTCCTTCTCTGCTAATCAGTCAGTGCCCATAGGCCATTTGTTCCTACACATACACAATGCCCAGAACTTTTAAAATTTTGTACTTCAGTTACATCTAAACTCTTGGATGGGTAACTTGGAGACCCAAGGATATTGTTTTATATCCAGTTATTTTGTTCTAGAACAACCTGTGAATTTATAACTACTTTTTAAATACATCTGACTAAAAAAAAAATACATCTGACCAGTTAGCTTCAAAAGATAATATGGAATTATTAATTTCTCCAAGATAGAAACCTAAAAAAAGGCCTCATCAAGCCTGTCTGTGCTTCCCTCTGGTACCAGACCACGTTCTGTTAATGATTATTAAGTGGCACCTATGGTTCTGTCCTGGGCTTCCTTTTTTCCATGAATAAACTTTACTATTGCCTTTTGAGTACATTGAAGTGATGTGATTCCTTAATTTTTTTTCCTAATAAATATACATTTTAACTAACAGGATTAATTTTATGCATTTCTGGATCTGTATTATCAAGCAATATTTTCATTTTTTTAAATGAGTGAGTTCTTTCATTCTGCCAGGTAGCTAAATGAGAGGTTTTTCTGAAGAAAATCCAGGCATTTAAAATCCTCACTTCTGGTTTTTGGGGGTTTTTTTTGTGTGTATGTGTGTGTGTTTTTTGGTTTATCCTCACCAGAGGACATTTTTTTTCCATTGCTTTTCAGAGAAAGTGGGAAGAGACAGTGAGCTTGAGGTTGGACCATATCATATGACTTTTCAGAAAAACGGTAAATCAGAGTGGGAGGGAGGCTGGAAGGGAGGGGGAGAAGGAGAGAGAGAAAGAGAAACATCAATGTGAGTAGACACATCAACTAGTTACCTCCTACATGTGCCCCAACCAGGCCAGGGATTGTACCTGCACCCTAGGAATGGGCCCTTGACTGAGAATCAAACCTGCAACCTCTCAGGGCACAGGCCAATGCTCTAACCATTGAGAAACACCAGCCAAGGCAGCATCTTTTTTGTTTTGTTTGACCTTCTAGCACATAATGTTTGGGCTTTCTATGTAAGCTACAATGATAGTAGCACCTTTGTCTGTTTCATGTGTTGTTGTAGGTGCTTAAATAGTTACTGATGAGCAAACGAATGAATGAACAAACTTTTATTAAATGACTAGAGAACTGTAGCACAAAATTCATGCATGGGAGAGTCCCCTAAGCCCAGCCTGCAATCGGGATGCCTCAGGGGATGTCCAACTGTCAGTTTAGGTTTGAACCAGGGGATCAGGCCTAAACTGGCAGTCGGACATTCCTCTCACAATCCAGGACTGCTGGCTCCTAACTGCTTACCTGCCTGCCTGCCTGATCTTCCCTAACTGTCCCCACTGCTGGCCTGGTTGCCCCTAACTGCCCCCCCTTGCTGGCCTGGTCACCCCACGCAGCCAATCATTTGGTCATCTCTTACTACCCCCCTGCCAGTCTGGTCACCCCACCCAGCCTACTGGTTGGTCATTTCTGTGAGGGCGTCCTAATCAGTTTGCATATTGCCCTTTTATTAGTATAGATTTTTTTTGCCATTTTCCATATTCATTTATATTTTAGTTGTGATGTCCCTTTTCAATTTTGAGTAGCCATTTGGTGGATTTGTTTGCTCTTTTATCAGCTAGTTTGTTTTCTCTTTCACACCTGAAAACTACATCATGCTTTGATCACAGTGACTTCATGTTCCAACACAGATAGATGCTTTCAGTACTTACTCCTTTAAAAGCAGTTTAAATGATTTCCCTCCTCATAGGTCTAAAATTTTCCTTATCTAGCAAACAGAGTAGAGCACATCCTGCATCACATGGTAGTTTTTGCAGGATGAATCTTGGAATAGTGTAACCAATAGGCCAAGACTGATTATTTCCCACAGTGCTGTCCACAGATCTGGGATGCTCTATCAGCTAAGTGTTGCCCATCTGCAACAAGTCTAGAAAGTGAGAATAAGCACTTAGAAACTTTTATGTGCAATTTGACATGGCCACAGCATTTGAGAATTGACTTTGTGTTTTATAAAAGCATCAGTCTGTGATATACTGCAAATAAAAAGCTCTGGCTCTTCATCACAAAGAGTAAAAGAAGCCCCAGTTAAGTTCTCAACTGGATCCAGTGTAGAGGTAGCTCATTGTGTCTACAGAAGAGACAGTGAGCTTGAGGTTGGGCCATATCAGATGACTTTTCAGAAAAATGGTAAATCAGAGGTGATGATTCTCAATGAATGGGAATCATAAGCCCTGGTATATGGTTCAATGGAAAAAAATCTATTAATGAAATAATGAACATTACACAGAAGTTATTCAGTATGGTGCAGTTTCAAAACCAATTTAATTTTTGTCTTTGCAGCATGCAAATGTAGCTGCTCTGCAAGGAAAACCTCATTCACTGGCATAAAAAGGCAGCCGAGCCAGGGGAGGGAGTAATAGGTGGAGCCTGTACTGAGTCAGAATACACCTCATTGACACTAAAGCTGATTGATGAGCAAGGAGCCTTCTGAGTCCAGAGGAGAAAATGGAAAAGAGATAGACAAATGGCACCAGGATGTATGAGAAACTGTAGGTGTGACACAGATGTGTGTTCTCTGTGCAAGAGAAGATTAGGGTCTTTCAAGGCTGACAGTTGTCAGTGCAGTTGACATACATTTTGCTAATGTTAATGGAAATGTACCAGCATGATTTAACCAAAGCCATTTACAGCTGTTGCATTAGCGTGAAATAGAAAGCAGTTGTAGGAGGAAGAACCCAAGAGGTTTTATGCGTATGTGTGTGAACAAATGCATATTTTAAAACTGCTATGTACATATAGTTTTCCCCCTAGAGTGGTAATTTTTATTTTTCTTTAAGGTTATTATCTCAGATCTTAAAATCTACAGCAAGTTCTGTGGTTCCAAAAAGCCTTCTCATGCTTTCTTTCTTCATTTTGATATTATACTTCTTGCATTCACAGGCTTTTATTTCTTACAAATCCATATTTTAGAAAAAAGTGCTCTTTCATCTTTCCTCATGATGCTGGAATTAGGCATTCTCACATGTGTTGATTCCTAGGAGTCATGAATTATTCTGGAATGCCAAGACATGGCTTTCAGCCATGGAATAGCAATGCCAAGGGCATGAGAAGTTTCTATAGATAGTGGATCAAATATACAGAGCATCAAAAGCCAACCTCGAAGGGCAGAAGATGAAGCCCATGGCACCTCTAGACTGCAGCAGTCAGTGTTTGCAAAGCCAGCCCAGAGTCAGTGGTGGGGGGAAACTGCCTTCAGAGTTGGAATATCTCCTGGCACAGAGGAGGCAACTGGGCGGCCTTCCACCCAGGAACTTCTTCAAGTAGCTGAGCATCACAGGCTGTCTCTGAAGGCTCAAGTGGCATATAGGAAGTCAGACATGTGGCTGGGGCAATCGGAAGGATTCTGAAAAAGAAAAAATAGGGACTTGAGCAAGGCTAGAAGATGGAAGAGTTGGTAAGCATTGTAGAGAATTCTTCAGGGGATAAAAAATAGGTTATATTTTATATTAAAAAATGGATGTGAACATCTGGGCTGGCATTTTACATTAAAAAGAGAAAGAACGAGGAAGGAACACAGTTTTGGTGACTAAAACCTCTGTCTAAGATGTGAATGCTCCCCTCCCCCCTGCTCCATTCCTGGGATCCAAAAGCAGACAGCTCTGATGCCATGGAATGCAGTGTTTGCATCAGTGTTTTGCCTACTCGGGACTGATTTTTGTCATTACTTCTCAGACACCTCTGCTCCTTCCTCAGGAAAACTCTCTCTCATGCAGATGCTTCCTTGCTGAAGCCTCTCTGGTCTTGTCCTTGCTGCTCTTTTTCCAGATAAATCCCCTTAATCTCTTCATTATCCTTTAGGTCCAGGCCTGTTGTACTTCTTCAGACACTTCAGAATCACCCTTTACAAAATGCCACTCTGACTGGCTTCTTCTCCATTCAATCCACAAGCTTGACTTAAGCATGACTGTGTGTTAGACTTTAGCCAAGAGTCAGGCTCTGGTTTCTTTCCTGGGCCATGTTTTTCAACATATCAATGCTCTGAAGCTCTAAGACCATGGCCTAAGATGCAGCTCAAGTTCTCGTGACTACAACAAAGGCAAAAAACCATAAACGTGGGGCTATCGATTATATTAGTCAGCAAGGACTGCTCTAATGCCACAAACCCTGATTGGGGTCTTAAAGAACAGGAATTTGTTTTCTCACAGTTCTAAAGGCTGGAAGTAAAAGACTAAGTTGTTGACAGAATTGGTTTCTCCTGAGGTCTCTCACCTTGGCTTGCAGACATTCACCTTCTCCCTGTGTCCTCACATGGTTTTTTCTCAGTGCACTATCCCTAGGTTCTTTTCCTTTTCTTATAAGGACGCCAATCCTATTGGATCAGGCAACCATGCTTATGACCTCATTTTATCTTAATTCTCTTCTTCAGGGCCCTGTTTCCAAATATAGTTACATTGGGGGTTAGGGCTTCAACAAATAAATTTGGGGAGGGGCATAGTTCAGTCCATAGCGTGAGTGGAGATGCTTTCCCCTGCAAGTAGCAGACACTCAACTGGAGCTCAGCTCTCCTATTGGGTTATCTAGAGGAAGAAAGTGTCCACAGTTCATTCTGGGGTTCAACAGGAACACAGGTTTAATAGCAACCATTGAAATTATGTCTGGTCTTGTGAATAGATACAAAGACAGTTTTCAAGGTTGAAAACTATTTTAAGATATGGTGGGTCTATTCTGTCCAAGTCCATTAATATTTATGGTAAACACCACCAACACACTGTAAACCAGCTATATTATTGCAGGAGGTATTCTCATTCCCACTGGAAATGACATTGACCTCACTTTCCTAGTTCAATTATAAGAACACAATTGATGATGACTAGACACCTGGCATTTTCAAGGTCTCAAGTTAGAAACTTTCAAAGCCACCACAATGTCTCTACTTTGTTTTATGAATCTCAGGACACTCATACTCACACTAGAAGACAATTTTGAAAATTCAGATGTTTAAAAAAATATAAATAAGCAATAAATAAATAAATGGTGGCATTCCGTAGAATCACCTTGTACTTACCAACTACACAATTACTTACAACAAAGATTCACACTTCAGGGGACACCAGAAAAGGCTCTTGTTCGTGCTCCTTTTACTGGTTAGTGTTTGTATGAGTTTTTCTTTGTTTTTTGTTTTTGTCTCCCCATTTTCTTAAAGTTTCACAACTTTCAGCAGTTTTATCTCCTCTTCTCTTTTCTTTTTACAAGTTCTATGTCCCTTTCCTTTCATCCCTCACCCAACAGCCCTTGCTTTTAGTTCTTGTATGCAGCCCTTCCTCTTCTCCTTCATGTCTCCATCCACCTTTCCCGACTGACGCCTTGAGAGACAGACTGCTTCCAGATACCCTGGGTCAATGTTTTATACTTGCCTTTAGGGAGTCACTTCTCTCCACATGTCGATACTTCAGGTGAGAACCAACAGCACTGTTTATAGCCTTGGTCTGGGAGTCTGTATAGGAAAGCTCCTCCTAAACATGGAGCAGGAGCATTGGGCATTCTCTTTGAAGAAGGCAACATTCTTTCATCTCAGAGCAGTGCCCAATTTTATAAGCACACTGAAGGTTAGATTGAAGCAAGTCAGATCTCAGCCGCTAATTTTAATAACTGTCTTGCCTCACAAGGGCTGTATATTTGGGATAAATCAGATTAAAAAAAATATAAACAAAGATGCAATCTAGGGTCCTTATTGCTCCATTTCATGTTTTTGAACAGTGTGATTGCTTGTTATTGGCATTGGATCTCTGTAGCCCCCAGGTACCAGAACACTTTCTGTCTACAAAGGCAGAATTGTTGGAGTTCCACTGGAGAATTAAATTAATTCTGCCATTCATAAAAGCCAACAGCCCGACTCAGTCTCAAACCATTGTTCAGAACATAAGATGTGAACATGTGCAACAAGGCTCAGGACTGGGTAGAGCTAAATAATTGGAAACATTAAAGTTTCTCCCAACAATTATTATTAAACTATTTTGATGAGAAGATTTTTAATCAATTCTGGAAATTAAAAATATTTAGAAATCCTAAAGCCACATGCCTTTGAGATTGAACAGACATAGTCCTCATAAGAGAAGCTCAATGAAGTGAGGGGAATACTTGAGGACAGGGCCACACGCAGAATGAGGGCTTTTTAAAAAAAAAGTAAATAACAGTGATATGACTCGTTTTCTGCCATGCCTGTTCTTCAGTTCACCCTATGGCTGGCTCTTCTACTTTCACCCACTGAGCAGTTAACTTCGACTTCCCAACATGGCTTGATTTCTTGGCTACTATGTTGTGCTCTTCCTTCATCATGGCTCCCAAAATTGATAATTTTGTAATGACCATTTGCCCAACTTAGCCCTGGAATATCCACACTCAGCCAGAGTCCTTCCAGTTCTGTCATAACCTTGGCTCAGTTTCAGTGTCAGATATGATAGAATAAACCAGCAGAAGTAAAGTAGCTACCTAGTCTCTCTCAGGAAAGAACAATGGGAGAAAAGCTTTAAAACAATGTTTATAGTTACACAGTTCTTATACAAGTTCTCAGAGTATAAGTAATGAAGTTGAAGTTTAAGAATAGAAAATAAATGTGATCTCATGAGTTCAGATGAGAATTGATGGCTAATGTACTAAAAATTTACGGGTAAAAAAGTTTAAGGGTAGTTCTAGTTTTAAACGTGGGTGGATCAAAAAGGTCAAATAATGTCATTAAAATAGAAATAAAATGTTTTGCTCTTGTTTTCTTCTGTGTTCTCATTGTTTAAAAATGTCTCACTTTTGAAGGATGATTAATACAGCCATAGAAAGGAGTTTACTTTCTATTAGTAAACCCAATATAAGGAACTCCCATTCTCCAATTGGTTCAGAAACTGTCCTGGACATTATTTTGGTTTAATATGTTATACTAGAGGGGTCCCTTGGCCTGGCCTGTGGGATGGGGCTGAAACCAGCTATCAAACATGCCACGAGGGATCCTGGATTGTGAGAAGGTGCAGGCCAGGCTGAGAGACCTCACTGGTGCATGATTGGGCCAGCTGGAGAGGGCTCCAGGGTATGTTTGGCCTGTTTTGCTCAATCCCAATCTGCTGGACCCCAGCAGCAAACTAACCTACTAGTCAGAGTGCCTGCCCCCTGGTGGTCAGTGCATGTCATAGCGAGAAGTTGAGCAGCCTTAGCATATCCTATCTAATAAAAGAGTAATATACAAATAGACTGTATCTCTGCTACATCCACCAGTCACGCCCACCAGCCAATCAGAATGAGTGTGCAAACTAACCCAACCAAGATGGTATGGCCATAGAGAGAGCAGAAGTGAGGCTTGGGTTGCCTTTGGGGCACACCAAGCTTTCCACACACCCTGGCCGGCTCAAGCCTCCACTTAAGGCAACAAAGTTTCAATGGCTGTGTAAGCAGAAGATTTGGCTCCGCTCCAGGCTACAAAGTTTCAATTGTAGAAGATAAATAAAGTCTGCAAACCACTACAGGCCCCTCACCCAGGCCACCTCACACAGACTGACAGAGGAAGGAAGTTGGGGCAAACAGTCTGGCAGGGGAGCAGTTAGGCATCAATCAGGCTGGCAGGGGAGTAGTTAGGGGGTGATCAGGCTGGCAGGCAGAAGTGGTTAGGGGCAGTCAGGAAGGCAGGCAAGCTAGCAGTTGGGAGCCAGCAGTCCTGAATTGTGAGAGGGATGTCCGACTGCCCATTTAGGCCCAATCCTAGCTGGGCAGTTGGACATTCTTCAAGGCATCCAAGATTGGAGAGGGAGCAGGCTGGGCTGAAGGACACCCCTGCCATGTGCACAAATTTTGTGCACTGGGCCTCTGGTCATTAGTATATTACCCTTTGGTTGGTTTAACAGCCAACTAGATGACCAGACACTTAGCATATTAGGCTTTTATTATATAGGACTAGAGGTCTGGTGCGTGAAATTCATGCACAGGGGAGATGTGTGTCCTTCAGCCCAGCCTGCAACCTCTCTAATCTTGGACCCCTTGAGGGATGTACAACTGCCCATTTAAGCCAGACCCCCACAGTGTGATCTGGCCTAAATGGGCAGTCAGACATCCCTCTCACAATCCAGGATTACTGGCTCTCAACCACTTAACTGCCTGCCTGATCGCCCTCTAACCACTCCCCTGCCAGCCTGATCAACACTTAACTGCTCCTCTGCCAGCCCGAATGACAACTAACTGCTCCCCTCCAGTCTGATTGCCCCTAACTGCCTTCCCTGCCACCCCCAACTGCCCTACCCTGCTGGCCCTGCAACCCCTAACTATCCTCCCTTGTCAGCCTGGTCACCCCTAACTGCCCTCTATTGCTGGTCTGGTTCCCCCCAACTGCCCTCTCCTGCAGGCCTGCTTCCCCCCTCCCCCAAATTCCCTCCCCTGATGGCCTGGTTCACTCCAACTACCCTCCCTTGAAGGTCTGGTCGCTCCCAACTGCCCTCCCCTGCTGACCTAAACACCCACAACTGCCCTCCCCTGCCAGCCATCTTGTGTCAGCCATCTTGTGTGTTGGAGTGATGGTCAATTTGCATATTACTCTTTTATTAGATAGGATATCCATGAACCAATCACAAAAGGTACGTGTTAGAAGTGCTTCTGTTGGCTCCTAGAGAGCCCAGTGTGGGAAGAATGGTTCTCCCAAAGCTGTGGTCTGCCAAAACTATGGCTCATGAGCCACATCTGGCTCTTTGGCCCCTTGAATGTGGCTCTTCCACAAAATACCATGGCCTGTGCAAGTCCATTTTGAAGTGGCATTAGAAGAAGTTTAAGTTTAAGTTTAAAAACTTTGGCTCTCAAAAGAAATTTCAGTCGTTGTACTGTTGATATTTGGCTCTGTTTACTAATGAGTTTGCTGACCACTGCCCCAAAGGAAAGCCAGAGAGCTACTGTTGAAGAAGTGGTCAGGAAGTGAGTACCCAAGAACACAGATGTCCACAACATTGGTCAGGAGCTCTTGACTGGATGTGGCAATAGAAGAGAAGTTGTAGTGTGTGTGTGTGTGTGTGTGTGTGTGTGTGTGTGTGTGTGTCCATTGGGTTTCTAGAAAGCATTTTCCACAATCTACAAAGGCAGAAATTTTTAAAAATCTGTCTTGTACACTACTGCATTACCATGACACATAATGAGTTCCCCCAAATAGCTGATGAATAAAAGAGTATGGAAATCCTTGTATATGAAAGGGAAAAATCAGTGAAGAGTCTGTGAGTGGAGACTCTGGACATATGCTCTAGACTAGCGATTCTCAACCTGTGGGTCATGACCCCTTTGGAGGTCCATCGACCCCATCACAGGGGTCGCCTAAGACCATCAGAAAACACAGATATTTACATTACGATTCACAACAGTAGCAAAATTACTGTTAGAAAGTAGCAAAAAAAATAATTTTATGGTTGGGGGTCACCACAACATGAGTAACTGTATTAAAGGGTCCCAGCATTAGGAAGGTTGAGAACCACTGCTCTAGACTGTCCTGCCAGATAGAGGATATTACCAATGTTTTTCTAATATCTTCCCCCTACTAGCAATGGATGAAAGTCCTCTAGATATGTGCTAAAGACTGAGTACACTAACTGCATAGTTTCTTTGATTTATCATGCTAATAATTTTATTTTCAGAAAGTAGTGGAAGTTGTGTTCCTTAGAATTGCCTCTGACCAAAATATGAGAATCATTTGAAATGACAGTGGAAAAGATAAGAGCCTGGAAAGTTTGGTATATCATCAACGTTTTAAAGATATTGTAGATATTTTCTTCAGATATGCACTTATAAAAATGCAAACACAGTGACTCAAAATTTCGTATTGACAAATAAACATATTAATTTGTAAAATTGTGACTAAAAGAAGCAATGAATGGGAAATATTTATACCAAATATCAAAACATATCCTAAAACTAAAAAGTGTGATACTGCCTCAGAAAAGACAATGAAACAAAACAGAGAGCCTAGAAATATATTTTTTAAACATGTATAGGTGACATCTTAAATGAGTGAGGAGAAAGTCAATTATTTGACCATATTGTTGGATCAACACAGAAGCAATCCTTTTAAAATAAAGTTGAATTCAATCTTATACCTAGATAAATTTCAAATGTTAAAAAAAACAAAGTAGTAAAAATATAAGGGAATTAGTAACTTTAGAATGCTAAAGACTTGTCCAATTGACATGAGTCAGAAGCCATCAAAGAAAAGATTGAATAAATTCTACCATGGGAAATTAAAATAAAAGTTCTTCATACAAGAAATATTATAACCGAAGTCAAAAGACAACCAAATCAAAAAAATTACTTATTCCATCACAAACAAAGTTTTAATTTCCCTAACATGTACGTTCAAATAAATTTTTAGAGGATCATCAACCATTTAAAAAATTGATAAAAAAAAATATAAACAGTTCATAGAAAAGTAAATGTAAAAAGGCTCTTAAAGTATGAAATACGTTCACCATCACTCAATGAGAAAATAGAAATTAAAACTTCAATGAGACACTATTTTCTTACCACTCAATTGGCAAAGATCCAAAATTCCAATAATATATTGGGTTGATGAGGCTTAAAGTAAAGGAAACACATTTATCATTTATCACTTGAAGGGGGATAAATTGAGGGTTATGAAGGTCAATATGGCAATATTTATTACAATTACAAATGTGCCTGCCCTTTGACCCAGCAATTCTACTTCAAGGCCTTTATTCTACAGTCATACCCACATATATGCAAAGTGATTTATGTTCAAGATGGTTTGTTGCAACATTGTAAAAGCAAAAGATTGAAAACTAAAACTACATGAATGTACATTAAAAAGGGACCCAGACAAGGCAATATTATTCAACTGTAAAAAAGGAATGAACAATCTCCAAAATGTATTAGTAGGTAAAAAAAGAAAAGTATGATACAATGTTCAAAAAGGAGGGAAAAGATATACATTTATTTTTTAATGCATAAAAATCTCTGGGTGGATACCCAAGATATTGGCTCACTGAGAGCAGTTTATATTCAAGGGGAAGAGATTTATTTATTTTTATTTTTTTAAATATATATTTTATTGATTTTTTTTTTACAGAGAGGAAGGGAGAGAGATAGAAAGTCAGAAACATCAATGAGAGAGAGAAATCGATCAGCAGCCTCCTGCACGCCCCACAGTGGATATGTGCCCGCAAGCAAGGTGCATGCCCCCAACCGGAATTGAACCTTGGACCTTTGCCGACGTTCTATCCACTGAGCCAAACCAGTCTTGGCAAGGGGAAGAGATTTAGACTCTCTATTTTGATGGCAGTAGTGGCAAAGAATTTGCAGATATATCACATTAAGTTTTTAAAAATCACACTTTTTATTTTCCTAGAATTCTGAGCCATATGAATGTATGCCCTACTCAAATATTAAGTAAATGAATCATTTTTAAAGACAATGAATATCTATGGGTTTCCAGGTTGCAGCAGTTTGCTTTTATTAACAGAAAAGAAAAATTCTATCTCCAGAGATTTTTGCAAATTAGGCTTGATGTTAGCCTTCCAAGAAGCACTAGGAAAGATTTTTTCTAGTTTAATCAAAGAGAAAGTGACGAAAGAGAAGTTATATTACATCTGTGGTAGTTAGCAATGTGTTATTATGGCCCTTTTTATATTTCTTTGTAATTTTTAATATTTCCTCAATGAGCAGAGATTACTTTTGTAACCAGAAAAAAAAAGTGTTATTTTAAAACTTATATGTCCTATAAAATTTACATATTAGTTACAATTCACATATTGCCAATTCCCCTGCCTTCTAATGAAGGCCAACCCTTAGTAATCTGTTGCACCTGCTGATGGAGTACTAACCTGAAGGCACTAGTTGGAAAATCTAAATGAGAAAAATAGTCGCCTCCATTTAAAAAATAAATAAAAAGAAAGAAAACAAGAGTGGATATGTAGAAATTCAAGAGAAGGCAATGGCTTACGCAAGTATGGCTGGAGAAGTAAATGTCGCTGGGGCAGAAAGGAGCCTTGACAAGATTGTCAAAAGTGGAACAATAAAGACCTTGGGTTGTAAAATTAGATATATTCAATACATTAGATATCTTTAAATAGAATTCTATGATGTTTGACCACATGGTGTGTCCCAATTTCTTTATGAAAACATCAGTAATTTTGTATGTTTGTACAGTATTTTTCAGACCCCCTCCCCCTCAAAAAAAGGGATTTTAGCTGAGAAGGAACCTGTGAAAACCCTCCAGCTGGAGAAGACAAGGCAGGAAATAGGAAGGACTAGGCCAGAAGTGCAAGATGGTCAGTTGCTGGAACACGGGCAGGGAAAGGCAGGAGATGGGGCTAGAAGGCAATAAACAGGATACATCATGAAGGCCCCTCTGCCTTGTAGGACATGTAGACTTTATCTCATACATTATGTGAAACCACCAAAGAGTTTTAATCAAGAATGTCTTAGATTTGTATCTCAGACTGATTATGTGGCTGCAACTAGATTATGTGTCAAGACTATGACAGGGAGACAGATGAATTTTATTTTACAACAAACCTCATACAAGTTACGGATGAGGATGGCAGATTAAGGACTATGGTGGTCAGGCAAAAGAAACATAGAGATATGCAAACTTGTCAGAAAACAAGATTAGCAAGACAGGGGTTGTCTCAGGTGAGAGAAGGTTATTGAGATGCTTCCTAGGATATTTAGAATGTATACTGTTGACCAAAAAGACAAAAACATATTTAGAAAAGAGAAATTTTGCATTCTTGTTTTATTTTTGCTTTCTGAGGTTTTTGTGTGTGTAATAAGAAAACTATGAATTCAGTTTGAAAATGCAATATTCATGCATTTAAAATACTTATAGGACAGCCAGGTAGAGATGTTGAGCAGTTGATTAGATACCTGATCTACAGTTTGGAAAACAGTCTGGGTTAGAGGCATAGAAATCACTAGGTTATGAGCAAATAAGGGAGATGAGATGTGTTTGCCTCTGGAATATCAGCCGAGAAAGAAAGCCAATGGGTCAAGCATGAAGCCCTTGGGAAATGATGTCTGAAACTGCAGATATGACTCTAGGGTTTATGGCTTCCATAACTGGGTGACTATTTCAATCAAGCTTCTTTAGTTGCAGGAACAGAGACTCACTCAATTTTTTTCAATAAAAGTGGAGCTTATTAGGTCTAGACCTAGAGACGTCAGGAAATGAGGGTCTCTGTCTCTAGCTACCTCTATTTCTCTCTGCACATCCTCTTCATTGTCTTAGTACAGTCCGGATTTGTCACCTCTTTTCTAGGATTAACTACCTCAAAATGCAGAGGTTTATAAATATTCTGAAACTGCAAGCAAAATGTTACATATCTATATGTTCATTTGTACATTTATCTAGGGAAAGAGTCCATAGTCTTCAAAATTTTCTCAGAATAATGTAAGATCTAAAAAACCTTTCAAGCCTCATCATCAACTCTCTCTTTAGAGGGAGGCAAACTTTGGCTTGCCTCAACCCCAAGTCAATCTTGTGAAATCCTTTTATATTCAGATCTATTGCAAATTATACAGTGTCTTTCATTTTTGTTAGTTCAGATTTCAAAATTAGAGAATATTATTGGTGCAGTTTTTTTTGGGGGGGAGTTGTTATTGTTGTTGGCTGGTTGGTTGTATTTTTTTGTTGTTGTTTTTTGGGGTGGTAGGCCTGGCCAATGATGATAGGTAAGATTGCTGCTCTTGAGTCAGGATGAACTAGCATGGGCAATGATCCTATCTAATAAAAGAGTAATATGCAAATTGACCATCACTCTAAGAAACAAGATGGCCACCCCTATGTGGTCAAAGATGGCTGCTCCCATGTGGATACAAGATGGCCACCACAAGATAGCCTACACTGGAGGGAAGTTGTGGGCAGTTAGGGGTGACGAGGCCAGCAGAAGAGGCAGTTGGGGGATACCAGGCCAGCAAGGGAGGGTAGCTGGGGGGGACTCAGGCCTGCAGGGGAGGGCAGTTGTGGGGGGGGACCAGGCCGGCAAGGGAGGGAAGTTAAAGGTGACCAGGATGGCAGGGGAGAGCAAATAGGGGCAACTGGGCTGGCCAGGGAGCAGTTAGGCATTGATCAAGCTAGCAGGGATGTGGTTAGGGATGATCAGACTGGCAGGCAGAAGCAGTTAGGGGCAATCAGCAGGAAAGTGATTGGGAGTCAGCAGTCCTGGATTGTGAGAGGGATGCCTGATCAGGTCTAAACAGGCATCGGACATCCCTCAAGGGGTCCCAGATTGGAGGGGGTCAGGCTGGACTGAGCATGAATTTTGTGCACCAGGCATCTAGTGACAGTATATAAAGCCAGGCTACCTATATAAGCAGGGGTTTAGGTTAAGGAACTTCCCTTAGAAGGGATGTAGTGTAAACAGTATGGGAGATAACGGCATGGACTGGACAGGAGGGCCATTAGCCATTAGGAAGAGTCAATTATATTGGGCATATTGGCTTGGATGATCAATAGTTGGGTGATTGAAATTACATAGAGATTGAATAATTGAAATTACACAGAGATTGAATTAATTGATTGATATTAAGCTGGAAAGAAATTGCTATAGAATTCTGCAGAAATTTTTTTTCACTTTATCTTTTCAACTTTTTTTTTCAATAAAAGCATATCAAGGATGTTTGCATTTATCAGAAAGCTGAGGAGAATATATAACGTATTAGAAGACAGACTTCAGTTTCAAAAAGATCTTGGGAAATTAAATAATAACCCAAATCAAAGATGATAAAATTTGGTGGGATGAATATAAAATATTATATTTGGAATTATTAAAATCAAACACACAACTACAACATCAGGAAGAAGAAGTCTAGCTATATGTTCACATATAGCCTCAAATAATGTCTAACCAGTTTGAGACACCAACATAAGACAATTACAAAAAAGAAGAAAACTAACACTCTGTATTAATAAAGGTTAAATGCCCAGATCCAAGTGTGATGGCCCATTTCTCATTGCTCAGACAATATCTACATGTAGTACCCTCTTGCTGGGGCTGTAAATATATATTTTTAATTTTCATTAAGGTTTTACTTTTTTAGAGCAGTTTTAGTTTTGCAGCAAAATTGAGGAAAAGTACCGAGATTTCCCATAGACCCCTGCTCAACCCACACAGCCTTTCCCATTACCAAATTCCCCACCAAAGCGGTACATTTGTTACTATCGATGAACCTACACTGATATCAGTATTGTCAAAGTTCACAGTTTACATTAGGGTCACTCTAGATATTGTCTATTTACCAGGTTTCTGCGCTACATTTTTGAAAAATACAATAAACATACTCTACCCCTTAGGGTGGCCTGCCTGCCTTTGATTTGAATTTCTTCCTAAGGTATCGTCTCTGATATTGTTCGCCCATGCTTTGTTCATTCTGGTCCATGAAAAATGATCTCCTTCATCCCACAACTGGCCAATTCTAGCTCTGACCTCAATTACCTTGGTGAGCCCACTATATCCAGGACACAATTGTGGTCTTTGTGATTGTGCAATGAAGCCTCAGTCCACACTTTGAAACAGACTCCTAGAAATTCCAGCGAGCAAACATGAGGGTCAGTCTTTATAGTGCTGACAACTGAAGAAACTGAGGCACAGAATTGAGTCTCAAAGTAAGTGACCATCACATCACAATCAGCGGTCAGACTCTACACACTTGACCCTAACTGTGTGTCCAGCTCCAATCTACCTTCTTCAGTTTTTCTCTGAGCTAACTAGTACAAAGTTCCTGAAATCAATTTTAGAATAACTTATTTTGTCTTTTTGGAATTCTTCCCTTTTCATTACTCAACTTGTCAGCTCTATTCACAAGACCTCAACCTCTCACACTCTACTCTGCCTGCTCTCCCTCCCTCTCCTCCACATACAGAACCAACTCAAGAAGGAAGGTTTCTGTTTTCATTTTGGCACCAGCCTCATCTGAGTCACTTCGAAATGAAGATAAGTTTTGGTTACAGTTTGGAAACGACAGGGGCTTGTGGCCCTGATGGTGTGGCTTACCAGCCACACTTGTAACGTAAATCTGCTCAACCCACACATCATTAGTGACATCAGCTTGCTTCCAAACCCAGCTGTGAATGTCCAAAGATCGGTGCATTTCTTTCCACATGCATTGAAATTTAGCCACAAAGGAAATTGTGGTAAATTGCATATGTTTGAGCCATGCAACAAACAAAACCAGGCAAAATCCTCTGGCGTCACCGGCTTGGTAAAAAGGGACTCAGTCACAGGAGAAATGACAGCAGTGTCCTTTTTGAACTTCCTTGTGTAGACTGTGGAGTAGGAGGCAGAAGTGAGGCCAAGTCATGGGGCAGGGGGTGGAGGGCAGTAAGATGGAGCTGGCATAGTTATGGGAAGCAGTAACAGATCCAAATGCTCATGCCAGGTAAGACCAGCATGCTATAAGGGAAGGGCTGGGTGGACCAGCCCTTCCCCTATAGCAAGGATACAGGGCAGGAGTACCTGGTCTGCAGCAGAGATCCTGGCAAATCTCAGGCTCTCGGGGGCCTGTGGACAGGAGGCTGGCCCCATTGGGCAGACTGTATAAACTCTGCATATTTGTTTTCCTCAAACCTACCAGCAAGGCCAAGTGTACATTTTCAGGCTAATGGCCTATTAGAATGCCAAAATAAACTTCATTTAGTATTTGAAAGATTTTTCAATTTTTGGCTCTAGTGAAAGACTTGGCAATTTCACCCAGAGTTCTTACATGTGATAATAACAATTAACTAAAGGCAACTACATGCCTCAGGGCAGTGGTTGGCAAATTGCGGCTCGAGAGCCACATATGGCTCTTTGGCCCTTTGAGTGTGGCTCTTCTACAAAATACCATGGCCTGGGCGAGTCTATTTTGAAGAAGTGGCACTAGAAAAAGTTTAAGTTTAAAAAATTTGGCTCTCAAAAGAAATTTCAATCGTTGTACTATTGATATTTGACTCTGCTGACTAATGAGTTTGCCGACCAATGCCTTAGGATATCAGAGCCCCATAGAATGTGCAAATGAATCCCAAGGCAGACCTCAGAGTCAGGCTCTGGGCACATCTACTCGTTCCCTCACTCCTAAAATTGTAGCTCTAAGGTCCTGTCCACACTTGCCAGGAAAGTGCTGCCCAGTGACCAGCTGCTGCCAGCAGTGACCGCACATGGTTCCCCAAGTAGCAATTCAGGGTGATTGCCCATACACCAAACAACAGTTACATACATTGAGTTGTAACATATTTCAGATTCCTGTGGCTTGTGTGTACTTAAATAAAAATTATGGCCCACTCTTGGAAAGCATAATGAAAACTTGGTCTTTTTAAGGGCTCTGAACTATTTCATTGGTCCAACAACATCTATCCCTGAATCTAATACCATTGTTGTGGAGCAAACATAAGTGAATGACCATTGGAGTCCAGACCAAATTAAAATTTCATTAGCTGGCCAGCAACTGCTCTGCCTTTCTCCACACAGGGAGTCCAGAGAGCAGTGCTGACCCTTTGTGTAGGACTGCTTTTAAGCATATTTACCACATCTTGTTTTTGCAGAGCAAGCAATTTAAAACAAAAGAGTTTTTCTTAAGTAATGTCAGGGTCATATTATTGATGACCATGTTATTTACAGGGTCATCCTGTTTTTCAGAAAGCTAACAGTGATCTAGCTTGCAAGGCTATTTTGTGAGCTGCAGCTGGGATTCAAGGCTAAGTTGACTAGGAGGAAGCATGCTCAAAAATTTCTACTCTCTAACACCATCACCCACGAAGTCTCAGGGGGAGGGGAGGACAAAGGTAATGCCCTTACTCCTTCGCTAAAGGGTGACCTAGCTGGCGCCTCTCAAGTAAGTCCTTCAGGTTTTCCCCAGCATTAACCCCTATTTGTTTCCCTTCACAAACTCTCTTATCCAACACACAGTCAATGCTATCATTATCAGTCATTTAATCAAAAAGTCTACTAAAATGGAGAGTTCTAATAAAAACACAGATACATACTAATCAACCTTTTACTGTAACCTAAAAAGAAATACGAATGTGTGTGTTTATCCTTGAGTCAGCATGCATGCTTGCCTTCTGACCAGTCAACTATGAAAAAAAAAGAAAGAAAATTGTACACATTTTTTTCAGACCTATGTTCCCGGACTAATCATGAGATAGCCCTAGCATAGCAGTTGCCTGAGGAGTTAGCTCATTCAACTCCTTTAATGGAATTGAAAATAATGTGGCATTTTTATAATTTTACAGATAAGTACAATGAAGTCAATCCAAGCAAATCTGGGAAAGGTATATCTTAAGTGCCTCTAAAAAGAGGGTTATCAGTGATAATGATCTGTTCTCTAGAACCCTAGAAAGATTCAGGAATTAGAAGTCCTAGTGTCACTGAAGATGGGAGAGAGGCAAGAAACTAAGAACAAAAGAATTGATTGGAAATCATTAAGATTTCCATGCTGCTCATCAGCTTGTCCAGCTTGGTAATTGGTCTCCATCTCTACCTACCACAAGATGCATGGGTTTTATTTGGGGAGTGAGACAACCAGGTATGTCAGAGGGCAGAGTAGTGGCATGCCACTGACATCAGAGCAATAAATCAAGGTCAGATGCTAAACCCTAAGACCCCATTGCTACCTGGCCTCACCAGCTGCTCAGCTCTAAGAAGACTGGCAAGCAGGCAGTTACCCTAACACAGTGGACGACAAACTGTGGCTCGAAAGCCACATGCACCTCTTTGGCCCCTTGAGTGTGGCTCTTCCACAAAATACCATAGCCTGGGTGAGTGTATTTTGAAGAAGTGGCATTAGAAGAAGTTTAAGTTTAAAAAATTTGGCTCTCAAAAGAATTTTCAATCGTTGTACTGTTGATATTTGGCTCTGTTGACTAATGAGTTTGCCAACCACTGGCCTAACACATGAACCTGGAGTGTGACAGAGGGAAGGGTGTGTGCAAAGGGCCAGGGGTTGAGACAGTTCTGCAAATGGTCAGGTGGGGAGGACAGTGAGCCATGAGCACAGTGAAATGGGAAGTATAAAACTAGGGAATCTTAACCCTCAGCTTCTTTAAGAGCTTGCAGAGGGTTTGGAAAGGTATAGTGGCATGATCATTAACAAATTCAGCATTCTAACAAAATTGCTCTGGCAGAAGAGGGGGTTCAAATTGTTAAGGAGGTAAAATTGGAAGCATTTGGTTGGATATAGGTGATAGTGTCAAATCCCAAAACAATGCATACAGGAGGAGGAAGAGCAGGTTTGAGGTCAGGAAGAATACACTGGAAAAGTTGAAATGAAAAGCAAGAGCCAGTCAGCCTCCCGCTGAACTCCTATTTTAAATGGCTGGCCTCCAAGCTCACCATGTTGCCCTTTTAACCTTGCTGGTTAATAGACCCATGAAAGACTTGGAATATTGGATGTAAAGGACTATTATAAGTTGAGCAATGTGGTTGCTGTGATATTTTCAACCACTTTCCCATCTTTCGCCAGGAAATGTTGTTTAATTTCAGATTCAGTGAATTTGCCAGGAAACAGTCCAGTGTGTGCAGAGGTCAATTTTATAATTATGAAATAGTTCGCTCTTTCAGAAGCAGCAGAAGCCATCAGGCCAAATTCTTAAAGAGCAGCTACTAAAATGACACCCGCACAGCCCGCTGGTATGAGCACACCAATGACAATGACATGGGGGCAAGAAGTGCTTCTGGGCTCATAGCTGAGCCTGGGCAATCAGCCAGGCAGCTTAGGCAAGGAGACTGAGGCTATTCTACAGACATCATCAGCAAGGACTGGGCATCCACATCCAACTTGAGCATCTCCCAGGATCCTCCTGGTGTCCTCCCATGGACCATTTGCACACCCAAAGGATATACAGACAGAATTGACACTAACCAATTCTGCTTAATGTCTACTTGGTACAGAAGACATTAGCTATGATAAAATCTGGATGCCATTTTGGCTTAAATAGTTGTCATCTAAAGAAATATTCAACTATTGATTTTCAGTTTGGAGGCTAAAAAAAATGTCATGTAGACACTTAAACCAGTCTCCAAACAGCCCTGCCACTAATTCAGGCCAAGCAGACAGGGGGTTGAGGACAGGAGGTGCCCATTTACCTGGTGTGCTAAACTTCAGGGGACACCAGAAAACTCAGGCATCAAAATAAATAATATTTTATGCAATATTTAAAAAATAAATGTCAAAAAATCTATCTTGAACAAAATATAAAAAGTTTACAAGGAAGTGCCACATCAAGTCATCTTGGTCTCTGAGACAAGAGGAAAAAGCAGCAATATCAATGGTTTCTTTAAAATTTTAATATTTTTCTCATTGTGGATTTTTGCATTAATTTGGATTTTTTAAATATATGACATTCAACATTTTATCTTAGGTACTGACTTGTCAGAAATCTCTTTAAAGCTTGCTATCAGAAGTAAACACTTTGTTTGCCTTGCTCTTAACTTGGCCATTTGGACATGAACTTAAACAGATATACACAGTCCCTTAGAGCTTCAGACACATCCATCTCCACCCCACTATGTGTGAGCACACGAGCGCTTGCGCAAACACACACACACACACACACACACACACACACACACATACACACACACACCAGCATGGAGTAATGAAAAGCTACTCTTTGGAAATGGAAGCACACATCCTGTTCATTTGTAGAGGTTATAGAGGGCATTCTTAAAACAACTTTTCTCATTTATCTTCCCAAGAATGCTGCTGCTCACCTTTAAGTACACACCTGAGAACAGCGTTTTTAACAGAGCTGTACCCTCGGGTTGTGCTCACACACGGAAAAGAGGAAAATCAATTTCAATCCCCATAGGATGGAATTACTGGTGCAGAAGGTCACTAAATGCTAGCACTGTTCAGTGGGCTTGGAACAAGATCCTTGTCCGCATTGCTTCACTGTACATTCAGCAGAAGGGGAAGGGAGGCCTGGAGACTCTCACTCGCACCAGGGAAGAGAAAGATGTCAGTTGTACAAGCCACAGGACAAGTACTTTAAATAACAAAGGGGAAGAGCCCGACGACAAGTGTATGTGCAATGTGGAATCACAGACTTGTGTTTGCACCTAATGCTCTAGAGAAATTGGCCAAGACTGGCTCAATGAACTGAAAACATGAGTGTAATTCAATCAAGGTCACTTGTCAAACTGGGCCATTGCTCCCCGAGGGCTTGCTGCACAGATGGGCCTTACCAAGAGACATGGTTCACAACTGTCTCAGGGGAACCTCCAGGCTAGGTTGCCATTTTGTTCATGCCCTTCTCTGCCTGAGTATCTGATTTGGACCATCTACAGTTTATAGGGGATATATGGGCTGAGCCTGGAGCCTGCACCAATGGTCATGGCAGCCCTGAGCCCTTCCAGATGTCAGTAGATGGGTGCCATTTCTGTCACCTCGAAGGTTATTATATTGAAAACCACAGGAATGGTAGCAAGGTCTGAGACCCAGAGGGGCAGTAAACCAATGACAGCCAGATTCCTTCAACAGAAGACATGTGAGGATCCCATGAGCACACACATTCCCCTGGTGGGAGGAATAGGTTCAGTGGAAAGAGCCAGGACATGGAAGTCAAATGAATCTGCAGACCTAAGTCTGAATCTTGGCTCCATTCATGAGCTCTGGGACCTGGGACATTATTTAACCTTTCTGAGGTTTGCTTACCTAATCTATAAAGTGAGAAAAAACAAATGGATGTAAAGTACCTGACACAAAGCCTGTGCTCCTCATGTGTCTATTCCAACTCCCATTCCCAGCAAAGAAATTTCCTATGGGTCCTCTTTCTCACCATCTCTAAATTGTTCTTTGTATGTGCCCAAAGTCTCCAGGCCACTTTTGCTTTCTGTTATCATGGTCAAGAGTAGGTCTGGCCCTTTCTTTACCAAGCATTGGCACTGGGGACACTGAGATTAGATTTTCCCAAGAAAAAAATGTACTCATATTAGCACATCGGATTCCCCACCGGCATGATTCATATTAGGCAGGGAGGCAGGGAGGAAAAAGAGAACAAAAGTGCTCCTCTTCCTCCCCCTTCTCTTTCTGTGCTCCTTCCTGTCTAGTCCCCAGGAAACCAAGGGGAAACCAAAAAACAAGGCCTAGTGGGCCACCTCACAGTCAGTCAGCTGTAACTCTGAGCTAACTTATGCGGAGGGTCACAAAGGAGAGCAGACTCCAGGTGCTTGGTCTAGGGTCCAGGGAAAGGCCTGGTGTAGGATCCTGAGAAAATGGGAACATCACCCAGTGGGTGGGTGGGAGCTCTGGTTTACCTGAGCAGAAAATGTGTAAACTTATCTTTAACAAAAAATTCAGGACTCATTTGCTGGCAGTGAGAGCAATGATTTGAAATTACAAATCCCCTCCCAAATCTAGATATGGCTGCCAATCTCAGTAGAGAGATTATTAAAAGACTTTAAATCTAAAGGGTCCGGACCTTCCTGGTATTAAGAGTCTCAAAGATTAGAGAGATATAGTCCTAATGCCTGAGGTGGAAATGGCTGATGGGGGGAGGGGGAGTCCATGGGAGGGAGGGAAGGAGACATATGTATAACTTGTGGACAGGGCCATATGTATAATGTGGACAGGGCCAGCCACAGTGATATCTGAAGTGGGTTAAAGAAAAAATTATTCAACACACACTTGTTAAAGACTAAAGACAATAAGGTGGACTTTATTCAATGGGGGCCATTACAGTAGGAGAGAGATTGAGCTCAACTCAGACTCCAAGGACAGTGGGGTTTTATATAATTGACCTTTAAACAATGCAAGGGTTAGGAGTGCCAACTCCCAAGCAGTCAAAAATCCACATGTAATTCCTGACTCCCCCAAACTAACTACTAATAATTTGTAATACACACACACACACACACACACAAATATATATATTATATACTATATTCTTACAATAAAGTAAACTAAAGAAATCAGCATGGTATCTATAACATATAAAGAGATAATATGCTAATTGCTGTTATGGTGTCCCCATAAAAACCAATTTGCATATTGATGTGTGCACAGCAGGGGGCGGGTGACTGGAGCCAAGTTCTCAGGGGTCTGAGGAGAGCACCTGACAGGAGCCCAAACTGCAAAGAGGGAAAAGGAGGCGACCACGGGGAGCTCTTCCAATCCCTCTGCATGGACACGCTACCCCAGCCCCTGCACCCTCGGTGAGACGGGGAGGCTGATTGGATGGGGAGAAGACCCAGCCTCAGTGTATCCCTCACCTCTGACTCCCGATCTCTTTCCCTGCCACCCAGCCAGGGGCGCCCACAACAATAGCATCCAAGCGACCACCCATCAGTGACCCCTAGGCATCCGGTGTCCGAGGCTGGCCACTGCCAGGCCCCCTCCGCTGGGGCCAGGCATGCCTCTCCTCCGTACAACTCCAGACCCGGGTGGAGGTAGGCCTGAGCCACCTCCAGTTGCTAAATGCAGGTGAAGTTCACATTCCCCAGGGTCAGACACTTCCCTCTTCCCCCCTTCCCCCACAATCCTCCTCCCCACAGCAGCAGTGCCATCTTTGCAGCTGACAGGAGCTGAACCTCGATGGGGGCACGGTTAAGCCAGCCCGCCTAGTCCACCTGGCTCCGCCCTGGCCAGGCCCCTACCCAGCTCTCAGAGATTGGAGCCCTGCCCTGAGCAGCTACAGCTGTGAAAGAGCCACATACAATTTAAAGAATGGAGCCAAGTGAGAAGGTTTAACAGTTACTCCCCATTTGGCCTCACCACCCCCCTAGTGACTCCCTAACTCCCTGCCTGCCCTCCCCCCACCAGTGCCTTCAGGGATGACCACCACTACAGGGCTGCTGACCAGAGCCTGCCCCTCTGAGGCCTGCGAACCCTCTGCAAAGCTTCCATAGCTACTGTCCCAGGAAACAATCATGCCCTCCTCCCCTAATCAGCATCTGCTACCTGAGAGGGTATCCGTGAGGTTAAAAATAACAATCCTTTCCCGTTTAGACATCACTTACTTGATGAAACATTTCTATGTTTATTAGCTCAGAACCTCCTCATGACAACCCAGTGAGGTAGGTGGAGAAGAGATTACAATTCCCATGGTATATGCATATTATTCAGAAATGAAGCTCACAGGAAAAGTGTCAAGCACACTGGTTCCCAAAGTGCAGCACACTCCCCACAAGAAGGGCAATTTGGTTTTAAGTGGGGGCATTCGAGAATGAGTTAACAGTGAATCTTTTGCATTTCTTATGGTTCTAGGGGGGCCTCATCTACAGGGTATCCTACATAATAAAAGGCTAATATGCAAATGACCAAATGGTGGAATAACTGGTCACTATGATGTTTGCTGACCATCAGGGGACATACACTCAATGCAGGAGCTGCCCTCTGGTGTTCAGTGTACTCCCACAGGGGAAGCACCACTCAGCCAGATGCCCGGCTCACAACTGGCAAGCACAGCAACAGTGGTGGGAGCTTCTCCCACCTCCATGGCAGTGCTAGGGATGTTTACCTGATGGCGTAGGCCCACTAAGCCATCATTTGGACATCCTCCCAGGGCTCCCAGATTGCTAGAGGGCACAGACCAGGCTGAGGGATCCTAATCCCCCCAGCGTGCACAAATTTCATGCACTGGGCCTCCAGTTAATCATAAGGAAGAGAAAAAATATATTTTTATTGAAAAAAAAATGTGAGTGTAAGTGGATATGTGAAGTTCAAACCCCTGCTATTTAAGGGTTAACTATAGCCCTAGCTGGTCAAGGGCCCATGCAACCAATCGATATAAGAGAGACAGCTCACACTGATGTTTCTCTCTCTGTCTATCCCCCTTCCTTCTCCTCTCTCTAAAATCAATGGAAAATATCCTTGAGTGAGGATTAACTACCAAAAAGCAGTCAACTGTAGTGAAGGAGCAGGTGAGGGTCAGTGGATGGAAATTACTAACAGAGACAGGAGTGGTAAGAGAGGGATTCTTGCTAGACTGACTCAACAGAATTCTTGCTTGAGGCAGGCCAGGATAAGGTAGCAAGGGTGGCCAGGCACTGAGGGTGGGAAATTTTCCCTAAATTGACTCAGAAGAATTCGCTCAAGTGGATTCTACAGGGGCAGAGAGGAAGCTATGGTTGGCCTAGTCAGCAGAGGGCTCTGAAGAGCCCAATTAAAGCACCATCAAAGAAGTCTTTGTCCAATGCCTGGGCCCTACTGTGGGTCTTGGCTGATTGTAGAGGAACAGATGTTTCTGAATACGGCACCAGGGTGGTGGAAAATGCCCTGATTCCAGGAACTGAGAGAAATTTCAAGAAGTTAGCTTTTTATTTAGGAAGCTTTTATTGGTAAGAGAGGCCTTTCTAGCTTTTAAGGGCACAGCAGCTGCTACAGAAATAGCAACAAATTGCAAGTCAGACTCAGGAGACCTAAGCCACAGGAATGTAGGTTGCAATTGCTAAATCATTCCAGCAGGTGGCAGAGTAACTGCGGTATGGCCTTCCCAAAGGAAAGCATGATGGCTGGCCAAGGGCAATGATGAGTCACTGGGGACTCACAGGAATTGGGCCTGTGTTCAGGATACCAGCCATAGTTGGTGGAGGAACTCAACATTAAAGATACTTTTATTTTTATCACGGCTTTCCATATACCCTGGGTTATATAGAGCCTGGGGAAATAAGAAGTTATACTAAAAACTTGTTTGCATTTATTAAAAAACTAGAGGCCCTATGCATAAAAAATTCATGCACTGGAGGGGATCCCTCAGCCCGGCTTGCCTCCTCTTACAGTCTGGGAGCCTTCGGGGGCAGAAGGTGACTCAGTGATCAAGGGAAGGCGACACCCCCATCACGCCTCTTTTGCTGCCACTGCTGGCAGCCCAGGCCTCAACCAGCCCTGGTTACCTAAGTCTCAGACAGCCCTGGGCAGCTGACATCGAGGCTTACCTGTGCTTCAGGTCAGCCCAGGGCAGCTGGGGGGCTGAGGGGACTGGGGACTCCAGAGGTAGGTGCCCCAGCAGGGCTGAAGAGACTGGGTGCTGCCATCTTGTGGCTGTGGGTACCACCATCTTTGTGACAGCATGAGGGGCAATTAGCATAGTCCCTCTTTATTAGATAAGCTAAAAAGATGATGAGTCATTTGGTAAAGATTGTTTCTGTTTGGGTAAATTAGAGTTCCCATTTAATTGAGATCAGAAATTACTTCAAAGAAGGTAAGGTTGCTGATTCTTCATTGGCCTGGTCAAATAGGAGCAACTCCTACCTCCTCTCTTTGCACTGCATGTCCCCCAGGCTGCAGAAAAGGATTCCATTGACAGCTGAGCTGTCTGTGTAACTCCCCTTCTCCAGTTCCCTGGATGTGTGTCCACGTCAGGGCCAGCAGGAAGAGAAGCAGCAGGTCCCCTGCTGGCTGGACCACTCCCAGCAGCCCTCGGGGCCTAGATAAGGAGGAGAGGAGAATCTTGGGACAGGGCTGACCTGAGGCAAAGTAAAGGAAGAAGCAGCTTCTCCTCAAACCACAATCTAATGGCAGACAGAGTTATGTAGGATAACAGAGGTGTCAGCAGGGCCAGACGCCCTCCAAAGATTCTTTCATTGCCCCTTCTCGATTCCTTGGCTTGGAGACACCTCACCCCAATCTCTGCCTCCATCTTCACGTGGCATTCTGTGTCCAAATTGTCTGTGTCCAAATGTCTCTTTTCTTTTAAGGGCACCAGTCATTGGATATAGGCCCACTCTATTTCACTATGACCTTATCTTAACTTGACTGCATCTACAAAGAATCCTTTTGCAAATAAGGTCACAGGTACTGGGTATTAGAACTTCAACATGTCTTTTTGGAGGACACAGTCCCACCCAAACTATCTTTTCCCATATGCAGGACAGGCATCAATAATAGGTCCTGGGGTTTTCTATGAAACAGACCAGATATCACAATCTTCCTCTACACTGCTATGCGGGCTGAACTTCCATGCTTCCAGACCCAGCACCTCAGCTGAAACCGATTTGAGGCACCAGCCCAACTCCAGAAATGATTCTGCACTGATGGCATTCTGGCACATGGTGATGAGCTTGTGGGGAAGATGGTGCCAGCACCCTTTAGGCCGGGTGAAGGGCGTCTTCTGTTCACTTCACATATGAAAGGGTCCTGTTGGGGAGTTGTCCTGGACAACTCTATCACCCAACCATCTCCTTCTTGGCCCAGCAGGCACAATAACACATAATCACAACCTTGGATCACAGGGAAGAAGGTCCCTCTGCTCTTTCTGAGTGCACACCCATGCATCATAACATTTCTCCTCCCTCCACCCCCTGCAAACTGGAAATAGTGATACACAGCCGTCTCACAGAGCTGTGTGGCAATTTAATTAATGTTTAGAAAGCACTCTGAGGTCTTCGGATGAAAACTGCTGTGTAAGTGCAAAATTATTATTAGTTCCAAGCCTCCTGTACCCTGGCTTCTGAGATGGCTTTTGTTGTTCCTGAATGGGAGCCACTTACGGGCTGTCCAGCTGGCTCTTTCTGGACCAAGGCAAGTAAATACACATTTGCAGATTTCCTTCCCTTTGAAAAAAGTGCTCCAACTCTGTGGGATGTCTTGAAACTTTGCAATGCCTGAATTTCTCTCCACTTTTCTCAGAACTGTAATCTACAAGAGTCGATTGTAAACAGACAACTTTGGAAGAGAGTGAGGGGAAAATGGTCAATTTGAAGAAATCATCCCTCTTATAATAAAGAATAAGACAACTTCTCCTTCTCATGCATAATCTAATCCCTTGCCCAGAGGGATACTATACGTGTTGATGCATTGAAAGAAGGAAAGAATAGATTTGCTTTCCATACCCAACTTTTGCCACCTCCGTTCACCCTAACTTCTCAGGAACCATGGAAACACTCATCTAGATGATACTTTCCTCATAGCTCTTTGTTACCTCACTGTGCCCTTGTCTGGGATCCCATGGGGAGAGTGAGATACAGAAGTGGAAAAGAAAAGAGAGCTATCTGCAAGTGAAATGGCTTGTCTCTGAAGGAGAGGACGGGGCTCATGTACAATTTCTCAGTCTCTGGGGCAACAAGCAATGCTATATGCCACCATTTGCCTCTTCTCTGAAACGTATTCACACCACGCACCACCGTTAGGCTCCATGAAGGTGTCTTTTGGTTTACCTTAATGTTTTGCTAGTCTATTAGTCAGCCAACTGCTGGAAGATTTTATTTTTAAAAATATCTAAGGAGCAATTATGTAACATGTGATCAGTTGAACAAAAGTATAAAAAGATACAGAACCAGAGAAAAAAGCAAATGTAAGCTACATGACTGTAGACATAGAACAACAAACCCAAAGAACTAGGGTGATGCTCTCCATGTTTTCTAAATCAACCTTGCTGATCAAATATAATATCAAATTATAGGGGAAACCAGGAGTATTCTGCTGGGATAGCAAAGTTGGAGCAGGAGTGGGAGTAAAGATGGATAAAACCAGCTCTCACCACGTAATATCTGTGACTGCAGTAGCTTCAGAGCTGTATATTATCATAGTGGCTGTGACACATGGGGACTTCTGTCTAAGATGATTAAGTTCTACCTGTGATGCAGAGGTCAAGATAGAAGAAATAGTTTTTCTTTCCATTCTGTTATCTTTATAAAAGGAAAGGAGACCTAAGGAAAACGTAAAAAGTAAGTATAGCAGCTAAGAGCATAGGAAAACCCAGCACTAAAAATTGTAAAAATCAACGTGTAGGAGCCAGCATGCTTCCATCTCATCTTCCCTTCCATTGATGCTATGCTTCTCTGTGCTTCCAACAGCTTCCTGCATAGTCTTCCTGCTTCCTGTCTCCTACAGCCCTTCCATCTCATCTTTCATTTTGTTTTTCTGGTTATTATCCTAGAAATGAAGCTAATTATATGGCTCTCCAACCCAGACCCCTTCAAAACTGCCCCACTGTACAAATTCTTTATAACTTGTCTGTCTTCCATGATTGCCTCCTCCCTACTTGGCCTGGACTGTGGGTGCCCTGTGACTACCAAACTCTCATATAATGTCCTGTTCATGTGTGCTCTCTACCTTTTTGCCTTAAAGACCCTGCCCTTGCCATTACTACCAACCTTCCCCATTACTAAAATTCAAAACCCTGCTTATCTTTCAAGTCCAAGTACCAATGGACCCCACATGAATTTTCCTGTACCATTCTTTGTATACTTACCTATGTTAAGTAAACTAAGTAACTGCACATACAACTATGAGCTCATTTGTCCTTCCATTAGATTGTAAGCTGCTTGAAAGGAATGATGGTCTTGTGTTTTCTGAGTTCTATATAAAGGGCCCACAATAGTCCTTTATCCAAGGTGTATGCTCAGCAAATATGCTTATGTTTAATTTCACTCAACACACACACACACACACACACATTTTTTCTACCAAATATTAGGTATGAAATGTTGAGTCTGCAACATTTCCATCAAGTTCTCAACGTAAGTCAGTCCAGATTGATAAAGGGCTGCCCCTCTCTAGTTTTCCAGGTCCTATAATTCTAATGGCTGTGAAGCATTTCGTTTCATTGTGAATTAATCCTCCGAAGACAACATGACTCACTCAGCAAGTCTCCCCAGCACTTTTGGTAAATAGATTCCACTGAAAAGGAATCTATAACTTTTATTGCCATTTTATGGGCATTCATCTTTACAAAGAGCCATTTTCCAAAGTGGATTCACCTATGATGCTTTTATAACTATTACAGACACTTGCATTAGTTGTTCTTACCATTTGCGGAGTAATGGACCTATTTGAGAATCTTGAATGAAGCCCCATGAATCTCAGATACAGAGCTCTTGATTTTACACACCCTTCTGAAGTAAAATCCCTCCTCCTCCATCCCTCCTACCAATGGTCATGCATGTGGTCAAGTTGATCATGTACTACCTGGTAGCAACACAATACTAGGATGGATTCAGGGGCACCTTTGGGATTCAGGGGGTGCTATTTAACAGAGGTCTAACTGTCATAAATGTCCTCCCTCTCAGAGGAAGAACCCAGCCAGTCTTTCATTTCTAGAATTTCACCTTTGGTTCAGGTTCTCAGACTAATTTACAGACATCCAAAACTCATTCCAAAGTCTTAGAAAAAAATTTAAATGAAAAAACAAACAAACAAACATTCCACCCTGGTCAGTGTGACTCAGTTGGTTGAGTGCTGTCACATGCACCAAAAGGTCACCTGTTTGATTCCAGGTCAGAACATAAGCTTGGGTTGCTGGCTTGATCCCCGGTAGGGGGTGCAGGCCAATCAATGTTATGTTCTCATATTGATGTTTCTTCTCCTTCTCTCTTCCTCTCTCTCTAAAAATCCATTTTAAAATCTTAAAAAAGAAAGGAAAAACATTCCCTATTCACATGGATATATTTAATAAAATGAAATCTGTGACAAAGAGGAAAAACCTTAAATCAACTTGGCATCCCTTTTACTCTCTAACATTAGTGTGGGTAATGCACACACTACTAAAGGGGTAAAGTCTCTTTGGAAAACAAGTAGGAAAAGAGTCAAACTTAATAAGAAAAACACAACACTTGCCCAAACATCTATATAATATTTGTGAATTCCCTTCTCCCCACATCCCAGTAGCTTGTGGAGGACTTCTGGCTGGTGCTTCAGGAACAGGTGCCTGAACTGACCTCCCCACTCCCCAAAACATCTTATACAGAAGACTCTGGGAAAGCCTCCCTTGTAGGGTTTTTTGTTTGGGAAATTCAAAACATAAAAAGTGGAAGTCAGAACACCACTACAATAATAAGGATAATGACGCAATGAAGCTTCATATGGGTACAGTGCTTTATACTTTTTTAGAGCATTTTCACACACATTATTTCAATCAACTCATACAACAGCTTTTGGCTTATAACCAAGACAGTAGAAACTATAGGATCTTGCCCAAGATCATACAAGTAGTGAGACAACTGGGGCTAAACCCAGATTGCAGGGTTGGTCTGACATTTCCACAGGATCCCTTGCCAGTAAACATGTCTCTGTCTCATTGTTGTCATCCCAGCTGATGTCCTCTCTCACTCTTTATAGCTAGGCTGCTTGTCAGTAATGATATCTAACTTTAATTTCAAAGGGAGAAAAAATACAAGTCCTTCTTTGACAAGCATTATAGAGATATAAAAATAAAGGTAGCATTCTTTTTTTATTGCTTCTTTACAGGTCTTTCTCAGATGCAAAGGCCCTGTTAGGGAACAGTTCATCCACCTGATATTTCTAAGTATACAGAATACCTCTTAGTAATTACAGGGCCTTCACACCAGGAAACCATTTGCTGAATATTCCTCACTGTCTCACAGCATGATCTGTCCATTTCTTCCACACATAAAACATCTGGCTAGTATAAGAACCATAACAAATTCAAAGAGATGTTTCCCAGATGTGCAGCTATCCTCAAGAGTCTGTCCCAGGGCCAGCTCTGGAGATTCACATTTCCCAAGACCCTTTTCCAATGCACCTCACCATAGCTTTTATGTGACTGAAAAAATTTCAAAGAGGTTGACCAGATAGCTGAATAGAGCACTAAGTCATGAAGAAGTAGCTCTAAAGAACATCCTGCAGGTGGCCCATGCTATGTGGTCATGTGATAGTTTTCAAAATTCTATTCACAGCAAGTCTGGTGGGATTCCCTTTCAGATGTTTCGGTCAGGTGAAGGAATTCCCAGAAAGGCTGCTACCTTCGGTATGGGGCGCAATTTTTCTTTGTCCTCGATGACACACAGGCACATCATGGAGCCTTCAACTTCAGGAGAAACATCCTGCAGAAAGGTGCTCATACCAGTTCTGCCTTGGGAAAAGTCATTAGCTCCACAGGCTTGTTTGGGAAGGTGACTGGGAGAAATGCTCGTTCCATTACAGGTTTAGAAAAATCTGGAAAAATACTCTGTTGTCGTGCAAACTTCTGAAAAATAAATTAAAAGAGTTAAGTGAGAAGTGAGCATTTGGAGAAATGCACCAGTTGTCATTTCTATTTAGACTCCATTCACTAAGGGCTGCCTGGACATTTGGTTTGAAAGCCCTCATTATGATGGCTACTCACTCATTCTACACTGAGCTTGGTCTATTTCACTTCTACTTCTAAACTTTAACCAGGAAATACAACAGTTACAGGCTGGGGTCATTTCAGGCCCCTACTGTTAGTTATATGTATGGAAAAAATCAGTGCCCACAGCAACAGGCATTTGCAACAAAAAACTAAAATCACTTACTTTTAAGTTTTTACTGCCCAGTAATTCTAAATATCTTATATGCAAATAACTTTAAGGACAAAATTACAAGCTCTTTGAGAGCAGGAACTATGTTTTACACCCCTACAGTGCCTAGCCTTGTACACAGTAGGTGCTCACCAGTCTTTTACTTAACTAATGTCTAGAATAGCAATCAGAGAGATGTGTATATGATCAGAGAGGCAAGTAGGTAAATACGTATATAGACACAATCAGTGACCAAACAAAGGAGCTCTGGCATAGCTTCTGGGTGAGATCTGTCCCGGATTCTACGTAGCCAGCCCTTCCTGATGGTATTGAGGCATATGGGAAAGGTCAGGCCCAGAGCTGACCTTGCTCCCTCACAACCTCAACCTAGGTGAACAGCTATGCAGAAGAGGCTCAGAGTATCTAAGCTGGAGCCTGCTGCCAATAGCTCCAGGGCATCTCAGGAATGTCAAAGAAGTGGCCAGCCACCCTCTACCACAGGACACTCTGTGTTCCCCACTGCTCTGGCTTCTCAGAGTTAATTATAAAGAAGTGAGTGGAAGTAAAAAAAAAAAATAGAAGGAGAGAAGCCCTAAGAGGAAACAGTTGAAGGACAGGTGAAGGACACTGATCTTATACCTGGTGTGGCTGTGCTGCTCACTTGCCTACAAGAATGCTGCCTTCATCCCGGCTCAGGGACAGAAGGTGTTGCACCTTCCACCTCCATAACCCTGAGGTGAGGCCCTCGGGCACTTTAGTAGGACCTTTTGGCATTTCTCAGATTCCCTTCACATATCTTACTTCATGTCTCATCCCAGTGCTCTGTGCAGAGCCACAGGACAAAAAACAAGCTGGGAGCTTGTTGTAATGATTCTCACAGTCTGGGGGCTCAATAAGACTAGGGCACAGAGATGAGCCCTCTGTTATTAAATGACTATCACCGTATACAAAACATTTGGATTGGTGCCCCAGGTGATCTTCTTGTAATAAAAGATGTCTTAAGAAGATACTTACACAAGTGAAAATGATGAGTGTTAAGTAGAAAACCACCAAAGCCAACAGCAGTACAATCTCAGCTCTGTATTTCTTAAAAGTTGCTTCTCTGTGCTCTTTATGGCATCCTTTAAAAAACATAGGTGAAATATGAAGCCATTTAACAGGGCTTTTCTATCAGAATAAAAAGCTCAGTTGCTTTGTTCCTGATCTTTAAGTCACTGTCTCCCATTACTGTCCTCACATCTGTGCCATCGAAAGAACAATAGTAATGACAGCAGTGGTGGTTGATGGCAGCAGCAAGAGCTCGCTCTCACTCTATCCAGCTGTGTGCAATGGGATTGACACATAGCATCTCATTGAGTCTTCTGAGACAGGTGGGAGCATCCCATTTTACAAATGAAAGAATCAAGGTTCAGAGAGGCCGAGGGACTAAGGCAGGTAGCAGAGTCAGGAGTCAGGTCCAGATTTATCCTGCTGCTTATCAGTCTCCATTTCAAATGCCCAGGGTTTCCTGGCTTTTAATTTGCATTTATATCAGATGAATGGCCCATTGTTGATCTATCTATCTTCATTCTCTTGTGTAGAATGCTGGTTGTCCTGACATCAGGAGGATTGCAGCACTACAAAATGAGGCAGTGAGCTGTCCAGCTGTTGCAGGATAAGTAGACACACTTTCGTAAAAACTGTTAAAGCTCCTCCACCAAGACTGATGGTAAAGGTGGCCTACAGAACAGCTCCCTTGGGAAAGGGTCATTAAAAGCTGTGGTTGCAACCCTCTGGGAAGCCGAGTGAGGCATTCAGCTCAGGAGGGGACATGGTGGAGACAGCCTCTCCCCACTCAGACATGACATCCGATGTGCTGCTTGGGAAGCAAGATTGCTAACTGAGTCTCCCTGAAGGCCAGGTAGGAATAGGTGGAGTGCAGATGATTGGGGGGTTCTTCCCAGGGACAACCTCAAGAAACTGTCAACCCCTAAAACTGGATTTAAAAGTTAGTGCAATAATCTATGAATAAATAGTCTAGGAACCTGTGACTCAAGGTTGCGAATCACTGGCCTAATGCTTCCTACCATTTGTGAGCACACAGGCACTGTACTAGCATTTTAATGCAATATATCATTTAACCATCATAGCAAGCTGGTCATAGAAGTTATTATTCCATTTCAAAGATGAAAGAACTGAGGCTTAGAATCAATCAGAGATTTGTCCAAGATTACATGCTGAGAAACAGCATAGCTAATACCTGAACCAAATCTAAGTGACTCTAGAGTCTAACCACATGACTTCTAGCAACTTGCAGGCCTTCGAGGAGTAAAGGAAAGAAAAATTAGCTTTGCTTTCACTTCATCTCTGTTCTTCCCTGCCAGGTTTCTTCCATTTCTATCATTGCTATCATAATATTCATTGAGTGCCTACTTGTGCCAGAGACAGCAGAGACCAAAGCAGAAAATGGAGCATGTCCGTGTAGTATATTCTACAAATACAAATAATCAGTGTAAAGGGCTGGAGACTGACAAGAATTATGATGTGATGGGTGTGTGTGTGTGTGTGTGTGTGTGTGTGTGTGTGTAACAGTGAACCAAATCAAAATACTGACCAATAACCACTGATTGTGCTCTTGGGAGTATCAGAATATTATCTTGTGTCAGATTCATTTGAAATACTGGATGAGAAAGAGTAGCTATTGTAAGAAAAAAAAAATCAGGGATTATGTGACAACATGTTTGTCATTTCAAGCCTCAGCAACTACCAAGAATTGGGCGGAAGTCAAATGCAAGGAATATTTTAAGCTACATAAAGAAGTTATTTTAAAAAAATCCAAAGAGGAGACAATCTTTGTCTTGACACTTGATTCATGGAGCAAAAATGAGTATCAGTCACCGGAACATGATTTTCTTGCTTTATTCTTTTCCTTTGGCCTGAGTTGAGATATTGGGAAAGTTAATCTCTGTAAAGAGAGAGAGAAGTGCTGTTTTCATGTTTAAAAGGTAGTAACATGAAGCAACTATATTTCAAGGCCCCAAATGAGCAGAATATTATACCATTATCTGGTGTTGGGGGACCACACAATTTTTCCATCTCCCAAGAGTCAGACTTAGATACTTTCTATTTGCTCCACAAGACTCTTATATGACTAAACGAGAGTCAAATTAATTACATGAGGCATTTCCCCCACTCAGGCTGGGTGGATCTGTCCTTATTTACAGAAAAAGAGAGCAAGTCATGGCATTCTTGCAGTAGAATTTAATTTAGCTTTCAGCTACAGATGTGCTCCAAAGCTTCTGACTTAGGCTCTGGCGGAGAGGGTCAATTTTAACAAATATGGAAAGTGCACAGGTATTTTGCCATTTTGCAAGAAGAAAACAAGTGCAGCAGACCACCTCACCTGTCACTTTCAAGGTCACTGTGCCACTTTGGTTTCTCTGCCCTTCTGGTCCCTCCAGAGTGCATTTGTATGTGCCCGAACTGCAGTTGGTAGTGTTTTGGATCTTCAGGGAATACAGCCCTTCCCTGGGGGCCTCGTAAAGGCCCTCCTGCTCCATCTGGTGATGGTTCTGCACCTCTATCTTCTCTTCACCACTCTCTGTAAGCTGTTTTAAAAAAAAAGAATCATTGAATCATGCTCTATTGACAGATCCACAAGCACTGAGCCTCCGCGCCTCCACACCAATGTGCTGTCTCTTATTTTCACAAAACCCCTTCTCCACAGATGTCTTAAAATAATTTATTGTGTGGATGTGTGACCTTTGGGATGGGGGATGAGAGAATTGGTGACAATTCTTTAAGGCTCTGTTTGTTTTGGAATTAGATCAGGACTGTATTTTATGATTCTTCATATCCCATCCTCTACCCTACATGAAAAAGAAAATGTTGCTATTGACGCTGATGATGTATTGATGATGATGATCTGATGAAATGGGTAAATCACTTTGAATCAAATTTTGTTGCTGACTGTTCTATATTAAATGTCCTCTTGTGTTCTTCAGTAACTAACTCATCCGCTGACTGCCTCTTTTTTTTGTATCCCAGACTTTGATTTGGAAACATTCCTAAATCTGTTAAGACAATGATCTGACTGTTCTCCAAAGGCTGTGTACCTGAGTGGTCATCCGAGACATCACTGCAGGTACCACACTTACTCTACCTAAGTAGGAAGACAGGTGACTGTAGTGTCATGTGGAGATTCTGTGTCAGACCATTTGGTCATATCAACACATACATGAAAGGATAGTTACAGCTTAAATTACTGTACCCAGGACAGATCAGCCTCTAGATGCCAAATTTAGCCAAACTAATTGGGTGGGTTTTCTTTCCCTGAACTGTCTTTCTGATTAATTGCTGGGGCCTCTTCCTCATCTTCTACTTCAAAGATCAGGCACACATTGCACTAACCATCAATTCTCTTTTCTCCAGATATTTAATTAACTTGCCCATCCACCTTCCAATGAAATGTTTCAAAGCTTCTAAAACAGACTTAAACAGGGAAGTGAATCACTGCATTCGGTGCTCAAACTCTAGCCCTATGCTGAGTGGCTGGGGACCAGCCTGGGTTCAGTGGCATTTCTTACCTGTCACCAGCATTGTCACAGCACCACAGAGCCACCCCAGGGTAAGACACAGCATTAGCAGGCTTCACTACCATTGTCTTTGCCCGCCCCTGCCAGTGCTTCATCCCTCATTCTGGGGCACCTACAACTCCTCTCCTCCTTCTCAAATGGGAATCATGCAGGGAAATATATAACCAAGGGATCAGGGGAACACTCAGTGGTATCAAGACACTTAAGAAGAGAAAATACACATACACCCTCGGTAGTTGGTTCCTGCTTAATTAGGGAACACACTACGAAGTCACCAGAAAGCTCTGGTTACAGCTTCCACAGCCTCGCCTCAGGTGTAGTTAGCATTCCTGTGGAGTGGGCTGCAGAGACATCTGGTGGCAGATTTATCGTTCCTGCACAGAACCCTGCACAACTCAGTAGCATGGGGCTGCTAAGACTAATGGCTTTTCTTAGGCCGAGTCTATGAATGTAAATCCTATTTCTTGATGGTTCTTCTTGTGTTGAAAGGTTCCTTCCTGAATAATCAAGGATCCACAGACTGGGGCCTTTAAGTGTTCGAAAATAAAGGAATAAACGGAAGTGTGGCCAAGGAATCTTAGAAAAAACTAAGGTGTCCAATGGAATTAAATCACACACTAAGGCCTCATCATGTGCTCGCACCTGAACCCCTGCTGCCTGAAGAGTGCCTCTTCCCACCAGAGCTTTAGATGGGCCAGGTGCCCAAGACCATCAAGCACCACCTGTCCTGAGACTCCCCATCTCTAGTTTGAACTAATCAAATCAGCTAGGTCTCTGCAATTTGCACAGTGATGTTTTTTCAAACTTAACTTCCAAATGTGTTCAACTTTCTAATATACTTCACTGGAACTCTGTTTTGCTAGAAATCTCTGTGTCTGAAGATACAGACACCACTGGCTGCAACAATCATTTTGAGATGATCTGCCTTTGGTTTTCTCCTGGAGCCTCCTCTCCTATCCAGTGACCTCCTCCCTCAGCTTAGAAAGACCCTAAAAGTCAAGATCAAAACTTCCAACCCCCTGGAGCAGATGGAAAATAAACTATTGTGCTTATTTACATAAATAGGACCCCACTGCCATGCTGGCTGCTGGGAGCCACCCAAGTGAGTACTGTATGCCCAGCTAATCAGAACTGCTAGCAGTGGCCTTCTGCCCATATGCAGATGAGCATTCATTTCGAACATCACCAGTAACAACAACAAAAAGTAATTTACCTGATGGCCAGATTTTCGTGGGCTTCTAGCAAAAACCTCCAGCGGGCCTCTAGTTATTTTCAATAGCAAAGCCAAGGCAGAAGAACAAACAGGAGAAGTAGGGAAAGGCAGAACAAAGAACCCCAAAGCAACCTGCAGAATTGTGATGTCCTGAGCCACACAGCCATCCATGGGATCACAGCAAAGTATCTCAACTCTCACGGGGTCATCTTCCAATGGCCCCTTCCTGAGTCTTCCTGAAAGACCCAAAGAACAAGGAATGCTACTGGCTTCACCTGGGAACTCTTGCCGTAGTAACAAATAGCTCTCTTTGCCTGGTAACTCGCTCCAACAAAGGAACCTGTACATTCATACAATGTGCCTGGAAATATCTCATAACCCTCCTCTGGCATCAAGCTGTGGGTGAAGACAATGCCTATTCCCCTTCTTTTTGTTATTTTAAGGTATGCCTTTATGGATGAAAAGGGGGCCACATACCAAACCTGACAAGCTCAGGGGAGGCCTGTATGGCCGGCCTTACAAACTCAGAGAATGAAAGTAGTAACCACATAGGATAGTCTGAACATAAAAATTCCTAACTAAGAGCAGGTCCCAGCAGGAGGTCATGTCCTAGGCTTGTAGCTTCCTTGACCAAGGCCAATCTTTACCTTAACTGGGACTGTCTGTTGTATTTTTGCATCTAAGAGAGCATACCTTTGAAATGTCAGATTAATCTCCTTTTCCAGATCCCTCAGAGCACAACCTTCCAACAGAGCAGGAGACCACAAACCCCTCATTGTTATCTTGTTCCCCACACATCATCTCTATGTGCTGTAAATGTTAGTTACTAACTGGTACCCATCAATGAATGTAAAGGAAATATGTGTTTCTCCATTTTGCCTTTTTAGCCAGTTCCAGAGATTTCCATGCTTTGCTCTCTCCCACCCCTGTGATTGATCACCAGTGGATTTCATGTAACTCTCCTTACATCTCCTCCTTTGACTCTAATATATAAAATAAGCTGCAAAACTGCATTTCTCTGGAGCATTTTCTCAATCCGGTGAGATTTTTTGCTTCCCGGCAACTGTCGTCAGTTTGGCTCAAATAAACTCAAAAATTCTCTACAGGTTTGGACGTGTCTTGTGTCAACACCTTCTCATGTGACTCCATCTGGGGAACCTGGGCCTTGTCTACAGCCGCAAACATAGTTGTAGTGTTGATGTTAATGCTGCATGCTGAAAGTGGGAGTGCCCACTAGCAGTACCAAGAGACTCCAGATGTAAAAGTTCAAATCATTGCCTGCAGCCCTGTGCCTGAGCAGCTATCACACTGTGGGATCAGCGGAGTTCACTGTGTGGTAGCATCAGTGTTTAAGAACTGGAGGAGAATTTCAGTGGGAGGATGATGGAGCAACAGCAAACAGGCTATCCTCAACTTTGCTTTGTTTAATGAGTTCTTATAAACATTCAAGCTGGCTCAAACTCAACCACTGGCAAGAACAGCTCTTTAAACATTCCAAATCTAAACGTGTTTCACTGCCTCTCTGCACACACATTATTGGAAACAGTAATTCATTACAAAAGGAGGTCTCGGATGCAGTCACAGCCAAGCGTAATTGACAGGAATGATTTAACGCACCCTTTACTAGTACAATGCTGATATTGTAGTGCACTAGACCACGACACGATCTGGGCAAATTAACTCCTCCAAACACTCATCACAATAATATTTTAAAAATCTTCATTCCCTACATTAACTCATAGGCTGGCCAGTTTACCTTTTTGACTGAATTGAAAAGGGCAAAATACAGGATCTCACTTTCAAAAAACCTATGGACTTCTAACTTGTCTTAAGGCTTCCAAATTGACTAAATTATTAGCATACCATATTCTTTCTCTAAAATTGCAATTTGACCTTAAGAAAACCATGAGCCCTAAATTAAATCAACTCTCTTTAATTTGCTGAATAATAAATCAATCAAATACAAGTACTAATTTTAAGGGCATATGAATTAAGTTCTTTTAGAAATGATGGACAAATTTGAACTAGAATAAAATAAATCAAATAAATGTTGAATGTAGTTAAAAACTATTGTATAAAGTGTTTATTTAAGTTTACATCATTTTATCCAAATATATATTAACCTCCTGGATTACCATATTTTATATAAGAGGGCTACTCTTCTATTCTTATCACAAAGAAAGAAGTTTGACCACAAACATAAAATCCAAATTTATCATTCATGAGATCCATTAAGAATGTGATAGGAAACTAACTACAATAAAGAGGTTTATTTGAGGGCATATATATATATATATATATATATATAATATAAATGTGATTCAATAATTTGATTAAACATATTTAAAAGTATAAGTTTTATTTAAAGATAGTATTAATCTAATATATTCTGATCACACTGAACAGCTTTTTTTAAATCACATTTCTCATGCACTAACATTCATGTACCTTGGTTTCTGACTCAATTAAAGTGCCAATATAATCACCATTCATCATAAAAACAGCTCTTTATAACGTGCAAAATAGTTTGGCTTGGGGGTTGATGTCATAATGAGGGTAGAATGTGTGCACATTAACATCGTTTTTTTCTAAGTGTAATTTTATTGGAAAAATGATTTTCCACTTTGAAATGTAGTAGATCTAATAGACAGAGTTGAATTTATGGTGGTTAAGAGAGTCATGACTATGGATGGCAACATAATAAAGAACACAGACGGGCCTGGAACCAAACCCCAGCCCCATCACAAGTCCTGCTCTGGGCCAACTGACTGGACAGCTCTCAGGCTTCTTTTGCTCACAGAGATGGGGGTTAGGTGGTAATTAAACTTCACAACATTGGTGTAAAGATACCTGTGATGATGGAGATGTACATATAGCATAGTGTCAATCATACAGAAAGCTTTAAAAATATTACTACTCTCTTTTCTTTTCATAGCCAAAATTTCATTCAGCATTCTAAATATGTCTCTGCACATGGGAAATATTCAAAAAGTATTTGCTGAATGAATGAATGAATTTTAGATACAAGGAAAAGGGCACTGGCCTTGGAATCAAAGGCCTGAAGTCAAGTCTCAGCTTCTCCATCAGTTAGTTGGGTCATCTTTACCTCTGACCTATTTTCTCCTTTGGAACTACCTTACTTACCTCATATCTCATGGGGTTATTTTAAAAATCAAGTCAGCAAACACATTAAGTCCTTTATAATTGCTAACATTGGTAATAGAAATGAACTCTGATAGCTTTCCATCCCGTCCTCTTCATTCAGTCATACCTTATTATTGATATTTTCAGTCTCCTCTCTGGCAACAATTTCTAAAAGTCCCAATCTCTGCTTTAGGAAGAAATTATTTTTCCCCTCACAGTGTCTCTAAAATATCCACAATGCTATATTTTCTAAATTTTAAGGAAGTACTTTAACCTAGGTCAGGTCTGAGCTAAGGACTGAAGGTAGAAAATGTGAGGTCATCACAGGAGTTACCAGGAAGAGATCATGGAAACAGTTTTAGATGAAGGAGCATTTTTTTTTTTTTAGGTAAGCAAAACTCTTTTTAGTCCTGCCCTTCATAAAACCTTCCCTTACATCACTGAGACCTTCTTTTAACTTCCTCTTCTTTGTGAAGTGACATAACCAAGTAAGGAACTAAGACAATCCACTCCTCATGTGATTCAGCCTCCCCCTTTTCATCTTGGAAAACAAGTGTTTGGTACTTTTTTCCCTATTTAACTCTCAGCTGTCTTCTTTCTCTCTACCCTCTTCCAAGCTAAAAGATTTTAGCAACTTTGCTCTGTCTTGTCATTGTTCAAAAATCTCAGTGATCCACTATTCTGGTCTGGCTGAGACTTCTATTGCCCTGTCTCAGGCAGTCACATACTTCCATAGAGCCACGTGGACAGGACTGGGGACCAAGAGGAAAGGGAAAGAATATTCTATACATGTGTTCAAGTTTAATCAAGTTAACCTGATGGAAGTTTCACTGTAATGAGAGAATAAAGCCTCACACTGAGATTCATCTTTCAGGATGAATCATATTCTGCCATTCATCATGAGAAATATGACATTTTTTCATTATGTCATCCTCTTTGCTTAAAAACTTTAAATGGACCCCTGCTATCTAAAGGATAAAGTACAAACCTTTATAGTTTGGCATTCGAGGTTCTTCACAATCTGTTCCCAGCCTACTTCTTAACATCACTTCTCAGCTTTCTGCTTTACAACTGTCCTCTCTAGTTACCCAAAGCTTCCCCCAAATGCCTGTGGATCCCTGGGTTCATGCCTGGGCTCAAGATGGCCCTCTCCCCCAGCTGGTGTGGCTCAGTGATTGAGCATCGACCTATGAACCAGGAGTTCATAGGGAAGTATGTACTTTAACCTAGGTCAGGTCTGAGCTAAGGACTGCAGGTAGAAAATGTGGGGTCATCACAGGAGTTACTAGGAAGGGATCATGGAAACAGTTTTAGACAAAGGAGCATTTTTTTTTAGGTAAGCAAAACTCTTTTTAGTCCTGCCCAGTCAGGGCACATGCCCAGGTTGCAGACTTAATCCCCAGTGTGTGGTGTGCATCAGGCAGCTGATCAATGATACTCTCTCATCATTGGTATTTCTATCTTTCTCTCCCTCTCTGAAAATTAATAAAAATATAGTTCATAAAATAAAAATAGACAGCCCTCTGGCAAAACTTCAGTGTTGATCTTGGGATGGCCAGTGCCAAGCCTAGAACTTGGAACATGTTTGAGACTTAGAAATATTTACTACATAATGAAGGTGTAAATATGGCAGACATCTGAAAACCAATTTTAGGTCTTTCATAATTTGACCTAAAATGGAGCCCCTTAACTACAGGTTAAGTAGTATAGGTGCCAATGGGGACAGTATGATTTTTCTATGATGCTAATATACTCATTGTTTTTACTTTTCAGTGTTTTAGTGCTTCTAAATTTAATGTGTATTTCCTTTTTCTCTTAAAAACATATTCTTAAATTTCTCTTAAAACAGATGGCATTCTAAAATCAAGAAAGTATAGTGAGTGGCATGCATTGGCTCTTTCACGGGTCCTTCAGGGTCTGTGGCTATACAGAGTACATGTACCCAGACCACTCATCAACTCTAGCGCCTCTGAAGGCACTCTGCTCTGCTTAGTGCCCCTTGCTGTGTAGCTCATTATTACACAAGATGGTAGAGACAAAAAACATAACTCCATTGAACAGGAGTTTAGCAATGTACATGGGAGACAGCTTCATATGAATGAAGAAATATCTGAGTGGTGAAGTAGCCTTGTTGAAGATGTTAACCTGCTCTCCTACAGACCCCTTAGTCTTCAGGATACCCCATGATCTCCCACAGCTAGCACTCTTCTAAATATAATAAATGTCAAGTCTGATCTATTCTCTGAAAACACAGTCTTACTTCCCCTTTCTCCCTTCCTTTGGAAATCATCTAAAAAACACACTTGTCTTGTGACGCATATGTCCTCTCCCCCGCAGTGTCACCCAGAGACGAACTATATATCCTCTTTTGTTATGCATCAACATAGGTTGTCAGGGCTTTTAGCATGATAAAGGATGGTACTACATCTTCTTGATTAATAGCCATTCATTAGTAGTAGTAGTAGCAAACATCCACCATCCCCAAACACTCCACCCAGTGTCATCCTCTCCCTCCAAACCTAGTACAGCCTCATTAAACAGAGTGCAGACCAATGGTGCTCCATCTGAAGCACAGATGTGGCCCTTTAATGGGTGATCTTACTCCTGGCAGACATGGGATTGTGCTATGCCCTCTTATGCTGGAATCCAACTCAAGGTCACAGCCTATAGAAGAAGCATGCTGGAGCAAAATTTTTCAAACGACCTCCCCAAAACAACCACAATCTATTCACAACTTTAAAGGCTAAATTTAATGGATGTACTGTATTCACTTTCCTTTTTCTTCTCAACCACTCATTCTGCCTTAAAAGGTACAATATAGGAAGGATGAGAGGAGGACCCATTCATTGTTGGATTCCAGAGAGGAGGAAAGTAAAGTTGGGTTAACAAGAATTGGGCTATCTCTTCCTACTCTTGGCCCCACCTTTGATTCCTCCCTGTGCATGTCTATACTAAGCCCCTTTGGGTCCCTCTCATGATGTCTTCTTAATAAAGAGAACAAAATGGACACTGTTCCATCCCCATTCTTCCTAATGTTATAAATACTGATTGGACACCGTCTGCTTTGAATCTTTTGATAAAAGACAGGTGATAAGGAACACATGGCTTACATAGGTCCTTTTGTTAATCACAAGTTATCAGTGCCAACTAGACAACAGCAGGATGCTCTGTGGTGCCTGAGAACTGGGTGGATTGTGAGACATCATAACTATAATTGTGACATGCAGAAGGCCTGTAAGAATGTGATTCAGTTGGCAGACAGTGAAAACCCACCCTGGAAGGGACCCTCTGCTTTACTTCTCCAGCAGGCAACCACGACTATGCAAGAGGTTTTACAAACCACACTAGTGATGCTGAGAAGGTAATGTGAGCCAGGCTGGCCATAGTCACCAGATTTAAATTGCTCACTTTATAGCTACCTTGCTGCTTGACTAAAACATTTTATAAAAAACTTTCAGGGAGGGGGTTTGACAAGACAATCCTCATTAAGACAAACTTTCAGTATTTCACCTTATTTCCAGAACATGCTATCCATTTTTCTTGCACAAGAACAATTGATACAAAAGTATCATTACTGGGCTAGAAAATAACAAATATCTATAGAATATGCTGGGACCTGTTAAAAAGTTCTTGAAGGAACAATGTATCATTTTTGAGATATTTGATTAGGGCATTGGCACAGCATGACTCTCCTGCCCACACTACTCAATCACAGTTCACTTTCTTAAAAATAAATGAGTATGGTATGAATTTCCAAAGACTCTATTCCATGGGCTAACAGACAAAAAAGGGAATGCCAAGAGACTGTTGTCTTTTTTTTAATCACAGTTTTGAGAGACTTGCAGGGTAAATCAGAAAAAATTCATGTTCAATAAACAGGCATGTACATTAGAGTTACATCATCAGCTGACATCCAAGAAGCCAAAGGTTAATTGCTATGGTTTACTATATCATTCCAAGTGACCTAGTGCAAGAAGATTTAACTTGACAACTGTTTGAACTTTACAGTCTGAGATTTCATCTGCTTGTTTCAGGAGGACTTTTTCATTACTCCCCTGGGAATATTAATATTGTTTTCTCTTTTTTTTAATTACTTTCTGGAAAGAACAGTGGTTTCACGGTTTCACGCTTCTTTAAATCCCTACCTGGCTAGTCTCATAACACTTTCATTTTCTTCACCTTAAGTCAGTGATTTTCAACTTTTTCATCTTATGGCACACATTAACTAATTACTAAAATTCTGCAGCATACCAAAAATATATATATATATTGTCAAATCTGACAAAAAAACAGTTGGTAAAATTTTGATTCATTCACATTGGAAAGTTACTGTTATGTTGGCTGTTGTTGTTTTTTTATTTGATATCTAAAGAAAAAGAGGTCTGTACCTCTGACTAAATAGTCTGATATCACATATTTTAAAAATTCTTGTGGCACACTGGTTGAAAATCATTGCCTTAAGTAATTAAGAGAGGAAACATCAAGACAGACTTTGAAGAACTCAGGCTGTGGAGTCAGACTGCTTGATTGAGAACCCAACTCTACAACGTTGGGATCTAAAGCTCAGTTTCCTCATCTCTAAGGCAGAAGTCATGGTATTGATCTCTTGGAAGATCTTTGGAAGGACTGAAAATGCTAATACAGGTAAATAGTTATCTCAGAGCCTAGCAGATGGTGAACACTCAAATAATATGGGTTTTACACTATTTTTGTTTAAATAATATTCTTTTTTTTTAAATCCTCACCTGAGGATATGTTTTTTATTGATTTCAGAGAGAGAAGAAGGGGGAGAGAGAAAGAGAAACATTGAAGTGAGAATGAAACATCAATTAATTGCCTCCCATATGAGCCACTAACTGAGGATTAGACCCGAAATCTAGGTTTTAAGCTGGAAAAGGTGACACTCCAACTATTTGAGCCACCCCACCAGAGCCAAACAACATGTTTTTGTACAATGAGAAAAATTTGGAAATGTTCTCTCCAATCCCATAGTGAATATGGTGGAAATGAAGTAGGAATAACAGCAAACCTACTTGCATACACAACACTGTGCCCCAAGGCTGCAGCACCATTTCCACTGCACATAACTCACTAAGTGCCAGCCTGGACTCTCTGAGCACCTACCTTCGCAATGAGCAGGGCAAACAGTGGGTGCATTCAGAATACACAAAGCAGTTATGCAGCATTGTCTCCAGGGAACAGTCAACCTGGATAGGCACAGACACACACAAATGCACGGAAAGAGGTAACTGTCCTCAGCTGCCTTGTTAACTGGCCAGATGTGTGTTCAGGTTCTCACAGCATCTTTTATGCTGGGCAGAAGAGAACCCTGCTTGGGTGGAAAGGGGCAAAACATGGAGATTTGCTCCCAAGTAAGAGGACAAATGAGTGACAGCTGCAGAATAAGGCTGGAATGGCGTATTCATTCTGCTTTACCTAGAGGCAGTAATCTTATCAGAGAAGGTGAACAAAGGACCAGAGGCGGCCAACGCTGCTTAGCTTTGCAACACCACCAGGACCGCAATCTTAGAATGTGAAAATGTTCCAGTTCAGAGAAAACCTTAAAAAAAGCCTCAACGCGACTCAATTCTCTCACAGTAGAGGCAATGACGCCTGTTCTTACACGCGTGGACACGGCTCATACAGCCTCACCGACACCCTCCTTGCTGGACCGCTCAGGACCGAAGAGGCAGAGAAATTAGAGTAAGAGAGGAGGCCAAGGAAAAGGGATGACTTTTTCATAGGTAACCACCACCTATGAAACAAACCCAAGTCACGTCCATCTCTCAGTCCTTCCTTTCCAATCGCTCTCTCTCTCACACACACACACTCCCACACACACACCTCCAAACTTATGGGCATCACAGTCACAAATCAGAAATCCTCTTGCCCAATGTCTAAATAGGCCCTAGCTGGGCCTACCAGCCCAACCATAGGTGCCCTCCAAAATCAACCCGGACGGGCTCAACAGTATTGCCTCCCAGATGTCTAACGTGGGTCATTCATGTTGGGCCACGTTTAGGGGAGGAAAGAACTGAGGTCTTCGGGAACAAAATCTAAGTCTGCCGAGTACCTGGGTGCGCACAGAGTTGGCGCGAGGGCTAGGAGGGCTATGGGAAGACAGGGTGCTGGGAATTCAGCTGCGGGAGACTCCCCCATCTCCAGCCAGCCGCACAACGTCGCCAGCCTCAGGGAGGTGCTTCGGCAGCCTCCAATTGAGCCAACCAAACCCCAGCCTGCGGCCATCTCGGAGCTTACCTTGGTCCAGGACACCCTATAGGGCACCTGCAGGTCCCGGGGGGCGGTGCATGGCAAGTCTACATCCTCGGAACAAGCCGCCTTCACTTCCCGCGCTGCTGGCGCCAGGCTACAGGCTGCAAGAGGGAGAAACGGTGGTGTGAGCAAGCGAGGAAAGGGGGTGCCGTGAGGAAACGGGGAGCAACAGGAGGTTTTGGGCCCTACCGCAGCTCAGGAGCAGGAGCTGGAGGCTGCGCGACATGGCTGGGGAATGCCGGCCTGTGGCGCGCTGGCGCCGCGATGCGCCGCGCTCTTGTACCCGCGCGCTTCGGGACTTCCCCAGGCGCCGGCCCAGGGGAATCCCCAGCGGGGGGCGGAAGCAGCCACCGGGGCGCCCCCGCGCCCGCCCCGGCGCCCGCGGCCCGCGCGCGTGCCCGCCCCCGCGCTCCCCCTACCTCGCGTCGCCGCCGCAGTGAGAACTATCCCCGCAGAACTCCCAGGGCTCTGGCTTCGCAAACTGCGCTACCACGCGTGACACCGTCCGCTGACGCGTGTAACACAGCCAGGAGCTGGGCCAGTCCAGGCTGTTAATGGGCTTTAACGAAGGCGAGACCAGATTCAGAGCGGTTCAGCAGCTCCCCAGGCGCCCAGCCTGTCCGCGGTGGTGTCACTAGTGAACCAGGTCCTCAGTCCATATTCTGTGAGATTCAAAAACTCCGACTTCCCAAAGAACGCAGCAACACTAGCTCTTGGCCATGCATTCTGGTGTGGTTTATCAATCGGTATCATTCAGCCTTTTAAATGATTTCAACAAAAGCTCCTATTAAAATAGTATTTTGGGGAAAGCCCCTCCCTCCCCCCAAAAAATCTAGACAAAGTTAGAAATCACCTATAATCTATCCAGAAGTAACTATTGGTAACATTTGTTGTCTTTGCTTCAATGAATAAAAGATTTTTAATGGTCTAGTCTACCTACTAGCTTACTTGATTTTAGCTTAATATTTGTCAAGTGTTTCTACATCATTTCACAATTTCAACAGTATCATTTTGGTGGCTCCATAATATTCCATCCTACAGTTGTACCATAAATTAGAACTGATTGGTGTTAGACATTATTAATCTAGTGTTACTAGTCTAGATAGTGTTAGGTTGCTTCTTTAATTATCAACATTACAGACAATGCTGTGGTTACTAACATGAACTTTTGTGTAGATATACCTTGGTTATAATAGTGGCTATTTTCTCAGTAAATACCTGGCAGGGGTGGGGAACTGTCTTTCTGCTAAGGACCACTTGGATGCTAATAACATCATTTGAGGGCCATACAAAATTATCAACTTAAAAATTAGCCTGCTATATCTGGTCAAACATTAACTCACTCCTAATGCCTTGGCAGGGCCATACCAAAAGATTTCATGAGCCAAGGCTGGAAGTTCCCCACCCCTGAGTCTTAGAGGAAATTATGCTAGGTCAAAGAAACTTTATAATTTTGTTAAGTAATGCCAAAATTACCTCCACGGAGGTGTGCTCCAACTACAAAGTATCCCCCCCAAAATGTATAAACACTTTAACTGCTGATAGCTAAATTTGGGAAATGAAGTGTATTTTAATAAATGCTTATAATTATTCAAAGTGTGTGTATGAGAGTGCCTTTCCTAGCACTCTTGCCAACACAAATTGTTACTAAATGTCCACCTTTGTCCATTCCAAGTGGTTAAAAAGAATGACAGGATAGTAAAGTTTTAACTTATTCTTGAAAGTAGTTATACTATTGATAGTAACATCAGCTTAAGTCTTTTCTCCATAATCCTTAGAAGGCTAATGTTTTAAATTAGAATATTTTTAGGCATACAAAAATAAGTATAGGAAATAAAAGAATCAAATGCATCTGAATGCAATCTATATATATGAAATGCCAGCAGAATGACCAGAACTACCATTAGACTAGTCGCTATGATGCGCACTGACCACTAAGGGGCAGACGCTCAAAGTAGGAGCTGCCCCTGGTGGTCAGTGAACACCCATAGCAGGAGCAGTCACTCAGTGGGCAGGTCCATAATCCTTCAGCTGACTGGGATAAGTGGTGCTCTCACAGCAGGCCACACCCCCCACCAGTGCACAAGTCCACAGGGCCTCTAGTATCCTATCTAATAAAGAGGAAATATGCTAATTGACCATCACTCTATCACAAAGATGGCTGCACCCACAGCTAGGAGCCTTAACGAGCAATCAGCAGGGACCTAAGTCTATGCCCTCCCCTGCCCCTGTGGGGCTTGATAGGGGAACTCAGAATGTGTCCCCCAACTGGCAAGGCTTGACAGGGGACCTCAAGGTGCACTTCCCCATCCTGGTGCTGAGCAAGGGGACCTCAAGCTGCTCTCCCTCCCCCAGTGCCAGGCCAGGGGACCTCAGGTCGTGGCAAGGCTTGACAGGGGACTTCAGGCCATGCCCCCCACCTGGCAGAGATTGACAGGGGACATGAGGCCGTGCCCCTGACTCCAACAACGGGCCAGGGAACCTGAGGCTATGCCCCCTGTCTGGCAGGGCTTGTCAAGGTTGGGACTGGCAAGGTCTGGATGTAGCCCCATTGGGGAGGGCCAGCCCTCTGGTTCTCACACAATTTTGAGGTGCATGTGGGTGGGCAGAGACTTGACTCTGGGTCCCATGGTGAGCCCCAGACTCTGACAGGAGGAAGGTTTTCATATACATTTTACTAATTTTCTTTCATCCCTGACACTTCTATTATAGAGAAAGGGCAAGTAGCAATATTAAATTATTTCCTCTAATTAATCCCCTTTTATTGTGCATGAATTTCGTATTTAATAAAACAACTGTTCCTTGCTATATTCCATACCTGGGCATTTGAACTTTCTTCTGATTTTTCACTGTTGTATGAAGCTAGAGATGTTCAAACTCTGCTGGCCCAGCAATCTGGAGGCATTATTAGCTACTACCATCCTGTCCTCCAAAGTCATGTCCATTGACACTCCCCTCAGCAGGCTTTGGCATCATCAGATTTTTTCCCCAATATGATGTGTGAAATATCAGTTCCTCTTTGTTTACATGACGTGGACTACCAGGAGAGAGGAACATGTGATTTCTCATGTTTTGAAACCATTGGTGTCCTTTTGAGGATTGCCCATTCATACCATGTGGCCTTTTTATTTGAAGCCGTTTATAAATTCTGGGCCAAATCCTCTTTTGATTGTGTGCATGGCAAATATCTTCTCCATGTCTAAGGTTTGTATTTTTCACTTTGTTTATGATATCTTTAGTGTACAAAGGGATCTTTTAATACTATGATATAGTCAAATTTATTGATCGTTTTTACTTATGGTTTGTGCTTCGGGTGTTGTGTTTAAGAAATCTTTTCCTACCCTGAGAACATAAAAGCATTCTCCTTAATTTTCATCCAAAATTTTAAAGTCCTACTTTGTCATATGTTAAGTCTAATCCATCTAAATATGGTTTGATGTAGAGACTTCAACTTAATTCTTTCTTATGGATAACCAATTGTTCCAATGCTGTTTGGTTAAAGTTCTTACTTCCCCACTGACTTGAAATAGCATTTCTGCTATATTCAAATTTCCATATGTATGTGGCCTGTTTCTAGGCTCTATTTTGTCTCTCCCTGAGCTAATATCGCACTTTATTATTACTTAACTGAACTATAGGTAAGTCTTGCATCGGTGGGGGTGGGGGTGAGTGAGCTCTATTAGATTGATCTTCCTCTTCAAATTGTCCTGGCATTCTTGGTTCTTTTCTCTACCTTCTTTATATTTGAATCTCATACATTTTTCTGAACCTCAAAAACCTCATTTAAATTTTACTAGGAACACATTCAATGTGTAAATTGCGAAATTTAACATTTGGGCAATTGATTCCACAAATCCAACCGTATTGGGCATCTTTTCATTTACTTAGTCCTTCAAGAAATGTTAAGATTTTGACGCATAAACATTTTCTACATCTTTTGGTAGATTTATTCCTAGTACCTTTATATTTTCATTGCTATTTTCACATATATGGTATATTTTCCAAACTATATTTTTCTAGTTGCTCATTTTGCTGGTAAATAAAAATTTATTTTTGTATAGTCAGCAATCTAATCTCACTGACCTTTCTTATTAATGTTAACAATTTATTCTTAGGCCTTCCATTAAGACACTTTTATAGTCATAAATTATGTTGAGGGTTTTTCCCTTTAAAAAATCCACATATATGGTTTAGTTTTCATTATTGCTTCTGTTGTCTAGGAATTGACTATTTTCAAACATATTGTCTGTATAATTCATTGCCATTGAAGGAATGCTCTGTGGCCTAATATGTGATCTTTTGGTAAAAGTGTCATGTTCTTGGAAAGAATGTGTATTCTCCACCTGGATCTCTTTGAACAAGCTTGTGCCTTGTGCCATTCCGGTCTATAACTTTTCTAAATGTGGGTCATGTCAAACTATCAATTACTGGAAGAGATGTGTTAAAATTCCCTATGACTATGTAATTGTATATTTACCTTGGAAATACTATCAACTTTTTGCCTTGTATGACATGATGCTATATTTTTGGTGCCTTCAAGTATAACTATCTTCACTGATTCCAGTGAACTGTTACTTTTGGTTTTTATTTAGACCTTTTCCCCCCTTAATATTCCTCCCCCCTATTTTTTTTCTTTATCCACTCTGATTATAACCACAGCTCTTTCTTTATTGAGGCTAGTATTTTCTATACTTTTACATTCAACTTTGTTTTTGTCCTTAAATTCTAACTGTCTTTTTTAAAGCTGTAGTTGGATTTTTCTAATCCAGTACAACTGACAGTGTCTTTCTAATTAAGAGTTTAAATTTACCATTTTCTGACTCCTACTATATTTGAATTTCTTTGGGTCATCTTGTTTCCTGCTTTATATTTAACCTGATTTTTTTTCTGATTCTTTTTGTCCTTTCTTGCATTTAGTTAATATTGACCAAATTTTTTATATTCAATAGTGTTCTCTCTACTGGTTTGAAAATTATGCATACAATTTTTTTTATCTTAAGTCATTACCTTTATAAAACTTATAGTGAACATAGTTTATTTAATAGCCTAAAGTTAACCAATATTGCCACCTTTCTTCCCCAAATGCCTAAATGCCTGATCTCTGCTCATCTCCTGCCCTTCTTACATACTGTTGTGACCAGTGCCTTCATTCCACCTTGTTTTTCTACTCCCCAATTAGTTTTTCTATATACAGGATGTCCCCCTAAAAGGTATATACATTTTAACAGCTGATAGCACAATTTTGAAAATGAAATTTATTTTAATTAATATTGCCTTTATAATTATTCAAAGTGTGTGTATGCATTTTTGGGAGGCATCCTAAAATTAAATATTTGTTCAAGTCTACCTAATATCATACATCTTACTGCTTCTTTTTAGAGTCAATTTCTCCCAAAGCACATTCTTGATTAATTCTTTCAACAAAGATCTGTAAGTGGTACACGCTCTTCAATTTCATTTGTCTGACAATGTTTGTTTTTTGCCCATATTCTTAAATGACAGTTCAGTTATAATGTAAGTTGATGGTTATTTTTTCTTAGGACTTTGAATATATTATTCCACTATCTTCTGGCTCCTATCATTGCTGTGACAAAGTCTGGACAATCTGATACTCATTCCTTTGAAGACAACAGTTTTTTTATGGACCTTTCCTTTCTTCTTGGCTTTGCTTGGATTTTATCTTACTGACTTGCTAAGGTTTGTCTCTTTTTTAATTCTGTAAAATTTCCATTTATTTCCTTGAAATAGCCCATTCAGATCATTCAACCTCCATTTTTCTCTGTTGTTTCCTTCTGGAACACCTGATAGCTGTGTTGGACCGTCCCATCCCACACTCCATGTCAGTAAGCCCTCCTCCATGTGTCGTCTCTCTTCATTTCTCTATGCAGGCCTCTGAATATTCTTCAGATCTATATTTTCATCCACTAGTTATTTATTCAATAACACATGTAATTTTCAGTTTAACACATTAAATTTCAACTGTAATTTTTATTAATTTCTGTATTTATATTTGATTTCTTATTTAATTCAGTCCAGTCTTTTTTGATAGTTATCTTATACTTTTATTGTGTCTTTTATTACTTCTTTTATGACTTTTATAACTTTAAAAGTGTTCATTTTAGCCCTAGCGGGTTTGGCTTAGTGGATAGAGCATCAACCCATAGACTGAAGGGTCCCGGGTATGATTCCAGTCAAGGGCACTTGTCTGAGTTGCAAGCTTGATCACCGGTGGAGACCATATAAGAGGCGGTCAATCAATGATTCTCTCTCATCATTGATGTTTGTATTTCTCTCTCCCTCTTCCTTCCTCTCTGAAATCAACAAAAAATATATTTTTTTAAAAAAGTATTTATTTTATAATCTACCTGATAATTATATTATCTGAAGTTCTTAGGATTTTAATATTTACTTTTATTTTGTTCGCCAACTCTTGCTTTTTATGGATTGTTTTCTGTGTTTTGTATATTTTTATTATGAATTAATCTTTATTTGGGACTTCACATAGGGAAATCCTGGGGGTGTAGGTCTAGCTTCCCAGAGAATTTTTATGTTTTTTTCAACAACGTGCCTAGAAGCCTTACCATTCTATGACAGCATTTTGTATTAATCTCTTCATTTCTCTATGCAGGATGTATAGAGAAATGGTAGGATGTATACTAGACCACTCTAGTAATAGTATAAGTTTAATTAGATCCCTGTGAGGACGCACTGTGACTAGGGGTTTTAAGGAAAGGTTTGTGATGTTTTGTTTTGTTTAAAAAATAGGCATCTTTGTCATCTCAGTATAAGTCACATTCGGAGTGTTTTTTCACACTTAGCATACTCTTCCTCATCTTCTATATGGTCCTTCATAATGACATATAAACATGCTTCTGAGAAGGCCATTCTGGATAAAACATTCTTAACGACAGGCCACATACAATTAAAAACAAAACTTCACGGCGTGTGTCTGCAGTGGAACAGCTCCAGGCCCGAGTGCTGATTTGGGTTCTCCCTAACACGTGAGAGGTGTTTTACAGTTAGGTTGATCTCACTTTCCTGGAAAGAAAAGAATGAACACAAACGAAGTGCTTCTTGTCTTTCTGAAGCTAACTGTCCCCTTCATGTCTTCCTGTTGTTACTTTAAAAAAAGAAAACCCCTAAATCATTAGAAAACACTGTGGTTTCGCATTCTCACTGCCATTGGCAGGAATTCATTAACCTTGGGCATAAAGCAGAGCCAGCCAGTGCCATCACCACCTCTCCGACCCTCCCTTCTTACTGTTACTTACACCAGGAGTGTGGCTCTGTTATTTATTTTGCTCAAAGAGCATCCAACAGAGCATGTCATTACATATGGAACTCAGACATTTGAGGACGCGGTCAGTTTGGAGGCCATAAAACTATGACATTAGCTCTCCTCACCTACCCTCTCAGGGCAGAGGTATGTATAGGATGAACATGGAGGCCAATGCCTTTTAGACCTTGCTTTGTCTCTCAATTCTACATGATTTCTCTCCTGAAGGTTTAAGGCTGGGGTGAGGCTGTGTGGCATATATGGATGGAGGGCAATTCAATCAGGAGGAAAGGATTTAGTGATGAGAGCATTCAGGGAAGGCAGAGATTGGATAAGGAGAAGAAGGAAATGAGAGTAAGGCATGCCTTTTAAGCAAGAGTCCTGAATGAGGGGGCAGAGAATACATTTTTGACACACACCTGTCAAATGCTGAGCACGTCACAAACAAGCAAATAACTCCACTAGTGACTGCTGCTGGTTGATAGGTGCATGACCCCTGGTTACTGCCCTGTGTACCCACCCATCTCTGTACCTTGCTTCTTGCCGCTTGGGTTGAGGAAGTCCTACAAAAGGGGAAGGTGAGGTCACCCTTTGCCCTGAGGGTGCCTTCAGAGGAGGCTTTTGAGAGAAAAGACTGCTGCACTTGACAACATCCTGACTACAAATCTACCATAGCAGCTACCAGTTGTTGGGCCCTGTCAAGAGTCAGGCTTTATGGTAAGCACCTTCTGATTCTCACCCCTCAAAAAGCCCTTTGTGGGAACTCTTATGAGGTGGCCTGAGCTCCCACTCCCACTGCCCTTCCCTCAAACCCAGATGATCTTCACATGCACCCTCCACCAATCACCGTCTCCTAGCATCAATGCCCATACACCCAGGGGCCTTGAGGACCACAGATTGGCTCAGAGGGAAGCCCAAAACAAAGATAGGCAAATTATGCTATTTAATAAAATTTCCCCATTAAGAGTTTCCCTTTGGGCTATTTCTTAGTTGCCCAGTACTTTCCAGTTATGTGCTCATTTGTTCACTTAATGAACAAAATAAATAGAACTCATCGTCCTGTACTTCCCCCCCCCCACACACACACACACACTTCTCCACCCTTTAGAAATTAGAAGCATGAGAGGCACAGATCATCCTCTGTGAAGGAGGAAAAAGTCTGAGAAGTGACTCCCACATTAACTGTAAAGAAGAAACCATACAACCTAAGCAAGTTACACAAACATAAAACACAGAGAACTTGGCTTCAGACTTCATTTGAGTCACTTTGGAGAAGCCTTCACCTGCGTTCCTCAAAGCCACGACACAGTTCTCCCAGGACCACATATGGAAAGCCTTCCAGGGATGAAGCCCTTATGTTTCACTCACATCATGCTAGAATGCCCTGTTCACTGGCTCCTCCCCTATCTCAGTCTTGCTCATCCATCCCTCTAGAACCTTCTCTTGCTTGTAGAACCTAAATTGTAGGTTTCTTTCACCTTCATTTCATTCAAATCTGTTCAAGCAGCAACTTACCAGAAGAGTCTGTCTTAATCAACCCATATAAAGAGCAACCTTTACCACCAACTTGACTTACTTTATTTTTCTCCACAGTATGTCTCACAATCTGACACTATCTCACATATTCGCTTGTTTTTTCTATTTTGTTTCCTCCACTAGATTTTAAGACTCTGTATTATTTGCTTCTATTAGTCTCAGGTCCTCAAATAACATTGGCATAAGGTAGGTGCTCAGTAAATGTTTGCTGGATAGATGAATAAGTGAATACAGATGTACTTGAGTGGACTATTTTGGCAGTTTGCATTATTAGCTTCCACTTTCATTCCTCCCTGTTTTCATCTGTGAAAATTTAGGCCAAATGCAAAGTTAGGGAGCAACCCACATAAGACAGCTACACTCACCTTTGACACAAATTCAAGTCTAAGGGTGTTCGCCAAACCACCCTCAATTCTGATAATTCATGAGAAGGACTACATAGCTCACTGGTAACTATTATACTCATGGTTACACTTTACTACAGGAAAAGAATACAGATTTAAAATAGCTAAGGAGGAAATACATAGGGCAGAGTTCAGGAGGGGTCCAACTGTGAGCCTCCAGGTGTCCTGTCCCTGTGGAATCCTGGACAATGCTACATCATCTCGGCCATGTTCTGTGACAACACAAAGAGTATTGCCACCCAGGGAAGCTCACTCAAGCCCCAGTGTCTAGAGATTCATTTAGGGCTTGATCACATAGTACTCACATAGCTGACCACTAGTCTTCAGTTGCTTCTGAGGGAGAATTGATAATCACTCTCTCCACCAAAAGCCTCTATCATAAATCATGTTGTTAGACGGTCCAGTGACCAGCCCCCAGGCAAACAAAGATACTACTACAAGGTATGACATTCCAAGAGTTTAATAATCACCTCCCAGTGGCCAAGCAGAAAGATCAGCCCTCCCTTTGGGTAAGGTTAACCCTTCATTGTGCACATGCCTTATAACTTTGCCTTGCCCTTGAACTGTGGGCAATAATAATACTCTCCCTTTTGACCTTGGGCCTGGTCATGTGACTTGTTGGCCAATAGAACTAGGCAGAATCCACAAGTGCCAATTCTACTCTCTTACACCTCTGCCACCATTCTAAGAACACATCCAAGCTAGCCCACTTATCCCAGGAAGTATATGAGAAACCTGTGCAGCAGAGCTACTTCCTGCTTCCCCTCCAAGAACCAGCCTGGAACATCTAAACTTCACCAAATGGGAAGGCTATATGAATTAAATAAATGCTTGCTTTTGTATGTCTGAAAACGTTTTGTGATTGACTTTTAAGCAGCATTATCATGGCCACAATTAACTGATAAAGATATCAACCTATTAAGAATAATTTAGCCCTGACTAGGTAGCTCAGTTAAAGTGTCCTCCTAATACACCAAGGTTGAGGGTTCAATTCCCAATCAGGTCACATACAAAAAGCAATGAATGCATAAATAAGTGGAACAATAATTTCTCTCTCCTCTTCTCTCCCCCCCCTCTTTACCTCTCTGTCTCTCTTTCTACCTCTTTCTCTCATATCAATAAATTTAAAAGAAGTTTTAACTGAGCCAGCATGGCTCAGTTGCTGAGCATTGACCTATGAACCAGGAGGTCACAGTTCAGTCCCCAATCAGGGATATGCTCAAGTTGCAGGTTCAATCCCCAGTGTGGAGCATGTAGAAAGCAGCCAAACAGTGATTCTCTCTCATTGTTGATGTTTCTATTGTCCTCTTCCTCTCCCTTTCTCCCTGAAATCAATTTAAAGAAGAACTAATATTTTTCTGTGAGTTTGCTGATCCAATCAGAGCTCCTTTGATTGTCACTAAAGCAGGATAGTTTGTGGAGATGGACACAAATTGACAAAGTTTGAATAACAGCAGTTATGGATGGAGGAAGCTTGGAATGTCTATAGCAGAGACTGCAAACACAGGTTCCTACAGGAAGGTAACATGAGTGAATAACAAGAGCCAATTACCAGACAGTAAGTTTAACTATGTGGGAAGAGATCAATAGGGAATGGTGGCGGCGATGGCAGACTGAAGAGCAGTCGCTTATCTGAAAGAGGAATCTCCTACTGAGCTCCAACCCAGTGTTGCCGAAATTTTCAGTATTTTTTAGAGAATCTAAGAACGTAGATATTCGTGTGAAGTCTCTTAAATGCTAAAAGTAATTGATTTTTTTTTGTCCAAAACACTGTACAAGACAAACCAAACACACTTATGGTTGTCACTGTGTAATCTCTTATTTATGTCATGGTATGTAACATCTGGTGGCAGCAGGCTTGTCTGGGACCTTACAAGAAGGATCTTCAGTGGCCTGGTCAGCATGAGGTGACCCGTTGCTTCTCATGGGTTGAGGGAGGAAAATCATGCTGAAGAGAAGACATGACAAGTGAATTCCAAAGACAAATTCTCCGTCACCATTTGGCCCACATCCATTCCCATCACAGCTTAGTTGGAATCACTGAAGTATTATAGAATGATTCATCAACATTTTTCTTTTTTAGGGGTATAACACCCGTAATAATAAGGCAAGGCATAAAGCATTTCTGTTGGTCACTTATATACACAACTCTCTATTATGTCTGAAAACATCTCACGAACTCCCAAGTTCCCCAGCAGCAGCAGCAGCACAGCATGGGTAGTCTTGGCCAGGAGCAAGGTAACAAAGTAGGAGACTTAGTCCTGGCTTGCACAGGCTCACCCTCCACCAGACACTGCCCCCAAACACTGGCCCGCTGTTGTGCTTCTCTGTTTACAGAATTCTGCTCTGTAAAACAGAGAATAAGATGTGGGCTTTCTGTCTGGTGTGACTAAAAGCTATGAACATCGGCACCTGCTCTTTTCTCCAAAATGGAATTAGCTATAGACACAGGGGAGCTGTCAGTATGTCTTATGACTGCCTTTCAGGTGTTTATTTCTAGGTGTTGACTTCCCTCTACTCTACATATGCAAGTACCATTATCCCAGAGACAAGTCATTTGTAAGATGATGGTATTTGTTTAGCACCATATGTTGCTTGCTTTCCCTCAAATGCTGTTCCTAGCCCTGGGGATGCTGCTCAAATGATGGTTCTGAGGAAGACTAGGAAAGGTCTCCCCCACCCTAACAAACCTCAGAGCAGCTGCTGGAGGGAGAGCCAAGCTAGCAGAGTGTTCATCTATAATTGTAATGGCAGTGAGAGTACTTCATGCATGAAAGCATCTAAAGTTTCTTAAGGTTTTTATTTTCCAGTATAGATAGCAACAGTGCCATGTAAAGCACATCCCATTAGGATCAGAAAGAAAGTAACATCTATGAGGGGTACTCACTACATATACACATTATACTTTTTAACTCTTATGATTATTTCAGTGTGTGATTTTATTATGTCTACTTTTATAACTGAGGAAATTGATCGCCTGATCAAAGAAAGCACTGTTAAATATGGTAATCAATGTCTAGAACATTCCAAAGTTTTAACACTGTTCTGCTTCTTCCCTGGCTGGGACTTCAGAATCTGCACTCAATCTGTTGCTTGACCAGTCAGGAGCCCAATAGCCCCACTCTTCTTTAGTGCCCTACAAAATTTATTCCATATGGGCCCTTTAGCTAACATATGAGGATCAAGCTAAAAAAAAGAGAGAGAGAATTTAAATTTGTCTTTTGTCACTTACATAATAGAAAAGCAAACAAGCTAAAAAAAAAAGCTCCTCAGGAATACATATACAATAGCTTACATGAGAGCAAAATACTATGATGTCACTAAATTAGAGGCTGTCTTTATTATGTCTCATGGATAATAAACCTTATCCTAAAGATCTAAACATGATAGTGTAGTCCAGTGGCCGGCAAACTGCGGCTTGTGAGCCACATGCTGCTCACGAGTCACAGTTTGCCGCTCTGTTGACTAATGAGCTTGCTGACCACTGCATAAGGCATTACCCTTACCCAGAAGTTTTGACTTCAGGTTAAAAGACATTATTACATTATTAAAATGTTTTTTAAGTGTTTTTCCTTAAGGCAGTGGTTGGCAAACTCAGTCAACAGAGCGGCAAACCACAGCTCGCAAGCGGCATTGCTACAGTTTGCCAACCACTGGTGCAGTCAACTTTCTACTGTTCCAAAGATAAGCCTGCGTAGAGACAGAAGTCCAGAACATATATCTGTAAAAGAAGGTCAGCCAAACAGGATCCTCAGACCTCACATGGAATAGAGACTGGTTTTCTTCCCTATATTCTCCAGTCTATGAGTCAGTGGGCCCCAAGTCCAACACATACTTTTCTTTCTTTTTTCTTTTTTTTTTTCTGTGTTGGCTGTTGTTTTTGTTTGTTTGTTTGTTTGTTTGTTTGAAGTATTACAAATGTCTCCTTTTTCCCTCATCAAACCCTCCGCAGCCACTCTTACGCCCCAGGACAACTCCCCACCATCCCAGTGTCAGTGTCCAATGGTTATGCTAATATGCATGCATACAAGTCCTTTGATTGATCTCTTACCTCCCCACTCATACACACACACACTGCCCCTGCCTTTCCTCTGAGGTTTGACAGTTTGGTGTTTCTCTGTCTCTGGATCTATTTTTGTTCATCAGTGTATGTTGTTCATTATATTCCACAAATGAGTGAGCTCATGTGATATTTATCTTTCTCCAACTGGCCTATTTCACTTAGCATAATGTTCTCCAGGTCCATCCATGCTGTTGCATGTGGTAAAAGTTCCTTCGTTTTTATAGCAGCATAGTATTCCATTGTGTAGATGTACCACAGTTTTTTAATCCACTCATCTGCTGATGGGCACTTAGGCTGTTTCCAAATCTTAGCTAATGTAAATTGTGCTGCTATGAACATAGTGGTGCATATGTTCTTTCTAATTGATGTTTCTGATTTCTTGGGATATATTTCTAGAATTGGGATTACTGGGTCAAATACAAGTTCCATTTTTAATTTTTTGAGGAACGCCATACTGTTCTCCACAGTGGCTGCACCAGTCTGCATTCCCACCAGCAGTGCACTAGGGTTTCTTTTTCTCCGCATCTTCACCAGCACTTGCCCTTTGTTGATTTGTTGATGATAGCCATTCTGACAGGTGTGAGATGCTACCTCATTGTTGTTTTGATTTTCATCTCTCAGATGATTAGTAACTTGGAGTATGTTTTCATATGTCTCTTGGCCTTCTGTTTATCCTCTTTCGAAAAGTGTCTGTTTAGGTCCTTTGCCCATTTTTTTATTGGATTGTTTTTTGTTTTGTTTTTTTCTTTCTTTTTTAAATTTTTTTTTATTGTGTTACATGTAGACATATCTTCCCATTGCCCCCCCCTTCCAGGCATACCCCAACCCCCAGTGTCTTGTATTCATTGGTTATGCTTATCTGCATGCATACAAGTCCTTTGGTTGATCTCTTATCTACCCCACCTCTCCTTAATCTTCCTGCTATAATTTGACAGTCTGTTTGATATTGGATTGTTTATCTTCCTTATGTTAAGTTGTATGAGTTCCCTGCAAATTTTGGAGATGAAACCCTTATCAGAGATAACATTGGCAACTATGTTCTCCCATGCAGTGGGTTCTCTTGTTGTTTTGTTGATAGTTTCTTTTGCTGTGCAGAAGCTTTTTATTTTGACGTAGTCCTATTTATTTACTTTCTTTGTAGTTTCCATTGCCCTAGGAGCTGTATCAATAAAGATACTGCTACATATGTCTGATATTTTGCTGCCTATGGATTTTTCTAATATTTTTATGGTTTCACATCTTACGTTTAAGTCCTTTATCCATTTTGAGTTTATTTTTGTATATGGTGTAAGTTGGTAGTCTAGTTTCATTTTTTTTTTTTGCATGTATCTGACCAATTTTCCCAACACCATTTATTGAAGAGACTGTTTTGACTCTATTGTATGCTCTTGCCTCCTTTGTCAAATATTAATTGAGCATAACGGCTTGGGTCAATTTCTGAATTATCTGTTCTGTTCCATTGGTTTATATGTCTGTTCTTATACCAGTACCAGGCAGGTTTAAGTACAGTGGCTTTGTAATATAGCTTGAAATCTGATATTGTGATCCCTCCAACTTGTTCTTTTTCAGGGTTGCTATGGCTATTCAGGATCTTTTTTTTTTTATCCCAGATGAATTTTTGGAGTGTTAGTTCTAGGTCTGTGAAATATGCCATTGGTATTTTAATGGAGATTACACTGAATCTATAAGTTGCTTTGGGTAGTATGAACATTTTAATAATGTTTATTCTACCAACCCATGAACATGGTATATTCTTTTATTTATTCATATCTTCCTCTATCTCTTTTTTCAATGTCCTGTAGTTCGCTGAGTACATCTTTTACCTCCTTAGTTAAGTTAATTCCTAAGTATCTTAATTTTTTTGGTGCAATGATAAATGGGATTGAAGTTTCTCTTATTGTAAGTTTATTATTGATATATAAAAAAGCCATAGATCTCTGGGTGTTAATTTTGTATCCTGCTACATTGCCAAATTCATTTATTAGTTCTAGTAGCTTTTTGATGGAGTCTTTAGAGATTTCTATGTACAATATTATGTCATCTGTGAATGACAATTTTACTTCTTCTGCTCCATTTTGAATGCCTTTTATTTCTTCTTCTTATCTAATCACTATGCCTAGCAATTCCAGTACTATGTTGCACAGGAGTGGTGAAAGTGGGCATCCCTGTCTTGTTCCTGTTCTTAGGGGAAATGGTTTTAGTTTTTGCCCATTGAGTATGATGTTGGCTGGAGGTTTGTCATATAAGGCTTTTTTTATGTTGAAGTATTACAATAATCTCTCTATTCCCACTTTGCTGAGAGTTTTCTCAAGAAAGGGTGTTGGGTTTTGTCAAATGCTTTTTCTGCATTGATTGATATGATTATGTAATATTTGTCTCTCAATTTGTTTATGTGATATATCACATTTATTGATTTGGGATATTGTACCAGCCTTGCATCCCCAGAATAAATCCCACTTGGTCATGTATATAATCTTTCTAATGTAAGGCTGGATCCGGTTTGCTAAAATTTTGTTGAGGATTTTAGCATCTATATTCATCAGGGATATTGGCCTGTTATTCTCTTTCCTTGTAGTGTCTTTATCTGGTTTTGGAATGAGGGTAATGCTGGCTTCATAGAAAGAGCTTGGAAGTGTACCTTCCTCTTGAATTTTTTTAATAGTCTGAAGAGGATAGGTTTGATTTCTTCTTTAAATGTTTGTAAAACTCCCCTGTAAAGCAGTCTGGAACAAAGCTTTTGTTTGCTGGAAGATTTTTGATTACTGCTTCAATTTCATCAGTAGTTGTCAGCCTATTCAGGTTTTTTTTGTTCTTCCTAACTGGGTTTTGGAAGTTTGTATTTTCCTAAGAATATGTCCATTTAATGTAAATTGTCCAATTTGTTGGAGTAGAGTTGTTTATAGTATTTTTAATTACAATCCTTTGTATTTCTGTGGGGTCTGTTGTTACTTCACCTCTTTCATTTCTGATTTTTTTTTATTAGGGTCCTCTTTCTTTGTTTCTTGGTGAGCCTGGCTAGAGGTTCATCAATCTTGTTTATCCTTTCAAAGAAGCAGCTCTTGGTTTTATTAATTTTTTGCATTGTTTTCTTGGTCTCTGTGTCATTTATTTCCACTTTAATCTTTATCATTTCCTTCCTTCTACTTACTCTGGGCTTTTCTTGTTGCTTCTTTCTAATACTTTAAGTTATGGGGTTACATAATGTATTACTTTTTTTTTTTTAAGTAAGCCTATAGAGCCATGAACTTCCCTCTCAGGACTGTTTTCACTATGGCCCAGAGATTTTGGATTGTTGTGCTTTCCTTGTCATTTGTTTCCAGGATGCTTTTTATTTCTTCTTTGATCTCTTTGGTAACGCAATCATTGTTTAATAGCATACTATTTAGCCTCCAAATGTTTGAATTTTTTCATTGTTTTTATTGTAATTGATTTCTAATTTTATTCCATTGTCATCTGAGAAGATGCTTGATATATTTCTATCTTCTTGAATTTGAAGAGACTTTGCCTTTGTCACAATATGTGGTCTATATTTGAAAATGCCCCATGTACACTTGAGAAGGATGTATATTCTGTAGCTTTGAGGTGAAATGTTCTGAAGATGTTAATTAATTTCATCTGATCTAGTGAGTCATTTAGGATTAATGTTTCTTTGCTGATCTTTTGTTTAGAGGATTTGTCCAGTGGTGTTAGTGGGGTATTAAAGTCCCCTACTATTATTATATTGCTGTAGATCTCACCCTTGATTTCTTCCAGAAGTTTTTTTATGTATTTGGGTGCTCCTATATTGGGTGCATATATGTTTACCAGAGTTATATCCTCTTGCTGAATTGCTCCCTTTAATATTTGAAGTGGCCCTCCTTATCTCTTGATTTGGCCTTCACTTTGAGGTCTATACCCCAGCATTTTTTTTTCATTTCCATTTACCTGAAAAAATGTTTCCATCCCTTCACTATCAATCTGTGTGAATACTTTGTTCTGAGGTGGGTCTCTTGTAGATAGCAGATATATGGGTCATGTTTTCTTATCCATTCAGGTAGTCTTTTGATTGGAGCATTTAATCCATTTATGTTTAAGGTTATTATTGATAGGTACTTGTTTGTCACCATTTTTATTCTTTATGCCTGTATCCCTTCTACCCTCCCCATTTCTTCTTTTTACAGCAGTCCCTTTAGCATTTCTTGCATTGCTATCTTGGTGGTGATAAACTCCCTTAGCCTTTTATTGTCTGTGAAACTCCTGATTTCACCTTTAGTTTTGAATGATAGCCTTGTTGGCTATAGTATTCTTGGATTCAGTCTCTTGCTTTATTTCATTTTGTATATTCCATTCCATTCCCTTCTGGCCTGATGGGTTTCTGTTGAGAAATCAGTCAGTAGACTAATGGGACATCCATTATAGGTAACTTTCTATCTCTCTCTGGCTGTCTTTAAGATTTTTACTTTGTCATTGGTGTTTGGAAAATTAATTACAATGTGTCTTGGTGTCAGTCTTTTGGGATTCATCTTCTTTGGGACTATGTGTGCTTCTTGGACTTATGTGAGTTTTTTCTTGCCAATATCAGGGAAGTTTTCTCTCATTATTTCTTCAAACAGGTTTTCAATTCCTTGCTCCATTTCCTCTCCTCTTGGCACCTCTGTTGTGTGGATGTTGTTCATTTTATGTTGTCCCAAAGCTCCCTTAGGCTTTCCTCCTGTTTTTAAATTTTTTGTTTTTTGTTTCTTTTTTGTTTTTTAGTTGCTGCTCTGCTTAGGTGTTTTTTTCTACCTTGTCTTCTAGCTCGCTGATGCATTCCTCAGCTTCTTCTAGTCTACTGTGATATTTTCCATTGTATTCTTTATTGCATCTGTGTCATTCTTCATTTCCTTTTGGTTTTTCTTCATTTCCTCTTGATACTTACACATGTTTTTGAATTTGTCTTTAATCCTTTTCAGGTTGTTATAACCATTGTTTTGAATTCTTTCTCTGACAAAATGCTTACCTCCATTTTGTTTACTTCCTTTTATGGTGATTCCTCCTTTTCTTTGGTTTGAAGGGGTGTTTATTTGTCTCCTCATTTTTTTCTGTTCCTTTGTGGTTGTTCCTATTAGATCCAACTTCTATGTCATCCAGATTTTTGGGGGGGGTTTCTAATATAGTAGATATTTTGTGGGACCCAGTGGTGCAATCTTTCAAGTCTTCTGGGCTGGGTATTCTAGGGATTCCCTTACTTGGGATATTTGGGTTCTCTGGTATAGTTGGGTCTTGAGTGTCATTGTCCTATTCATGGATGGATTTTTCTCTCAGGGTATGTGGTTATGTGGCTCACTCTCTACAATGTTGTCCAAACAGCACAAAATATAACTCGACAAAACATGACACAAAGGGAACAAAGCATGAATGTATTCACAACACCAATAACCCCCATAAAAGTGCCTACCAGAGAAAAGAAAATTATGAGAGAGAAAAGAGAGCAAAAATGATATTGAGAAAAGGAAAAGGGGTAAGAGAGAAAAGAAAAAGAAGGGGAAATATACATATATTGAGAGAAAACTCCACAAAACAAACAAACTAAAAAATGCAAACACAGAGAAAAAAAGCGGGTGGTGGGGGGCAGAATCTGTAGAGGCAGAGCTTATATCCATAAAATAAGGTAAAGGACTTGAATGAATAGGGGAATGGCCATGGTTCAATATAGAGGATGTAGAAAGAGAATGAGTGAGTACAAAGAAAAATAAGAAACAAAATAATCAATAAATAAAAAATAAAAATATTTAAATAAGAAATAATTATTTTTTAATTTATCTATATATTCATCTATTTTTGGAAAAGGAGAATAGAGGAGAGAGCAGATAGGCTTGAGTTTAATGAGTGAAACTAACTGGGCAATCAGCAGAAGAAGAAGGAGAGGAAAAACAAAAGCATTAAAAATTGGCTAGTGAAGAAAGAGGAAAGAGAAGAGTGCATGGATTTGGATCAGGGGAAAGGAAATTATATATATGAGTAAGCCAACAAAGACTTCAATAATAATAATGCATCAATAAAGTAGGAAAAGATCACTTTTTAACAAACTGTTAAAAGAAAGAAGAGAGAAAAACTAAGGCAGAGACTGGAGAAGAAAAACAGGATGAAAAGGGAGAAGTGAGGAAGAAAATAGTGGGAGAAAAATAAAAAAATAAGATAAAATAAAATAATAATTAAAAATAAAAATAGAATGAAGAAAAATAATTTTAAAAAAATAAAAGGTTGAAAAAAGAAAAAAAGTGTTTTAAGTAAAAGATAAAAAATAAAAATGTAAAATGTTGTTTACTTCAGCCAAGTTTTAATGTCCCATGGGGGTTGGTTTAAGACCCCTCTCTACTATTCTACCACTTCTGTTTCCTGTTCGATAGTACCATGTTGAAGTTCCACAGCCTTAGTTGCAAGCAGGTGGGACCAATCTGCCCACTTTGTTTGTCTCCTTGTTTTTCAGTCTTATTTACACAAGCGTCTATTTCTGACATGGGCTTTAGGTGGAGGTGTTTGCTTTATTGTTTTCTGGATCCAAGTGATCCATCATCACAGTCCCCCAGGGATCCCTGTGGATATTCAGAATCTTCATTTCCTCTGCAAAGCTTGGACAGTCAGCAGAAGAAAAGCAAGAAGGGTGCTCTGTAGATGGTGCTGGGAGGGACTGGCTCTTCAGTAGGAATATGGTTGCTTAAGATTGAAGGGTTCAGAATGTTCCGGTACTGAATTGCTGTCACCACTCTCTGTCCTGCTTCTCTCCACAGCCTCTCCCCAGCCTCCACAAAACTGTACCTCCATATGCATGGCAGCCTCAGTGAGTGTATGTAACTGAAAGGTCCTATGAACTGGGTTTAGCAAACAAAATCAAGGAAAATATAAAGGTGAAAGAATTGCACCACTGTGAGTTTCTCCCCCCGCCTCCAACAACCTCGCCCCCAGTACCAAGCAGTTTGGGCAGTTTTTCAGGGTGCCTTTATGGGTGCAGCCTCTGGATTCCCCAGCTGCCAGTAGCCCAGTGGAGCCCCTTCCACAATCGAGTATTAAACATGTTCCCAAGGGATGCAGACTTGGTCCAGCACAGGTTCCTTCTGATCCTCTCATCAGGTGGTTGTGCATCTCTCTGTCCAGCCCATATCCCTGATCCTACCATTCTCCAAGGGTCCTCTGTCCTTTCTGGCCATGGATTGTCTTACCAGCTGTGTTTAATTTGCCAATTATGGGGGGATATTATTTAATTTAATTGTTCCTTCTATCTGCCCCATGAGAAAGCACAAGACATATTCACCTATTCAGCCATCATTTTGAAAAAGAAAAGAAAAAAATAAATAATATATATATATATATATATATATATATATATATATATATATATATATATATAACATACTTTTCTTCTACCTCTATACCAACTTCCAAATTACCATACAGCTACAACCCAAAAAAAATTGAATTTTATTTCTAACATCTTAACTGGTCATAGACCATGATCTTTAATTTTTAACTGATTCAGATCTTTCATTCACTTGTTTCATTTTTCACTTCACACATGGACTCCATACTAAGTCCATTATTCCCCCTCTCTCAAGTTGATTGCCCCAAAGTTTATCTACTATTCCCTGATAAAGATAAGGGGCCCTTCCTGTCAATAGGCATCAAGAATGGTCAGCCTCAGCAGCTTGGCCAAAGCCACACTGGGATCACTGATTCAGCCAGGGCTTGTGACAGCATTGGTTTTTTGAAGGTGACCCAATTCTACTTAGCCTGGCTGGGACACATCATTTTTCAGGATATAACTTCAGCTATTAGTCATTCTCAGGCATCTGGATGAGAAAGAAAGCTTGAAGTAGGAAGGTGTTTTTCAACACTCGGGGGCTCTTGAAGAAAGACTTAAGCCTTTGGTTTTGAAGTCTGGGTAGGCTACCCTAAGGTGTACAGTGCCTCCTCATGGTTTCAGCAAGATTTTGGCTATTTGAAATTTTGAGGGTTTAAGTTTACTCCTTTGAGTCCCTGTATTACAACAAGTAGCCTTTCCATTCACTTGGTCTACACTGTAGAGGAATCCCAATCTTTCTTATGATGTAACTCACACCAGCCCTTCAAAAAGTTTCCCACTTGGCTCTCTTTCCTCACCTCAAGGATCTCTGATTGCCTCTGAGTTTTAAGAAATGTCAGGATCTAAAAAACTCAGACTTCACAGCTAAGCTCAATTTTGGAAGATTTCTAGGAGAACAAACTAAAGAGGAGCATGAAGAGATTTCTAGGGGTAGCAGAGAATGGAACTTCATAGTGTTACAATTCTGCAATCCTTGAGAAAGGATACATTGAGGTGCCTTCCATTGCAGTGATCCAGCACCTCCCAGCCACTGCCTCTAATTCATTAGGATGTGGTTCACTATCTCTCTATCACTACCACCACAAGACAAAAACAACCTGCTCTACATCCTGGCTCTTCACTCTTTCTATATTCTCATTGACATCTTTTCTTCTATCCCACCTTATTCACTCACTCCCAAGGTCATATACTAAATCATTATCTGGGATCATGACCTCCCCTTCCAAAGACTCCAACATTTCTCAGACCCCTTCAGGATCTCCAGTCATTGATGCTACCATCTTCCTTACATCCATCCCTCACACCCACTGCCCTCATTTCCTCCTTACACAACTAGCATCCTTGCCCCATCATTCCACTCACTTGCATCCTGCTTCCTCTACTATTTAACACCTCTTCCCATTTGTGGGATTCATTTTACTAACTATCAATTCTGTTTAACCCCAACTTCTTGCCTGCTCAGCTCCCAAACCCAAACCATTGTATGAGGCTAAAGAAAAATACATAACTATGCTGATGTGTATTGCTTTATATTTATAACCATGAGGGCCCTCAGCATTGCCTGAGTAATTCCCTATTCTCTCTGCAGTCCCCCTCCTTCTCTTCTTCTCCCCTTTCCTCATTCTTTGATGACCTTGGTTCTTATTTCACTGGAAAATGAAATCAGAATAGAATTCTTCCTTTTACAACAAATATACCAACTTCCTGAATCTGTATCATCTGGCTCCTTGCAGACTTCTCTCCATGTGCCAATTGAAGGCATCACAATTTCCTCTTTTCTCTCCTGACTAATCTCTCTGCTTGGTCATTCCCATTAGCCTGCAGATATTCTGTAATAACTCCTCTTTTAATAAAATAGTCTATGAAAGAGGAGTGATCCTACAAGATATGAATACACACTACCAAGCCCCTATAATCAAAAATGTGTAATGCAAAATACATAAAAAGACAGACTGCCTAATGGAATAAAATAGAAAGTCAAGAAACAGATCCAAATATGTATAGAAATTTACATTATGATAGATATCCCAAAATCACTGGACTAACTGATATTGGACTAGCTAGTCATTTTTTAAAAATAGAACTATTCCTTACACTAAACATAAGAATATTTATCAGGAGAATCCAAGATGGCGTAAACATCTACACTGCTGCCTCGCACAATAATTTCAAAACTACCACTAAAAGACAGAACGAACATCATCCAGAACCACAGGAAAGCTGGCTGAATGTAAGTTCTACAGCTAGAAGGAAAGAGAGGGGCTCACAGAAACCCAGAGGAGCTGCAAAAAGCTGAGGTATGGAGACACGCGCGCTGAGAGAGCAGATGTACCTGGCTGGCTTTCTCTGGCGGGAAGGAAACAGAGACTCCCAACGGCATTGAACCCCTTATCTTATGACACTAAACCCCAGATCCAGCCAAAACTCATACGGAGGAGTTTGGACTGTGAAAAGGGAGAGGTGCATGGAAATTTAGGGGAGTCGCAAAAGATCAGGTCTGGTGGCAGGCATGGCACTGTGCCGCTGGCTTTCACGCCTGGGCGGGAGACAGACCCTCCCAACTGTGCCACTTCTGAATCCACTAAGCCCCTTTTTTGGGCGAAACCCTGGAGACCTAGACTCGTGTGGTCCTGGTGCGCAGGGGAGCCGGAAAGGCAGCAGTCTAGAGGAACTGCAGGCGCGCGCACAAGGACCTCTCCAGCGATTACCCAGTCACGTGAGACTCAGGGGCCATGGAGGGCGGGGCCGACTTGAAGGCAAGGCAGTCCCTTAAGCCCTGAGACTCCACCCCTCCCAAGCTCAACAGAGGCTTCTTCGGTTTTGCAAGTTTGGTATCATAAGGCTGAATTCAACACAGAAGTTTCCCCGACATAGTGAAAATGCCGAGGCAAGGGAAGGGATCACAAACAAAAGAAATGGAGGGAAAAAAACCAATTGGATATAGAGTTCAAAACCACGCTTATAAGGTTTTTCAAGATTATGCTAGAAAAGTTGGATAAAGTTAGCAAGAGCCAAGAGGAGATGAAAAAGGACCAACTAGAGATGCAAAAGAGCCAACTAGAGATGGAAAAGGTCCAACTAAAGATGATAAAGGACCAACTAGAAATTAAACATACACTGACTGAAATAAAAAATATTATACAGAGTCCTAACAGCAGATTAGAGAAAGGCAAGAATCAAGTCAAAAATTTGAAATATGAAGAAGCAGAAAACACTCAACTGGAAAAGCAAGAAGAGAAAGGAATCCAAAAATGTGAACATAATGTAAGGAGACTCTGGGACAGCTTCAAGCGTACCAACATCAGAATTGTGGGGGTGCCAGAAGAAGAGAGAGAGCAAGATACTGAAAACCTATTTAAAGAAATAATAACTGAAAACTTCCCACATCTGGTAAAAGAAATATACTTACAAGTCCAGGAAGCACACAGAACCCCATATAAAAGAAATCCAAAGAGGACCACACCAAGACACATCATAATTAAAATACTAAGAGCAAAAGGCAAAGAGAGAATATTAAAAGCAGCAAGAAAAAAACAGTTCATTACCTACAAGGGAGCACCCATACAACTGTCAGCTGATTTCTCAACAGAAATGATGCAGGCCAGACGGGAGTGGCAAGAAATATTCAATGCAATGAATAGCAAGAACCTACAACCAAGAATAATCTATCCAGCAAAGCTATCATTCAGAATTGAAGGGCAGATAAAGAGCTTCACAGATAAGAAAAAGCTACAGGAGTTCATCAACTCCAAACCAGTATTATATGAAATGCTGAAAGGTACTCTTTTAGAAGAGGAAGAAGAAAAAGGTAAAAGCCAAAAAATTATGAACAACAAATACATATCTATCAACAAGTGAATCTAAAAATTAAGTGAATTAAAAATTTGATCAACAGAAAAAAAAGAATAATTAGCAAATGAATCAGAGATCTGGCTGTCTTCTTGCAATCTTGAAATAAAGCCAAAACAGAGGAGCAGAGATGAGAGATCTAAGACACCAATTTATATAAATATGGCTCAAGACTCTGCTGTTTTTATTTAATTATGTGAGCCCAATCATTGCCTGCTAGAGTTGGATTGCCCCTCACAGGCACTCAAAGTCTCAACTGATACATCAGTTCAAGCCTCTCATTTTACAGACATGACATGTAAGGCTCAATGAAGTGAAAAGAGAAGTCCAAAGTCACACTGAAATATTGTAGTAAAGGTGTTGTTAACACTCAAACCCCCTGGGTCTAAGTCAAGGCTACAGACTCAGTGTGATAGATGGACTTCACCCCAGGCTTACCTGAGAGAGACACTGGGAAAGAGGTTACATCTAAGATAGAAGTAAAGGCAAGAGGAAGAAAGTTTGGTTCCTTCTCCCTTGGCCTAATGTGCTCCGGACCTCCTTCAACAGTGCAGATTAACCTGCCCACTACTCACAGACAGTGGATTGATCAGGGGCCACCACACACCTTCAAGTGGAGACAGGAAATGATCTGAAGCCATCATGGTTAGCCACCAAAGTTCCAGCTGTAGGCAGTAAGACCTAGCCCTGACAGAAGTTTGGGGATCTAAAAATGCAATGTTCAAGAGAGTAAAATGAATTGCATGTTATCCCACATGTGAGCATATCAGGACTGACTTACTCAAACTTATTCCCTCTGAGCTAGGTAGTGAAAAAACCTGGTGAGCCTGGCCAGCCAACATGGCTCAGTGGTTTAGCATCAACCTATGAACCAGGAGGTCATGGTTTAATTCCCGGTCAGGGCACATGCCTGGGTTGTGGGCTCCATCCCTAGTGTGAGGCATTGCAGTATGCAGTTGATCAATGATTCTCTTTTCATCATTGATGTTTCCATCTCTCTCTCCATCTCCCTTCCTCTCTGAAATCAATAAAAATATATATTTTTAAAACCCAAAATCTTAGCAACTGGGAAATCAGATACTGTAGCAACAAGACCAGGGACTTGGAACTGGAAAGTGTGGGTTCAGATCCTGGCTCTTCCACTCATTCATGTGGTTGTGTGAGCTTCTGCAAATGAAATGAAGATAATACTAATACTCTAAGGAATCAAGTAACTTACATTTTGGAGAGGCCAGGATAAGCCAAAGTCCTCCCACCAGTACCTACAGACCTGAACACAACTGTCAGGCTGTTAAATTAGGCCTCATAGAGTTTTTTAAATAATCCATCCAGTGTTGAGAAATTAGAATATATCATGTAAAAATACCAACTTTTGACTTATTTTAAAAATAAACAAGCAAGACGGGGGGACAATGGCCAAAACTACAACATTTTGCTTCTTTTTGTTCAGGCTAATGTGCCTTCCAATTTCCAACCACCCAAATCCACCATTATAGCTGGACCTAGAAGTGAGTTTCTGTTACCACTTAGTATCTCACACTGTTATCTGTCTTATAGTAGAGGACTATGGGGAAGCCATGTTGCTCTGTCCCTACTTCTGTCCATGTTACTCACCAGCATCATTCATGACATGATCTGCTTGCTGCTGTAAGGCACATGAGTTTATTGCACATTGTAATGCGAATTGCTAGGTAAAGGTCATTGATTAAAGAGAGAGAAAGAGAATTAGGACTCAAGTTCAATTCTGTTGGTTGAAATACCAAACTTAGGATATCTACTAAGATAAGAGGAAAGCAAATGATTTGCAGGTGGACTAGTAGTGAGCTTGGGGAGTCAGTGCAGGAGCAGGAGCAGGACAGAGGGAAGCAAGTTCACAGATAAGAAACTTAGCCTCTGGGTACCTGGCAGGAGAATCAGTAATGCTAATGGCCTAAATCTAGGTCAGGGCCTGGTTTCCTGATACTGTGAACAGGTGCAGCTGTAAGGGGGACAGGAAACCTGGCAAAACTTTTAAAAGCCTGGTTGAGACTACTTTCAGTAATATGGTGGCATAGGTAGATGAGGTACTCAAATCCTCCCACAACCACATCAAAATTATCACTATAGAACAACCATCATTCAAAAACACCTGAAATCTAGCTAAACAGAAGTCCTACAACTAAGAATTTAAAGAAAAATGCACACCAAGACTCGTAGGAAGGATGAAGATATGGAACAGGCTGGTCCCATACCCACATGTGGCAGATAAAATTTGGGAGGGATATCTCAGCTGTGGAGGTCCCCCACTGAGGAGTGAGAGGTTCTAGACCCCACAGGCCAGAGTTCCAGTGCAAGGAAAAGTAGTCTGCATAAGTTCTAGCTTTAAAACCAGTGAACATTGTGGCTGAGTAAGATGAAGGGCCACTTGAGTCTCAGGCAGTTCCTCTTAAAGTGCCTGCACACTGACTTACTCAGATTCATCGCCTCTGAGCTCCACTGCTGGGCAGCAGCTTAAAAGGAACCAGGGACACACAGGGAGAAACTGAATTGTCTGGCATCAGGGTGAGAGCAAGGTGGTCATATTGCTATCAGACAAAAGAACTAGCATAAGCTATTATTCTTTTTCTGAGACTGCCCCACCACCACCACCACTGCCAAAACTCATGCACACAGAGCCAGCAGGCAGGCAACATATCTGGGTTTCTATCATCCTAGCTCCTACTGTTCACCCTGATGATTCTCTGATAATCATCAAACAAGCAGCATCTGGCCTCAACATGCACCATACCTCTCACTAAATGGCCCCCACGCATGGCACTGGCAATAGCTGACCTTGGTTTGCAATTAGGCCTCACTTGTGCACCTCCAAGCCTAGCACAAGTAGCATCCATCTGCAGATTTCTTTGTAGCTCAAGTTGGGTGATCCCAGGAAGAACACCGGTGGAAGCTGACCTTGGCCTGCACCTCATGGGAGGTCCCAGAGCCAGCATACCCAATGGACAGCTTTAGACTATATCGAAGACCACCAAATATCTTCACAAGAGACACATACAAGAAGTGGACTAGGTGGGCACCAGAGCCCTGCTGAAGTAAGTCCTATTTCATGGGATGGACCCCTGCACAGCTGACCATCCACAGTGGTTACAGTCAGTCCTTGCAGCTGATTGGCCTTGGAAGTAATTCCCTCCCATTGATGTGCAAATAGCAATCAAGGCTCAACTACAACAAGAGGTGTACACAACCTACAAGGAGCAAGTGGGGAGTAAGGGGAGGAGTACATCTGGAGTGCCCAGCTTGGGTAATCCAAGAGGCTATGTGTCTGAACCCTACAAAACGCCTGCTATATAAGGCCACAGTTCCAAGCCTGGGAGACATAGCAGCTTCACCTAATACATAGAAACAAACACAGGGAAGCTGCAAAAATGAGGAGACAAAGAAACATGTCTCAAACTAAAAAAATGACAAAATTCCAAAAAAAGAACTAAACAACATGGAGATAAGCAATCGACTAGATGCAGAGTTCAAAACACTGGTTATAAGAATGCTCAATGAAATTAGTGAGAACTTCAACAGCAAGAAAACCATTAAAAAGAACCAGTCAGCAATGAGCAATACACTAACTGAAGTAAAGAATTATTTACAGGGAATCAACAGTAGAGTAAAAGAAACTGAAAATAAAATCAGTGATCTGGAATATAAAGAAGCAAAAGACATCCAATCTGGACAACAAAAAAGAAAAAAATATTTTTTTAAAACATGAAGATAGTGTAAGAAACTCCTGGGACAATTTCAAGCATACCAACATTCACATCATGGGAGATCCAGAAGGAGAAGAGACAGAGCAAGAAATTGAAAACCCATTTGAAAAAATAATGACAGAAAATTTACCTAACTTGAAGACAGAAATAGATATACAAGTCCAGAAAATGCAGAGTTCCAAACAAGATAAACTGAAAAGGCCCACACCAAGATGCATCATAATTAAAATGCAAAAGGATAATGACAAAGAGAGAAATCTTAAAAGCAGCAAGAGAAATGCAGTTAGATACTACAAGAGAGTTCCCATCTGTTAGCTGATTTCTTAACAGAAACTTTGCAGTCCAAAAGGAATTGGTAAGAAATATTCAAAGTAATGAAAACCAAATACTACACCCAAGATTACTCTACCCAGCAAAAATATCATTTAGAATTTAAGTACATATAAAGAATTTGCCAGATAAGGAAAAGTGAAAGGAGTTAATTACTATCAAAGCAGTATTTTATGAAATGCTAAAGGGTGAAGAAGAAGGAGGAGGAGGAGAAGGAAGAGGAGGAACAGGAGGAAGAAGAAGAGGGAGAATAAGTAGTGGAGGAGGAGGAGAAGGAAGAGAAAGAGAAAAAGAGCAGGAGAAAGAGAGGAGGAGGGAAGATCAAGCATATGAACAATAAAATGGCAATAAACGTATATCTATAAACAATCTATATATATAAAAGCCTAAGTGACTGTTACGAACAAACAAATGGAATGACTGGTTGACCAGTCACTATGACATGCACTGACCACCAGGGGGCAGAGGCTCAATGCAGGAGCTGCACCCACAGGGGGTGCACCACTCAGCCAGAAGCCAGGCTCACAGCTGGCAAGCGCAGCTGTGGTAGTGGGACCCTCTCCCAATGTGGCAGCACTACCAAGCAACAGTGCCAGGTGCAGCAGGCCGGGATGGGGCTTCTCCCTGGATGCCTGCCACTTGGGGTGCACTGCTACATCCCTTGGGGGATGTCCAAGTGCCAGTTTAGGCATGATCCCCATAGGACAGGCCAAGACAGGGAGTGATTGGGCCTAAACCAGCAGTTGGACATTTCTGGAGGGGTCCTGGATTGCGAGAGGGCAGAGGCCAGGCTGAGGGACCCACCCACCCACCTGTGTGCATGAATTCATGCACTGGGCTTCTAGTTGAATATAAAAAACAAAATAACCAAACAAGCAGAATAAATACTCATAGATACAAGGAACATTTTAATGGTTGCCAGATGGAAAGGGGTTGGGAAAGGGGTAAAAAAGATGAAGAGATTAAAAAGTACAAGTTTGTTGTTAAAAAATAGTCATGTGGATATAAAATACAGCATAGGGAATATAGTCAATAATATTCTAACAGTTATGTATAGTGTCAGATGGATATGAGATTTATTGGGATGATCACTTAGTAAATTATATAATGTCCAATCACTGGGGCATACACCAGATATACATATAAAGTACATATAAAGAACTTCCCAGATAAGGAAAAGTGAAAGGAGTTAATTATTATCAAAGCAGTATTTTATGAACTGCTAAAGGATCTTGTTGGAGAAGAAGAAGGAGAAGGAGGAGAAGGAGGAGGAGGAGGAGGAGGGGGAGGGGGAGGGGGAGGGGAGGAGGGGGGAGAAGAAGAAGGTGAAAGAGTGCCAACTGTAATTGAAAAATAAAAAATTATTTTAAAAACCTGAAAAAATAAAAATGAAAAGACTGGGTGACATTCTATTGGGTTCTCATGTGGAACTCATAAAAGACCAGGTTTGGTCTTGACACACTGTTGAGGAAATTCCCCTGAATTTAGGTTTATGGTTGACAGACTTATGCTTTAACCAAGTTATGGGGAGTTCCCTTGAATCTAAGTTTATACTTTAGTGATGGAATATGACTTGGCCTTGGGAGGAGCGCACATGGTGCAATATACAGATCATGTAATGGAAATGTAAACTTGAAACATCTATGATCTTATTAACTAATATCACCCCCAACAAACTTAATTTAAAAAATTAAATTAAATCAGTTTTACCATCACCTTAAAAAAAAAACACCAGAAACATTCTCAATAAATTTGGTGAAAGGTCTGTCAAAGCTTAATTCAATTTTAACCAGAATCCCCTGTCAATGGGCCAGACAAGTGTTGTTGGTTACACAGCTCATTCTGCACTGAGTCCTGGTTCTCAAACTCTGCTGATATGAAGTCCTAATAAGATAGAACAGTGCTTTACTTCAAGATGTACTCATATACCTTATGTCCATGATTTGAAAGTTGGTGAAGCATCTGAGCTGATGTGGATGGTAGATACGCATTGAAAATATAGTTTGATTATAGATGTATTTATTCATTCAGCAAACTTTCATGAACTGTGTACATAGAGTTTGCAAGCCATTGTGCTCAACAGTATGGAACCCTCAACAGTGGATAAGACACTGCCTTTGCCCTGGAGCAAGTTCAGGCCATTGGGGTCAAATGTGTGTCTGGGAATCTGGAAATCAATGGGAATAGGAAAAGCCTCCGAAAAAATGATTACTATACTTCTGCAGTGGGCCCATGGCCAGATAATGTTTCCTATCAATAAACATTTTTTTGTAGGGTTTTTAAACCAGTCTTCCCTCATTGGGAAAAATCTGAGGAATTTTTTTCAAGGTCCTCAATCTGGAAATGGCAGCACTGCCTGAGGCTAGTGGATATAACTACAAACTGAATTAAACACACACACACACACACACACACACACACACACACACACACACACGCCCGCACGCACGCACACACACATACATCTGCTTGTTTCCAATAACAGGATGCTTTTGGCATTGTCGTTTGTTTTTTTAAGCTACCGTTTATTAAATACTATATGCTGTACATTGGGCTGCAACATTAACATATATTTTCTTATTTAATCTGCATGACAATTCTATAAAGTAGTTGGTACCATCCCCGTTGCCCTTTGAGGATTCTGAGGCAGGGAGAGATTTGATAACTCTTCAGTGCCACCCAAATTACTTCTGAGGGTCCTATGATCTGGATGAAGACTTTGAAAGTAGTATGTAGACACACACATTAAGTGCCTGTTGTTCCCCACACACAAAACTCTTCAGCACAGGGATTCTTCTAAGGCGTGGAGACCATGCTTCCAGGGGTGCTATCTTAGTATCAATTAGCTCTCCCAGAACCACAAACAAAAAAGCAGGCCCCCAGTCTTCCACTCCTCCTCCATCAGCCTTCAGCTAAAGGAACCAAAAGAAGAACTGGCAAAGGCCGTCATGGGTCTTGTCATGTGGCTTTCTGACACTAAGCCACTGTTGGGGGTTTTGAGAGGGGAAGTAACACTGACATGACAGAAACACAGAACCGAAATAGATTTGAAGGGTTCATCTTGTCCAGTTATCTCTAAGAGACAAGGCAATGTTCTTTCTCCCCAAAGAGCCAAAAATGGATACGTTCCCTCTTTCAGTCATGTCTGCCAGAGTTTTGGTTCCGAAATAGAAAAGATGTCCTTTCAACTCAAGTTCTTATTCAACTTTGATCTTTTGTCAATTATTTGTTCATCCAGGAAGATGAACTAGTCAGGATCAGTCTTATCACAAACTTCCCAAATCTTAATGATAGTGTGACTATTAGTCTTTTCATTTCAGGCCCACCAAGCACAATGATCTGAGTACACAGAGTTCTCTACCTAGGTCAAATACTGTGCAAGAGTTCTTATCTGTAGTGTTGGCAATTTTTCTACTATTTTTTTCGAATATGTGATTGTGGTAGATTGAATTATTGTTTTCCATCATCTACTCTGGTGAAAAATTATATATGCAATAGCCCTCAATAGAATTAGTGCAGTATATTTACCCACCCCATTGATACTTAGCTTGGCCATATGATTTGCTTTGGACAATAGAATATTAGTGAAAATAATGTAACAGAGGCTTCAAGTATGCTTGCTTGATTTGTGTTGGCGTCTTGTGTTTTTGCCATCACCATGAATAAACCATGACCCAAGTAGTGCCCAGCCCCGAATGAGAATAGGATGCAGGCCCAAAATAAGCTTGTAACTTGGAGCTTTGACCAGCAGAGTCCAGCCAATATCAGCTGAATCTGAGCAAGAAAAACCAATGTATTTGATGTAAGCCACTGAGATTTGAAGGGTCATTTGTTATACAACATTATCACTGAAGTAAGGTTTAATTCAAGCTATAGCCAGATCACTACCTAATTCTTGCATAGTATATCCTTCAAGTCCACTTCTTTCATAAAAACTTCCCTGGTTATTTCAGCTCCTTACTTCTTGACCACTCTGAACCCTTCTTTTTATGTCTGATACTTTGGCACCTATTTATATTCACTATAATGCTTTCTAAAAAGTCAGCCTATATATTATTAATAATTATATATTTAAAATGTTACCAATAAGATGATGAAGTCATTGAGAACAGGGACTATATATGAGTACAGTAGAGATAATAAAACCTTCTTAATTACAAATATTCTGCAACACTATCCCCATCCTTGTCAGATTAAGGCCTCTAATTTTTTTTTAATATATTTTATTGATTTTTTACAGAGAGGAAGGGAAAGAGATAGAAAGTTAGAAACATCGATGAGAGAGAAACATTGATCAGCTGCCTCCTGCACAACCCCTACTGGGGATGTGCCTGTAAACAAGGTACATGCCCTTGACCTGAATCAAACCTGGGACCCTTCAGTTCATAGGCCGACCCAATGCTCTATCCACTGAGCCAGACTGGTGAGGGGCAAGGTCTCTAATTTTTAACTGGAAACACATTGGCATTATATTCTCAGAGTTTAGCATAAGACTATGCACACAGTGGTTATAGGAGGCATTCAAATATTTATGAAATATCCATGAGAAAGGCAAATTTAATTGGGTTTTTGACAATCATATAAATATTTCTGAACCACTATCATTCAATTTCATATGTTTGTCTTCTTTTGATACTATTCGACTATCAATTCCACAAGATATTGAATATAAAAAATTCCCTTTCTCATACAAAATATATCAATAAAAGTAAAAGTGAGCTAGAGATGTCAATATTTACTTATGAAGTAAAAATCTGTCAAAAGTATCCACTCACAATTTGACTGTTCTATATGTTTTATTTTTATTAATAAAATCTACTTTTGCATTTGAGAGCCAAAAATCTTTGATTTTCATATTCTATATTTGAAAGCAGAGACAATTCTTCGGAATCAGATATTTTTTTCACAATTTAGTTTCAAAGGCAGTACAGTTCCTCTTTTTATTTATGTAAGCAGGAAGATTTGTTTTATATAAAGCATTCAATGAACTGTTCTTTCTTTTTAAGTACATATTTACTTTTCATATACGGGAACTTTACAGATGACTGGTTGAATTACTGCATTCACATAGTACATTGATCTGAAGATTTTTAAAAACTTGAACAATAGAATAAGCTAGCATTCCCTCCCATCTATGGACATAATTATCAAAGCATCATGACTGATTTGGTGATATGCCAGGAATCATACAACAAAATGAATACTGTTCCTTCAAATCATTCACCTTATCCACTTATTTCAAGGAACTGCCTGTTCAAAGTTGTGCTGAAATTCTTTTTTTTTTTTTTTTGGTGATTTCTTTCAAAGCCTGCTGTACATTTTAGCAATATTATTAAAGCATAAAATCTGTCCTTTGAGAATGAATGTGATTTTGGAAACAGAAAAAGTCATTTGGAAGCAAGATATATGAAAAGGAGGAGCGCTCATGCTAAGTGATATAATGAAGAAATTCAGATTTTCCCCATAACCTCACAACCCAGAGATAACAACTCTCAATACATTGGCATTTTTTCATTTAGCATGTTTTAATGCATATATTTTAACACAAATGGGATATGCCATATATGCAGCTTGGATCTCCACTTTTGATCCCCAGTCAATATTCCTATTCCTCCCATTCATGAGGTTCAGAGAAGCAAAGTAACAGGTCAACAGTTCTGCTTCAGGGAGTCTCCTAACTTGCAGCTTCTTTCAAAATGTGTAGAGGCTGAAAAAGGTAAATAGTTACACACACACAAAATGCTTATCTGATTTTCTACTCCCTCTTTCTTGGTGGTAATATCTTACAAGATTATTTGGCTATACCACCATAATGCGTGACCAGTGAAAGAGAAACCAAGAGTGATAGAGAAGGAAATGATGTGGTTCTAACAGAGACTAAAGAGAATGAGAAGTCTTGCCCAAGTAAATCATTCATTTAGACAGTGTATGTGTGTGTGTGTTTATGTGTGTGTGTAGGTGTACGCCCGTGCATGTGGCTTTCATTACAAGTCACAAAAGTTTATTCCCCAGTGATCAACAATGGAGTAACATCTCTTGAAATGAAGGAAGCACCACTGTGGCAGAGATCAGAGAAGATGGAATGACCATTTACATTTATGGGTCTTTTCCAAAAGTGAGAGGAATCATGCCATGTGTAAGTATTGGATTCTTGACAAACTGCAGCCTGTTTTCTAACCCTAAACTTGAGCAATCTCTGAGGTCAGTGTGGCCCACAATTACCCTGAACCCTGGTGGATCCAGTTCTAGAATGGGGAACATTTTGCCTCAAACTTTCTCCATCTGGATTGTGTGCTGCAGATTTAGAAATAAGAGCTGAAAATGCTCCATCTCTACTTTGCCCCAACAACTGAGGCCATCTCTCCATGACCCAATGGAAGATCCTGATCAAATGCTGTTTGATTTGGTCTACACAAGTCATTGCAATCTTCCTATAGAGGTTGAGATGTCAGGAGATCCCCAATTTGCTCTTTTTTGCTTTAAAATTCTTTTTTCTGTAGAACAGATTAGCCTAGTGGAGGGAGTGCCAGCTTCCGAATAGGACAAATCCTATTTTCCCCATTTGCTAACTTAATCAACTTCAGCAACCTCATCTGCCTCAAAATCAGCTTCTCTACTTGCGACAAAGGTGAAGGAATCAGAGCATAAAATTTGCTCTAACCAATACATTTGGAAGGAGTCTCTGAAACAGGGTCAGCCCAACAGAACCTAGATAAAATCCCATAGGTTGAAAGAAGAGAGAAACTAACAGGAGTAATAAGTTGGTCATTGTAGTTTCATACAGAGCCCCGTGTCCTGCCCTAGCCCACCCCTTCTCCGGCCAAGCCCAGGGAATGAAGATGAGCAAATTGAAACCCCAACCACCTTTAAAGACCCAAGAACACGTGATAAATCTTCAAAGTTCATAAGACCTCAAAGTCCCATGAGCCCAGCATGACGGAATGCAGTAGAGTAGAAATTGCTGGACGACATATCAAGGAAGAAAAGGAATGTACCAGGAGAGCTGGCCATTTCCATGCTCCCACAAAAGGCTGAGGAGGAGCCAGACTCCAAGGGCCTCAGAATGAGATGGATGAAACAGGAGTGCTATGCTCATTGCTGACTCAAGACCAAGTGAGAATGCAATGCTGACAGGCGATAATGCAACCCACTCCACCAACCTCACCCCAAAGTGATTGAGATTAGGTTTCTGCAATGCTTTGGAGGGCACTAAACAGAGACTGACATAGAAATTAAGTAAACTCATGAAAAGTTATATTGTTTGCAAAGTCTGTAATGAGTAATCACTATATGAATATACATAAAGGGCCTGTGTTCATGGTAGTTGCACAATACATTCTAAGTGTTACTGTGATTACTATTGCCTAGTTATATTTTCCTGCCTTCTTCCTGGGTTATTAAAGTTGAGGCAATAACCCAGAGCAGTGAAAATACAAGCAAAGCCTCTTTAGGATAATAAATGTTGAATAACTCTTTGATTTTTCTTTATAGAAAACTAGAGGCCCAGTGCACCAATACATACACAGGTTGGGGTCCCTCAGCCCAGCCTATGTCCTCTCACAATCCAGAAACCCTCGAGAAATGTAGAGCCTAATTTGGAAGTCAGACATCCCTCTCACAATCCAGGATGCTGCATGCACCAGGTGAAAGGCATCTTGCTGTTGTATGAGCAGCTACATTTTTTTTGCCCTGATTATACAAAGTAGTACATAACATGATCCTTCTGAGGTAGTAGTACCATTTTCCCTATCTTATGTGTGGAAAAGCTGAAGCAGAGAGAAGTTAAGTAATTGGCTTTGTCACACAGTTATAAGTGTCAGAATCAGGGCTGACCACAAAATGTGCAAGCCTGAGTCCATGCATGTTATTGCTGCATCATCCTGTTTTTTCAGTGTTAGAGTAGCCTTGCCAGGTTTTAACTTTTAATCTAAGAGACTATTCCCAATATATAGGGTAGGCTCCCTATGACTGTCCAGTGATCAGGGCCATCTGTGAGGCAACTGGTGGAAGGAGTGATGGGGGAGCCCCCGCTGGCACCTGCCTAAGATGGCGGCCTAGTGCCGCCCACTGGCAGACCCAACCCCTGTCACTGCTGCTGGTCACCTCCCTCTGTGGGGGGCAGATACTCAATGCAAAAACTGCCCCCGCTCCTGCATTGAGCATCTGTACCCTGGTGGTCAGTACTCGTCATAGTGATTGGTCTTTCTGCAGGTCATTCCACCACTCAGTCGATTTGCATATTGGGTTTTCTTTTTTTTATTTAATAAATCTTTATTGTTCAGATTATTACATTTGTTCCTCTTTTTCCCCCCCAATAACTCTCCTCCACTTGGCTCCCACCCCTTCCTCTGCCCTTACCTCCCCCTGCATTGTCCTCATCCATAGGTATATGATTTTTGTCCAGTCTCTCCTGCACCCCCCTCATCCCTTTCCCCCTGAGAATTGTCAATCCACTCCCTTTCTATGCCCCTGATTCTATTATATTCGCCAGTTTATTCTGTTCATCAGATTTTTAATTCACTTGACTTTTAGATTTACTTGTTGACAGATATGTATTTGTTGTTGATAATTTTTAACTTTACTTTTTCTTCTTCCTCTTCTCAAAGAGTACCTTTCAGCATTTCACATAATACTGATTTGGTGTTGATGAACTCCTTTAACTTTTTCTTATCTGTACAGCTCTTTATCTGACCTTCAATTCTGAATGATAGCTTTGCTGGGTAGAGTAATCTTGGTTGTAGGTTCTTGCTATTCATCACTTTGAATATTTCTTGCCACTCTCGTCTGGGCTGCATAGTTTCTGTTGAGAAATCAGCTGACAATCCTGTGAGTGCTCCCTTGTAGATTATTAACTGTTTTTCTCTTGCTGCTTTTAAGATTCTCTTTTTTGTCTTTTGCTCTTGGCATTTTAATTATGATGTGTGTTAGTGTGGTCTTCTTTGGATTCCTTTTATTTGAGGTTTTGTGCATTTCCTAGACTTGTAAGTCTATTTCTTTCACCAGGTGTGGGAAGTTTTCAGTCATTATTTCTTCACATAGGTTTTCAGTATCTTGCTCTCTCTCTTCTCTTGGCACCCCCATAATTCTGATGTTGGTGCGCTTGAAGTTGTCCAAGAGGCTCCTTACACTATTTCACATTTTTGGATGCTTTTTGCTTTTTGCTTTTTCAGTAGAGTTTTTTTTCTTTGTTTTTTTGTTTTGTTTTGTTTTGTTTGTTTGTTTGTTTGTTTTTTGCTTCTTTGTATTTCAAGTCTTTGACTTGATTCTTGCCTTCCTCTATTCTGCTTTTAGGTCTCTGTATAATATTTTTTATTTCAGTCAGTGTATGATTAATTTCTAGTTGGTCCTTTTTCATCTCTAATTGGTCCTTTTTCATCTCCTTTTGAGTCTCACTAAATTTATCCATCTTTTCCATGAAATTCTTGAACATCCTTATAACAGTGGTTTTGAACTCTATATCCAGTCATTTGTTTGCCTCCATTTCTTTTGTTTGTGATCTGTTCCTTTGTATCTGCATTTTCGCTGCTTCCCTGAGTTGGTAGAGTAGCTTTGTGTGCTAGGTGTTCTTTATGGCCCAGGATCTCTGCCTCCCCAGTTACCTGAGGTGGACTCTCTTGATGCACCCCTTTGTGGACTGTGTGTACAGCCTTGTTGTAGTTAACTCTTGAATGTTGTTGGTATCACTGAGGGGAATTGACCTCCAAGCCAATTGATTGTGAGGATCAGCTGTGTTTACCCCAGGAGAACTTCTGTGCTGGAGTCAGCCTTATGATACAAGACTTGCAAAATTGCAAAAGCCTCTCTGTTCAGCTTAGAAGGGGTGGAGTATCGGGGCTGAGCAGAGACAGCCTTGGCTTCCCATCAGACCTACCCTACAGGGCCGCTGGGTCTTAGTGTCCCTTGGTAATCTCTGCAGCCCTCTCTGTGTGCACATGCATGTGCCCCCAGTTCTCTTACTTTCAGTCTCCCCTGAGTTTCTCTGCACTCCGGGGCCCGTATTAGTCTGGGTCCCCAGGGTCTCACCGGAAACTGGGATTCAGTGCTGTCAGAAGTGGATTTCAGCACAATTGGGAGGTTCTGTTTCCCTCCCTCTAGAGCAGTGGTTCTCAACCTTTTTTAATGCTGTGACCTTTTAATACAGTTCCTCATGTTATGGTGACCCCCAATCATAAAATTATTTTTGTTGCTACTTCATAACTGTAATTTTGATACTGTTATGAATCATAATGTAAATATCTGTGTTTTCTGATAGTCTTAGGCTCTACAGCAGCAGTTCTCAACTTGGGGGTCACGACCCACAGGTTGAAAACTGCTACCAAGGTCTCCTAAGACCATCGGAAAACAGATATTTACATTATGATTCATTAACAGTAGCAAAATTACAGTTATGAAGTAGCAACAAAAATAATTTTAAGATTGGGGGTCACCACAACATGAGGAACTGTATTAAAAGGTCACAGCATTAAAAAAGATTGAGAACCACTGCTCTAGAGAAAACCAGCAGCACAATCAGCAATTAGCCCTCTGTGTGTGCACTTGTGTTCACATGCCTCCAGACCTCTGCCTTTCAGCAGCTCCCTTAAGTTTCTGTGCACTCCTCCCTTTTCACCATAGCCCAGACTCCCCCCCATATGAGTCTCACTCAGAACTGGGGTTCAGTGCAGTCAGAAGTTTCTGTCTCCCTCCCACTAGAGCAGTGGTTCTCAACCTGTGGGTTGCGACCCCTTTGGGGGTCAAATGACACTTTCACAGAGGTCACCTAAAACCATTGGAAAACACAGGTATTTACATTATAATTCATAACAATAGCAAAATTACAGTTATGAAGTATGGCTGGGGGTCACCACAACATGAGGAACTGTATTAAAGGGTCACGGCATTAGAAAGGTTGAGAACCACTGCGCTAGAGGAAACCAGCCAGGCCCTACACCACCCATCCTCTCCACGTGCGTGTCTCTGTATCTCAGCTTTTTGCAGCTCCTCTGAGTCTCTGTGAGCCGCTCTTTCCTTCTAGTTGTAGACTTTCCACTCAGCCAGCTTTCCTGTGATTCTGGATGATGCTCATTCTGTCTTTTAGTTGTAGTTTTGAAATTGTTGGGGGAGGCAGTAGTTTAAATGTTTACCTATGCCATCATCTTTGTTTCTCTGCATATTGGGTTTTATTATATAGGATGATTGAGAGATTCCTGAATTCTATCCCCTACCACCTAGATAATATTATAGAATTCTTCAGTCAGTATTCATGCTCCTTGGCAAGGCCTTGGGAGGGAGTGTAATCCCTTAACTCTTTGACTTTGGGCTTAGCTATATGAAATGCTTTGACCAACAAAATGTAGCATGGTAGCATGCTAATATGGTACTAAGAAGACTCTAGAAGACATTTTGTCTTTTCACTTCCTGTATCATACTCCTGCCATCCTCCATGAGAATAGGAAGCCCCAGATAGCCATTGGTCCTCCAGATTTGGTCTCCAAATGAAAGAACAGATGTGAATCTGACCTGAAGCTTAGAACCAAGTCTAGTGAAGTCCAATGGAGTCCAGCCAAATTCAGATGAGACACAGCTGAGCTTAACTGACCTATAGTTCCATGACTGAGAAATTAATGTTTAGTTTCATAAGCTATTAAAATTTGGTGTCATTTGTTACTACAGAAAAATCTAATACACAACCAAGTAAGACCACTAGCATATCAAAGTGAAGAGAGGACAGAGGAATAGGAAAACAGGGGCAAGAAAACAACTTTAAGAAATGAGGGAAAATTACCTTTCCAGGAACTTTGTTCCATAATAGTAGTATGAAATGGAATAAGAGCACAGCTAGGAAAGCAGGAGCCTCTGGGAAAGAACATAAAGAAGTGCAAAGGTGTTTGAGAGAGCCTTAAAGACTCCAAGTCTGAAGCTAGCCTAGGGGTAAATCCCAGTCTCTTCTAGAAAGTTCCAGAATCCTCTCCCACCAGATCCACCTCAAGGGAACTGTTCTCCCTGGAGTCTTTAAGGCTCTCTTAAACACCTTTGCATGTTTCTTCACTCTCAGATTCTCTCTTCCTTTAATTCTCGCCACTATGTACCATTCTCTACATCTTAAGAACTGTACCTCCCTTCTGAGCATTAGACTTGGTAAATAAACTTTAATGGCTTGCCATGAATTTTACATTACTAGCGCTCCTATTTTTATTTAAAATTCAGCAGACTGTATATTGGATATTGACTTGGGTTTGTGATTTGTTCTTATGTAGGTATTTGTCAAAAAACAGATGTTTTCCCCATGTGTCATCTGAGATGGGTTAAATATGCCAGGAGGGTGTAGTTATACAGAGGTCCCTCCCTGAGCAGACAGATTAGTTATAAATTTCTCTGTGGTTTTTCTTAATCCTGTGTGGCTAGGTTGGGAGAGAAAAGAGAGAAAGCGGGAGATAAAACCCAGCAGCTGAATGGTTAGGCCATTTATTTATTTTGATTTTCCAATAAACTCTTGTGATTATTTAAATAGCTTCTTAAATTCCAAATTGAAATGTGAGGTATTTGGCATACAAGGGAATTAAGAATCAAAATATGAACTGACTACAATCAATTTTTCAAATCTCCAGATCTGTCCAATAAATCGCTTGGGAAAACTGAACAGAATCACTCCTTAAGTAACTTTGATCATCAGTATTACATCTGTGTTTCATAAAATATGGGCTTCAAAGTAACTGTTTCTTTCATGGGTCTGCACTTCAAAACTTCACTATTAAAGCTTAACCCTGGCCTGTGTGGCCCTGTTGGTTGTGCACTATCTCATGCACCAAAAGGTTGCTGGTTCAATTCCCAGTCAAGACACATGCCCTCTTGTGGGCTTAATCCCTAGTAGGGGGCATGCAAGAGGCAGACAACCAGTCTTTCTCTCTCCCTCTCCTTCTCCCTTCTTCTCTCTCAATTAACAACTACCACAAAAACAAAAAAGTCTGAAGCTAGCCTAGGAGTAAATTCCAGTCTCTTCTAGAAAGTTCCAGAATCCTCTCCCACCAGATCCACCTCAAGGGAACTGTTCTCCAAAACAGTTTTATCTCCCCTTCCTCCAGAAGCAGCTTAAATTCTTAGATTGACTAACCATCGTCTGTGCTGACCTTTCTCAGAGGCACATGTGAGCAATTGTTCCTTCCCTTCTCCCCCCACCCCCACCCTGAATTAACACCCATTATTTCCATCTAACCCAACCACACTTCAGCCCACCTTTTCCACGCCAGCCTTCCCTTTCTGCACATAGTGGAAGCAGGAAATATACTGAATGAACCGCCACTTTCTACCTCCCTATCCTTTTTAAATTCAGCCCTGTGTTTCCATAGAGGCAGGACTGAGTAGTGGCTAAGACCAAGTGTCTGCAATCAGGATGCCCTGGCTATAAAAACTGGCTCTACCAGGTACTGGTGGTGAGATCTTAAGACTATCCTTTTACCGTCATCTCTAAAATGAGGATGATAATAGCATCCAGCTCACAATGTTGTTTTAGGAAAATATAACATGATATGTTGGTACATGATAAACCCTCGATTGCTGAGCACAGCTCACTCTTCCTCTGAGCATAATGCCACTTATTCAGTCAACAGAAACTTATTGAGTGCTGCCCATGTGCCATTCCCATGCCCGATGCTGGGACTACAGTGGTAAAAGGTGCAGTCCTCATCCTTGAAGAGCTTACAGGCAAGTAGGGAGAGCAGCAAATACTAAAGCCTGGGAGGCACTGCCACAGGATTAGCCTGAGTATGCATTGAAAGTGCTCAAACCAAGGTTGGCCAGGGCCAAGGAAGCTTTGGAGGAAGTATGATCTCTCCTGAGACTTGGAGGATGAGTTTGTGTTAGGAGAAGAGCAGCCCAGCAGAGGGGCCAGCATGTGCAAAGGCCCAGAGTTGAGAGGTGCAGATCTAGAAACTGGAACTAACTTATGGTGTTGACACAAGTAAACTGTACAAGAGGAGAGAGAATAGGAGAGGAAGGAGGGAAAGAAGGAAGGAGTCTGTAAGGACTTCAAACCAAAGGCAATGAGTTTGGTTTTTCCCTTTTCCAAGATCTCTATCTACAGAAGGGACACAGAATTAGAGATAAGACCAGAGGTTGGCATACATTTGTGTAAGGTATGCCTTGCTTGACAGTGCAAGACCAAGATGATGAGTGGGTTGGAAACCAGCTCAGCTGTGCTCACCAAGCTGGGTGCTTGGAGAAGGGGCCAGCAGTTGTAGTAGAGAGACCCAAAGTAAAATCGGGTCTATTTATTGCAGTGTACACAAGAATAACTTCCAAATGCATGAGATCTAGATGCAGAATGAAATTGTATGAGTACTAGAAGAAATCATGGATAAATATAATTTTGCAAAAAAGCAAGTAAGAGGTGAAGTGACTGGAACTAGGGTGGTGCTTTTGGAAACAGTGAAGGATGAGTTAATTCCATATATTAAAAAAAAGATATAAAATGGTTGGTTAGATGTGGGTAGTGAGAAAGAAGGATGGTGTCAAATATGAGACCTACTCTCTGGTTTGTGCAACTGAACGGGTGATGATGTGGTATGGTATTCAACAATGTTATTCAACAATTTACAAATTAGACAGTATCCCTTCTAGCAGAGAGAAATGAGCTCTGAGGAGCTATACAAAATGAAAGACTTTTATAGGCCAAAAGGAGTAGGGAAAAGAAAGTTATATGAGTCCAAAAAATGTATTATTACAAGGTTATTCTTCTTTAGGGGACTACTTGGGTCTACGAGGCTATAAACGAACTAGTGCTGACCAGGTATTACTGATTGACTAGTTTCAGATTCCATTTCTGGGAAAGCTAAACTATAAGTAAGTCTGGGTTTGGTGGTGTGAGGCTTAGCATAAGTGGGCCTGGTGTCTTGTTTTTAACATGTGCAAAGTTTTAAGTTATTATGTGCTGCCTGACATCTGGTAAATTCAGGAGGGCTAAGTGTAAGTTTCCCTCCCAACCCTGTTCCTGCAAATAAATTCCCATAGTCCAACAACCTCCTTTTCAAGGGGAACAGATGAATTTCTTTGAGTTCCCTGCTCTGCCAGCTGAGGAAGTAGTCAAATAAGCCAATGGCACCCTCCCATGGGAACTAGGGGCACCCTGCCCCCATGGTTCCCACAGGCCCTGGCTGTTCCCTCTGTTCCTGAATTCAGCCCCCGTGTGGCCCTCTATGCTGTGCAGTGTCCTCACCCAGACTGTGAGCTTATGTGATTAATAAACTGTCAACAGTCTCTTCCATTCAGTCTTTGGTGTTGTCATTTCAACCACACCTGTAACTAGGGTGGGCACCGCTCCTTCATCAATGGAGTGAAGAAGAGGTAGTTTAAACAGATGAGATCCTCCATTCCATTAGAGAACACAAGGGAAGATGCTAAAAGGGAAATATTTATAATTTCTGTTCTAGACAGGTCCTGCCCTTCTCACCTCCCTTGTCCAGTTCATCTGGTGAAATCCAGAGGCTCCTCAGCTCCTGCAGGCAGTGAGGCTCCCTTTGTTCAAACTTTGCCCAGACCTCTGTGGCAGAGCGTGGACTGGTACATATTATAAAGTGTGATTTCTCCCCTTCTCAACTGGAACCTTAACAGTTGGAAGCTTTAGGGATTTTAAGAACAAAGGTGTGTAGAAAATCTTGGGTATTATCAGTAGAAAATAAGACAGATTGAGTTGCTCTGTTTCATTGTCAGGAAACCAGGCCAAGGTCATGGGCGCCAGATGAGTGAGGACACACAGGTGTTTGGTGCTGAACTAAGAGATAAGCTGGGGTGTGCTGAATGTGCTGAGCCTGGAAGAGAAACTGATGGAGCAACATGACTAGCAGTGTCTCATGGTGGCCAATCTGTATGTTGATGTTAGTGTAATGGAATGTGCCCAGTCTGAAAAGAGGTTATCTCCTTACTGCCAAAGAGGTAGCTTCTGATGTTACCTCGGAGGCCTCATGCCAGGCCCTGCCCTGAGGCTACATAGATTTTTTTTAACTTATTTGCATGAATGGAGTCTTTTTTAAACTTACTCTGATGCCCAGAAATCTAAAAGAAGTGCTGTTAGTATGTCAATGATAATAATCCTATATAATAAAAGCCTAATGCCAGAGGCTAATTCCAGCACGTCATAAATGCAAAAATTTCACCAAAAGGTTCATGGAGGAGGTAACCAAGATGGCGGCATAGGTAAACATCTACACTGCTGCCTCGCACAACAATTTCAAAACTACAACTAAAAGACAGAACGGACATCATCCAGAACCACAGGAAAGCTGGCTGAGTGGAAATTCTACAACTAGAAGGAAAGAGAGGGGCTCACAGAGACTCAGAGAAGCTGCAAAAAGCTGAGGTACGGAGTCGTGCGCGTGGAGAGAGCGGATGCCAGAGTACCTGGCTGGATGTCTCTGGAAGGAGACTCCCAACAGCATTGAACCCCTTATCCTACGACACTAAACCCCAGGTCCAGCCGAAACTCATATGGGGGGAGTTTGGACTGTGAAAAGGGAGAAGTGCATGGAAATTTGGGGGAGTCGCAGGAGGGCAGAAGTCGGGCAGCAGGCACAGCACTGCGCACAGAAGACAGACTGCTGATTGTGCCACTGGCTTTCACAAGAGGGCGGGAGACAAAGTATCCCAACTGCATCAATTCTAACTCCACTAAATCCCAGATTCAGGCGAAACCCTGGGGAACCAGATTCATATGGTCCCAGAGCACAGGGGAGCCAGAAAGGCAGCAGTCTAGAGGCACTGCAAGAGAGCACGTGCGTGCAAGCGCACACAGGGACTGCTCTAGCGATTACCCAGTCACGTGAGACTCAGGGGCCATAGAGGGTGGGGCTGAATGGAAGGCAAGATGGTCCATTAAGCCCTGAGTCTCCACCCATCCCAGGCTCAACAGAGAGGCTTTTGCAGTTTTGCAAGTCTGGTATCATAAGGCTGAATCCAACACAGAAGTTCTCCTGGCATAGTGAAAAAGCCGAGACAAAGGAAGAGATCATAAACAAAAGAAATGGAGGAAAACAAATGACTGGATATAGAGTTCAAAACCATGGTTATAAAGTTTTTCAAGAATATCCTAGAAAAGTTGGATAAAGTTAGCAAGACCCAAGAGGAGATGAAAAAGAACCAACTGGAGATGAAAAAGAACCAACTAAAGATGAAAAAGAACCAATTATAGATGGAAAAGGACCAACTAGAAATTAAACATACACTGACTGAAATAAAAAATATTATACAGAGACCTAACAGCAGACTAGAGGAAGGCAAGAATCAAGTCAAAAATTTGAAATATAAAGCATCAGAAAAGACTCAACTGGAAAAGCAAGAAGAAAAAAGAATCCAAAAATGTGAAGATAATGTAAGGAGCCTCTGGGACAGTTTCAAGCGTGCTAACATCAGAATTGTGGGGGTGCCAGAAGAAGAGAGAGAGCAAGATACTAAAAACCTATTTAAAGAAATAATGACTGAAAACTTCCCACATCTGGTAAAAGAAATACACTTACAAGTCCAGGAAGCACACAGAACCCCATATAAAAGAAATCCAAAGAGGACTACACCAAGACACATCATAATTAAAATGCCAAGAGCAAAAGACAAAGAGAGAATATTAAAAGCAGCAAGAGAAAAACAGTTCATTACCTACAAAGGAGCACCCATATGACTGTCAACTGATTTCTCAACAGAAACGATGCTGGCCAGACTGGAATGGCAAGAAATATTTAATGTGATGAATAGCAAGAACCTACAACCAAGAATACACTATCTAGCAAAGCTACCATTCAGAATTGAAGGACAAATAAAGAGCTTCACAGAGAAGAAAAAGCTAAAGGAGTTCATCAACTCCAAACCAGTATTATATGAAATGCTGAAAGGTACTCCTTTAGAAGAGGAAGAAGAAAAAGGTAAAAGATAAAAAATTATGAAAAACAAATACATATCTATCAACAAGTGAATCTAAAAATTAAGTGAATTAAAAATTTGATCAACAGAATAAACTGGTGAATATAATAGAATCAGGAGCACAGAAAGGGAGTGGATTGATAATTCTCAGGGGGAATGGGGTGAGGGATGTACAGGGAGAGATTGGACAAAAAAATCATACACCTATGGATGAGATCAACAGGAGGGAGGTAAGGGTAGAGGGAGGGTTGGGAGCCGGGTGGAGGGGGGCTATGGAGGGGAAAAAAGAGAAACAAATGTAATAATCTGAATAATAAAGATTTAATTTTTTTTAAAAAAGGTTCATGGAACCTGGAGGCTTCAGCAGGGCTGAAGATACATATTATTGCCTGTTGGAATGGCTAAAGGCATTTCCCCAAACCATTTCCCCAAATATTGTTGCCTGTTGCCAGACAGCTGACGGCATTTTAATCTACATGTTATTGCTTCATTGGAATGGCCAAAGGCAATCTAATATGCTAAGTATCGGGTTGGCAGGTCGGCCATTCAACCAATCAAAGCGTAATATGCTGATAATATGCTAAAGCTACTCAACCACTTGCTCTGACTTGCCCTGACCACCAGTGGGAAGACAGTCAACCAGTTGACTAGTCACTATGATGTGCACTGACCACTAGAGGGCAGACATTCTGACTGGTAGGTTAGCTTGCTGCTGGGGTCCAGCCAATTGGGACTAAGCTAGACAGGTCAGACTTGCCTTAGAGCCTTCTCGTGGTCTCTCCCTGGTTGGTCAACCTCCTGTGTCCCTCCCCGGTCCCAATTATGCACTGGTGGAGTCCCTCATCCTGGTCTGCACCCTCTTACAATCCAGAACCTTTGGGGGGTGTCAGAAATCCAGTTTCGGCCCAATGGCAGAACAACCAGTCGCTATGACACCCTCTGACCACCAGGGTACAGACTCTCAATGCAGGAGCTGCCCCCTAATGATCAGTGCACTCCCACAGGTGAGCGCTGCTCAGCCAGAAGCTGAGTTCATATCTGGTGAGCTCAGCGGCAGTAGCAGAAGCTTCTCCCACCTCGGTGGCAGCACTAAGGATGTCCTCTGACTGACAGCTCCTGGGCTGCGAGAGGGTGCAGGCCAGGCTGATGGATGCCCCCCGCTTGCCCCCCCCCCCACCCAGTGCACAAATTTTGTGCACTGGGCCTCTAATAATAGTAATAATAGCATAAGCATTTACTGAGTGCATGTTAAGTGCCTGGAACTGTTCTAAGTGTTTTTGCATGTATTTGTTCCCCACAGCAACTCTGGAGGGAGACTCTATTAAATTCCCCATTTCATTAGTAAGAAAAACAATGCACAGAAATGTTAAGTAACATGACCAAGGCCACCTGGTTCTAGAGCTCACATGCTTAAATACTATGCTGTGTTGCCTTTCAGAGCTTGAATCCTCATTCTTTTTGTATCAGGATCCTCAGTGTCTGTGTCAGAATACACTAACAGAGGTGTGTACAAAGCTTTTATTTTATTGCACAAATACTGTAAGTGAATGAACAAATTTTTTTTTGCTAAGTCATCCACAGCTTCCCTTATACCAAATTGTGATTAAGAGAATAGCAACTGGGCCTTGGCACCAAAACATCATGGTCCATCTCCTGTCACTGTGCCATAGCATCTAGGGCTTGTTTTTTGTTTGTTCTAGAGGCTTTCCCTCTATAGAAACCACTTATGGGAGGGGACAGTTTGCAGTGCCCCAAAAGGGTGAGGACTCATTCATATACTCCCACCCTGCTCACTTTGGGCTAGAGTAGCAATTTTCAACCTTTATCATCTCATGGCACACATAAATTAATTAATAAAATTCTGTGGCACACCAAAAAGTGTATTATATTTTTTGTTGATCTGACAAAAAAAAATAGGTGTAATTTTGATTCATTCACACTGGATGGCTATTGTTATGTTGGCTATTGTCATTTTTTTTTTTTTACTTCACAACCTGAGGGAAAAGATGTCAGTGCCCCTGACTAAATAGCCAGGTATTGCACGTTTCAGAAATTCTTGCTGCATACCAGTGTGCCACACACACCAGTTGAAAATCACTGGGCTAGAGGGCACATGGTACCCCCTGTGTTCAGCAGATGGTGGCAACCGGGGCCATGCAGAGTGTTCCCTTCTAGCTCATTGCTGCTCCCTAGGGCAAGGTGACACTGAGGGTAGAAGCCAGGCCTCCAGGTCACATTGTTTCTTCACCTACAAAGTCTTCTATCTTGCATCCAATTTTGACACTTGGAATCATGTAGTAGTTCTTTATAAAAGAAAAGTCATGTCTTAGAATCAGGGGCTCTTTAGGAGGAATGTCAATTCCAAACTTTTCCCAGTGATGTTAATCAATATCTACATTCTCTGACCCCACCATCAGGTCACCCCTCCACAAACTCTGCTGGTGGAAAGCACTAGTCAGAGCCCTCTCAAGGGCCATGGCCAGAGGTACTCAACAGAGAAGATGAATGTCAAGCCAAGGAAAAGAGAGAACATTCATATTCATTCAATCAGCACCCAGGCATAGTGATGGCTTCTTGCCCCATCCTACACCCAACTTCAGTGTGACTTCTTTGCCCAGCAGAGCTGCATGCTGCTTGTCCTGACCTGATCTCACCCCAGTGCACTGGAATGTGTGTAATTAGTTGCACTGAATGAAGGATCCATCCAAACTCCCCTCTTTTCCCATCAACTTCATGGTCCAGGACAGTTTTTCAGTCCAGTTTGTTCCCATCTTTAGGTCTCTGCTGCCATTGTCATGAGCTCAGCAGTTCCTTCAATGTCTTTGCTGTGCTGCCAATGCCTTTACTAGTGACTTCAAAAGGTGGTTGGAGAATCCCTTTAAAAAGCTCTAGCCAGAGACTCAAAAATGGTTTTATAATTTCTAAGGGATTGTAGAAAATTCTAATCATTGTCTGCTGTCTAATTTGCTTTTTTTAAGTCTTTGGTCTGGTGACCAAGAACTATAATTATCATCATAACAATATTTAACACATTTTAAAACCTTTTTGTTACTTCAAGTAGTCCTCACAATAACTTTATGAGATAGTATTTTTCTCTGAGGAACATGGCTTAGAGACGTTACGTGACCTAGCTAAGGTCACACAGCTAGTACATTGTAGAATTGAGACTCAATAGGGACCTCCAAGACCAGGTGCTCTTCTCAACACCAACTTCCAGGATAAAATGAAGAGCAGAAATGTTAGCCAAATGATGTTCCTCTTTTTTTTAAATTATGGATAATTTTAGATATAAAAATAGAATGGAATAGTAGTACGAGTATACTGGAGCCAGTTCCCACTACCAGCTTCCAAGACCTGAGTATTAAATAGTCAGAATATTGCAAGCTGCCTGTTCAACCATTGGTAGCCTAAAAATATGGTAGGCAGTTTTAGACATGAGCAGAGCAAGGACGCTAGGCCAGATACAGAAGGTCACCAGAATGGAAAGCCCCAGGTGCCTAGCAACAGACAAGTAGGGTGAGGCTTCATCTCCAGGGTGACCTTTGCTCCCCTAGGTCATGCGGTTTGAACCTCCTAACCTTTCCTCCCTAGAAATAACATCTAGGCCTCAGTTGTATTTCAATTTCAAGCCCAGAAAAGCAGCAAAACCATTCAAGAGACCCCACAGCTGACCTCAGGACCAGCTGCATTAAATAATGACCCCCTCCCCTGGCACCAAACAATCAATCAGTGGAGACCCAGATCCTGAAAGGACACACCTGGAAAGCTGTTGAATATTTTACCTCCCTGGGACATCCCCTAAAATTTCCACCCTTAAAATCCTTAGAATGGGGACTCAGAGGGCTGTTCCTTACAGAAGCACTCTGTGCCTTTCCCTGCCTCCTCTGCATCCCCCACCACCACCCACTCCTCACTCCTAAGCACCAAGGACTTTTCTTTTGCCTCTGTAACTTGTTTCCTAAGTCCATTTCTTCTACCATTCAATTCTTCTACCTCTGTGATTTCTAAATAAATGTTCTCTTATAGTTTGAGGCTTGGCTCTGAATTCTTCCCTAGCCAGAACTCAAGTACCAAGATTGCTGAACCCAGGTCAAGTCTGACTCACTGGTCTAACATCTGGTGCCATTCCCTCGCTGCCAACAGACTCAGCCATGGCAGGAACATCACAGAAATTGGCTAATGCTTCAACTTAGGGCTTCCCGCTTCCCAGACAATTTGGCAGCACTTCACTACCATGGACTTCAGGACAGAGCATCAGCTAGTCAACTTGTTTTAACTGTCCATACATTCATTTATTTCTCTTGTTCCTCATAGCTTGTTTTTTTACCATTTTATTCATAAATACTTTAATATACATAGATAAAGACTTAAATCAAATCTTGAAACAATAAAAATCCTAGAAGAAAACAGAGGCAGAACATCTGAGACATAGCAGAATTTCCTTCAATGTATCTCCTAGGGCAGTGGTAGGTAAACTCAAGTCAACAGAGCCAAATATCAACAGTACAACGATTGAAATTTCTTTTAAGAACCAAATTTTTTAAACTTAAACTTCTTCTAATGCCACTTCTTCACAATAGACTCGCCAAGGCCATGGTATTTTTGTGGAAGAGCCACACTCAAGGGGCCAAAGAGCCATATGTGGCTCCTGAGCCGCAGTTTGCCGACCATAGTCCTAGGGTAAGGGAAACTAAGAAGAAAATAAACAAATGGGACTACATAAAACTAAAAGGCTCTGCACAGCAAAATAAACCATCATAAAAATAAAAAGGGAGTCCATTGTAGGGGAGAACATATTTGCCAATGATACATCTGATAAAAGGTTAATATCCAACATATATAAGAACTCCTATAACTTAACAAAAGAAAGACAATCCCATTTTTTAAAAAATGGATAGCCTGTCTGGCATAGCTCAATGGTTGAGCATCAACCTATGAATCAGAAGGTCATGATTTAATTCTCAGTCAGGGCACATGCCTGGGTTGCAGGTTCAGTCCTCAGTGGGGGGCATGCAGGAGGCATCCAATCAATGAATCTCTCATCACTGATGTTTCTACCTCTCTCTCCCTCTCCCTTTATCTCTGAAAAATATATATAATATTTTTTAAATAGGCAGGAGTCCGGCCAGCATGGCTCAGTCATTGAGCATTGAACTGTGAGCCAGGAGGTCACTGGTTTGATTCCTGGTTAGGGCATATGACCAGGTTGTGGGCTCAATCTCCAGTAGTGGGTATGCAGCAGGCAGCCAATTATTGATGTTCCTCTCATTGATGTGTCTATCTCTCTATCCCTCTCCTTTCTTCTCTCTCTAAAAATCAATAAAAACATTTTAGAAATGGGCAGAAGACCTGAATAGACACTTCTCCAAAGAGGACATACAGATGGCCAATAGACATGAAAAAATGCTCAGCATCACTAATCATCAGAGAGATGCAAATTAAAACTACAATGAAGTATTATCTCACACCCGACAGAATGGCTACCATAAATATATTAGCAAACACTGCTGATGGGAATGCAGACTGGTGCAGCCACTATATAGAACAGTATGGAGTTTCCTCAAAAAATTAAAAATTGATCTGCCAATTGGCCCAGCAATCCCACTTCTAGGAGTATATCCTAAGAATCTTGAAACACCAATCAGAAAAAAAAAAGATATGTCCCCCTATGTTCATATTCAATAGCCAAGATCTGAAAATAGCCCAATTGTCCAAGTAGATGAGTGAATAAAAAAGCTGTGATACATTTGCACAATGCAATACTATGCAGTTGTAAAAAAGAAGGAACTCTTATCCTTTGTGACAGCTTGAATGAACTTAGACATTATTATGCTAAGCAAAATAAGCCAGTCAGAGAAAGACAAATATCACATGACCTCACTTATAGGTGGAATGTAATGAACAAAATAGTTCCAGAGACATGGATGCATGAAATAAAATGACAGATCTTAGAGGAGAGAGGGGTGGAACAGATGGCAAGAGATTGACCAAAGAACTTATATGCATATAGGCATAGTCAATGGATACAGATAATAGTGTGGGGAAGGCCTGGAAGGAGGTAGGGACTGGGGGGGGCGGGGAGGAGGGGCACAAGGAAAGGGAAAATGGAGGACATCTGTAATATTGTCAACAATTTAAAAAACTTCCTTAAGCAGCTTGTTAAACAATTTTGAGTGTAACTTTCTAAATTCTATGAGAACATTGTCTAGTAGCAATAGTATGTGGTTGTATGGCATTTGAGTATGTGCAGGACATAGCAGGGTTTATGGGAAAGAGCTATGGATGAGGCCAAGCTGGGCTCAGTCCTGCTGTCACCTCCTCCTAGGATCATGGGCTGAACAAGGGGTGAGTTGATTCTTTATCAAAGGATGAACATGAGAATGAAATGAGATGAGGTCTATTTAGTGGCTAACCACAGGGTCTGCCAAAAAGGTGACACTTAAAATGTAATGGAGATAATTGTTATTTCCAATAAACTACCCTATCTTTACTTTCAGAATAATTATTTAAGCTAATGATCATACCTGGCATCATTTAATTTCAGGTTAAGTTTATAACACAGTGGGGTTGTATTTTTATGTACCACATCTTCATTTAACAGAAGTTCAGGCACCTCTAATATACTCCATGTGTACAATCACGGAAAATGAAATATCAAATGGTTGCCTCTCACATAGCCCAGACAGGTCTGGGGATTGAGCCTGTAACCGAGGTACCTGTGCTTGACCGGGATCAAACCCTGGACACTTCAGTCCACAGGCTGATGCTCTATCCACTGAGCCAAACTGGCTAGGGCCATGTACTGGATTTAAATGGTCATTTTACTATAAAAATAAGGACATTTTAACCAAAATAATAGCTGATTTTCTAAGACTGCTACTTGTATCTTTAATTGCTTTATATGATGCATGGTCTTTAATTAAGACTATTGTTGATCTTAACCAACAATTAGAGCAGGGTCCCTAGAAGAAAATATGACTCCATTTGTGACATTTTATTATGTGATTTAAAGTGCAAGAAGGAACCGTGGGGGAAAGTGGAAGTATAAACCTCATTTATAAAGTAGACCTTGACTTTTACTTTTGCTATTCCCTTTAAATTGATAATTCCCATGATTCAGAAGTCATTTTCCTTCGAAGCAAATATTCTCCCTGTGACCTTTTCTATAACAAGAGATAAAATTATCAAATGGCATTTTTGAACAGACACATTTCAAGACATTAAATCGTGTGTGTGAGTGTGTTTGTGTGTGTGTGTGTGTGTGTGTGTGTGTGTGCGCGCGCGCGCGCGCACACACACTCTACTGGTCTCAGCACATTCCCTTTCATCCAGTGGTTCTCAGACTGGTCTGCAAAGCAGAATCCCAGGGAGAGGGAATGGAAAGACTGACCCTGTGCATCCCAGACAAACAAAATCACCGTTCCTGGGGTGCACCGTCCCTTCCCTCGTCCTGCAGTGATTTGAGTATTATGAAGAGTTAAGCACAGATTTACTTAGTTGGCTTGTTTAAAATTTCAGGTGAAGCTTCAGGTAATAAAAAGTTCAATACTTCATTTTGGTGTGACCCCCACAAACTCAGGGGCTTAAGACAATGGTAACCTATCCAGCAAATTCAGGCCTATTGGTGTCTGAAGATTTCAGTCCTTTGAAGAGGACTTTGCAGAAAGTAGTGCCAGGAAAGCCACTCCCATGGGCTCAGGGAGATGAGGCTTTAAATGTCAAAGTGTTGAAAGCAGCAGCACCTTAGAAAATCCCCACTTGTGGCTGGAAAGCAAACTCTCCCCTGTGGCCTCGGGAGGGATGAGGAATGAGGGGCGGGGTAGGGCAGGGGCCAGGCTGACTTCTGCAAGGCCAGAACCTCCCCAGCACCTCCCAGCCTGACTCAGACCCTGGCTCTGAGGCCGCTGAGTAAAGGCACTAACATGACTGGCACGAGTGAGTGAGACTGCTTGGCTTGTCTGAAGATGACAGAAGCGGTAAATTGCTAGCTTGATCCACATCCTTTATCATGAAAAGTATAGGTCATGAACCATTTTCTCACAATCAGGGAAGGTTAGAGCAGAATCGCCTTCAGAGAAGTCTATTCCTATGGCTCTTCATGCATTAAAGCTTAGATTTTTTTCTTCAAAAAGCAACTTCCACACACGCCCGGTACAGAGGAGCTGCTCAGATTAGAAAAGTGGGGTGTCTAAAGCAGGCCTACATCTCAAGCCTTCTACCCCTGGCCCAGAGAATTTGAAAGGGCCTGTTTCAAGAGCCTCGAATCAATGTAAGCATGTTTTTCAAAAGAGAAAGGCGAGGCTCTTGGAGAACTAAATAACCAGAGCATATTGCTATTCCGTATTCCTGAAGGGCGTGGTAAGGACAGGACTGAGACTAGAACCTAGGGTTGGGCTCTACCTGCTAGTCTTGCCTGCAGGCTTTGTTTGTGCAAGGAAATCAATCCCAGCAAACTTTTTATTGGTACATGAGGCCAGTGCTCACGAGAATACTCCTGTATGGGGCCAGGCCAGCTGGATCCCAGAGCAGGGGGCAGACTCAGGAGAGCTCTCAGGAGTGCTCACTCACCCAGCCTTGCTCCTTTGGGCACAGAGACTGCTGTTTGCACCCAATCCCTGGCCACTGAGGCTGTCTCTTCAGGGCCTTCAGACAGGGAGTCTCTCAAGAAAATAAGTATCTGCCTTTGCTCTTCTTCCTTGGCCTGTAATCTCATGCAAAGTAGCTACTTGTGGAAGTTTCAGGGTAGACACCACAGAATCCTATTGGAACACCATTTGTTACCAGGGGCAGGTATCCTCTGCGCACACCATAACACAAAAAGGCCAGGTGATCCGCGTGAACCCATCCCAGACCTGCAAAGCAGAGGAAGTCTCAAGTCCCACCTCTCAGCAGCCATCTGGAGAAAGCAATATGTGGTTTATTCCTAGTCCTAGAGCAGGTACCTCCAGACTTGGGGTAGACAGACAAGAGTGCAGAGGAACAGACTAAGTGGATGTCGAATGAATGAGAACAGTCGTAAGCACTTATATAGCATCTTTCCCATGCCAGGCACGATTCTGAGTGTATTTTTTTAATTTTTTTTATTTCATTAATTTTTATACATATCTCCCCATTGCCCCCCTCCCTCCCAGGCA
>JAAGEH010000392.1:11275833-11377403 GCA_011751065.1 Lasiurus cinereus
CTTTACTGCCTCTGTATCTATCCTTTTGTTCATCAGTTTATAATGTTCTTTATTATCCACAAATGAGTGAGATCATGTGATTCTTCTCCTTCATTGACTGGCTTATTTCACTAAGCATCAGAGGGAGAGAGAGCAGCTGAGTGTATTAATCTTCTCAGAACCCTATGTGATAAATGTTATCATCCTTATTTGACAGATTAGGAAATTATGACCCAGAGAGTTTAAGTTACTTGCCCAAGGTCACTCATTTGGTAACTGATAATTTGCCAGGATTCAATTCCAGTCTGTTTTTTCATTGCTGGGCATTGGTGGGCATCGGGTTCCTGGCTAGGTGAAGCTAGAGATAAAGCAAGGCCTAGCTCCCTTCTGAGGTGAGGTAGAGACACAGCCTTGTAACTAGGCCAGGGCCTATTCCATTGGTTGAAGCATGGTTGGTAAACACATTTTAAAGGGCAGCATTCTTTTTTTAGATATCCTATGTAATAAAGAGGTAATATGCAAATTGACCATCACTCCCACACACAAGATGGCCACCCCCATGTGGACACAAGATGTCCACCACAAGATGGCTAGGAGGGGAGAACAGTTGTGGGTGATCAGGCCAGCAGGGGAGGGCATTTTGGAGGGACCAGGCCTGCAGGGGAGGGCAGTGGGGGGAGACCAGGCCTGCAGGGGAGGTAAGTGGGAGGAGACCAGGCCTGCAGGGGAGGGCAGTTGGAGGGAACCAGGCCTGCAGGGGAGAGCAGTTAGGGGCAACCAGACCTGTAGGGGATGGCAGTTAGGGACAACCGAGCCAGCAGGGGAGAGCAGTTGGAGGCAACCAGGCTGGCAGAGGAGCAGTTAGGCATCAATCAAGATGGCAGGGGAGTGGTTAGGGATTGATCAGGCCGGCAGGCAGAAGTGGGTAGGGGCAATCAGTCAGGCAGGCAGGCAAGTGGTTGGGAGCCAGCAGTCCTGGATTGTGAGAAGGATGTCCCAGATTAGAGGGTTGCAGGCAGGGCTGAGGGACACACCCCCATGCACAAATTTTGTGCACCAGGCCTCTAATAATTCCATAAAATAAATCCACCCTTTGAATGTGTACAATTCAGTCCTAGCTGGTTTTGCTCAGTGGTTAGAGTGTTGCCCATGGCCTAAAGGGTCTCTGGTTTGATTCTGAACAAAGGTACATACCTTGATTGCAGGCTCAATCCCTGGCCCTGGTTGGGGTGTGTCTCTCTCTCAATGATGTTTCTCTCTCTCTGTCTCTCCTCCCTTCCACTCTCTCTAAAAAAATCAATGGAATAATATCTTCAGGTAAAGATTAACAACAACAAAAAGTGTCCAATTCAGTTTTAATATATTCACAGAGTTGTACAATCATCATAATTCTCTAATTCTGGAAAACTTCTATCAAAAGAAACCTGTACCCAGTAACAGTCACTCCCCATCCACTTTCCTCACAGACCCTGACACTCAGTCTGCTTCTTGTTTCTGTGGGTTGGCCCAGTCTGGATATCCCACATAAATGCAATCACTCAATATTAGGGTAAAAGCAACATGCCTTGTCTAAATGTTTCACCCTTTTACTTTCTCCTTGTTCCTGTGCAGGTTGTTTTGCCATAATTTAAACAAACATTGTGACAATTTATTAAAATTTTTCTTACAATGTGCTCAGGGAGAGCAGATATTCCCTTTGCTTCTGTTTCTCTAACTTGGGACATTTTTTTCTTTTTTTTATTGTTTAAAGTATTACAAATAGTAGTACATATGTCTTCTTTTTTTTTCCCCTATTGACCTCCCCCCCAGCCTTCCCTACCCCTAGTACATGCCCTCACCTGCCTCCGCCCACCCCCCAGTGTCTTGTATCCATTGGTTATGCTTATATACATGCATACAAGTCCTTCAGTTGATCTCTTACAGCCCCTCTCCCGCCCCCCAGCCTCCCTGACTTCCTGCTGTAGTATGACAGTTTGTTCACTGCTTCTTTGCCATTGTATCAGGTTTTTTTTGTGTGTGTGTGTTTTTTCCCCTGATTCTTTCCTTTAAAAACATCTTGCCTCTGCAGGCTAGAAATAAACCTATAAGAACAAACAAACTAAAACAAAAACAAAAACAAACAACAAAAAAAGGTTTGAGTCCTAATTTCAATGTTCAATAGTTCTGAGTCCCAGTTTCAATGTGTACACGTCAGCAATGGTATCTGGATAGTGGACAAATGGTGGCAATGTAGGTCCGACTCTCTCTGGTTTGGTCCTAAGCAACCTGTAGCGATGCACAGCTGCTGACTGCTAGCATGGCAAGGCGTCATCAGAGTCTTCCATCTCTGGACTGTTTCTCCTCTTGTCTTGTGGTTGGAACAGACCTGTCAGTTCCTCTCCGTTGCAGGAGTCCACTTGGTCTTGGAGTTGTTTTCTGAAAGTATATAAACATTTTCTCGACCAAAAGTTAATAAAGGAATCTTTTCTATAAAATTGGCTTGGGATCCTTTTTATTTTTGCCCCAACGATTTTCCTTTGGCTTATTTTGACACTATGTGTGTATTTCATAGGTGTCTTGCTGTTAGCATTACAAATGAAAATTAATTTTCTAGAGTAAAAATTTTCTAGATGTAATTTACTTACCAGATATTTTTTTTTGCATGATATTATCCTACCATGCAAAGAAAAATAATGGAGGCTTTGATTAATGGAGGCTTTTGTGAATTTTTTAATGCAATCTTGATAACTTTAAATTTTAATTTTTTGCACAGAAATATGACTGCTTTTTATGTTCATTGCATGTTAAGCAATTTTACCATGAGATGAACTACCAATAGAAATTTTTAACTTGGGACATTTGCAACTGAGCTCAGGGCTCAAGGTTCACGCTAAGCTAAGAACAAAACCAAGGCAAGGCTCTGAAGACCAAGGCAGAACAAGAGGCCACTAGGAGGTAGGAAGGATGGGAGGCAGGGCTAGGATTGCCTTGCCCCAGACTGGTTTCTGCTGGTTTTTAAACCTCGCTTAACTAGTTCACAACACTCTGGGTCAGAATAGTGGTTTTTCACCAATCAGAAAGGATATATGCACCCCTATGTTCATGGCAGCACAATTTACCATAGCTAAGATCTAGAAACAGACTAAGTGCCCATCTGTAGCTGAGTGGATTTAAAAAAAAAAAACTGTGATACATCCACACAATGGAATATTATGCTGCTGTAAAAAAGAAGGAATTCTTACCATTTACAACAGCATGGGTGGAACTGAAAAGCATTATGCTAAGTGAAATAAGCCAGTCCAAGAAAAATAAATATCACATTATCTCACTCATTTGTGGACTATAATGAACAACATAAACTGATGAACAAAAAACAGATCCAGAGACAGAGAAGCATCAATAAGACTATCAAACCTCAGAGGGAAGATAGGGGAGGGTGGGGTAAGAGGGACAGGTCAACCAAAGGACTTGTATGCATGCATATAAGTCTAACCAATGGACATAGACACCAGGGGGGTGAGAGCATGAGTGGGGGTGTGGGGGGAACAATGGGGGATAAGGACACATATGTAATACCTTAATCAATAGAGAAAAATATATTTAAAAATAGAAAAAAAAGAATAGGGTTTTTTGTTGTTTGTTTGTTTCATTTTATTTTATTTTATTGTTGACAGTATTACAGATGTCCCCAATTTCCCCCCTTTTATCCCCTTTCAGCCAGGCCTGCCCATGCCAGGCTATTGTCTGTGTCTATGGGCTATGCATGTGTGCATATAAGTTCATTGATTAACTTCTTCCGGTCTCCTTGCACCCCCTCTGAGATATGTCAGTCTGTTCCATGCCTCTGGACCTAGTATTTTTCTAATCAGTTTATTATGTTCATTAGATTCCACATATAAGTGAGATTATTCTTTCTCTGACTGGCTTATTTCACTCTCTAGGTCCCTTCATGCTGTCTCAAAGGATAAGAGGTCCTTCTATTTTTTACAGCTGCATAGTATTCCATTGTGTAAATGTACCACAGCTTTTAATGCTCCAAAGCCAAACAATAGACCCAAGCAACAGAATAGAAAAATCAGAAATAGACTCTATGAAAGTAAGTTTTTCAAAACAAAGGGCAAAAGATGGATTCCTCCAACCCCACTGGTCACACACCTCCTTGACGTTCACTCATCCTAGCATTAGTTGGTAACTTAGATGTTCAAAAATGAAAACAAAAAGTTCTTGGGTACTCCTCACCCATCTTCCCCTAATATTATTTCCTGGTACTTTATCAAGACAGGGAAATCAGCATTGGTGCATTACTATTAACTGGATTCAGACTTTATTTGGATTTCACCAGCTTTTTCATTAATGTCCTTATTCTGTTCCAGGACCCAATCCAGGACCCACATTTATTTGGTCATCTTGTCTTCTTAGGCTTCTCAGGTTTATCACAGTTTCTCATTATTTTCTTTGTTTTTCATGACCTTCACTATCTTAAGGGGTGCTGGTCATGTATTTTTACCTGACTCTCAATTTTAATTTCTCTCATGATGGTACTAGGTCCACCTCAATATGTTTTGACTCAGTAAATCTAGGGTGTCCAGGAATCTAAATTTTTAAGATCCACCCCACACAGCTCTAATGCAAATGGTCAATATTTGCAAAATATTGTTAGTCACCAAAACAAACTGCAGGAAGATTAAAGTATTTAAAATTTTAAACATTAAAATTGCTTTTTAATATCAGGAAAAAGAACAAGACATTAAACAAATCTGTGGAAATGATACTTTTCTAAGACTTGAAATATTAGTAGAAATCATAAATAAAGAGATTGACACATTTGATCATGTAAATTAATTTATAAAATAAAAACTATTTGTCTCAAATATGAAGAGAAAAGGTTAATATCTATAGAAAAGTCCTTCCAATGTAGTGAGAAAACATGAAGTACCCACTAGCAATCTCATTAGTAGTAAGCAGATGTAAAGTAAAACAACTATTTTATTCCTTCTAAATTAGCAAGGTTTAAAAAAAAAAGACCTTGTGCTGTGAATTTGTGATGAAATTAGAACATCCTTCATTGCTGATGAATTGTCAGTTTGTACTTCTTTGCAAACCAATGTGATAATATACATCTACATGTACTGTTATTTGATAAAGACAAAGACTGCAGGCTAACTTGAGAAAATATACATAATGTTCCATTGGAACAATATGAATTATATAAAAAGATATTATGTTTAGATTTGCATTAAAATGTTTACGTTTAGACAAAAATGGAAAGAACATTTATGAAAAATGAAATGTTTAAATTGTTAAATATTTTCTATCCTCTGGTTGATTCTTCACATATTCAGTCTAAATTATCTCAGTGTCCATCATTTCAAAAAATAAAAGCCCTTAAAAATCAAGAGGTCTTTCCAGCAGGCTGCACGCCTGCTTCCTTCAGAGAATTTCATGATTTGTCTGTAGGCATGTGTTGAATGTTAAGCACAAGCCCAGCTTGATCATTGGATGTGGCCCATGGGCTTTTAAAAATCCCTTTGGCTTTTCTTGGTAACAGAGATAGAAATAGGGAAATGAGTGGTGTGTCTGAGTCACATTACGAATTTCCCTTTTCATGAAGAATCATCAGGATAACTTTTTAAATCCCAAATAAATTCTATATGCTATGCGAAATAAATTACACAGTCACTTTTAATAATACCTGTGCTTTATCTCCAATGGAAATCCCCAATATTTTCATTAGCATGTTTCATTATTGCAGATAACTCAAACTATGCTATGCTCATCACTCTCTCACAAGAATGGTGGTTTCAAGTCTACCTCTGGAGCTTGCTGTTCAATGCATCAATGAAGAAGTGCATTGCTATGGACTGAACATTTGTGTCACCCCAAAATTCATATGTTAAAGTCCTAGCCCTAATGTGATGGCAACAGGTCTAATATACACATACAATATATTTTAAAACAATTTGATAATTTTATTTGTCATAATTAGTTTCCTTTATAATCTTATGTATTCCCTTTCATGCATTTGAAAATGTTACTTTAAGAATGGGTCCACTAACTTCACCCCTGCCTAAGGAGACTATCATTATTTTACATTTTGTTCATCCTCACCCAAGGATATTTTTTCCATTGATTTTTAGAGAGAGAGGAAGGAGGAAGGGAAAAAGAGAGAAAAAAAATCCATGTGAGAGACACACATAGATTGATTGCCTCCCATACACATGCCAACTGGGGCTGGTGATCCAAACTGCAACCCAACTATGTGCCCTTGACCAGGCATTGAACCCGGGACTCTTTGGTGTGCAGGCTGACATTCTAACCACTGAGCACACTGGCCAGGATAAGGATACTGCCCTTTCTAACAGCCTTCCTTCTTAGTCACATCTCTACTTAACAAAAACAGCTTTCTCCTGCCTCCCAGGCTAAGAAATGATGGCTTAGAACAGTGGTCAGCAAACTCACTAGTCAACAGAGACAAATTTCAACAGTACAACGATTAAAATTTCTTTTGAGAGCCTAATTTTTAAAACTTGAACGTCTTCTAATGCCACTTCTTCAAAATACACTCATCTAGCCGAGACCGGTTTGGCTCAGTGGATAGAGCGTAGGCCTGCGGACTGAGGGGTCCCGAGTTCGATTCCGGTCAGGGGCATGTACCTTGGTTGTGGGCACTTCCCCAGTGGGGGGGGTGCAGGAGGCAGCTGATCGATGTCTCTCTCATCGATGTTTCTGACTTTCTATCCCTCTCCCTTCCTCTCTGTAAAACATCAATAAAATATATTAAAAAATATATATATATACACTCATCCAGGCCATGGTACTTTGTGGAAGAGCCACAATTCAAGGGCCAAAGAGCCACATGTGGCTCGCGAGCCGCGGTTTGCTTACCACTGGTTTAGAACATGGTGTTAGTGAGGCTTTTTAATGGTTTTTTCCCCCTTGTAGACTAGTATCTTTATCCACTTCTACCATCACAGACTTCTCTTTGGCCTCAGCCACTATCTGACCAAGTATGTGCTGTTGAGGGAAGGTGTGCCCAGAACAGCGTAAACCCAACGCTCCTGAGGATAGAACCTCAAACACACCATGTTTCAGCACTGGTGATCTCTGAGGAGAACAGAGCTGTGTGTGAAGCAGGTGGAGCAGTTAAAGGCCACCCACCATTTATTTAAAAAGACATTTTATTTTTTATTGACTTGATGTGATTAGTTAATTTTAGAATAAAAGACCAGACAAATTCTGTATTTCAAGCTTGCCAGTACCACTTACTAACTATTGATCCTTGAGGAATTGATTATCTCTTGGAGCTTCAGTTTCTGCCAAAGATTCAGTTCTCAAAACATGTTCTCTCTCTCTCTCTCTCTCTCTCTCTCTCTCTCTCTCTCTCTCTCTCTTCTTTCTCTCTATCTCTCACCTCTTATTCTCCCACCTCTCTCTCTCCTGCTTTATTTGAGACCTGTAATATTTTAATTTCAATAATATTATCTATATTTATATATAAGCCTAAGCAACTATTTGACTTGTTGACCATTTTTGACTGGTCACTATGATGTACACTGACCACCAGGGAGCAGACACTTAATGTAGGAGCTGACCCATAGTGGTCAGTGAACTCCCACAGTGGGAGCACTGCTCAGCTGACTTATGAGAACCAGACAGAGGGTTCACGCTGGCTGCCGCCACAGCCCAGAGACTGCAACATAGCAGTAGCGAGCCTACCAGGCAGTGGCAGCGGCAAGCACAGTGGGGCCAGAATGAGCAGAATCAGCAAGCAAGAAGGGCAAGCAGCATTAGACTGCTGGTTTTGGCTCAATCCCGGCAGGCCACCCTGAGGGATCCCACCAGTGCACGAATCCATGCACCAGGCCTCTAGTTGGATAATAATATACTTACAGAAATGGAACTTAAGCATCTTGAAAAAAGGGGTTTAAATTTTAAAGTCTATAATATTGACCTAAACTACTCGGACTGAAACAACTTGCTTTAGGACAGCTCAGGGTTAGTTCTTGTTTTGCTTTGTTCTGTTTTGCTTTATCTAGAATCTGTGCTTCTATATATCAGCTCTAGGTGGCAGTAATGTACCATGAAGACTTGTGGTGAACTAGGTAGCAAGCATCCTGCTATGTTTCAAGTCTAGAGACTGAGGAGCACCTTAAGGAAAATGTGAATGTGATCACTGGGTGCCAAGGCTCCCCTGACATACAGCACTCAGATCAGATCACCATCACTATCTCTTCAGGTCAACCGTATGGAAGGGAAGAAGTAAAGAAAGTCACGGGCTCATGAGGACATTATATCAGGATGCAATGGAATAAGGTGAATTGATTTGGGTTTGTCCAAACTATCTTCCTATCTTCTAATTTACTTCTCTTTCATGATCTCTTTCTCTAGAACACACACACACACACACACACACACACACACACACACACAAGCTTAAGGAGAAAGTGCATTTGGTGGAGAGTTTATTTCACTCCCTGGGATTTATTTTACAACAGTGTATATGTCAGTGTCCTTATATGTAGAATGGTGCTAATATTTTTCAGCTTCAATGGGCTATTATAAGGATTAAGTTAGTTAACATATGTAGAGAACGAGTTGCCTGACACATAAAATAAATATATGTTAGCTACTACTGTAACTAGTTTTACCCAAAGGTATTTGTGTTTATCTGAAGGAATAGAAGGTGATCTGGACATGGCCACTTAGGGAAGAATTAAAAGGGGTGCAGAGAAACACATACAGATACATACACATACACACACAGTCTCTCCAGAATATAGACTGTGGAGCCACATAAAGAAGAATGTCTAAGGTAGTTTTAAAGGAAAAATGAAAGCCTGAAGGAGGTGGTGGTAAGGTCTTAGCTCATTTACCTTAAACATGGTTGGAGAGTTAACGTTTTGCATGGTGAAGAAAGAGAGGCACATTCATGAGCTATTGTAGGAGCAGCCTTGTTTTCAGGAAGTGACTTTCTCCAATATGTGAAGTCCTCGGATGGGCATCAGTATGGTGGTAGCACAGCCCATCCCAGTTAAACAGCCTGAACACACTGCTGTCCTGTGTCATGAATGCAGATGGGCTGTGTAGGGTCAGAACAGATGTGATCTTTTGGAGAACATGATTTAGTGCTCACATATGTTGATTTACATGTCCTCTTATGAAACAACCAAATATGTGGAAATCCAAACTTACAAATCAAAAATGAATTGGTTAATTTCTCAAGTAGGAAAAAAAAATCTACACTTCACAAAATAATTTACCATTGGACTCCCTTAAATCATTGATGTTGTTATGAGTACATTCCCACAACACCTCTCTGAACCATATTATGGGGTCATATCTGAGGAGCTTTGTCTTTCAAGCAGATTCATTAGAAAGTAAAGAGGTTTATAAAAAGCATTCATTTCCGTTAAGATTAGTCAGTAGGTGTAACACATGTAGACACACCTTGGATGTATTTGTACAGCTGATGAATTGTCAGCAGGATGAGAAGAGTTTCAGAGCACCCTTCAATTCTCTCCTACCTCTCCTCCTTTTATAACCCCTCTTCTGTCTCTTCATTACTATTATCATTACTGTTAAGGCCTTTTTTTCTTGTCAATTTTTTGGAAGAGTTCTTTTTTAATTTTATTTTTTACAGTTTACATCCAATGTTATTTTGTACTAGTTTCTGTGTGTGGCAAGGTCATTATTATTTTGCAAAGGTTTTCACCTCTGTGTAGAAGGGAAGACTGAATTTTTAAAAATACATCTTTATTTATTTTATTTATTTATTTCAGAGAGGAAAGGAGGAGGGAGAGATAAAAACATCAATGATGAGAGAAAAATCATTGGTCAGCTGCCTCTCGAATGGCCCCCCTTCCAATGGCGATCAAGCCCACAAGCTGGGCATGTACCCTAGACTGGAATTGAACTTGGGACCCTTCGGTCCACAAGCTGATGCTCTATCCACTGAGCAAAACTGACTAGGGCTGAAGACCAAATTTTAACACATATTCCAGCATGTGTGATTTTGCTATGAGAACAATTATGAGGCTGATTATGAACTGCAAGGCCATTTGCTCACAGGATATTTCCACACCTGAGTTGGTTTTACTAAAGGTGGACACCACAATTCCAGTGTCTAGACTGCTTCACAATTGCAAAAACAAGAGCTGAAAAATGGTACTTGAACTCTTTCTAAAAAGATGTTAATGTCAGGGACCATTTTTAAAATTAAATCAATGGCCAAATTCACAAATATTCCCCAACATAACTTTTTACATTCGGCAGATGAGGATTATGATGTCAGCCTCTGATTTGGAAAACTTTTTTTTCTAAGACTGTCATAGATGCCATAAGGGAAAAAAAATGCATCACTGCCAAGCTAAAAAATGAAATAAAATAAAAAGTAAAAGCTTTTATAAATCTAATTTGTGCTTATTATTTAAAATAAAACAAACAAACAAACAAAACCAGCCATGGCTGGTTTGGCTCAGTGGATAGTGTTGGCCTGTGCACTGAAGGTCATTTCAGTCAAGGGCACATGCCAGGGTTGCAGGCTCAATCCCCAGTATGGGGCATGCAGGAGGCAGTCAATCAATGATTCTCTCTCATCATTGATGTTTCTATCTTGCTCTCCCTCTCCCCTCCTTTCCGCTCTGAAATAAAATATATATATATTTTTAAAAAAAAAGACATTATGGAGGCCATCAACCTGCCTTTAGAGGTTAGCCAATTAATGTGGAAAGCTAGAAAATTATTATCTCATGATTGTTACGTAGTTTGTTAGCTAATGCATATGTTTACTTTTTGCTTTTTTGATCATATGGAGATAGAGTATGCCTTCTGCTTACTTTGTATCCTCACTGGTTCTAGGCATATGCTGGGCAGGTCTGTAAATAAATGCTTATTGATCTGACTTGCTGAAAAAAATCTTTTGCATGAGAGAACATCCTATATAAATAAAGAGCTAATATGCTAATTAGACTAAACAGCTGAACAACTGTACAGACGCCTTCCAGATAAAGCTGGGCTGCGAGGGCCAGCCGAGGCTGCAAGGGGCTGAGAGGCCTGAGCCCCTTGCACAAATTTCATGTATAAGGCCTCTGGTTATATTAGGAAGAGCTCTGGACTGAGCTTTTTTACTTACACATTCTCCCTTCCACAAAACTCCAGAACAAATTTGGCTAAGTCCTCTGCCACTTTGTAGCTAGGATTGCCTTCCCAGTGTCCATTAACATGCTCCTCACTTCCATCTGAGACCTCATCAGGAGTGCCTTTAACTTCTGCATTTCTATTAGTCTCTTCAAGGCCATTGAGGTTTTTCTAATATATGCCTCAAGCATCTCCCAGCCTCCACCCATTACCCAGTCCCAAAGCCACTTCCACACTTTTTGATATTTATTGTAGCAGCATCCAGATACTAATAGCAAAGTCTGCATTAACTTGCTAGGGCAACCATAATGAAATATCACAGATGGGGTGAGGAGGCTTAAACAACAGAAATGTATTTTCTCACAGTTCTGGAGGCTGGAAGTCTGGGATCAAGGTGTTGGCAGGGTTGATTTCATCCTGAGACCCTTTCCTTGGCTTATAGATTCCCACTTTCTCCATATGTCTTCACATGGTCTTCCCTCTGTGTGTTCCAATCCCCTCTCTTATAAGGACACCAGTTGCATTGGATTAAAACTCACCATAAAAACTTCATTTTAATATTTTAATTGATTTGAGAGAATGCCAGAGTAATGTCTTTTGCAAATTGTTTGAAATGTTAAGTGCATGACAATGATATTATTTTAAGGCTTAACTATTTTTTGTTGCATTTTTAGAATTAAATGTTTTATCTGCATTATAATCCCAGAGAGAGTTATCAATTTGTTGTTCCTCTTATGTATGTATTCATTGGTTTCTTCTTGCATGTGCCCTGACTGGACATCCAACCTGCAACCTTGGTATATTGGGACAACCTCCAACCATCTGAGCTACCTGGCCAGGGCCATTCTAATTTGATTGATATGGAGGTTATATGGAAATCTTTATGGACCTGTCCGCAAATGAGAATTAAACCTACAGATGAGAATATCAATGTGCATAGGAACTTAAAATTATAGGACTAATATACTCAAGATGCAAAGATTCTGGTTTCTTTGTTCATTCTATTAAAGTGAAAAATGTATATATTGGAAATGTGTGCCTTAAGTAAGTAGACCTATGAATGATGATGGTTGTGGTCGTGGGAAATGCCAATGACCTTGAAAGGGCTACTACAAATTTAACAGATCAAAGCACTGCAGCATGCCTAATGTCTTCTGCAAATTGTTTGAAAGGTTAAGTGCATGACAATGATATTATTTTAAGGCTTAACTATTTTTGTTGCATTTTTAGAATTAAATGTTTTATCTGCCCCAGAATTATAATCCCAGAAGTTATTAAGAAAGGAGATCATATTATCATCTCTATCCTTTTAATGGTATAAATCTCTTCAGACAAAATTTGAAACTAAAGCTCTGTTCTCAGGCACTATGGACTGATTAAGAACCAGTCCAGTCATTATCAAGCCAAAAAAAAAATTAGTGAGAAGAGCTCTGTTTGGCAGAATATCATCCTGAGTCCTGACCTGAAAATCACTCAACTCTAACTAGCTGCCTCATTGCCAAGGTCACTGGCTTTGTCTCCATCCTAGAGCAAATCATCCTCTAATCATGCAGGTAACTGCTCTGTAAACTAGGGATTAAACTATCCCAGAGGCTTAGAGTCACATGTAAAATTCACTTTAAAATAGATATGTGTGTATTAAAGGTAGAGAAGAAACATTTTTAAATTGCTCTTCAAGAGTGAGTCTGTCCTTGGATTTAAAAATGTGTGTACTAAGTATAATATCATAAGTGTATATGTATGTTTGAAAAGAATCACACAATAGATTAAAACATCTTTCTATAAACACAAAAGCTATGTCCTTGAGATCTCTGGGAGCTCCAAGGAGAGAAAGAGCTGGAGGTAGGTCCAAGCTGCTAAATTCCTCATGGTGAGCACATGGTGCCAAATCAAGATGAATAGAGCTCCTTCCACCTAAGTCCAAGCCCTTCTCTCATGGGACACTAATTATGACTACTGGGGGCAAGTTCGAAGCAAATAAAACTAATCAAGCTATAAATTATCATTCACCTACTGGGTCCAGATAAAGAAGGGGCTGAATCATAGCTCACCAAGTTCCTTTGGTGGCCAAGCATCAGGGTCAATGCATAAATTTCTTCATTGTTGGGATATTAAACCTCAAGATCCTTTCATCTGAGGGCCTGCTGCACAGGGCAAAAGTGCCCATAGCTGTCAGGCAGCCCCAGGTAAGTAAACAAGATCTGACAGTTACAATATTTCCCTCTGAGCTTGTCTCCGTTCTGTGACAATTAATTTAAAGGGACATTTTAGCACGGGTGCCAAATAGTAGAAAAAATTGATTAAAAATGCAACCAGCTGGCATCTCAACCTTCCTGACAAGTCATGATCAGACCTGCCCTTTGGCAAGCAGCTTCTGTGCCGGGCACCCCCTGGCAGGCCTCCAAGAGAAGCTAGGCATGAATGGAGAGAGCAGTCAGATGGCTGTGTAATCCCGGTATTCTGTGCCTGTGGAACAGCCTGTGGCTCTTGGAAACCTTACTGGAGTTCCTGCAGCCCAAATATCCATCAGAGAGTGAATTTCTCCCCTAGTCTCCCAACTAATCATCTATTTTCAATCTTGCCACTTGATAATCTATTTTCACAGCAGCCAGAGTGACGCTTATAAAACATAAGTAGGATAATGTCACTCCTCTGCAGATGTATCTTACACAGAGAACAAACGTTTAAACTCCCCTGTCATGCCCCTCCTCAAAGCCTTTCACAATCTGTTCTCTCTCTCCATATGCTCTTCCTCCAGATACACAGTGCCCTGCCCTCTCAATTCATTCATATCTAATGGAATGCCATCTTATTATTAGAGAGGTCCTCTCTCTCTCCCCAATTCTATCCTCTCCCCATTGCTCTTTCTTTTTTTTTTAAATAATCTCAAGCTTAATGACAAGTAGCAAAAAATATATAAAGAGCATATTTTTCTGAAATGTTTAAGAGTAACTCACTCCATAACCCTTAAATATTTACCTTTGAAAGTCTTGCAACAAGAACTTGCTCCTACACAACCACAACTCTGCCACTAGTTCATTACTGCTATCTAATCCTGAGATCCCATTCAAGTTTCACCAGTTGTCTGAATGACATCCTTTTCAGACAAAGGACTCCATACAAAATCTTGTCTTGCAGTTACTTGTCATCGGTCTTTAATCTTCTTCAATATGAAACAGTTCCTCAGTCTTTTAGTAATGTTCATGATCTTGACACTATTGTCAAGCACAGGCAATGAGTCTTGGAGAATGCTCATCAATTTGGGTTGGTCCAATGTTCTGATCACTCCATAGCTTCTCCACCATGAAGTTCATCTTTCCTCTTTTGTAGTTAGTGTTTGAGGAAGATACAGTCTGTTTACTTATTTATAGCAACACTGGTAGCCTTGTGCATGAATCTGTGAGCCAATATCTCTCTGCAGAGCCTGGCCACTCCATGCCCACTGCCCAGAGGCTCTCCATGGCTCAGAGGCCCATCCACACCCCAGCCTGGCCTGAGGCCCTATGCATCTGGGTTGGAACATTTGCCTCGTTGCCATGGCAACAAAGCAAGCATTCTACCAGGCCACTCACACTGCTCACTCTTAGCAGTCACCCTCTTCCCCCCAGCCCCACTGGATTGGGGGACTCTGGTGGAGCTGAGAGGGCTGGGCACTGCCATCTTTTGGTTATAGGTGCTGCCATATTTGTGACAGAGGGACAGTTAATTTGCATATCACCCTTTTATTAGATAGGATGAATTCATGGTTTTCAATTTTATTCAGTGTTTTATAACTCATTATTCTCATTGTTAATTTATTTACTTACCATTATTTCTTAATTTAAATACAGTCCACAGGATGTGCTTCAGCATACAGTTCTGTGAGCATTAACACATACAGATAAGTGTACCCTCTATTACAATCAAGATACAGAAGACTCAAATTTCCTTCATGCTGCCTTTTTGTGGTTAAATCTCTCCTCCTCTTAGCCACTGGCAGCCACTGAACTTTGCACCTCCAGTTTTACCTTTTCCAGAATAATAAAAATAGAGTCATACTATATGTAATCTTTTGAGACCTGAGTCTTCCACTCACCTAATGCCTCTGTGATTCATTCATGTTGTTCTCTTAGTAGGTTTCCATTGCGTGGACACACACAATTTACTCACTTACCCATTTGTTATATCCAATGTCCTTATTCAAATCAATGGTGCTTCCTGCTTTCAACCTGGATCCTTACTGAGAGAAACTCTGCATTTCTAACAAGCTCCCAGGTGATGCTGGTGTTGTTAGTTCAGGGATCACATGTGCAAGAGTAAGGCTGGGGGGACATCACTGTGACAACAATGTTTGGAAGAGGTAAGGTTGGGGACAGGGACAGTTGCAAAGAAGGGCATTGTGGCAATACAGATGAGCAACGATAAGGGTTTGAACCAAGCCAGAAGCAGTGGGGAAGACAAAGAGAGATATACCAAGGAGAGGGGCCCAACAGGCTTGAGGGATGGAGACACTTTCCTAAGAACATGAGGAGAGGAGCAGGAATGGGGGAGAGGTGCAGAGAGACAGTTCACTTATTGTGTTTCAGTGTTAGACACACCAAATGTGAAGGTAGATGGCAGGACATCAGGTAAAACTGTCTAGAAGGAAGTTGGCCATGAGTGTCTGGATCTCAGGAGAGAGAGGTTAAAGCCAGTGGTGAGTGTGGGTATGATCTCCAGGGAATGGGAGAGTAGTAGAAGAGGTGGAGGTAGGGCATCTGCTTTCATAAGCTCCAGTTAAAAAGCCCTCAACCAGTCAGCTCCCTCAGGCCACCCCACCTCCATCTGCTTTCCTTCTTCTATTATGTTTACAGTGTGGTTGGGCTCAGAGACAAATCTTAGTCTTACTCAGTGACAGAGGAGGTGACTAACACAAGCTTCCAACATTAGAGGATAATTGTGTGGGTGAGAAAGTCTGGTCTATCTATCCCTGTCCGGGTCCCAGGAGAATGCTGCTGCCTCTATTTTAGAGACCAGGTTCAGCATACTCTACAGCTCTTTTCTGCATTTCTTCTCAGCACAATTAAGACAAATTCCAACTAAAAAACAACTTTACCACTGATTAAGCTAACGAAAATAATTCTAGAAATATACATTTATTAAAAATAGTCTACATTTCCAAAATTATAGATTCTACTTCAAATAACACCATAAGAAACAATGATAAGATTCCCAAATCTCAGATTTGCTTATCCTCCCAGAAGAGCATATTGCAGAAGGAAGAGCTTGCTTCAGTCTGTGGCTTCTTTAGCTTCAGTCCTGCATTTCTACATGGCAAGTAGCAGTACAAAAAGTTAATTGTCACATTATTTCCCTCCAATACAGTGAGTCTAAAGAGAGACTCTGTTTCTCCTCCTGAGCCAGTGCAAAAGCCTTGTTAAAATGAAAGATTTCTTCACTATTAATTTAAGTAAAAAAGCAAAATATTAACTATTATTTTAACTTTATGATTGTTCTGTATAAAAATGTCAATGAAAATTTTTACATATTTGAAAATTCACACTACTCAGATTCCAGGTAGGCACTGAGTACTCACTAATCAGATGAGTGTGTAAGTGAGAATGAATAAAGGTGAATGAATGCTGAAGAGATGGTCTGGTGCATGTGTCTCTGCTCTCTAATGGATGCTGCCTTCTCTGGTCTTGCGAAGTGGCTTCAACACAGTGCTAGGCTGCCTTCTGTTGCACTTTCCTGAGCCCACAAGCAGAATACTCACCATAGGAGAAAAACATCTCCAAGGGGCCCGGCATGATGGGTAAGTTGTTTGGCTTTTGACAATCAAAAATAAAAGACTTGAAAGGCCCCACCTCTAACTTATTGCGGAGATAAAGCTGAGCATCTCCTGACTTAAACTGCCTGTGGCACACCTGGTGAGAGAAGCCCCTGAAGGCAAGATCTCTGCTAGCCCAATAGCAGGTGTTCATCTGAAAAGACATGATATTTGGGGGCCTAAGGAGCCTGGTGGTATTTTAAAATTAGCTTTGTTCTGGATTATACTTCTAAACTGAACAACGCAGGATCAAGTTGTCAGGGCTGAGTTTCAAAATGCAAGCTGTGCCTTTAGAGGAAAGGCAGAAAATCACATTGCAGCAGAGAAAAGGAGCTGGTTGCAGCAAAGATGGTATTGCTAGTTCAAATGCCATTCTACATTTGTGTGAATGTGTGTGTGTGTGTGTGTGTGTGTGTGTGTGTTTTAAGTTAAGAGAACACTTTGATTATAGCAAATAGATATTTGTCTGAAAGTTTTCATTCAACACACATGTACTGAGAAGGTGTTTATATGTTTCACTTTAGCAGCCAAGTACCACAGCATTTATGGTAAGAAACTAATCTCACCTAAATGGGAGTGGTATAGGGTGATAGTGTGCTGGAGCTGGCTTATACCAGCTCTTGAGAGCCAATTGTTGCATTTTCAAAATTTTTGCAAGCCAGTTTTTAAATATGGCCATTATTAAAAACTAAATTATATGAATTTACACTTAAATTATTCTATATAATAAAGAGCTAATGTGCAAATGGTCGTCACCTTCTCACATCATCACACCCTCATGCCCTCTCACCATCATGCTGTAACTGCTCAGCTACTCAACACTAGGGAGGGAGGAATGGGAACCAGCCAGGTACAAATGAGCTTGTGTGAGAGAAATGGGGTCCAGCCAGGCTGTGGCCCAGGAGAGGTACAAGCTGCCTGCCTCGGTCCTGTGCAATAGCGGCTGGGACTGTGGCCTGGGAGACGGACAAGCTGCACACCTTGCCGTCCTAGGCGCCAGTGGATGCATCTGTGCCTGCAGCCCAGGAGAAGGACAATCCACACATCCCATGGTCCTTGTGGTTCCAGGTGCTAGTGGCTGCACCTGCAGCCCAGGAAAGGGACAAGTCACCCACACCGTGGTCCTGGGTGCCTGTGGCCAACCAAGGGAGAGAATCCTGGGTCCTGGGTGTGGGTTGAGGAAAAGGCAGTTAGGGACAATCAGGAAGGCAGGCAGAGGGGTTAAGGGTGATTAGGCAGGAAGGCAGGCAAGCAGTTAGGAGCCAGTGGTTCTGGATTGTGAGAGGCAGTTGGAGATCCCCTGAGGTATCCCTGATTAGAGAGGGTGCAGGCTGAGCTAAACCTCCTCCCACCCATGCACAAATTTCATGCACAGGCCTCTAGAATTAAAATAAAGATAATAAATACTCAAAATTGATCCCTTTCTAATTATTTTACTGCATTTTGCTGTTGTCTATGCTCTCAAGATTGTTTTCTACTTTTTGCCTGTGTCATGGAAATACTACATAATGATATGCTTCTACATATCTCTATTTTCAATGATACCATATAAGCAGCCATGATAGGAGTGTTTACACCAAGAAGTTGGCAAACATTACAAAGCAGAGCTTGATTTATTTTTTGTTGCTTGTTTAGACTGAAGGAAGTGATGGAGAAAATGTTAATGATCCAGATTAAACTTAAAAGTGTGTCATGTCTGTAGCTGCCTGATTGTGATTAGCACCCAAAACATGGGGAAATTTCAGAAACCATAATCTGATTTTGTGAGTAAGTCACATATTGATGAAAGAATGAGGTTCCTACATACGTCTTAATTTTTTCCCTTTCATCTTACTCAAAGTAAACAAAAAATATACAACATTCACATTTAAACTATATACCTTTGTCAAGGTTTAGAGTGACTTTGCTGAACTAGACAGAAATAAACATTTATTTATAGTCTAATTTTGTCAAACTATGGCCAGGCTGCAACCATATGTAGGTTGACTATGGATATAAGAGTCCCACAGAAAGTAATCAAAACATTTTGTAAGAATCAATTGGCTATATAGAATTTATAATGGAGTATTGTATCTTTTATAATTATTTATAAATTGTGTGCTACACATCCTTTATAGCAGTAAAATTTATAATAAATTTATGAGTATATATATTTTTTCATACTTTTATTTTTTGAAAAGCCAGTTGTTGAACATTTATCAGTGAATCCCCTTTGCCTGGGGTTCCAATAAAGGCAAAATGAAGTCACTATCCCAACTTCATCTATACATCAATCACCAAAATAAAAATGACTTAAAATATTCTGAAAATTTCCATAATTATTAAAAATACAAGACAACAGCCCTGTCTAGGTGACTCATTTGGTTAGAGCATTATCCCATACACAAAAGGTTGTGGATTCAATTCCCAGTCAGGGCACACACCTCGGTTTTGGTTCAATCCCTGGTCGGGGTACATATGGGAGGCAACAGGCTGATGCTTCTTTTACATTGATGTTTCTCTCTCTCTCTCTCTCTCTCTCTCTCTCTCTCTCTCTCTCTCTCTCTCTTTCTCTTTCCTTCTCCTCTCTTTAAAAATCAATGAAACCATATCCTCAGGTGAGGATTATTTTAAAAATAATAATACAAGACAATAGTCATAGACAGAATGAGCCAAAATAAGGCACATTGTAAGCTGATTAAATCAGTCACTTCCAAGGCTTCAATATAAGGGTTTAAGAAGAAGTACTCCGTCTTCTTCACAATGGTTTATTTCCCCCACCTCTTTCACTCACTTAAACCACTGTTCTGGAATCAAATCTAGTTTTTAAGCACTTGTAAAAATTTCCCATTACTACATATCTAGTGACAACACCTATTCGTTGTTGTGGACATTGTAAATAGAACAAACTTATTTGGGGAATACTGGAGGAGATGTCAGAAAATTGTGTCCTTGGTTTGATGGTTGAGTTACAAACAGGAAGCATCAATAGCACAGAACACACGACTACTTGCTGCCTTACTATCTAGCTCTCTGGTCACAAGTAACTCACAGATTAGGATAACTCAGCCTCTCACTAGAGGGTAAGATGCACGTGAGCAGCCAGGTTGTTCACTGCTCTACCCAGAGCCTCTCACAGTCCCCATCACCTGAATGTTTTCTGAACCAATTCTACCTTTCATAGCTGTTGTGAGGATCAGATCCGTTTGAATATAGGTAACTGTTTCACAAACTTGTGGTTTTTAAAATTATTGTTTTATTCGTGTCCCCATGAAAGAACAGTTGTTTGGGCATCGTTGCCTTGCTTCCTACTTTGATTTCTTCTCTCTGAGCAGGAGCATCTGTGGTCAGGGTAAAACCTGAGCACAGAAGTGTTACATTGTGTTGAAAGAGTCGACTGTCCTCATCAACCTTTATCACTAATCTGTGGACTCTCTCAATGCAGAAATCCTGGTTTATTCATCTTGGAATCCCTACCTCCCAGGGCTGTGACTGGCACCAGGTTCATGCTCCTAGAAAAATAAATGAAAGTCATGTGAATTATATGTGTTTCATTCAACTCATTTGCATCTAGAATGTGAACCAGACCAATAGATATCCCATCCTATCAGCCAGCCCCAAATATGCCATCATTGATATTAGTTGTCCTTGAATGGTTTGAGTCCTACCCTCCCACCCCCAACATGAACATTATTTATTTCTCTGTGTGCTGGAGTCTGTTTTGGGTTAATTAAGTAGCAGCACAGCAGAAAGAAATCAATTTGAATCCAGTGCAGCCGTATTTGTGGTAATTATTTCTCCCACTGAATTCACAAGGTCAGTTCATATAAACACATTCAGGCTCTGCAATGCTGGGGGCAGCACAGCAGGAGTGTCCCAAGGGTGTCACCTTTCCCCACACAGAGTCCCCTCCCCTGTTCTCTCACTTTCTCCTTTTATCCTTTGCTGTTTCCTGAGTTCACTCAGTGAAGTGTGTCTGTATGGGGAGCGGGATACCTGCTGGAGTGACCCCAAACAGAGGACCAGTTGGCTTTAATTAACTGTATTAACTTTCAGAGCAACAGAGATGTCTGCCCAATGACAGAGCACATAAAAGGCAGAGCTCATAATTAATCTTCACAGAGCGTCCGGTTCTTGGCAAGCTTAATGAGCTGATGTTCACCCTGCACCTCGACATGGCACTCTCTAATTCCTCCGCACACCGAGTGAATATATATGAACCCGAGGCAGGGGGACTAGCACAGCCCACAGCTCCGATCTGCGGGATCCTGAGCACAAGCATGGAAAGCCCCCTGGTCCCCTGAACAGGTGCTGCAACAGCAGGGAAGATGCTCACGGAACAGGAAGCAGTTATATCTTTTTAAATGTGTGACAGAGCCATTCTCTGCCTCACTAGCAGAGCAACTGTTTTAGCAAAACCAAGTCCTTTCACTTCCTGCCATTTCTTTGCTTTTGTGTCATTCTGTGTGAGAAATGACCCAGATCCTGCAGTCTACACTTGCTTCCTTGACTGTTTCCCCTCCAAACTCAGGAGACCAGAGGATTTTCAGGAAAGAGAACATCTCCTAATTTTTGCGAGTGCTTGCCAAACCCCCAAGGATATATTTAAATAAGGCTGCATTTCGTATTAGAAAAGAAAAAATGGGTTTCCCAAGAAGTGTGGGTGTACCAGCAGTCCTGCTAAGGAACAAATTGGTCCCCACCTGCCTGAGCAAAGTGAATTAATTGAAAGGGGATTCAAGTTCCAAAGCCTGATGCTTCTCACTGGACAGTCTATTAGATTCATGTGTTTCTTGCCACTTCTGGTCAAAAATAATCACCACCACCACCGCTCCAGTTAGCAACAGATGGGTCAATGTGACCAGCGCTGTCACTCCGTGGCATTTGAAGCTCCCCGGGAGAGCCATCTCAAAGCCTGGCTCTGGTCCTTCAAGTGTTTCTCTGCCCCACCCCCCACCTTGCCACACACACACACACACACACACAAAGCTGTCCTTCACTTTAGCTCCCCTGGTTTCCTTCCTGCTCCTGGGTGGGAATCCAGCTGTTCTCTGCCCTCCATTCTCCATGCCCAGCAGTCTAGCCATGATGTCAGCAGACAGGAAAAAAATAAATGGGCCCCAAGTCAAAACTGTATAGCTATTTCATATGAATCGCCCTCCCTTGTACGTGCATATATAAATACATAATGCGAACATTGACACGGCTTCCTGCTTCTAATTCTAGTGTTTTCAGGCAATCTGAAGCCCCATCCAAAGCCAAGTGGGGAATCTTAGGCTTAGCAGTCTACAATGGAAGATCAGGTTGGAAAGAGACCACCCCCACTCCCTCAAAAGGCTGCCCTGTTCTCCTCTGTGTACTTAGAAGACACATGCAGTGTTGAGTTAAGAATGAACGTTGGAGGAAAGGTGGGAAGGTGCAAGGGAGAAGTTCAAAAAAGAATGCTCTCTGTCTAAAATGCTCACTGACCCATGTCAGCCTAACCAACTCCTATTCATCCTTCAAATGTTAGTTCCTTATTGCGTATTTCCTGTTCCCATCCTTCAGCCTTTGTCACAGGTTCCTGGCTACTTTCTAAAACAGAAATAGCCATGCCTTCCCCAGGCTGTGATACAAAATAATTACTAAGAATTTTCCCTCATATTATCCCCCAGTTGTTTTTGTGGCCTCCCAGGGATTGTTATAAAGGTGATCATCAATCCCTCCTTTAGGTAAATAGTTTTGGTTTTCACCTTGAGACATGACCTCCCCAGACCCCCTCAAGGAAGGCACCTCTCCTCTGCCCAGTGGATGCTCTTGTGAAAAATCATTCCTTCTGGGTCCCTCTGCTTCTCTGATCTGTGGAGGGAGGGTGGGGAGATAGTTCTCCCTTAATTCTGTGCCTTCTTTCATCAGTTGAGCCTGTGTACACCCCAAGTCTGTATTGCCCCCTTCATCATGTTGTGCTTCCTCTCAGTAGCTCCAGCCTCTCAGATGAGGTGGGAGAAAGGCCCTGCACTCCCATCCATGGGCTTCAGTATCCTGGGGTCCAAGCATAAGCCTTTCCTCCTTTTCAAATTAAAAACAAACAAACAGTTCTATTAGCCCATACAAATTAATGGCCTTAGCAGGGCAGGTTAACGGCCTCATTCACATAATAGCTACTCAACTGAATTGGAAATATAAATATATATCTTTGCACAATAGTAAGGGCTCTGTATAACACTTGTCATGTTTGTGGTCATTGAACATCACAGTCAAACTCTAAGTTTCTTGAGATCAAACAACAGAAAGGTCCAGGATGTGAAATAAAAAATAGGATGGGATGAAGTAGAGTGCAGTGAGCAAGAAACCTTCCTTCTTTCTCATTTGAATTCAAAATACATTTTTTCATTTGATAATTCTCCCTAAAGAGGTTCACCCATTATCTCAGTTTTGCCTCCAAGCCCTCAAGATTGGAAATGAAATATCTACCAAGTATTCATTACAAGCTTGATCTCAATCCAGCATTTGTAAGGTGAATTATTTGAGCATGTGATTTGAAGGTTAATGATTTCTACTCTCTGAAGGATGATAGAATGTATAGAGTTTTACTGCATATTTGCTTAAAATATCTGCTGGATTCCCATACTGATGTTCTTGATTTGGTTTTATCCTTTGGTGGTAGTCCTATATTAGGCTGTCCCTTACCACTCTCATCGTTATTAAGAGTAAAGTAACATCTATGGTCTTCTGGAGTCATAAAATCTTATAAGTTTCAGAGCATTCAGTCTAGCTATCTCTCTGATGCTTAAATCCTCTAGTCTAACATTCCCTAGCAATAGTATGCAGACAGCAGCATCCAACTCGCTGGGAACTTATTGTAAAAGAGAGATTCTTAGGACCTTCTCCTAGAGATCTTGATTCAGTATGTCTGGAATAGGTTTCAGAAAAATGAGTTTTTAATAACATCCCAGATTTGAGAATCATTGCAATTGATAACATGTCCTGACAGAAGTGTTTTCAGGTGATGATTAAATGCCTCTTGTGTTCAAAGTAGTCCAAAGTACTTCAGATGATGCTAAGATTTTTGTTGAGCCAAAATTCTTTCCATGTACCTTCCATCAATTGAATATATATATATATATATATATATATATATATATATTGTAAATCAATTGAACTAGTCTAATCTTTTCCACATGACAGCTTCTCAAAATATCAATGATGAGTAGGAAAGATGCCTTTGGGCAATCTCCAGATTATAAAGTACTAGTTGTGTTGACAGTTCTTCCTAGACCATGGTCCTTTTTGGTACAATTCTTCTAGATTGTAGGTTTCTAGAAGCCAGGACCATGTCTTAGACAAACGACAAATAAATAAATCCATATATGTAAGATGGGTCTCAAAGGGAAATCAGGCAAGTTAAGGAGATGAAACAAAAAGTGCATGGTGCATATTATAAAAATGTGTTCATTTGAAATCCAAATAAACCTTTATTTTGGTCCAGATGTACAAAATGCTCCAGATAAATATTTATGAACATGGATCATTATTCCTCGATAGTCGGGGAAGCTCCTGTTGGAAAGAATAATCCACCTCTCAGCCAATAGAGGGCAGCTCAGCACAAGACAAAGGTCAGAGAGCTGAGCCCAGAGGAAAGTTCTCACTCCAGCAATGTGGAAACAACCCAGTCATTGTCAAATGAATTAGTTACCCAATAATCCCCAACCAGGAAAAACTTAATAGCTTTTTATTATGAAACTGTCACAAGGTATAAAAATACTTCTACTATGTGAAGAATTTTCTTTCTTTCCTTGTGCAGAACCAGTATTTCAATCTAATAGCAGGGAGAGTTCGGTTTTGGAACAAAAACATTATATTTTCCAGGATTTTTTTTTTTTTTGAGGTTTAATTACCTAGCTCAGTGGTCAGCAAACTCATTAATCAACAGAGCTAAATATTAAGACTACAACAATTGAAATTTCTTTTGAAAGCCAATTTTTTAATACATTTTATTGATTTTTCTTATAGAGAGGAAGGAAAAGGGATAGAGAGTTAGAAACATCAATCAGCTGCCTCCTGCACGCCCCCTACTGGGGATGTGCCTGCAACCAAGGTACATGCCCTTGTCCAGAATATAACCTGGGACCTTTCAGTCCAAAGGCAGATGCTCTATCCACTGAGTCAAACCTGTTTCGATGAGAGCCAAATTTTTTAAACTTAAACTTCTTCTAACGCAACTTCTTCAAAATAGACTCACCCAGGCCATGGTATTTTGTGGAAGAGCCACCCTCAAGGGACCAAAGAGCCGAATGTGCCTTGCGAGCCACAGTTTGCTGACCACTGAACCACACAAATAAAAATACACCCAAAGATATTTCCTTCAGAATGTTTGTATGACCACTCCCTCACTGAATGAACTAAAATTTGATTCATGAAGTAGTCAGTTTTTTTGACACAATGTAGGTTCCGACATTGAAAGTAAGGGAATTCAGGGAAGTGGCTGGATTTTGAGGAAGGGAGCAAAGAGAAATAATAAATTACTTCTTTCATTATCGCCAGCTTATAGCAGTGTCGGCACAGTAAAAATATCCTAGAATTCAGAGTAGGTATCTAGTCAGCATGAACAATGTTCATGAAAACTCAGAATCCATAAAATCATCACTTACAAAGTGTGTCGTGCTCTCTATGCCCCATAATGTCTAGCACACACAGGAAAAACTCAAAATATATATTTTATTGCAAAGCAGGGTTTGAAATTGATAAATATTTCTTAGCTGAAAAGCCTTTCTCCTGCAGTGGTCTTGATGTTGTGATTAACCTAGTTATTAATAACAGGAAAGGAGCAAAGGGAAGGCCAAAAATTATAGGCATGTCATTTGTACAGCTTCACTATGAGGCTAAACCTTTTTTTTTTAAGCTAAAGCTTTACACTCCTTAGGGAGCCAGCAATCTATTCCCAGAAGATCGTTCAGAAAGAGACTGGACAGAGGGAAGATACATGCATGCCCAGTAAAGTTGGAGGTGAGGGGGAGACCCTCGAATGTGCTTGCTGTCAGTCACACCTGGGAACAGGTCATTGGACAGAATAGGCATGGCCACTACAAGGGCAAGAAATTTGGGATATTTAATCCCCTAAACAAAGGAATTTGCCCTCTTGGTTGACTTATTTGTGGGGCTTTCACTCCTGCTTCCTGTATTTGGCTACCCACACAATGGATGAATGGACTACAACTAGCCTGATGCTGAATTGGGCCTGGCTACATCTATCAGCTGAACACTGGCTTTGCTTTTAGCTCTACTGAGTCCCCAGCTACACTTCTTCCAGGACTAGAATAAGGGAAATGGGATTTTGGAAACCCAGGGATGCGAATCCATGCAAATAAAAATCCCTCCTTCCCACGCATTCTTGGGAAATTCTTTTTCTCAAGATATCATAATGACTCCAACCCCAGCATTTAATGGAGAAAGGGATACCTCAACTTCCCAAAAACAATCTGAATTAACAATTCAGTGGTTTGGCCTCTAGAATTATCCCCAAGAGTCATTTATAGTATGTTGCCAGCTGGTTTTACCTGACTGCAGGTGCTAGATAAAACAACAACAACAAGAACAAACAAACAAACAACCATTTATTGACCACTTTCTTTGTACTATGCTCTATTATTCAAATGTTAAACTATTTACCCACTACCTACCCCCTGCCACACCATCATATAATGATGTGAACATTCATACCCATTTTAATATGATAGGAGTCCTGAAAGTTTCAATAAGTGGTTCGGTAAGTAGCTGTTCAAAAAACCTAAATTTAAATCACTACCTAATTCTTAGTTGATGGGATTTGGGGGGCAAAAATTAATAAATGGCATTATCATCTGGAGAGTCCTGGCTCAGAGCCATGGAGATGAAAACCCAATAGAGTGGCCCCATAACTTGCAGAAGAGGAGATGGGATGAATGAACTTTTATTTTCTTTTTCATGTTTTTATTTGTCTGCATAGTGCACCTTTTTCTAAAACCATACTTCAGAGAAACTGGCTATTCATGTAATGAAACGGTATTTTGTTTCCTTTTACTTTCCAAACATAAAACATCTGTTTTTGATCTGTATTTGTTCACAAGACCTTTCATTTCTCAGACCAAAGAGGAAAACATTATAAAAGGCCACTGGAACATGTGAGCACGGGGTGCCTTGGGAGACATCTCTCTGTATGACAGAGGACTGAAACAGTTTCAGCACCCTCTTCTCTTCCCGTGTTCACTCCCATGTTCTGCTACCCCTACACACTTGAGAAGGCTGTTCTGGGTGAGCCACAGTAGACACACTTTCTTGGCTCCAGGGAAATCTCCCCTTCAACCTGAGGACCGTCCAGAGGCTGGGGCAGGCTCGTGCATCTAGCGCAGTGGCGTCCTCTCTGGAGGAGAGAAGGGCTAGTTGATGTCCTGACTTCTACGTAAGGAATCATTAGAAAATGGGAATAACCTATTCCCCCGGCTGCACAAAGCCCTTCTTACTTTAGTGGCCAGAAAACACTCTGATATGCTCCTGTTCGAAGCTTTGTTGAAAGAAAGCAGACATTTGATCTTACAGTAATAATGTCAAACCCGCACAATTTTATGGCATGCTGCTCTTGAACAAACACTTTCACACCCATTATCATCCCATTTAATTTAAATGAATGAGCCAGTTGAGCAAAAGCAAATTAATTCTTTTGTCACAGATAGCTGTGAATGAGCCAGTGTTCCCCTCATTGGGGCTCTGCACTGCCCATTACACCCATGTAACTAATGTCACCTCTGCTACCAGCATCTTGTGGTCCTCATGTTTCCTTGGGGAGAAAACGAACCTGGAGAGCTGAGCCCAGCTCAGTGTCGCTGGCACTGATGTGACTCAGATTCCCTGTGGATAGATGCATTTATCTGGGTCACCCATTTCTAATTCAGTGCTCTGGGAGCCCTGTCCTTGACAAATGCCAGCCCTTGGGGCAGGACATAGAATTTGCCTTCATTCCCTGAACCAAATACCTAAGTGCCCAGTGACAAAGTCCAGGAGATTTGGTAAAGAGAGGGTCTGGTGCCTGCTGTAGAGCAATGCTCAGCTGAAGTGCCCATGGGCACTTCCCTGGCCTCCCCGCCCCCAGGGCTGCCAAGGGCCTCACTGCCGAGCACATCAGAATCTTGGGTCCTGGGACCCTCTTACATCTCGTCCTTTTCTTTGTAGGGCCTTGCACTGTTCTCTGGCCTTCTTCAGTTTGTCTCTTCACACCCACTCATTCAGTCCTATTTATTGAGCAACTGCCAATATAACAAACACCGTTCTTGATGCTGGAGTTAAAGTAGGAAACAAAACAAAGCGCAGATACTTATGTACTTCACAGTCTAGAGACATACAGTAAACATATACATAGAATAAATGTTCTGCTAGGTAGTGAGCAGTGCTATGACGAGAAATAAAATGGAAACAGGATAGCACAAGATGGGAAGCGGAGATTTGAGAGAGGGCAGTGGTTCTTGACCAGGGGAGATTTGCCTCTCAGTGGGACATTTCACTATGTCTGGACACACTTTTCCTGTTACAACTGTGGTGGGTAGAGGCCAGCATTGCTGCTCATTCTACAATTCATGGGGAAGACCCACACAACAAAATGTCAAGAGGGCTGAACTTCAGAAACCCTGAAACAGGGCACTGTCCAATGAGGAGGGAAAAGTCGTACTGTATCTTCCACTAGAAGAGCTTAATATAAAGAATTATGAACAGGCATTGACAAGGAGGGGGTTGGCTAGTGGGAGGTAAAGAGAATTCTGGAGAAGACAAGAGCTGGACCAGCCAAGGAGCTCAGATCTGGACTCCCTGTGAGAGGCCAGGACTGTGGTTCACTGACTGGTAGGTAAGGCACTGCTGCACGTGCTGGAAAGCTGCCCCTGGGGTGCCAGGAAAACTGCCCCTGGGGTGCCAGGGAAGCTGCTGGTGGCTGGGCCCCACTGGATGGGAGCTAGAGAAAGCTACACTGCAGGAGGCAAATGTCAGGGAAAGTGCACTTTACAGGAGCCCACTGCTGCAGTGGAGCTGCACAAAGCTAGCCCGGGAGAAGGTGTGCGCAGAGGGAGTTCAGGAGACTGGATTGCAGGGCTGGTCAGGGAGTGGGCAGTGTCTGTGTAGGGTGTGGGGCACAGTGAGGTGGTTGCTGGGCCAGGGCTGTGAACTCACCAAAGATCTCTGTGCTCTGCACTTACAAGGCTGAATACACTGCAATTGAAGCTGAAGAAAGCAAAGATACAGCAGCAGGAAAATAAGCCCTCTAGCACCGCCTACTGACAAAATATAACATGAACCCACCATTCACAGGAGAACAGCTTTTAGAATTAATGCCCTTACTGCAGTGCAGGTACTGAAGGGTGAATTTGGAGTTGAGAGGCAATAAATTGGTAACTGTCACATGACGGACTTGACAATGGGCATTGTTAAAAGGGGGAGGGGATATTTTTATTCATTTTTTGAATAAAAATGAAGGAAGAAGAAGAAGAAACACATCCATCTCTTTCCCCATCCTACTCATCTCAGTTTTTCATAACCTCAAAATTGTAGAAGTAGGGAAGACCTCAAAGATCAAGTCTAGCTCACCCATTTTATAGATGAGGAAAAGGAAGCCAGAGAACCTAAGTGATACCAGAATTGGGAGGCTTCTGTGGACTGGGACCTGACTATTTTTGTTGCCCATAGAAGAACCCATAGGTGGGGGCTACATTGGGTGAAGAGCTTCTGGAAGGGGAGTTAGAGATGAAGGGATTGGAGCAGGTCACTTTCAGGGGTTCAGGGAGATCCCCTATCATTGGCTGCATTCTTTTCTTCTCCCACTAAAATTTTGTCCTGGGGGCATAAGCTCTTTGTGCATCTGGTTCAGCAGCAGAACCATCCCTAAATCCCTGTGGGCACTCAGCAGGAGCTTCCAAATGCTAAAGCAGCACTCACAGCCTCTGCAGGCCACAGGCTGCCTCATTGGCTCAGAGGTCATGATGGAAACACAGCCTCTGCTCAGCCGTAGTGGCTCTTACTCAGGTAAAAATCCCCACCACAGTTACACACATACACAGCTACTTACCTTCACTGTTGCCTTCATCAGCAACATTAATAGCATTTAAAGTGTATAGAAATCAACAGTAAACTAGTATTTCAGATACATTATTGGATTCTTCCCAATATATTAGCCATCTCTTTTTTAATCATGAACATTCCATTGTTAATCATATCATTATCTGGGCCTTTTATCTTGTCCCAAAGGGTTGAGCTGATCCTGATAGAGTCGTTGCCAGGGTAGACAGCATTGGATTGAGAAGGCCTTGGACCAGATTTAATCAGAATGGTGTATGCTTAGGCCACAGGATGACACAGTCAGGATAGAGCCAAGGTTGTTATCAGGAGGATCCATGTTCACAGCCAGACACCATACGATATTTCACATCAAATCTAAAAAGAGAGAGAGAGAGAGAGAAGCTGGAACTCAGAGAATGAGCAGTAATTCTTAATTAGGGACATGGCGAGAACAGGAGAGGGGTTCAGCAGAAATTGGTACCACAATCTCTCTGACTGATGCCTGTATCAAATGTGGGCAAATGGGAATCTAAAGGTGCTTCCTGAGCCGGCACCCCATGGGCCGCCTGCCACTTCTCAGGCCATGGGTAAACAAACGTGGAAGAGACACATTTTGGTAAGGGAAACATCTGAAGGGAAGGGCCACCTTTTCTTGGGTAGGTTTGCCATCACTCACTTTTAATCCCACAAAGAACTTTAATGTGGGGGGAGAAGCAGAATAAACATGTGTCTTTGCCACATGTCAATAACTATTGGAAAGCAAAAAAAAAAAAATGGAGACTTTACATAAAATGGGAAGTGTAGATTATTTCTAAATCATCCAGAAACAAAGAAATAACCAGCCACAGAGAAGAAAGCTCTGACTAAGCCTAAAGTGTATTGTCAGATTTTATGCACCCCTTCTTTCATTCAGCAAATATTGATATCTCTCTAAACACCTGTCTTCGCTAGGTATTTCTGTCCTATTTTCTATGCCCCTGGTGCAGACACAGTCCTTTCTCCATAGCCAAGAGCACCATTCATTGCAAGGTTCAACCACAGAGGCAACTGGGCCTTTAGGAATTCCCGTCTCACTTGCTACTTCTGGCAGTCAATCTGGGTGAGCATCTCCAGCTCCTTATCTAATGCAACACAGGAGCCGGAGGAGTGCCTTCACAGGGCCTGGCGAAGAATCTCTAATTGGGTGGTTCCCAAGCATCCCTCGGATGCTTACTAATAAATGCTTCCTTAGGCAGTGCCTTCCCCTGATTTTGATGCAAGGAAGGATGACAACACCAAGGCTCCCACCCTGGCAACAAATTACTGCTCATGACCACAGCTAGGCTCATGTAATTGGTTTTTACACAACCTGTTTATTAGAGGACACATGACAAATCCCTCAAAGATCAGTGAAAACAGACTCAATCTGTTTTAAAAATCTCAGTAAAAATAAAAACCCAAAGAGTAAGAGAACACACAAGATGATCTCCCCACACTTCAGGGAGAAATCAACACCAGCTGGGGGATAGGTCTGTCGGAGGCAATGAATGTCATGGGTAAAGCTGCTGAAAAGCTCATTTGGTGAAGAATTTGAAATATGATTTATAGATACAGCACAGAAGGATCAATCTTTGAAGAGTATAAATACCCCTAAAATACTCATAATCCAGATATAGCATGCAATTTGGGGTCTTCTTATTTGGTCCTGACTGTGTACCCTTGTTGCCATACAATGCATAGCATATGAATTAGGAATATTATGAAGTAGGTGTTGTTTTTTTTAAAGAGGGGGGGCAATGAAGGAAATGTACTTGTAATATGCATTTTCATAATAAAGCCATCTAAAAAGTCAACTTCTTACTTACAAGAACACTTGTTTATTCAAATATTTTAGAGGTATACATATACTAAGTATATATTATTTGCAGATAATGCCTAATATATTCATTATATTAAAACTCAAGCCAAGACCAGTTTGGCTCAGTGGATAGAGCATCGGCCTGCGGACTGAAAGGTCCCAGGTTCGATTCCAGTCGGGGGCATGTACCTTGCTTGCAGGCACAACTCCAGTAGGGGACATGCAGGAGGCGGCTAATCGATGTCTCTCTCTCATCGATGTTTCTGACTTTCTATCCCTCTCCCTTCCTCTCTGTAAACAAATCAATAAAATATATTTTTTTAAAAAAATCCTCAAGCTGGTGCCCTGCCTGGTTTGGCTCAGGGGATAGAGCATTGGCCTGCGGACTGAAAGGTCCCGGATTTGATTCTGTTCAAGGGCACATGCCCTGGTTGCAGGCTCAATCTCCAGTAGGAGGTAGAGCATGCAGGAGGCAGCTGATCAATGATTCTCTCTCATCATTGATGTTTCTATCTCTCTCTCCTACTCCCTTCCTCTCTGAATCCAATAAAAATATTTAAAAAAAAACTCAAGCTGATAAGGGATTCCCTTTTGATCACTGATCTGTTGCATGGCACATTGTCCCAGCTTCTCCATTATGCAGGGCAAACATTTTTATAATGACGGCATCATTACCTATAAGGAGAAAATAAATCCAAACTATGTTAATGTGGTTTAACTCTGATGATGTCAGACCAATGTAACAGATTTTTAAAATATTTTTACCAGATACTTGACCGAATTAACGTTAGAATTTAAATCTAAGGATAAGCTAACAAAACTATGATTTGAATTCTTAAGTCAAGTAAGTTTAGTGAGCATTTAACTTCCTTCCCCAAACCTTTTACCAAAGGATACCATACTCAACGCATGAATGACCTTCATTTCCCCTCTCCCTTCTCATCCTCAGGACAGTATCTTTGGGATGGATCACAAGTAGTTAAGCAGCAAAGGGGTCATTGCCTAAGAAAGCAAATGAGTAAATCATATAATCTTATTCACCAATGTCACCCCAATAAATTTGATAAATGTTTATTAAAAAGGAGCAGTAAAAGAAGGCAAGGGGGCAAAGATTACCCACAAATTAAAGCAGTTATGTCCAATTGTAGATCAGTCAGGGTCCTAAAATCTTCAAATATGAAACTAGATAATAATTTGAAGATTCAGTGCAGCAAAATCAATGGGTACAAATCACCACCCATTTGATGGATTAGAATGCAGTGTAACTAATTCCTCTCCTTAAACTCTGTTGGAAGAGTTCAGGTTTCAAACCAAAAACAAACAAAACAAACTGAATATGTAACCTTCAAACCATGGCTTATCTCTAGTCCCAACTAAATTTCATCTATCATACACAGCATAAATACAAATGAATTAAGAGGTTTTGTCGAGGAGAAACCAAGCCTCGCACAACAATTTCTAAACTACAACTAAAAGACAAAACAGACATCATTCAGAACCACAGGAAGGCTGGCTGAGTGGAAATTCTACCACTAGAAGGAAAGAGAAAAGCATACTGAGACTCAGAGGAGCTGCAGGAGGCAAAGGTACTGAGGCACATGCGCAGAGAAGGCGGGCAATTGAGAACACAGCTGGCTTTCTCAAGCAGGAGGGAGACAAAAGCTCCCAACTGCACAGAACTCCAGTTCCAGGAGAGACTCTGAGGACCCAGACTCATTTGGGGAGAAAATGGACTGTCTGGCTGCGGGCAGAACTTGAGGGCAGCTTTCTTTCATAGGTGCTTGCAGTAATTACCATGGGACACTGAGACACAGGGTCCTATTAGGGTAGAACTAAAGGGAAACCAATGCTGTCTGCTTCCCCCTGAGACTCTGTTCCATTCAAGCTGAGGCTTTTGCAAGTCTTCTCCCATAAGAGTGTCTCCAGCATAAAAGTTCTCCCAGCGTTGACACAGCTGATCCTCACAGCCAATTGGCCTGGAGGTCATTTCCTCCCAGTGATACCAACAACAATCAAAGTTTAACTATAATAAGACTGTGCACACAGCCCACAAAGGGGTGCACCAAGAGTGTCTAACTCAGGCAACTGGAAAAGCTAAGCCACTGGACCCTATAGACACCTAGAACACAAAGTGACTCTATCAACTCAGGGAAACAGTCAAAATGTGAAGACAAAGACACAGATCACAAAAGAAAGAAATGGAGGAAAGAAAATGACTAGATATAGAGTTCAAAACCACAGTTATAATATTTTTCAATAATTTTCTTGAAAAGGTCAATAAATTTAGCAAAACTCTCGAGGATATGAAAAAGGATGAACTAGAAATTAAGCATACACTGACTGAAATAAAAAATATTACACAAAGATCTAACAGCAGACTAGAGAAACACAAGAATCAAGTCAAAGATTTGAAGTACAATGAAGCAAAAAACACTCAACTGGAAAAGAAAAAAGAATCCAAAAATGTGAAGATAGTGTAAGGAGCCTATGGGACAACTTCAAGCATACCAACATCAGAATTATGGGGGTGCCAGAAGAAGAAAGAGAGCAAGATACTGAAAACCTATTTGAAGAAATAATGACCGAAAACTTATCCCACCTGCTGAAAGAAATAGACTTACCAGTCCAGACAGCACATAGAACCCCCCAAAAAAAAGGAATTCAAAGAGGACCACACCAAGACACATCATAATTAAAATGCCAAGAGCAAAAAAAGAGATAATATTAAAAATAGCAAGAGAAAAACAGTTAGTTACCTACAAGGGAGCACCCATATGACTTCTAGCTGATTTCTCAACAGAAACTATGCAGGCCAGATGGGAGTGGCAAGAAATATTCAAAGTGATGGTTAGCAAGAACCTACAACCAAGATTACTTTACCCAGCAAAGCTATAATTCAGAATTGAAAGTCAGCTAAAGAGCTTCACTGATAAGAAAAAGCTAAAAGAGTTCATCAACACCAAACCAGTATTATATGAAATGCTGAAAGGTACTCTTTAAGAAGAGGGAGAAGAAGAAAAAGGTAAAGATAAAAATCAGGAGCAACAAATACATATCTATCAACAAGTGAATCTAAAAATCAAGTGAATAAAAAATCTGAGGAACAGAATAAACTGGTGAATATAATAAAATCAGGGGCAGAGAAAGACAGTGGACTGACAATTCTCAGAGGGAAAGGGGTGTGGGGGTGGAGAAAGAAACTGGACAAAAATCGAACACCTATGGATGAGGACAGTGGGGGGGAAGGTAAGGGTACAGGGTGGGGTGGGAACCAGGTGGAGGAGAGCTATGGGAGAAAAAAGTGGAACAATTATAATAATCTGAACAATAAAGATTTATTAAATTTTTTTAAAAAGGGGTTTTGACAGTAACAATAAGCAAAAATCAAATCTCAAGTTCATAATTTTAATCTAAAAAAGTCTTTAAAATGACAAAAAAGAAGAAAAGGGAATAACTTTATATTAGGAAATAAGGAGTACCATGGCTCATCCTATATAATAAAAGTCTAGGTGGCTTCGCATGATGTCATCACAAGATGGTCACCACAAGATGGCTGCCACAATATAGCTGCCACAAGATGGCCAGCACAAGATGGCCAGCAGGGAAGGGCAGTTGGGAGCAAACAGGCCAGCAGGGAAGGCAGTTGGGGATGATGAGGCCAGCAGGGGAGAACAGTTGGAGGCAACCAGGCCTACAGAAGAGGGCAGTTAGGGGTGACCAGGCCTGCAAGGAGGGAAGCTCGGGAGACCAGCCCTGCAGGGGAGGGCATTTAGGGGTGACCAGGCCAGCAGGAGTTGGCAGTTGCAGGCTGTCAGGCTGGCAGGGGAGGGCAGTTGGGGGTGAGATTAGGTTAGCAGGGGAGGGCAGTTGGGGTTGGCCAGGCTTGCAGGGCAGAGCAGTTGGGGACAATCAGCTGAAAGGGGAACAGTTAGGTGTCAATCAGGCCCTCAGGGAAATGGTTAGGGGGTGATCAGGCTGGTAGGCAGAAGTGGTTAGGGGCAATCAGGCAGATAGATAGGCAAACAGTTAAGAGCCAGCAGTCCTGGATTGTGAGAGATGTTCAAATGCCTGATCAACCCCAACTGCCCTGTCCTGCAGGCCTGCTCACCCCCAACTGCCCTCCCCTGCTGGCCTACTCACCCACTGAAGAATCGGGCCTAATCTGGCAGTTGGACATCCCCCAAGGGGTCCCGGAGAAGGTGCAGGCCAGACTGAGAGAAACACACCCCCATGCACGAATTTTGTGCACTGGGCCTCTACTCTACATACTATCTAATAAAAGAGTAATATGCAAATTAACCATCACTCTGCTACCCCCACAAGTCATGCCCACCAGCCAATCAGGAGAAAGTATGCAAATTAACCCAATTAAGATGACTGTGGCCGTGGAGTGAGCAGGAGGCTTGGGTTTCCCTGGCAATGGAGGAAGCCAAGCTTTCCACACACCCTGGCAGGCCCAGGCCTCCACTCAAGGCTACAAAGTTTCAATTATAGAAGAGAAATAACTCCCAACAAAATGACTGTGACAGCACAGCAAGCAGGAGTCTTGGCTCTGCTCAAGGCTACAAAGTTTCAATTATAAAAGATAAATAAATCCAAGATACCAGAGTCTCCACTTGGGTCACCAGGGGGTGTGGCTGGCCTGCAAATCACCACAGGCCCCTCACCCAGGCTGCCTCATGCCCCAAGGGAACCCCCATCCTGATCAGGGACACCCTTCAGGGCAAACCAACTGGCCCCCACCCATGCACCAGGCCTCTATTCTATCTAATAAAAGAGTAATGTACAAATTGACCATCACTCCAACACACAAGATGGCTGTCCTCATGTGGTCAAAGATGGTTGCCCCCATGGGGACACAAGATGGCCACTACAAGATGGCCAGAAGGGGAGGGCAATTGGGAGGGACCAGGCCTGCAAGGAATGGCAGTTTTGGGCAATCAAGCCTACAGGGGAGGGCAGTTGGGGGTGACCAGGCTGGCAGAGGAGGGAAGTTGGGGGCAACCAGGCCTGCAGGGAAGAGCAGTTGGCGGTGACCAAGCCTGCAGGAGATGGCAGTTAGGGGTGACCAGGTCTGCAGGGGAGGGCAGTTAGGGGCAAACAGGCTGGCAGGGGAGCAGTTAGGCATCAATCAGGCTGGCAGGGGAGTGGTTAGGGTTTGATCAGGCTGGCAGGCAGAAGCAGTTAGGGGCAATCAGGAAGACAAGCAGGCTAGCATTTGGGAGCCAGCAGTCCTGGATTGTGAGAGGGATAACTGACTACCTGTTTAGGCCCTACTGGGATCAGGCCTAAACGGGCAGTTGGACATCCCTCAAGGGGTCCCAGATTGGAGAGGGTGCAGGCTGGACTGAGGGACACACACACCCATGCACAAATTTCTTGCACTGGGCCTCTAGTACTTACATAAAAGGCTAACATGCAAAGTGTCCCCTGGGGAGTTCAACTGGGAGGATGAGAGTTCGATCACTTGCTATGACATGTGCTGACCACCAGGGGGCAATGTGGACCATGATGGGCAACCAGCAGCAGAAGCGGGGAGCTGAGGGATTGAGGAAAGGAGGAGGCCAGGAGAAGGGGAAGTGGATGGGAGTTGAAGGATGGTGGTTGTGGAATTGCATGGTGGCAGCGCACAGGTGGCAAGGGAAGGAGGAGGCAGGGAGGCAAGGGGGAACCATGCCATGACGATGCGGCAGCAGGGAACCTGGTCAGTCCTGATCACCGGCCAGGCCAAGAGACCCTACCTACACACGAATTTCATGCACTAAGCCAGTGGTCAGCGAACTGAGGCTAGTGAACCGCATGTAGCTCTCAAGTTGCAGTTTGCCAACCACTGCACTAGGCCTCTAGTTTATAGATAAAAGGGTTAGCACAAATAGGAACTCCAAAAAAAAAAATGGATAAACTTTGCAGAATATTGGTAGTGTCTAGATCTTGGGAGAAAATAAAACATTTAGCAAAGTTTCAGGTAATATTTTCTTATTTTCAAATACAAGTTATAGATATAGTGTATGTGTGTGTGTGTGTGTGTGTGTGTGTGTGTGTGTGTGTATAAAGAGTAGATGTTTCTCTTTCCAGCATGTCTCTCATCTATTTTCAATCTCTTTGTGTTTCTGTCTTATTTAGCCAGAAATCACTTCCCTCCCCTATACCACAAGATCCATTTCAACTTCTCTTAGTAGGAAAAATAAACTTCTATAATTTTTGAATATGAATAAATTTTAAAAGAATATTATGCTCCCTAATGTTCTTTTCTTCCTGTGGTTTCAGGAGCCCATCATAGAGATTCAGTTCTCCACCCCCCCACTCTGCATAGACTCCACCATCACACCCTTAAAGTGGGGACAAAATAACATCCCTTCCTTAGAGAAAAGGAAAATAATCAAAACTTCAGCGCTTTGTTTACACACACAATAGTTTTGATTTCTCCAGAGCTTGCTTTCATCTCAAATCATCTACTCTTTGAGTGCCCACCGCCTACATATGCTGAGCTGTCCCCTTGGAGACAAGAGATGAATACTTGAGGTAAAAAGACAAGTGGATCTCCCCAGAGGAGAAGCACTGAGATGGGGGAGGAACTTGAGATGGACCCCATGAAGTGTTAATATCATACTTCCCATTTTAAAAAGCAATCTTGTCCAGAAACATGGAGATTTTTTTTTCTACCTCACTTTCCTTGTCTGTGGGCTAGTACCTATGCTTTTCTCCAGAACTTGTACCTGTCAGCAAGTGCAGACCTCAAGAATTAGCTTTAGGAATAAAACTGTCATATATATACATACATACATACACACACACACACACACACACACACACACACACACACACATATATATTTCCCCCTGTTTTCCAAGTAATACAGGAGAGACTGATGTACTTTGCCATATACAGCCATGCTGCTGTGTTGGCTTGACAAGGCGAGGCTCCTGCAGGTAAGCTTCAACAGAGAAACCAGATCACCAGATATGATGCTGTATTTGCATATTAGTTAGGATAAACAACCCTCCAAAAACTCAGTGGCTTGATACAGTATAGGTTTATTCCTTGCTCAAGTCACATTCAGAGCAGACTGGTGGCTTTTTTCCAAGAGGTGACTTGGGAACCTAAGCTCTTTCAATTTTTTTTTTTTTGCCAACATCTTATATATGTGACCTTTAAGATTGTCATGGAAGAAGAGAGAACATGAACTGTTGCACACAGGGTTTCATGCCAGGCCTGGAAGCAGCTTATAGCTCTTCCAGCTGCATTCCATTGGCTAAAGCCCAATCACACAGTCCCAGCCTAATGACAAGGGAAGTTAGGCAATGTGTTCTCCCAGGGTGCCAGGGAGAGAAAACAAGTTCAATATGCAGCCAGTCTCCATCATAGTGATGCTTTCTTCAGTCCATTAACTTGTTAAGCTTTAAGTGTGCTAAATCGGCAAGGGTAAGAAAGAAGAAAGGAAAACGCTAACCAAGAACTTTGTTGCTCTCATACAATCAGAGCTTTCATGGGGCTCCTTATCCCCTAGTGGCAGACCAAATGAGAGAGCTTAAGCCAAGGTGGACACACTCAATGTAGAGACTAAAAAGTTACTTTCACTCCAAAGTGCATGGAAGGCTTGGCTACAGGAACTGCTATACCCCAGGATCATGACAAGGCATGACCGGCTTTGCAACACTAGAATGACCAGGTCTGGAGGCAAGTGTATCCCTGGGGACCCAGCTGAGGATGAAGGGAAAAGACATTCTTGAGAATTATTCCACAAGCATACTGTTCTCTAGAGAAATCAGGATCAGAACTTGAGGAAGAGAGCTAGATTAGTCAGAGCTATAAGGGATGTGGGTAGTCCAGAACCATCCTTGGCAGAGTGGGAGACTCCAGCAGGAAACAAATCACTGGTTATCCCTACACACAACATGCACCTCCTGTGTTCCCCACCCTAGGAAATGGCACCGCAAGCCAGACTTCTCTGCCCTCTACCTTCTACCTGCAGAGTCCCCACCCTGCTGATTCTACCTCCAGCTCTTTTTGGAGTGCACCCTACTCTCTTTATCCCATGCATGGCCTTAGTCCAGGCTCATTGTTACTCCCTGGACTTCCAAAACAGCCTCCTACCTGATCTTCTTGCCTTCAGCTATTCTCATCCCATCTCATCTATGCAATCAGAGTATTCTTTCTAAAACTTAAAGCTGATCATGTCAACCCTCTGCTTAAAATTCTGTAATGTGTCCTATTGCCTTCAGACAAAATTCTGGATCATTGGCATGGCCAACAAGACCTGACCTAATTTGTTTCTTGCTTGGTCCTCTAGCCTCACCGCTGGCATTGCCCCTTCTCCCTAACACCCCACTTGTATACTACAAACCAATCAAATACTACCACTTGAGGCTCCCAGAAGAATACAAGTTCAATCTTCTCCCAGGTTTGGCTCATCTCCTTCCATCTCAACTCCTGCCCGCTCACATCCCTATCCCTACATTACTTCTCACTTGTCTTTGATAGAGTGAACGTAATGCTCCTCTGTGGCAAAGCAGGAAGGACCCACTTGAACAAGGCACAACCATCCATCTTAAAATGAGAATATGACAGACTTAGCATCATTGCTCCAGGGGTCACTGTTTGGCAAGGATTAAGGTCAAAATATTGCTATTAAGAGGAATATGCTGGTGATGGAAAGAGATTTGACTTTAGCTGGTAAACACACAAATGTAATATACAGATGATGTATTATAGAATTGTATACCTGAAACATAGATAATTTTACTAACCAATGTCACCCCAATAAATTCTCTCAGATAGACAAGACGAAGAAGCACTCCACAGACCAGCCCCAAGTTCCTTTTATGCACTTGAGAAGCACAAGTGACCTTCGTATCACTAGAGGAAAGAGACCTCACAGAAATGGAGATACTCGCAGGCCTCCTGCCCATGTCTCCCTTTCCATGGATCCAACCCTATCTCAGCCCTCTCTCCTAGAAGTCTTCAGGAGCTAGAGTACATGGAGACACCACTGACATCTCGCCAGAGCCTGGCAGGGCAGAGTTTGCAAATCTCAAGGAAGTCATAGGACTAAAGCTGTTATCCCATGAGAAGTTTGTCCTGCATGCCCTGAGAAGCATGGGCATAAGCAAGGGCTTAGAAGAGGCTGTAGAACAACGTCAAGGAGAACCGCAGAGATGAGAGACTAAAGAAATAAGGACACTCTGAAGGCATAATCAGTGGATCCTCTGCTGATGGCCTAAGGATGGGATTAAAACACTGTCCAGGGCATCCACAAAAGAAGCTCCACCACTTATGCAGAAATGCCTAAGGAGTGTCCTAAACCAATGGTCGGCAAACCAAAGCTCGCGAGCCATGGTTTGCGCTCTGTTGACAGATGAGTTTGCCGACCACTGACCTAGACTTTCGATTCCAATAAGTACAGGCTGTTGTTGTCCCTTGTGATTAAGACCCTAGGGAAGTGGTCAGCAAACTCATTAAACCACTGCCCTAAACCAAGCAGTGAAGGCAAGTTTGTGACCTCAGGCCTATTATTACTTAGAGAACACGCAAGTGCAGTGAGGATGATCAGAGAGAAGAATGGAGAGGAGGACTTCTGGTTGTCTGAGGGGCTCTGTGTTTCCTTCCCCTACGCAGGAAAGGGAAAGGGTACTCTCTCCCTTCCTGAAGCCAGAGGAGGGGATGTTCAATGAAAATACTTGCATAATTGGGTGTGGCCCAGTTGTCTGCAGGACCCACGCAGAGACTGTACCTGACCCTGAAAACAAAGTCTGATCAGAGGTCCCTTAGATGGAGAGCAAAAGAAGAAAGTGGGCAATGGTGAGAGCAGCCTGCCTTCCCAGCTTAGAGGAGAGTGAGCATTTCCCTTGGGCCACAGTGAACCCTGCAGGAGGTCACAAGGTTTAAGCTGTCTTGGGGACCCTCCCCACAGATCTGCCTAGAGGAGGAAGTGGCCACAAAAAAAATAAAATAAAATAAAAAATAACAGTGTGTGAAGGACAAACCTTCAGCAACAAAGCTGAGAGAGAAATGATCAGTCCAAGAGGGTACCACTTGCACCACTGCCCCAATGAGCCTATAGTGGGCAGAGGGCCTAATGGGGTTCCCCAGAGGGACATTTTCAAAGAACTCACAAAATCAGAGCTCCCGTTTTGGTATCTGGCCCTCCCAGAAGCAGGCAGTATGATGGCTCCTCCTGGCTCTTCTGTCTTCCTCTTCCTTGGCCCGGAGGCTAAGCCAGCCTAGGGAGTAGGAGGCAAATGTCAGGCAAAGGATGAGGAAATGCTGAGGAAGCAAGGTCTGCAGCCATTCTCCTCACTGCGGGCTTTAAACTGGGGACACTAAAGCTTTCATTTTCGATGCAACTAGAATTTTTAAGTCTATAAAGAGAGTCTGTTCATTAGACCCAAAACTGACCAGGAAAGCAGTGGGGCCGGATGGACACATCAGAACATAGAGGAAGGGAAGATGATGGATGGTGAGGAAGCATCAAGTTCTCCCTGCTTCCTCTGCACCAAGTGTCCTCATTCATGTGAGCTACACTGGGGCCATATTCCCAGCCGTGTAGACATGAACCTCACATGGCTCAGCCAGCTTTCTGATGTCTTAGATTGCCATTCACCTCGGCTTCAGGTAAGCTTACATTTTGGCCAGTAAACAAGGCTGCTCCACAATCTTAACTGACATCTGTTACAATGTGGCCATCTTGAGCAAAGGAGATCACCCTGATCTCAACTCTCCTGAAGTTACTTGTTTATGATTCTGCTTGGAGGACATTCATCTGTTAACATGAAGCCTTGAGACACACTGCTCTCTTCAGGGAAGGGAAGGAGAAGCCATGCCTTCTGCTTTCACATCTTGGGGGTTTGTTCAGCGTGCCTGGTGAAGGTTGCTGATTCCAGGCACAGACTCAAGAACTGGAAAATGTCAGACTTTGCTCACAAGCCCCTTCTGTGACTGAGAGGAGCAGATAGGTTTGGAGGGAATACAAATGGGACAACTGCTTAAGCAGCCAAATGAATCTACTAGCCTTTCCCAGACTCTTAGAATGAGCAGAAAAGGAGAGTGCCCCCTTCCAGAGTCTCTCCCTCAAGTCCTCAAGTAATGGAGCATTACTTTTCTGTGCACATGAATTTTTCATTCTCTAAATGTCAAGTTTGGGTGAGGAGCTATGCCCCAGTATTTCTCCTCATTTCTTTCTCCTTCTCCTTTCTTTTTCTTTTCCTTTTCCTTTTCTTTTTTAGAAGTGTGTGTGTGTGTGTGTGTGTGTGTGTGTGTGTTGGTGTATTAGTTTTATAGAGCTCCCATAACAAGTTACCACAAATCTGATGGCTTAAAACAACAAAAATTTATCCTCTGGAAGTTCTAGAGGCTACAAGTCCCAAATCAAGGGTCAGCAAGGCTATGACCCTACACACACACACACACACACACACACACACACACACACACACCCTGGAGCTGCAGGAGAGAATTCTTCCTTGCCTCTGTCAACTTCTGGTGGCTTCAGGCAATCTGAGGCTTGGGCTGCATCACTCCAATCTCTGCCTCTGTTTTCACATGGCCTTTTCTCCTCTGAGTGTCTACATCTTCATCTCTTTTGTCTCATGTAAGGATAATTGCCACTGGATGTAGGGGCAATCTGAATAATCCAGGATGATCTTATTTTGAGATCCTTAATGTAATTGCTTCTGAAAAGACTCATGTTCCAAACAAGTTCACATTCACAGATTCCTGATAAATGAGTCTTTTTGTGAGGAGGACGCCATCAACCCACTGCAGAAGGCAAAAAGACAGCAATAAATGATAGACTACTTAGGGTTCAGGAATAAAGACCTGGAGTTCATGGGAAAGGTTCTCCATTTTGGAGGCATCAGTCCAGCTCCTCCTTATATCCATACCAAGGGCCTCACAGGGCCCCCAACATCACTGCCTCTCTTGCAATCTCTAGGTCTGGATCAGTTGGAGGCACTAGGATTGAGGGGATACGTGGTGCTCTCCCCAGAGCTGTGCACCAAATCACACCTTTGTTGGGTGGCACATGGGGAAGCATCAGAGTCTGTAAGGAGATGGAAACCCCTTCTCTTTCATGAAGTAGAAAAATCAGTCACCAAGGTCTCTTTCTCCAGGGCCAACTCCTCTAACAGGTACTGCTCTCTTGAGGATAATAAATGACAAGTACTTAGCAAATTTCGAAGGGCTCTGCAAATGCAAGTCTTCTTTATATCATCACCATCATTAAAATTTGGAGAAAATGACCTCTAACCTGAGCCTGGAGAGGCCTAGGGTCAGCGATAGTGGCCACAGTAACAACAGCAGGTATCTACCACTGTGCTACACAGTTTACACTCAGAACCTCTTTCTGTCTCATTTTCCTTATTTTTTTTAAATATATTTTTGTTGATTTTTTACAGAGAGGAAGGGAGAGAGATAGTTAGAAACATCGATGAGAGAGAGACATCGATCAGCCGCCTCCTACACACCCCCTACTGTATACATGCCCTTGACCGGAATCGAACCTGGGACCTTCCAGTCTGCAGGCTGACACTCTATCCACTGAGCCAAACCGGTCTTGGCATCATTTTCCTTATTTTTAATGAAAATAACAACCCCCCCTCCTTGGTTGTTTCGAAAATTAAGTGAGTAAAATATGTGTGTATGACCAAGGTCACACAGCCAGTGAGTGCTCTCTGGGGACTCAACTAGATCTTTCTGATTCCAATACCGGTGAGCTTAACTATAGTGTGTGTTTTCCCACTAGTGTGACTTTGTACAGCAAGGAACAGCTTTTGCCAATGGGACTTTTTCTGCAGTCTTGAGTATTATCTCCTTTCCTTTCAGATTCTTCCCCTGTGCAGACTTACTCTAGCCTTTTAAAGAAATGAGGAACAGGTGGATTCTCAGAGGCTAGACTTGGTGAGGTAAAGGCTATTCCTGGTGGGTAAGCCCAGTGTTCTCTGGCTCTATGAGTTGGAGTTTCTAAGCCCTGGTTCTGTGTTGCCTCCCGCAGGCCTCGCAGAAAATGTGCTTTAGATCCTTAGGCACCAGCTGCTCTTCCACAAGTAATTATGGAAGCCCTGTGAGGGAAGGATGGTTCAGGTAGCTTCAATCTAGTCGATAAGAGGACAAAGTAAAGGAGTGGGTAAAAGTAGGTTTACTGTTGTACACATAAATAATACAATAATTAATAAATAATAGCACACAAATAAACTGTTTCCTGTACTCACAAGTGTTAACCTACTTTTGCTCACCCTGGTGTATAATCAAGTGTTGGTAGGAGGGCAAATTATAAAACAGGATGTACATGGGGAATGGACAAATGGGCTGTTGTGCTTTACTAAAAGCCTAGTTCAAATTCACCCAGCTCTGTGAGGCTGACTTCAGGGTCTGCTGCTGTCTTGGCTGTCCTCCTAGTGGCCAAGTATGGGCTAATGTTCTGTTTCCTTTAGCCAATAATTTGAGCCAGTGATTCTACAGTGGTGTATTTGCATACAGAAGGTGAAAAGTTGCTAGGTGAATTGCCTAACACCCAGATGTCCCCATCCTTTAGGAATCACATGCTCAACAATGGTCCAGGCCCTGCACTCTGTACTCCTCAAGGGACAGCCTCACTGTGGAATAGCTCTTGTCTGCTACTCCAGCCCACATCCAGTCACCTGTATGATGGGGTGGATACTAACTAGCTTTTCTGGGGCTTCTGTTAGTCCCAGGACCTTGCCCAAGCCTGAGCCCTGGATCATTCCTTAATTCTAAATATAGGTTGCAATGCTTGACAGGGCTTTGGTGAAGGTTCCAGGAAAACAGAAGGTTTGGCTGGTCTTGGAGCCCAGGAACCAGGCTTTCCTCAAAGTCTCTGCCCATGCTGCCCTTGTGGGGTTCTATCTATAATGGCAATGAGGAGCCCAACTCCGCTCCCAAAGAATCAACGTGAGGCCCAGATCTGTTCTGAGGCTTCTGTAGAAGGCAAAAAAGCTGTTTCTAGAGGAAAATCATCATCTAAGATTTGAAATTCTACTCTCAGTAAAGACATTTTAATATACAAAACATTTAGATTCTTGTTGACTTAAACCGTTCTCTTCCAGCAGATGATGTGGGGTTTACAAATTTCATAACCAAAATGTCCATTATAGTGTTATTCTGCAATAAATGAAGAAGTTTGTCTTCTATCTCCAGAGAAAATGAAACAATATAGACAGCTTCAGAAAAAGTGGATTCTTCTTATAATGGAGTTTTAGGAAGGAGTGGGAGCCGGAGAGGGCTCTAGGCTCCTCTGAGCACCCTGTTATATGCCAAGAATGAAGGAATGGAAAGAAGGAAAAAAGGAGGTAGGAGACTGCTTGATTAGTTTACACTTGATCATATATTATTTTATTTATTTGTTTATCATGTGTCTTTTTCACTACAGTAAGTGACCAAAGAGCAGAAACTGTGATCTACTCAGTTGTATATCCCTGTCCTTAATAGGCCTAATGGGTGGTCAGTGAAAGTTGGAGAGAAGGAAGAAGGGAAGAAAGAGGGAAGGAAGGAAGAAAAAAGGGAGAGAGGAAAGGAGGGAGGGAGGGAGGGAGAGAGAGAGGGAGGGAGGGAGAGAGAGAAAGAGAGGAGGGATAATGTCACCAGGGCATCATCGGCTTAGGACAGAGATTTCTATGTACATAGAGGTGAAGGCTAGAGGAATGAGTAATGGGTGGAAGCAAATCAGGGTCAATATTCTGCACCTCCATGCCGACCCCCGACACTCACACCCCAGGGCCCATAACAGGCATTCAGGTCCCTCCCTTACTCTCTCTTGACTATTAAATCCACTGGCCCCTTACAGGCTGTGGGAAGGAGATGATGTGGCAGAAAGAGAACAGGTTTCCAAGGCACCCAGTGAAATGCTGGCTCTGCAAACCACTGGCTGTCAACTTAGTTCAGGTTGCATAGCTCATCAGAGCACCACCTCCCTCGACTGCTGGGGGGAAAATGGAAAACCACCCTCGAGAAAAGCAAAGCCCCCCTGAGGCTTCTGAAGACTCTAGATAAAGTCAAAAGCTTCAGGTGCTCAACTCCATCAATTATCCAAGGCACAGAGTGCTCATTGCCCTGATACCTGGTGGTTCCTGACAGGCAGCATAGGTCCCTGGTAAACTAGTCCTCGTCATGAGTAAGAAATTGAGGCATGGCATCCCTCAAGTGTAATTATTCTCTCTGAAATAGCATACCACTTAAATGGTGTTACAAATTAGGATTCTAATTTGTAGCAAGATTTAAAAAATACAACTCCTACGTGCACAGCTAACACCTCCTTGAATTAAACCGGCAAGTGTGACTTGGCCTAATCTTGGCTCAGGAACTTGTATGCTCCCTTTCTTATCCCAAATCTGTAGATCTGTTTTTTTCTTAGTAGTACTATTACTTTGAGGCTACATAGAGCCAGCTATGTATTTAAAAAAAGGGGGGGAGGGAAAGGAAGAAGAGGGGAGGATGTAGGGAGGGGAGGGAGCGAAGGGAAAGGAAAGAAAAGAAGAAAGGAAGGGAGGAGAGAAGGAAGGAGAAAAGAAATAAAAACTTCTTCACTTATGGGTGGCATGTAACTTCTGTTTTCAAGTTCTACCAATTAGCTCTAGCACATGGTTTTTCTTGGCGCTTTCTGCCTCCCTTCACAGATGGCATGAAAGTCTGACTGCTGACTCTCTGGTTCTTCCTCCCTATTTCCTCTCCCACAGCTAATTTAAGAAAATCTATAGGATGCCAGACCATTGTCAGCCCCGCCTCATTGCCTTGCCTTTGCCTTCTCTAGCCACCTTTACTGCTGGACTCCAGCACCCAGGCCTGATCAGATGGCCCAAGAAATGATCAGCATCCTCAGCAACATGAACAAATGAGGAATAGAACTGATTATTCCCTCCCCCAGTGAGGAAGAAGTGCCCTTCTGAGCTCTGGCGAGCTCCACCTGCCTCCAATGTGAGTACTGCCTCCTTCGAAGAAGTTTGGATCCACTCCTCGGAGCTGGGCTACCCTTGGTTCTGCTTACTAGTCCCTCACTCATCCTGAGCAGGGCAATCCTAGAGTCAGAGGTTCCTAAGCCACTTCCTTCTCTTCCCACCTCACTCCATGGAGGCCATTTCTTGATGCCAGTGGTGAGGAGACAGCCCTATGTGGACCTGTCTATACTCACACTGGGATGATTTAGACACCGGGCTGGCACCTCTGCCTGGTCACTCCCAACGCAGGTGCCCACTTCCTTCACTGAGCTTCCAGAAAGCAGGCGCTAGTTCCCTGGGGCTGGCAGGGCTGAGCAGAGCCCTCTGCTGGATAGAGAAGTAGGAGCAATGAGTCTCAGCAGTTTCTGATGAATGCCCAACCTGAGTCTGTGGGTATAGAAAAAAAGGAACAGGTTTCCACACATTGCAGATAATGGGACAAGAACACCTTTCTGATGGCTGACACCACAGGACCCTACTATTGCTCGGGAGGGGTGGGGCACCCTGAGGTGGCAGGGTACCCAAAGCTAATAGCTGCATTTGAACCAGGATTAGAACCCACCCCTTTAATAAAGGAGGCTTTATTCAGTACCGCTCTGATCATCACTCTACTATTTAATAACTTTTGACAGTTTCCTATTATCTGCAAAATAACTTAACCCACAACTTCCTTTGCAATCTGGGATCAATATTGTACCAGTCAGGGCTTTCCAGAGAAATAGAATAATAGAATGTGTGTGTGTGTGTGTGTGTGTGTGTGTGTGTGTGTGTGTATGAACACCCATATATATATTCAACAGGTACTAAAATAACGTTATTTCCTTCAGTGTGGTTTCATTATAACACCAGAAGCCCAGTGCATGAATTTGTACATCTTGAAAGGAACTGTGGGCCACAGGCTGTGTGGTAGGGGCAGGTCTTGACCCATCCTCCACACCCCCACCCAGTCTCTCCTGCCACAGCCCCAGTCCCCTGTCTGCTGGCAGCCTTGCTCCTGCCACTGCTGCTCCCATGCACTGACAGCACCAGCCCCGCTTGCACCCATTTACAGTGTGGAGCAATTGAGGCCGGCACCAGAAGCAGGTGCGAGTGGGGCTGGCACTGTCAGTGGGTGCAAGCAGCAGTGCCAGTGCTGACAGCAGGTGCAAGTGGAGCTGTTGCCTGCAGCAGGTGCGAGAGGCAGCTGCCGGCTCTGATTGCTCCTCAGGAGCAGGGGGAGGTGGAGAATCCCTGAAGGGCAATTAGGGCTGGTGCCTGGCACCAGCAGCAGGTACAAGCAGTGGCTCCAGCACTGGCAGTGGGTGCGTGCAGGGCCGGTGCCAGCAGCAGGTGCAAGTGCCAGGCGGGACCACAGTATGTGGGAACAAAGAATTTTCAGTAACCAGCAGAGGCTCACCCTGATGACAGCAACCAGTGCCCCACCTTGGTCTGGTGCCCACCTCACCTGCTCCACCATCCCACCCTGGCTGATGCCCACCATGTTCCTTACATGCCCACTCATGGTCAGTGCACATCATAGCAACCGGTTGTTCAGTTGTTCCACCATTCAGTCTATTTGCATGTTAGGGTTTTATATAGAGAGATTGGGAAGGGAAAAACCTTGATTCCTGGCCAGGGTCACCATCTGTGCAGGGTTGGCACATTGTCTTTTCCCACATCCGAGAGATATGCATGTTAGGTGAACTGGTATGTCTAAATCATCCCAGTGTGAGTATAGATGTGGATGGAAGTACACACAGAGACAGAGAAAAGCCCTGAGACTAAACATCCATACAGAAGGGCAAGGAAAGACCAAAGAAAGAGGACACTCCATTCTGGCAACTAACTGCAAGGCAAAGTGGATATTCTCCATGCTGCTTGGCAGGCAACAACCAATTATTTAGGGTAAAGGTGTGTGTGTTGTTGGGGTGGGGTTTGGGGTTGGAAGAGAGAAGCAGCCACAGACACTAATATAAGAATGCTACCAGTATGGGGAATCACTTCACCTGCTTGACCAAGTCAGAACAATGGCCTGTTCCAAAAACCAGCACACAATGCGGGGCAAGGAAGGGTGTTGACTTATGTCAGACTGAGTATCGATTATGATCAGACAGCCTCAAAGGGGGTTTGAATCTCCATTCCAGCCTGGGTCCAGATGGTGGGACAAGTGGTGGTCAGGTCCTGAAACTGTTTCTCCTCTACACCTGTCCAGGGTTGGGTCCCGCCAGCTGCTGGATGGGCTCCAGAACCCACAATCCTGAACTGGAAAATAATTACCCTACTTGTTTTTATTAATCTTTTTTTTTCTTTCTTTTTTCTTTCTTTTTTTTTTTCTTTTTTTTTTTGTTAATCCTCACTGCAGGATTTTTTTTTCCATTGATTTTAGACAGAGTGGAAGGGAAGAGAAGAGACAGAGAGAGAGAAACAATGATTTGAGAGACACATCCATTGGTTGCCTCCCACATGCCACCCAAACAGGTTAGGTATCAAGTCTGCAACCGAAGTATGTTCTCTGGACCAGAATAAAATCCTGGATCCTTCAGTCCTTGAGCCGACGCTCCAACTACTGAGCAAAACTGGCCAGGGCTTAATCTTCTTTAAGTGTATGTATAGCTCACATGTATTTAATGTTTAATTCTGGAAGTGTTTTGAGTCTTTACATAGAAGTTTGGTGATGTTTTTGTGACCAGAAATATGCCATAAGAACTCAACTCTTATTTATATCAATTACCTATGGCAAAATTGGTTTTGTTATACATTATTTCACTTAGTCACAGTTTCCAATAACATTGAGAACTTTACATCTATACCTCTATTTATATCTGTACATCTATCATCAATGTCTATATATCTGGAAAGAGAGATTTATTTTAAGGAACTGCCTCAGATTGTGGAAACTGGCAAATTCAAAATCTGTAGGCTGGCAACCCAGAGAAGAACCAGTGTATTAGCAAAGCCATCTGCTGGCAGCACTCCCTCAAGCTTATTTCTATTAAAACCTTCACCTGATTGGAGGAAGCCCACCTACACTTTGGAGGGTAATCTGTTTTAAATGTCCACTGATTTAAATCTTAATCTCATCTAAAACAAACCTCCACAAAAGCGCTAGAATAATATTTGATCAAATATCTGTCATTCTAGCCAAAATTACACAAGTTAATCATGGCAAACAGGTTTTCCCAGCTTCTTTTTCAGACATGCGCCTACATGGGCCTTTCTTTTGGCCACACAAAGAGACCAGTTCTTTGGACACACTAGAAACTTCATAGCTCTGGGCCCTTGTCCAACGCCGTGTACTCCCAGAGCCCTGCGCCTATGTCTTAACACAATTCGTTGTAATTGGCTGTTCACCTGCCTGTCCTCCACTGAATTTTTTAAAGACATGTTTAGCCTTTTATTCTTCCTCATGCTGACAGGATCTGACATAGTAAATTGAAACTCAAAGAACTTCGGTGGATGTTTGTGGCATAAAAATGGATCAAGAACTATGAAGACCCACACCAGAGCTGAGGGCTGAGGGCAGACCCACAGCAGATAAATGTTCAAAAGTGGTAGTGAAGCCCAGAATCACTTCTGGCTGGAAATCACAGAAGGCTTTATAGGGGAAATAGCATTTGCATTTTGCCCCATGGGATTTTGGCAGGTAGAGATGAGGGAAGTGCCTTGGGTTATAGCACAGAAGAGGGATGATGCAGAGAATGTTCAGGAAAGAGTGTATCGTTTTCCTAGAATGTGGGCTACATGCAGTGGTGTGGGTAGAGCTGGAAGGCAGCAGAGCCATAGCACTGCAGGCCTCGGTGCTGGGCTCAGTACTTGGCTGTGTTCCGATGTGGTGGGGAATCATCAGGGGCTGTCTACACCAGGCCAGGGGTGGACAGTGACATAATGGGTCAGGCTGGGCTGTCATGCCTGCCTCTGCCCAGAGTTATGAGTGAGGTCAGCACTTTGCCAGTCCTGAGGGTGAGCTCACTGATGCCTGAGTGAGTTAAATATGTGGGTGGGCGAGGGAAGCCGCCTTCACTGTCAGTCATTTGCGAACCTTAGACAGAGCCATAGATCTGACTGCTCCAGTCCCATGTAGTGGTGTCATTTAGACCTGCTGGAAGAAGAGGTAAAGGAAAATGTTTCAAACGCTGAAAGGCCAAAACAACCGCTGGCTTTAGTCCTGGCTGCAAATGAAAGCAAACAAAAGGCTGAGGGAATGACATTATCAAGATTAGCCCTAAGGTGGAGTCCAGCCTGAGTAGGGACTGGAGGGCTGGTCTTTAAGAGCCCCTGCTTCCGAAGGCCCAAGTTGACCATGGCCGAGGCCACAGCCTTTGCACTGCTCTGGCACTGGCTGCAGGAGCCTCTGGGTGAGGCAGAAGCTGGGCCCCCTCCCTGAAGCATTCAGGGAGGCAGCCTGTGCAAATCGGCTGTGGGCTACTTCGTAGTTCTAATTTTTCCACTTATCCACCTCCCACCCTCTGTTTTTTTTCCCCCTAGTTCCAGATCAAATATGATTATTTGAAGAGCTTCCCAAAACATCTTGTTCAAGAAGTTTTTCTGGACTCTTAGTACCCAGGAAGAGTGAGTCCCCACCACATAGCTCACCTGCTCCTGACTCCAGACAGCGGTTAGGGATGCGTACCCTGCAGCCTTTCAGCCTGTGCCTCCAGCCTCCCTTGTGCTGCCTGCTCCCCTCCAGTGCCCTGATTCCCCTGGACCTCAGCTGCATCCCCTCCCTCACCCCCAGCACCGCAGGGACTGTGGGCCAGTTTTTTGAGCCAGGACTGGACTCTGGCACAGTATGTTGGCATTAGCATGGAGCTCTGTGCATAAAACACTGCACGACAATGTTTCCGTTACAGGGCAAGGCCCATCCCCATGTATCAGGCTCCAGACAGTGCGAGGACAAGGGGGGTGTTGGGCACGGTCCTGTGCTATTCCCAGCTGGGTTTTAGAGCTGCGGCTGCCCCACTTTGCTGCGATTGGAGCGGAACTTCAGGGAGAAGAAAGAAGGGCTGTGGACCAAATACCCCAGAATATGTTTTTAAGTTCTTTCAGTGTGGAAAAAAATAGACGGGATGATTTTCCCATCTAAAAATATGAACAGAACCAACACCTCGTGGAAGATTGAGCAAATGAATGAAAGGCCTATTAAACACAGGAGTGTTAGTTTACTCCCCACGTTTCAGGATGCATTTCACAGGGACTACCCTCCCCCTGCGACAAAAACCTGCTCAGAGGACAGGACAAATGGTCTGTGTGCAGCCCCATAAAGCTCCACTGAGGTGGAGCTCCTCAGGGAAGAATACTCCTTCCACTGAAATTGCAGGGCACCCAGAATTCCAATGCCTCCCTTGGAGGTCCACCTCCCTAAATTTGGAAAGCTACAAACTCCTCCCCCAAAGAAAAACCATCAGGCTGATTGAGCAAAGCAGCACTGGATTTTGACCCCTAGGAGCCAAGGAGAGACTTGTGAGAAGTAAGGCCCCTCCAGCTCTCCCATTCTGTAAAGGGAGCTCGGGACTGTGGGGGGTCACAACCCAGGCCCTTGCTGAGTTATGCCAGCCTCTGCATTATCCGACTTAATCCTCACACCAGCCTCATGGCTTAAACTATGATTATCTCCCTTGACTCCCTAAAAAAAACAGAATCCAGGAGAAGCTAAGTCATGTGTTCAAGCTCACACAACTATTAAATTAGAACCCAGGACTGTCTAAGCCTACAGCCTGAGATGCTAACCATTTTTGTTGTTGTTGTTGTTGTTGTTGTTAACTATCTGCCTGGATTCAACCACCAGCTCCTTTCTACAAGCCCTGCCAATTGGCACTCAGGGACAGGGAAACAGGCAAGCAACATAGCTGAGCAGAACAGCCTAAGCCTAAGTGTAGGGGGGAGAAGGGCCACAAATATGGGTATATGATACCCCATCCATTCCTCCAATGATGATCCCACTCTAACACCACTTCTCCCAGTACCCCCTGTGAAGGGTGCCCTATCCTACCACTCTAGCTAGCCATAGATAAAGTTTTGCCCACATATTCTGGGCATTGCAAGTGTAAAACATAAACATCAAAGCTAGTGAAACACAACATAAAACAGCCACTTGAATCTGTGAGACCTCTTCCTTTCCCTCCCTTCAGGCTGCCCTGGAACTGGCAGGAGAGCACAGAGGGTACCGCTAATGATGGTGTGTTTACCTGCTCTGCTCTCCTCTGCTCAGCTGCCTGCAGAGTTAAAGCAGTAGAAATTGTCAGTGACAAAATAAATATGGAAGAATGTCAATTTCAAATTTCTAATCATTTTTGAAGACCAGATGCAAAAGGCCAGTGCACGAATCTGTCCCCTTTGCCACGCTTTGGGGTACATCTGTTTCTGGGAACTGTACCCAAACTGACAAATCCTGGTCTCAGCGTGGAGGTCTATCCAGCTGCTCCGAGTCAGAGACATCTTCTCCCACAGCGCACAGGCCATTCACCGTTAACCAATTGGACATGCAGGATTCGAGTGAAGTTGGGCTTCAGTAACACGTGGTCTCACACTTACCTTTGTTTTCACTAGTTGAGAGAGTAAGGGAAAACAATTACTCCATTTGTGTGATTCAATCCTAGTGAGACTTCTTTCAATCCATCTCCTGAGTCACTGGTTTTCTATATTTTTATTACTTTCCAAAAGCATTGGAGGAAGGTTCCAAAGAGACCAAGTCTTAAATCAACTGTCGGGGTGCTGGTTGTGTGCTACCTGGTAGCCTTCTCACTGGCAGGACAGTGGGGAGACAAATAGTGGTTTCTCATTACTGACAGCGGTGGGGTGTCAGGATGGCTCAGCTACTGGCTGTACTTCAAAGACAGAGGTCATCTCTCTCTGTATGTCATTAATCCCTAATAAGAACACGTGTTCCATGTACCCTCTGGGCAACACAATAAAGAAAATCTGTCCGCATACACAGAATCAAAATACCTACTTTTGAATAGTCATCTTGTGTCTTAGGGTTCAGGGCTGCTCCAGTTCTGCATCCTACCTCTTTCTAGGAGACACATACTAGGATATAGCTGGTGCTTTCTCTCAGCAAGAAATCAAAGGAATTAAAAGAGCACTCAAAAAAGGACAACTTTGAAGAGAAAGTAAGCAGCTGTCACAGCAATTTATATGAGACATACACTCAAATATTGGTCTGCTCCCAAGATCTACAAACCTATTTATAAATCAGCAGTTGAATTGTTTGTAAATGCCTGCCTACAGATAACATCTTTCCACAGTAGGAAAATATTTTTAAGGGATAAATGATGATCTACAAGTAGAAAGACATAATTCATAGCACTATTTTCACTAGACCTTCCACTATGCCACCTTGAGTGAATTTAAATATTCATTTACTTTTTTTGAAACTCCATGACTTCCTTTTAGAAAATGCCTCCCCAACCAACCCTCCAATCTGTGATTTCCCAGAGCTGTCATCCCAGTAACCTTGTCTTCCAGCCCAATAATGAGCAGGGTCTGTACCCTTGTTGTCTGAGGCAGCTTCCAAGAAGATGCCCACCCATCCTGCCCCCTTGGGCTCACACCTTGTGTAGCACCTGCCCAGAGTTGGTCTTTCTGACCCATAGAATACAACAGAATTGATATGTCATTTCCAATATTAGGCTGTAAAAGAAGGTGGCTTCTGTATTGGGTTCTCTTCTTCTCTCTTCCCTTCTGTCCTCTCTTCTCCTCTTTCTCTCTTGGTTGTCACTCTGGGGGAAGCCAGCTGGCATGTGGAAGGGATACTCACGTAAGCTATGAAGGGGCCACATGGTGAGATGCACAATAACCAGAGACAAACTGAGGCCAGTTTGTCTTAACCACATGGATAAGCTGCAAAGGAGGTCCTCCAGGTGAGCCTGAGGAGATGATTGCAGTCTGCAAGAGATCCTAAGCCAGAGTCACCCAACTTAACTGCTCCCAGGTATTTGCCCCATTGAAAGTATTTGAAGTAATAAATGTTTTAAGCTGCTCCATTTTAGAGTAATTTGCTATGCAGCAAAGGATAACTAATACACTGGCCAATCATGCCAAAATCTCAAACACATGAAACACCGTGATTGGTCCAGGGGTGGAAGCACAATCCAAGCACAGCCAATTAAAATTGTTTTCAAAAACTGATATGAAGACTAAGTGACAGAGAGTTGGGCTGTTTTCTCTATGATGGAAGTAAGCCCAAAGGCTATACTGCTCCCCTCCCCCTCAAGAGGCATCTGCAAGTCTGGGGCATATTTAGTAATCACAATGCATGGAAATCCTAGTGGTATTTGCTGCAGAGAAGCTAGGGATGCTGACTATCCTGCAATGCATGGGACATCCACACAACAAATAATTATTCATTCCAAATTTTCAATAGCACCCACATTGAGAAATGCTAAGCTAGACCCTTCACTTGGTTTCATTCATTCATTCATTCATTCATGCCATATAAGAGTTCTTTTATGAGAATAAAGCAAATTGAGATAACAGAAAAAACAAGATGTAGCAAAAGAGAAAGATAGCATCCTGATGATAGATTTGAATCTCAGAATGCAGTCCTGCCTGAAGCTAGAAGCAGTACCCTTTGATCTTCCCAACTACATGACCCAATACATTTTCTTTTATGTTTAAAAGAGGTTAAGTTGGATTATTAATGTCTTTCACCAAAAGAGCTATGATTGCTTGGTCATTCTACCATCCATTCATTCAAATAATATTTATTGACCCTTTACTATGTGCAAGTCACTGGGTTAGATCCTGGGGTGATTTAGTTAAAGATAACACATTCCAGAATGACAAGGAGTTAACTAACAATTATAATACAGAGTGATATGAGATATTTACACACACATACACATACACTTTTTTTTAGATATGCCTCAAGTTTATTAAAGATGCCCTATACACTCATTTGCTACTAAAAACTGAAATAATACATCAAAACTGTGTTACAAATTAAATGAATACTAGAATACAGTGTGTGCCTAAAATGACTTCACGTCACAATTCTCAGCAATACCAGCAGAAGGGCCTGGATGTGATAGGCAATGACTACAGCCACATTGAAATACAGGTTTACTCCTGTTCTTCTTGAGGTTTTTAATAGCCTCATTCCTTCTCCTCAGCCATTTGAGTTCTCTTTTAAGACTTTCCATTGTCCTCACTCCACATCTCCTCCTCTAGACCAGGCCATAACTCATCCCCACTATGTATACTTCGGTATTTCTTCTCTGCCCTGCTGTTGGGATGAATGTGTTGGTGGAAGGAAAGAGAATTGAATACTAGGGTTGAGAGTCAAGTTATGAAGACTCTTTGCTAGTGCTTCTGAGACAGCTTGAGTGTCAGCTGAATATCCTTTATGGGACATCTGAGAAAATGACCCAGTGGAGGGGTGATTACACTTCATTGGTGAATCCAATGCAACTCTAGTCACAGCCTGAAGTTCCTCCCAGAACCCGTCTGCAAAGAATTCAAGCTGAAGGTGATACTCAAAACTCACAAGTTGCTACCAAGTAGTATGGAAAGAACAGCAAGGGAATCTGGGGAAAGAGCTAAGCTAAATAATCCACTTTTTTTTAATGCTAAGGAAATACAAAAGAGGAACAGTTAATGGTGGGAAGAGGTACAAAGGGAAGTCCTCGTTTAGATAAAACAGGAAATGAGCAACGTAATAGAGACTGTCTATAAAAGCCAGCAGAGTAGGTAGATAAGCCTTGCTTGATAAACATCAGATGATTCATCGCACAGACCAAAGCTGTTAATATATCTTAGTCCTGACAACTGAGGCTGAGATCACAGTGATTCAAGAATCACTTTCAGGTCATTTGGGAAAATCCAGAGTAATAAGACAAAGTGGCATTGATCCAATACAGTGTCCCTTATAAAGTACTCGGGTCATTCCCTTCCTCTACTTCTTTATGATCTTTAGTATTTCATCTCAAGAAATAAGTCTCTGTTACAAAAGCAACTCTGTTTTTTACAAGTGACAAAGAGACTCGGGTCAGAGTAGGCAAAATCATCTTCATTATTCCTGACATTTTTACATCTCTTTCACCCAGCACACAGAATTATGGGAGGGAGTTACATGCTATTAATGTGAGCTATTGCAATAACTCTATTTCCTAATACCAGGGGGAAATCAGTGGTGCTGCATGTTAAGGAGCCTCTCAATCTCTTGTGAGAATTCAGACTGGGTCTTGGATACAACTGAATAAAGGAGTAATCACTGTATTTTTTTTCCAGATCCTTCCAAACATTCCTGAACTAGTTCCCCAACACTTAAATTTCCAGATCATCAATCAATTACATTATAATATCTATTGGAGGTCAGTGAGGGCAAGGCATTATTCCAGATACAGTAGGAGAAGATGTGGAAAGATATACTGCCATTATTCCCAAAGGACCTACAATTATATTAGGGAGACAATCATGATGTCACAAGAATTAAATGTGACAAGCTGGCTGATCTACAATAGGAGAATAGTTAGGAGGCAGTTCATTGATGCTGGCCTGGCCTTGAGCCAGGTCTACAGAATGGCTAGAATTTGATCAAGAAGACTGAAGGAAGAACACTTGCTCAGCACCCAGCAGAACCTAAATGGAGACAATGAGACTGCAAAACTGATAGACCAGAGGGTTTGCAGTGGGAAAGAGAGTCAGGAAATAGTGAAAGCCAGACTAGGGGAGCAGTAGAAGCCAGGGTCCTGCCATCAATCTACTGCCTGTCAGCCTCAAAGTCACATTTCTTCACCTGCTCTGTGATAAGGGAGCTTTAAGCATTTCTTCTTTGTAGCAAATGCAATATCAAGATTTGTCAGCAGAGAGCTGTGGGTGCAGGCAGGAGGCACGGGTTTTCTTCCTAGTTCTGGTGTGCTGCAATATTAAAATAGTTCCTCTAATTAATCCCTTTTTAATGTATACCAATTAGATTTTCTCTCTGCCTTGGACTGCAAGGCTTCCCGTGGCTGTCCTTACAACAACAGCATAGTCCTCAAGCTCATCATCAATGGAGACAACCTGGCCATGGTGCTCCTGAGGTAGATCCCAACACCCAGTCCTTATCCTGCCCTGCTGGAGACCAGGCCTCAGACACTTACTGCCTCTGCACTCCAGCCAACATCAAACCCAGCTCCACTGCAGACACCAGTCTCTCCTTGTCCAGCATCCGTAGGCAACCTGGAGACCTTCCTCCCACCAGCAGGCTGAGATCACACTTTTTCCAGTGCTCTGAGTTCTAGCCCAGGAGAGGGCCCCCTTCCAAGCTTGCCCTTCCATGGGTGCTACCTATCAGCTTAGAGTGTTTTTAGGGTTTTCTTTATGTCTTAACAGTTACTCCGCTGTCAGAATTACCACATCTTTGTATTGAATTTCTCACGTGCTACTTATTGTGTGATTTCTGGTTCCTGATTGGATCCTGACTGACACAGGCAGGCAAAGGAGTCTGGACAATGTGGTTAGGCAGCCATGTCCAAGTGAGGTGGATGAGTATGCTAAATGACAAGGAGCTGGACCAGGAGTGCACAGGAGAGAAAGGAGAAGCAGAGAAGAGAGAACAGAGAATTTGGGGAGAGCACAAGAAGCCTGGTCTTGGAGATCTATTCCACTAGCTGTCTGCCCATTCATATACCACTGTCTCCTGGTAAGTGCCTGGCTCAGCCAGTCCAGCCTTTTTTTTTTTAATGCTAAGGAAATACAAAAGAGGAACAGTGTAATGGTGGGAAGAGGTATACAGGGGAGTCCTCATTTAGATAAAACAGGAGATTAGCAACGTATAGAGACTGCCTAGAAAAGCCAGCAGAGCAGGTAGAGAAGCCTTGCTTGATAAACAACAAATGACTCATTGCACAGACCAAAGCTGTTAATATATCTTAGTCCTGACAACTGAGGCTGAGATCACAGTGATGTGTTTGAGAACAATGAGTCTCTGAAGTGTTGGAGAATGCATTGAAGTGGATAGTGAAGGGAGTGGAGGGAAGAAAATGCAGAACTTGAGTTGACTGGCTGTGGGACTCAGTAATCCAAAAGAAGAATGCATAAACAACTAAATGGTGGCCGAACAAGTCTAAGTGACAAAGGATTCAGGGGGAGGAGTGGGAAAGGGGAGCAATAGTTATTTCCAGAAAACCTCCCTTAAGAAAAGAGATCATGAGGGAAGGAGAGGACTGGCCTCTTCTATGTGTGCAAGCTTGGGCAAGTCATTGGCCTCTCTCAGCTCAGCTTTCTGTAGAGCATGCCTCCTGTACACTATGGTCTTAGGGGTTAAATGCAACACACTTAGTGCCATGTCTGGGATGTAGATATATTCATTATGTTGCAAAGTGACAGAAAGGGATGGGAGCCCTGATGGGTAAGCTGGACCAGGTGACAGAGGGGAGGAGGAAGGACTAGCTGTGAGATCAGGGCTCCTGAACCTTGGAAAAGAGGAAGCATCAGGAAGGCACCATATCCTGGGACAGGGTGGATGGTTCTCTGAAGTGAAGAGAAGATGCCAAAAAGAAGAAGGGAGAAGAGCACACCTGCCTTAGCATAAGGCTGCTGGGCTTTTGAAATTTTAAACTAATCATTGTAATATGTTTACTGAACGTTAGTGTTCTCAGCAGTGCAGGGCTATTGTATTGGATCATGAAAAGCTTGCAAATAAATTTTTTTCATAGCAATCTACTGCTTTAAATGGATGGGTCAGGGGTCATTTCTGCCCTGTGGAAACATCCAAAAGTCAGGAGAAAATGCATGTGTTACCTTAGTCAGGTAACTTCCTGCCTCTAATTTTGTTCTTAAACTTTATGATCTTAGAAAATTCCCTGAAGGTTAATTAAAAACTTCACTTTCCAGTCTCTTGTGTATTGTGCTAAATATATTTGTTGGTTTGGATGTCAACAGTAACTGGTATTTGTGAATAGCTTATGCAACATCAGAGTTAAGTAAAAGAAGAGGAAAAAACCTCAAATAATATATGCCACAGCTAATAATTGCATCACCTCCAGTACTATTAAAATAGTCTAATTCTACATAAGAAGTACTTTATTAAAAGGCTTTTATCAAGGAAATAAATATATTCAAACAGTGCAAACTTTTAAATTAAATAAAGTACTCCATTATTCACATTTGTGTATTAGAATATTGATTGGGGTCAAGAGTAACTAAAAACATCATGTGATAAAAATGGTTATATATGAAAGTCTTTGATGAAACCTTCTTTCTCTCTCTCTCCCTCTCTCTCTCTCTCTCTCTCTCTCTCTCTCTCACACACACACACACACACACACACACACACACTTCCACCACACAGATGAGTGGCTGAGTCAACTCATTCATCACACTTTATTATATACACTAAAAAGAAGAAACAGGCCTGGCAGATATGGCTCAACCTATAAACTAGGAGGTCATGATTCAATTCTAGTCAAGGGCACATGCCTTGGTTTCGGGCTTGATCCCCAGTAGGGGGTGGTGTGCAGAAGGCAGCCAATCAATGATTATCTCTCATCATTGATATATTATCTCTCTCTCACTTTTCCTTCCACTCTGAAATCAATAAAAATATATATATTTTAAAAAGAATCAGGTTATTGGTCAAGAGTTTCAATCTCTCCCTATCTGGTTTGGCTCAGTGGATAGAGCATTAGCCTGTGGACTGTAGGATCCTGGTTTTGATTCTGGTCAAGAGCACATGCCCCTGCTGTGGGCTCTATCCTCAGCAGGGGCTCGCAAAGGCAGCCAATCAATGATTATCTCTCATCATTGATGTTTCTATCTCTCCCTTCTTCTCGGAAATCAATACACACACACACACACACACACACACACACACACACACACACTAGTGGCCTGGTGCACGAAATTGGTGTACATTAAAAGGGGATTAATTAGAGAAAATATTTTAATATTGATATTTGCCTTTTCTCCATAATAGAAGTACCAGAGATGAAAGAAAATTAGTAAAATGTATATAAAAATCTTCCTCCTGTCAGAATCTGGGGCATACCGTGGAACTCAGAGTCAAGTCCCTGCCCAACTGTGCTGCCTCCAAATCACACAAGAACCAGACCAAGCCGGTCCCACTCCCATTGGGCTAGATCCAAACCAGGCCAGCCCCACCCTTGTCAAGCCCTGCTGGGTGGGGGCATAGCCTCAAGGCCCCTATCAAGTCCCACAGGGTGTGGGGCAAAGCCTCAGGTCCCCCAGACCACCCTCAGGTCCCCCAGACTTCGTTGGGGTGGGGGGCATGGCCTGAGGTCCCCCATGAAGCCCCACTGGGCAGGAGGTGCAGCAGAGGAGGGCAGTTGTGATAAGGCTGGCAGCAGAGGGTAGTTGGGGCAATCAGGCTAGCAGGGAAGCAGTTAGGCATCAATCAGACTGGTTAGGGGGTTATCAGGCTGGCAAGCAGAAGTGGTTAGAGGCAATTAGGCAGGCAGGCTGGTGAGTTGTTAGGAGCCAGCAGTCCCAGATTGTGAAAGGGATGTCCAACTATCTATCAGTCACATATCCCCTGAAGGATCCCAGATTGGAGAGGTTGCAGGCAGGCTGAGGGACACCTCCCCCCATGCACAAATTTTGTGCACCAGGCCTCTAGTTTGATTTATAAAAATGTTGGAATATTTTGTAATCTGTAAAGCTTTAGATATAGGTGAAAAAAATGGTGACTGCTAATTTGCATCAACAGATGTGTATTAATTCAAATTGTTTGCATTATAAGTTTATTAGCAAATTCACTGTGCCTTGGGAAAGATTTTAATAAAGAATGCAAAACACCCCTTCTAGCATGTCCTATTTATTTCCACTTCTGTAGACATTAACTTCTGCTGCTCCAGGCAGTTTATATGCTGTGCATCGGTGCTGAGCAAGCACCAACCCTGATTCCTCGTGTCACAGTTCAATGAGAACCTATTGTAAGGACTGGTACCTTGGTGAGAGTCAGAACGATCTGCTAAACACAGGTTGTGATAATTATTCCTGGCAGCACTGTAGTTGTTGGAGGCTGCAAACAGTGAGGCACTGTGAAAGAGCATGTGGAGAGATTTAACAATTGAAATTGATTAGTAGCAGAAATAAACATGGTGTAAAGGGCTTTCCAGTAAAGAGGGAATAGTGTAAAGAGTAAGACCCACTCCCATAAAATGCTTTCTGCCTAAATTTGGGCATGCCTCTGACCTCACCCTGGAAAGCCCTGTTTTTAGAGGGCATTCATAAACCTTCTTGTATCAAAGGGCAATAGCAGTGCTTGAATTTGCCTAGGTCCATGTCTCTGAATTCCTGAACATTTCAAATGTGCACATGAGCTTAACAGAGACAAGTTTTGGAAATACAGCTGATGACAACTGTGCAGTGGAAGCAGCAAGCCCGCGTGGGCACAGGCAGGAGGCAGCAGTGGATTCCATAAAGGGCAGCAACAGGGGGAGCCATCTGGGGCTGGGGCCTTTGTGTCAGAGGAATCTGCCTGCTACTGGCTTGGGGTTGTGTCTCCCAGAAGTAGTCAGTAGGAGCAAAGACAGCTCTGACATCAGATGCAGAAAAGGATCTGAGGCTGTTTTATGCAAAATGAGCCTATTATCTCCTCTGTTACTTTACTTCAGGCGCTGTATTATAGAAAGGTAATGGTCTTAACAGTAATTTCATTGAAGTAACTTACTTTTACTGTTATGTTACGGACATGTCCATCTCCAATACACAATGATAGATTTTTCTTTCCTTAAAAATAAAATAAAGTAAAAAACAATAACAACAGGCTTGATTCAGCATTTGTTTCTCTAGTTTGCAATGTGGTCTATTCCACGCAATCAGAAGTAGCTATATTGTGCTATTTGAGGCTGCTGAGTACTTCAAAGATCTTGCTAATGCCAACAGTTATGCTATTAATGCAGGTAACTAAAGGCAAGACCCTCCACCAGCAAAAATACTCTGATTTGCTTAATTGCAGTGGTCTGGAACTAAACGCGCGATATTGCTGAGGGATGCCAGGACCACGTACAAACGTCTAAGGGGATACATTTTGTTTTTATCCTTCCCACAAAAATGTGAACAGGAAAAGAATGTTTTTGTAATGCAGTCAGAGCATTTTAAGGCAGTTCAGATAACCTAACAGCTTTCTGAGATGGGGAGGCAAACATCCGTTTCACAAATGGAGAAAGAGAAACCCAGGGAAGACTTTCCCAAAGTCCAGCAGCACATTATGCAGAGAAATAGGGTGGTAGGTCACCCAGGATAACTGCAGATAGCACTTAAAAAATGTTTCCTGGTGATGACAGGAAATGAAGGTCTCTGATCCTAAGCTGAGAAATGTGTTGACACCTCTAACTTTTACTGACTCTAGATTTTATCTGATGTCATCTTAGAGAGATGCTTGAAAGTACTAGACAATACTTCATAGTAAGTGAAAAATAGGCACAGAGCAAACATCCACTTTGAAAGGGACCTTTGCTGATTATTTTTCAGACAGGAAAACTGAGGCAAAGAAGGCAAATGGCCTGAACACAGCCACACTAAGTGGCAGAGCCAAATGAGGCTGCAGACCTGCTAATTCCTCCCCTGTTTCATGGTTGACAGACTCAAAGCCAGATCCATCTTTTAAGTCTCCCTTCAACAGAAAAGAGACAGGCCAAACTAATCACTGTTTTTGGTAAAGTCTGTGTAATATGTGATCAAACTCTGCTAGGAGATAATCTCACTGACATTTTGATTTCTAAACTGTCAAAACATATAAAGAATCAAGAAGTTAAAATTAAATCTCGGATGAGTTAGAGAAAATTGTCAGGTTTTAAAAAAGAAGACCATAAAAAGAAAAAGAAATTTAAAAAAGCCCACTTAGTCTCACATGACAGCAGTTTCTCACAGGTACTTTTTTCAATGACTGGATCAAGTCAGCCACCTGGAAAGCCTGTGCTGGCTGCCAGCCACTGGAAAGCATGCCGTGAAGGAAGTTCCCAGTGACAGGCTCTGGAAAATGTTTGTAGAGGATGCAGAGTAACAAAGAGTCTTTGAAATGCAATACATATATTTGAAAAATTCAAACGAGTGTGTAAAATAAAATAAGAACAACTCTATATACAAATGTCATTCCTTCCACTCTAAGGGAGCCATGAATTCTAAGAAGCATTTATTCCTAGAAATAAAGGAACAAAGAGAGGGAAGCAGGAAGGGAAAGGAAGAGGGAGGCTTATGAATCCTCATCATTCATACCAGGGAGGGGAAGGGAGAGGAGGGAAAGAAAGAGGAGGAAGGGGAATTTACCCTAAACCATACATACATACATTCAACGTTGTGCTGGAAACATCTCAAGTTGCCTGCTCACCTCTTTTGCCTGCCAGGCATAACTTAGACACAGAGAAAATGTGGTACAAGAATCCCAAAGAACAAATAAATAAATCTTGTTATATTATAAAAAAAATTTTTTTTAAGCAACGGACTAGCAAAATGAGTTTTCACACACTTCTATCCAAGTGTAAGTCTTAAGTTCAATTTCTGCAGGGAGCAGGCCATGCTCTCTTTCAAAAGAGCATAAAAGGCAGATTTGGGTGTCAAACTGCTGATGTCAAGTTTACAGCAGGACAAATCCAATAGGATGACAAATGGAGGCACTACCAAAGGAGGACAGGCATAGGAGGTGTCTCTTCTAAAACACTTGCAATTTTCATGTCAGCTTGACTATAAAAGGAATATCTTCCTGTCTGAAAAAGAAAATGATATTTTGTGAGTAAAATCTCAATGAAGTGTAGAGCTTCCACAGGCATAAAGAATCCCAACTTGAAGGTGCAAACGTCTTCCTCTGCTCTGGGCTTTCATTAGTCTCCTGTGCAGTCTTGGTGGGATGCAACATTTGTTTGGAACAGAGAGCAATTCCTGTGATGTTGTGATAAAGGAGCCTCGAAATCCCACACATGAGTTCTTATTGCAGCAACAAACCCAACTTCCTACCGGAAATGCTCTCCTCAAATTTAGGGAAGCAGGTGTTTGTGTTCCTTCTCTTTATGCTGCATAAAAGGAGGCATCAGGTAGAGCAGAGACCACGGCTCTGTGCCCATGACCTTGAATGGAAACACCGGACTGTTTCTCTTGGCGCTGTCCTGAGAATCCAGCCAGGAGAGCTCTGGACACCTACATTCATTTTGAAAGTAGCCTGAAGTCCTCTGTTTAAGACATAAAATAAGAATCTTTAGAAGAAGATTACTCATTTTATGCATGTTCAGAACAGTTCACCACAGAGTTAGTCATTGGGGTAAGAACAATAAGTGTTGCTGAGAAAGTCATGGCAGCTGAGTAGCATCTTTCCTACAACTGTCAAAGGCTCCTGTCATTCATATCTGGAAAGCCTATCTACTTCTGTTGCTATGGAGATTTGCATGGGTTGAGGAAGTGCACTGATTTTTGCCACCCCCCCTGGAATTTGAAGTAAGAGTCTATATTCTGATCTAGGCCTCAGTCATAACACACCTTTCTCTACTTATTAGAGAGCTAGTTAGTCAAGCATCTAGACTTAGTCCTCAAATCTCTCTCCATCCAGGCTCCTCAGCTCATTGATTTCCAACAACAAAACAAGTGCCTTTTATCAAGATAACTAGAGGCCTGCTGCATGAAAATCGTGCACAGGTAGGGTCCCTAGGCCTGGCTGGCAATCAAGGTTGATCTATGGGTAACTGGCAGAGGCAATTGGAGGCCCCGCTGGCACCCACCTTGGCCAGCCTGACACTGCCTGTTCACTAGCCCCATCCCCCACCCTCCGCTGCCACTGCCAGTCACCTCCCATGAAGGGAGATGACTGGCAGGGCAATCGGGAATGGCACCAGTTTACTCACCAGCTAGCCTGCCCCCTGCTGCTGCCACAGGTCGCCTTCCTCTTCCAGGTGACCAGTGGGGTGATCAAAGAGTCCCCACTGGCATCTGCCTTGGCTGGCCTGGGGCCTGCAGGCTGGGGGCAGCTCCCACGTTGAGCATCTGCCCCCTGGTGGCCAGTGCACATCATAGTCACTGATCATTCCACCAGTCGTTCCACCATTCGGTCAATTTGCATATTAGGCTTTTATTTTATAGGCTAAAGGCCAAGTGCACAAAATTTGTGCATGAGAGAGGGTGTCTCTCAGCCCAGCCTGCATCCTCTTGCAACCTGGGACCCCTTGGAGGATATCCGACTGCTGGTCTAGGCCCAAATCCCTGTGGGGTTGGGCCTAAACTGGCAGTGAGACATCCCTCTTGCAATCCGGACTGCTAGCTCCTAACTGCTTGCCTGCATGCCTCCCTGATCTCCCCTAACCACTTGCCTGATTGCCCCCAATCACTCTGCCTGACTGCCTGATCACCCCTAACTGCCTCTGCCTCACCCCCCACTGCCATGGCTTCGTCTGGAAGGTCGTCTGAAATGACATCCCGAAGGTCATTTGGCTATCTGACCTAACTAGCACATTATGCTTTTATTATTATAGACTAGAGGCCCAGTGCATGAAATTTGTGCATGGGGTGGTTGGGGTTGCCCTCAGCCCAGCCTGCACCCTCTCCAATCTGGAACCCCTTGGACATCCCTTTCACTGGCTCCTAACCACCTGCCTACCTGCCTGCCTGATCACCCCTAATCGCCTCTGCCTGCCAGCCTGATCACCGCCTAACTGCTCCCCTGCCAGCCTGATCATCTCTAACTGCCGCTGCCTTGGCCCCCACCACCGTGACTCTGTCTGGAAGAAAGTTGGATGTCCAGAAGATGTCCAATTGACCCAATCTAATTAGCATATTAACCTTTTATTATCATAGAGAAGATACCTGCATAATTGGCCACCATGAGTAGCTTATGGGGTCATTTCTGGCCTTCAATCTAAACTCCCATTTCATCTAAATTTGAGCTCCCAAGCATACTTCATCATGAATGTAGCATATGATATGCATTGTAAGTGTAATGGGGGGGCAGGGAGAGATGAGAAAAATGGCCACTCAACCAATATTGAGTGGACATCTTCAACTGGTAGAGGTAACATCCAGTAGGTTACATGATACATGGCACAGCCTTTGAGGAGCAGAAACTTATGTCTTGTGCCTTTATTACCAAAGGAAAGATAAAGAATAAAAGATACTCTGGCTATTTGAAAAACACTTAGAAAATACTGGCACAAAAAAGAAAGAAAACTGCCTTCACTTGATGATCTGTCAGTAACTACTGTTAGCATGTTGACCTAAATTGTTCCTGCTCTTTTCTGTTTTCCCCCCTACAACTAAAATGGTACTAAACATATCAGTTTATTTATTGATTATTTTTCTTTTAACATATGGTAAGACTGTTTCCACCATTACCAGAGAAACCCAGGGGGCAAGATTCTTTCCTAATGAGTTGTTTTGCCTTTGTCCTGCTGTGATAGAATCATTCATCACATTTAAATGCTTTTATTTCCGAGTTTCGTTGGGTTCTGATGAAGCAGGGGTTGTAACATGATGATCTGGAGGTCACTAAGTTTTGTGTGAGTTTGTATTAAATCCTGAGTATGATCTGGGTGCTAGGAGACCATGGACACACACTCAAGGATCAAAGGGCAGACTAATACTGTTGATGGGGAAGATCCTTCCCTCAGGTTGAAAAAAGACAGTGTTAGAATGTCTGGCTGGCAAACAGAGACAAAGAGAGAGCAGAGGGATTATTGAGAAAATCAAATTAACTGCTGATCTAAAGCCCAGATTATACTTCCATTAAGTACTATCATATCTGAGAATCTCTTGTTAGAGGTAAGCAAAGGTAGTCAGTCCCCTGAGGAACTAAAAAAATTAAATTAAATTTAATTTAATTTAAATTTAAAAAAGAAATAAATACAACAGGAAAGCTAAAGGACTTCTGAAAAGAATTTAGGATGGGAAGAAAGATGTGTTCTCTCTAAGCTCAGACATGGGAAATACCAGGGTTAGATGAGCAATACCTATAAAGGGTTTAAAAATGGTGGAAATAACTATTCATTTTACTTAAGTCTATTTGAATCCCAGAGTTGGAAGGTGTTGTGGATTGAACTGTATCCCCCAAATTCATGTGTTGACAGAGTGGCCCCTAGTACCTAAATGTGACCTTATTTGGAAATATGGTTGTTGCAAAGGTAACTGGTTTAGGTGAGGTTATACTGGACTGGGGTGGGCCCTAATCCAATATGACTAGTGTCCTTATGAAAAGGGGAAATTTTGCCCCAGAGGCACAGGGAGAAGAACAAATGAAGAACCCAAATCAAGAACCTTTAGAAACTCCAGAGGCTGGAGACAAATGGACCTTCCCCAAGATGGCTAGAGGGAGGGCGGCCCTCTGACACCCTGATCTTAGACATCCAGCTTCCAAAACTGTATGACAATAATTTTCTGTTGTGAAAGTCACTCGGTTTGTGGCATTTTTTTTTACAATTGTCCCAGGAAATTAATACAGAAGAAATCCTAGAAGCTATTTCATCCAACTTCCTATTTGATTAAGAGTTCCCAGTATGAATAGATGTTTACTTCATTTAGCTTCTGAGGGAGACTTCCAGGGATGGAGTCACTGTTCTTGGGGCAATAAATCCAATTATTTCATTGTGGGTGCATCATGCTTTTGTAATATAATTTAATTATTAGCAATCTGAGCAAATGTTACACTCTGCTGTTTTTTAGTGTAATGCTCTACTTCACATTCAATAAAAAGATGCTCTGTAGGAAAAAAAGTATGTGTGCACATACAACTTACCTCATAACCAAGGCCCCATTATTCAGGCAAAGGCAGCAACAGTGTTAGGTACTTAGGTAGAAATAAACACATCCTGACATCTGGCCTAGCTCATATAAACTAAAAATCAGGAGCCCATGTCACACACTCTCCTGTGGCTTTCAGAGCCTTCTGCCTAGCACAGTGTCCACCAAAAACAAACCAATGCTAACAGGTTGGCCAACAGAGTCATAAGCACAATTCCTGAGCCAAGCACAGCATCTTTCTTTCCTGCTTCAAAGGGCAGAGAAGGAAACAGCTGTGAGTCATAGCATAATAATGGTAATGGGAAAATCCCAGGGGAGTCACCAAGGGGAGGTCAGAAACATCTGCTGGGATATGTTCCATTGCATTCTTTTTTCCAGTAGCCACATTTCAGAAAGGATTGAGAGCTAGATTGCTGCCATCTCCCCTATGGTCTGATTCAATAAGCACCTGTTATATGAACACTGACCATTTGCCCCAGGGAAAAATAACTGGAGTGATGGACTAATTAATTCTGATGAGCTAGCTGCAAGGAGGTACCTGGGGGCTAAGTGACTCACGGTCAGAGATGGATGCATTTAGGAGGATGTGGCAGACAGGTTTCATTTCTGTAATGCCTGGCTCTGGATGCTGATGAGAAACTCTGTCCCTACTCTGCAGTTGGAGGTGTCTCTCCACTCTCTAGTGATGAGATCAAGCCATCTCACTGTAGGAAGCAGGCTCTGCATTTTCCCCCTCTGGGTCTATTAAGAATACTCTAAGCCTCTTTCCACTGGGTACACCTAGACTTCTTGTTTTTACTCACTATTTAGCATCCACATTTAGCTAAGTTTAACAAAAGTTCACTGAGTTGTGTTTACTCTAGACAAGCCCATGCCAGGTGCTATAGTGGTTACAAAAGTAGTACCCAGTGCCCTGAAGAAGCTGGGGGGGGGGGCCGGCGCCGAGGGGGAAGCAAGGTGGTTACTTTGCCTTCACTTGCTGGCATCAGTTCACAGGCTGGTATTTCTGTTTCTTTTTCATGTGAAATCAGAAGAATCTAAATTCATAATCTGACACTTGTATTTACTTCCTGTGGAACACTAGACAAAATCCTAGGAGGGATTTCATAAAATACAACAAACTGATAAAGAATTTCATAGGAAAAGCAAAAGATTGAGACTAGCTGAGACAATTTTGAAAGTGATGACCAAGGTTAGGGGTTTGTCACTGCAAGGTATCATATTATTACCTGTGGAAAGTGGTAGGATTGTTGTACTGAGGTAGAATTGACCAATGATGCCCACAAGAAAGGTAGGAGCAAACTCCCATCCATGAGTGTCTGAATGGGGAGTAAAGGAGGGACAATGACCACTGAAACCGAAAGGTGCCTTGATACCCAAAAAAAAAAGTACACAAATTCATTGACTATAAGAGAATTTTTTTAAGTATATTTTTATTGATTTCAATAAAAATATACTTAAAAAAGGAAGGGAAAGGGAGAGAGAGCAACATCAATGATGAAAATCATTGATTGGTTGCCTCCTGCAGGCCCCCTACTGGAAATGGAGTCCGTAACCCACGCATGTGTCCCTGATGGGAATCGAACCTGGGACCTTTAGTCCGAAGGCTGATGCTCTATCTATTGAGCCAACCCGACAAGGGCAACTATAAGATAATTTATTGTAGGATAATTTACGTATGGGAAGAGACAACCCAGACTATACAAGTTATTCTTCACTATACTATACAGTGATTACATCAAGTGTTTTGGGGTATCTATATCAGTGGTACCTCAAGATACGAGTTTAATTTGTTCCCTAACCTTGAGATGTGGGAAACTATGAGACGCTCGAGTTGCGATAAACTGGTGGATCGTGTGCAGCCAGCCAATCCGCGCGATTACTCGTATCTCAACTGTTCGTATTTCAAAACAAAAATCGCTCACTCGATGGCTCGTATCTCAAAAATCTCTTATGTTAGGGCACTCGCATCTCGAGGTAGCACTGTATATAAAATGCCAGAAACCATAATGCATCACAATTATAATGAACTAACGAATAGTTCCTATGACACCAACTGTGGCCAGTGAACCAGCTTGATCCAAACTGGATCACCCCCCAACACCCCGATCAGGACAGGGCCAGCCAGCCAACCACCTTGGAGTTGCTCGGTCTCAGTCTCGAACAGCTGCATGGGCAAAGCTCTCCTTTAGCAGAAGTGGACCTGGGACCAGGGTGCTGGAGTAAAGGATGTTGGGGGGAGGCTTTCCTGGTGGCCACAGCAGTCCCTGCAGGCCACATACAGCACCTGGGTGTCTGGTCCTGATTAGAACAACAGCAGGAATAGGGGCCACAAGGCATAGGGGGCAGCAGCACACAAGAGACAGGAGGTGCAAGACCCGACATGGGCTCTTACCCTACCCACTGGGCCCAGCAGCATCAGCCAGTGGGCCATGATGTGCAGCGAGGCACTGGGCTGCAGATGGAAGGGGAAGTGAGCCAGGAGGGCAAGATCCTGTGCCAGACAGAACCCCAAGCAGGGTAGGCAGGACCAGAGCTGGAAATCCTGGTAGGGTGGGTGGTGCTACAGCCCATGCCTTTTCAGCCTTGGCCTTGGAATTCAGAAGTCAGCTCCACTTCAAGAAAGAAGACGTGGCAGAAAGTGGCAAGGCCACAAGAGGGATAGGAAATATTGTGGCCATCTTCAGGAAATATAGCTGCCACGGTCTTCAGTAACTATAACAAATAATCTTTGGTCTTGGTTCTACAGAAGAGGAAGGTGAGACTCAAAGAAGGGAGCCTTCCACAACACCTCACCCACTTCTCAGACCTGATGCTGTGCAGCATTGTTTTTGTTGAAAGTAGAGGATCCAAAATGTTTTTAGATCTTTGCTATTTTAGATAGGAAATAATTTAGCACAGGAAATTGGTGCTTAGGAAATCATCAGAAAGCTGGAGGAGTGGGTATTAGGATGGCCCCCAGGAAATACTCACTGCCCAGTGGAAGGAGCTGCCCCTCTCAGCCACACTGAATTCTAGGACACTCTGGCACAGCTGTGACCCAAGGATCAGGAAACTGCTGCCCCTGCAAGTGCCCACCAGGTCCCACAAAACAGGTCACTGGGCACTGCCTCTGCCACAACTGCCTGTGCACAGCCTGGATTTTGTTGCAGAAAACCTCCATATCTCTGCAAACATAGTCAGCAGCAGCCAACAGTCCAAACTGCGGAAAGATGCCTCTGGCCTCTGCCCCACTTCTGTCTTCAAAAGATTGTGCAAGCAGATCCAATCAGCAGAAACAAATTCATAACCAGAAACCTAGCTGCAAAGGAGTTTGGGCAATTTCAGATTTTTGTAGAAGAGTGAGATCTTGCCAATGTACCTCATGTGCCTGGTATTGATAAAAATGGGGCCTGACTGGTGGGGCTCAGTGGTTGAGCTTCGATCTATAAACCATGAGGTCATGATATGATTCCTGGACAAATTTTGGGCTTTATCCTCAGTAGGAGCATGCAGGAGGCAGCTGATCAACGACTCTCATCATTGATGTTCTATCTATCTCTCCTCCCTTCCTTTGAAATCAATAAATACATTTTTTAAATTGGGTCATGCTATATATATGCATTATAATGAGTTTTTCACTTCATAGGTCACTAATGTCTTTCCTGTTAAAATCAGACTTAGAGAACATTATTTATCATTCATTTGAATTGATCTCAGAGAGAAGAAGGGAGAGAGAGAGAGAAACATTGTTCTATTGTTTCCTGCACTCACTGGACTGGGTATTAAATCTGCAACTGGGATTGTACCCTCACTGGCAATGGAGCCACCACTTTCTGGTGTATTAGGACAATGCTATGCTGGTACTCTGACCCCAAATTCCAGCCTTCAGAACTGTGAGAAAAATACATTTCTGTTCTTTAAGCCACACAATTTATGATATTTTGTTATGGCTTTCTGAGCTGACTAATCTATACTAACAAAAGGGTAATATGCTAATTAGACTGGGTCAACCAGACATCTTCCAGTCATCTTTCCGAACAAAGCCATGGTGGAGGGGCTGCGACAGAAATTATTAGGGATGATCAGGCCAGCAGGGGAGCAGTTAGGGGTAAATAGGCCTACAGGGGAGAGCAGTTATGGGTGATCAGGTCAGCAGGGAAGAGCAGTTAGGGGTGATGAGGCAGGCAGGCAGAATGGTTAGGGGCAATCCGGCAAGCAGGTGAGTGGTTAGGAGCCAGCAGTCCCAGAATACAAGAGGGATGTTGGAGAAGACCCAGATTGGAGAGGGTGCAGGCTGGGCTGAGGGACACCCCTCCCATGCATGAACTTCTTGTACTGGGCCTCTAATCTATATATATATATAAAGCCAGCAACAGTAACATTGTAATGACCATAATGACCAGAGACTAGAACACCACGACTCCTTGCCCAAGCTGGCCCTGCCCACAAGGGAGTGGTTAGGAGTACTCCTAGGCAATCCAATAGGGTGCGAGTTTGATTGGGGGAAAGTCCAAGAAATAGGGGGAAGATCTTAAGGGTCTGTGGGGTTGGGGTGGTCAGCCTGGAGTAGATTTGGAGTGTACTGGGGATAAAAGAGGACGATTCAATTGGAAAACAGCTCATCACAGTACCTTCCTCATTGCAAACCAGGATGGTGCCATCAGTGGACTGAAGCAGTGAACTGAACAGGCGGTTGTTTCATGAGTGCACTTGGGACCGACATGTTCATGGCAGCTGCAGTACTCCTGAAACTTCACCGAGTCCTAATAGTAAACAGCTATTAATGCCAAAACAGAAAAATCCTCTCCAACTAGAGGCCCAGGATGTGGGAACACAACTGAAGGAAACACCTCTTAAAGAGTTAGAAAAACCAGAAGTATACGACCAGAGGGTTATGGGATTGTGGAGGATGTCTGGGCACCTACCGTTTTCTAGCCTGTTATTACGCATGTACATGGTCTGCCCTATAGTCCTCAGTCTCGCAGTATTTGTATGTGACTTCTGGTGGAAAATTATTTCGATTCAGGTTTGCTGTTCCTTTGTAGTGAGGAAGATCAGAATTAAAAGTTTCTTTTGTTACCTTAATTTGAAGTGGAGGGAAATGAGATAGTGATGAATAAGAAACGTTGGAGATAGTGAAGGGCAGTTTGTCCATAGTGTTGAGAGCTCAGAATTAGAGTTTAATTGGGATAGAAATCCTGCTAATAGCACCTGATGCTTGAAATCTGAGCACTCTACTTTTAGGTTTTCAGTTCAAGTTTTTAGAGAACCCCCTATTAAAATATTCCTGGTTGGAAAGTGTTTGTATAAAAGCCGTAAGTATTAAGTATTTGTTGTGTTTATCATGCTTACCTCTCTGTAAGAGATATGGAATAATGTTAAACACCTCATGTTATCAAGAAGCTTGAATTTTAAAATAAAAAATAAAGAAGAAATATAAATATTAAAAATAAAAAAATAAGAAGCATGAGTTTTACAGGTGAAATCAGGTAGGTAGGTAAGTGGTTAGAGGTAATCAGGCAGGCAGGCAGAGGGATTAGGGGCGATCAGGCAGGCAGGCAAGCAGTTAGGAGCCAGCAGTCCCAAGAAGGATGTCCAACTGCTGGTTTAGGCCTGATCCCATGGATTGTGAGAGCATGCAGGCCAGGGTGAGGGATACCTTCTCCCATGCACAAATTTCATGCACCAGGCCTCTAATAGAAATAATTGACAAGATAAAAAAAAAGTATGTGACCCAGGCCAAGAACCTCACCTGCTAGGGGTCTTGTGTTAGATAACAGTTTAGCAGGATGCTAATACCATTGTGACATTTATCTTGGTTGTTATGCCTTTCTAGCCATTACTGACTAGAATCTTTATAATTACTTTGTGTAGGCTTACAGAACACAGCAAATTGTTAACTACAAGGCCTGTGTATGTTAGCCAGAACCAGTTAGGTAAGTCAAAGTTAAAGCAAGAATAGCGAATGGGGAAAGGGTTGATTTACAAACATAAAGTCAATTTGTGCACTCAAACATCTATACCATGTGAAACCTTCATATGGCAAATTTGGCATTACAAACCAATCAGGAAAGAATGGATTCTTCTTCTAAAAATGGTGTTGGGAGAATTGATTTTTCCAATACAAAATTATTTTCATTCACAAAATACTCCAGTTCTCTCCTCATGCTGCACTTTCCTGCCCCTGTAACACTCCCTGAAGTTAGACATGGTCACATGACTTGCTTTGGCCACTGAATGGGATCAGAAGACTTTGTGGTACCTCCAGGCACAGCTGAAATCATTTAATCATATAATAACTGGAAAATGCACATTAAAACAATTTAAATTATTTCACACTGATCAGTTTGGTAAAAATTTTAAATTTGATAATAACTAGAATTGTCAAGAAACTATATTAAAGAACAATTTGGCCAAATCTAGTAAAGTTGAGGACATGCCTACTTTCAACCCAATACTAATTTTTCTTACTGGAACTCCTGCCCATTTTCACAAGGAGATGTATAATCAATAACATTTTTGCAGGCTTATTTTTAATGGAAAATAATTAAAAACAATTCAAATATCCATGACCAGCAGAGTAGATTCCTAATTTATGATACAATGGAGTATGACATAACCTCTTGGGTCAATATGGATAAATCTCAAAAACCTAACATTTTTTTTAAAAAACCAATCAAGTTGCAAAAGTTGTGCGGCATATGTTCTACTTAAAGTTTGAAAATATGTACACTTTAATAGACATGTTTTATTAGTATAGCAACGCATCAATTAACAATGGGAATATATTCTGAGAAATTAGTATTAGGCAATTTCATTATGCAAACATAACAGAGTGTACTCCTAGATGGCATAGTCCACTACACATCTAGGCTACATGGCATAGCCCATTACTCTTAGGGCTACTGGCCTGTGTGTTATGCTTCTGTACAGAATACTGTGGGTAACTAACACAATGGTAAATATTTGTGTATCTAAGCATAGGACAGATACAGGAAAAAGATAGTATAAGATATTTTTAAAATGGTACATCTGTATGGGGCACTTATCATGAATGGAGCTTGCAAGACCAGAAGTTGCTCTGCGTGAGTCAGCAAGTGGTCAGCGAATGTGAAGGCCTAGGACATTACTATCTACTACTGGCGACCTTATAAACACTGTACAGCAGCATCAACACAAACATGTGAGTAATGTGTTGTGCTAGGATGTTACAATGGCTACCATGTCACTAGATGATAGGAATTTTTTTGCTTTACTATAATTTTATGGGGTAACAGTTTTATATGCAATCTATTGTGGACCAAAAGATTATTATACAATTCATGATTATATACAGTAAGCATAGGAAAGCATGCACAGAAATGACAAACAATTGGAAAGAAAAGGTAATGGGATCAGAAACACATGAGGTTTCTAATGGATATGTACTGTTTTAATTAAGAAAAACTGAAACTAGTATCACACAACTTTACATTAGAGTGAGATTGGATATAGCTGATCATTACAGTGTTCTCTGCACTTACCAATAGTAAAATACTTTTTTTTTCATTTATGACTTCTCAAGGACTTGTAATGAGCAAATAGCAAGATGAACACAACTCAGTGTTTTATTCACTACCCCACACTTACATTAATAAATTTAAGATTAATACATCCTAACATTTCTGTACCTCCTTTGCAAAAGCCAGCACCTTAAGACATTGGCTTAAGAGATTTTAATTAAATTAATCAGGGATGTGGCCTCAGTAGTAAGAGTGCTTAAAGCTTCCAAGTGATTCTAATGTGCAGCTGCACTATTAATTTCTCCCTCACAATAATCAGAATTATAATACCTATTTTGTTGGATTGCTAGAAGAATTAAATAAGAATGGTGCAATTAAATTACCCAGTATAATATCTTATTTTATGCAAGTAAAAATTAGTTACTATCCTGGATGATCTTACAAGAAATGAACACCAAGTAAATTGCTTAAATCCTGAGAGTGGGCTGAGCATTTTAACACCACCACCCTTCCCTGTGCCCCAGTCTTCCTTCTCTCTTCTCCATTCCACTGAACCTGCTGCTCTCTCAGTCTATCTTATTTAAATGCAAGCTTGGAATTTTGAGATGTCACAATTGCATGTTTACACCCAAAATATAGCCTTTGAACCAACAACTTGGTCTGGTGGATTCCCAACATTTCTTCTTAACTGGTATCATTATCTCAATGTGTCAAATAGCACCATCAAAGTAATTAATGGAAATATTGTTTTAATAATTTACAATAGAGAGAAAGATGCCATATTGTAAACCCACAGTCTTTTAATCTACTTTGTTCATTAATAAGATTTGTCTTCAGAAGATTGGACTCTATTTTCAAAATCTATTGTTACTCATTCTGTGAATCATGTATTAAACAAGTTTTGTAGCCCTAGCCAGTTTGGCTCAGTGGATAGAGCATCATCCTATGGACTGAAGGGTCCCAGGTTCAATTCCAGTCAAGGGCATGTACCTTGGTTGTGGGCACATCCTCAGTGGGAGGCAGCTGATCAATGTTTCTCTCTCATCGATATTTCTAACTCTCTATCCTTCTCCCTTTCTCTCTGTAAAAAAAAAAAATCAATAGAATATATTTTAAAATGTCACATTTCATGTATATTTATTTAATCTTTATAAAATATTAAATATATAGAGAACATTTTTTAAAAAAGTTACATAGTCATCATTTTCAACACTACTTATTTTGTAAAATTCTTCTTTTATGTATGGAGAGATGAGGAGTCCAGATATCCAAGAGATTTTTTAAAAGACTATGAGATTATAATCTACCAGGTGATGTTGTTAACAGACCACATTCTGTACCTCAGGGAAACATTTAGTGTGTCCACCATATAAGATGTGTGACAGAAAAAGCAATTCATGATACATAGCCTCTATTCACATGACACTGTAAGATTTTTTTTTAATTGATTTCAGAGAAGGAGGAAGGGAGAGAAAAAAGAGAAACATCAATGTGAGAGAGATACATTGATTGATTGCCTCCTGTTGAAGTATAGTAACCTCCATCTTGTATAAAAAACTGCTGTTGTTAGATAGTCCCTAGTCACTGTAAACTCTGTCATTGTAAACTCCATTACTTTAAGACAGTCTGTTGTTCTGTAAAATGACTTTGTTTTAGTTTAAATAGAAAAAGATAAACTTAACTGTCTGACCTTGCAAACTAGCCATCTAATGTAATAGACTAAAATAGACTAATATTGATAATAATTATGCCAAGTACAAACTCATTATGTATTCAAGGTTACAACTGTCTGTAATAATAACTCACACAGAGCCCTTTGTAATATCTGCAAACAAAGAGGCTTGAAAAGTATAAATACAAGACACTTCCTCTATTTCGAGGCTCAGAGATTTAGAAGAAATACCTCCCTCTCAAAAAGTATAAATATGAGACACTTCCTCTATTTCAGAGCTCAGAGATTTGTAAGAAACACCTCCCCCTGGGCCACATGCAATAAATGACTCCTAATTAATTGGCTCATTAAGGTGTCTTGTATCTCATTCAATGATTGACACTACAACACCGAATGCACCCCAACTGGGTACTGAACCCACAAACCAGGTATTTTCCCTGACTGGGAATCAAACCCACAACCTTCTGATACATGGAATGACACTCCAACCAACTAAGCCACACTGGCCAGGGTTTGTAAGACATTTTTTTAAAAAATATATTTTTTATTCATTTTTTACAGAGAGAAAGGGAGAGGGATAGAGAGTTAGAAACATCGATGAGAGAGAGACATTGATCAGCTGCTTCCTGCATGCCCCCTCTGGGGATGTGCCTGCAACCAAGGTACATGCCCTTGACCGGAATCGAACCTGGGACCTTCCAGTCCCCAGGCCGACGCTCTATCCACTGAGCCAAACGGGTTTGGCTGTAAGACATTTTTAAAGAGAATATATAGTCTTAAAAAGACTTGAAATAACTTATAATACAAGAATTTCAAGCTAATCATATATGGAGACAATACCTGTGCTAATTCTATGGAGAGAAACGCCATGCCACTTGGTGTGGTGAGATTGTTGGGACAGGGAACCATGCTTGATCTGGGCACTAAAGAATGGATGATCTGGCAAACTCCAAAGTTGGCCTGCAAAGTCATTCTTTCCTTCCTCATTGCTTCCAGATCCCTGATTTTGATTGAACAGCAATATGTCCATTTCTGGGAAGTAAATCATGTCCTATGGCAATCCTATTGTCTTTGCAACTGGTGGATTTGGGGTTGGTTTGGGTCTAATTTTGCCTTAAATTCTATAAAGTATTTTTTTTTTTGCCTTTTGTACCAGTCCCTTTCTTTCTTGGATTCCTGACTTACAAAGCTGAGAGTCGAAAAGCTAAATCAGCTTTCTAGGGAACATTATGTCTAGAGATATCACCAAGACAGTGAAGATGGCAGAGTACAAGGATGAACAAGTCTGGGTCATTGGCAACATTGCAGAGTCATTCTGCCACCCCTAGATAGCTTGCCTCCAAATTGTCCATTATGTGAAACAATTATGTCTTTATTATTTAAAATACTTTGGTTGACAATTCTATTACGAATGCAGTTGGGTCAGGTATCCAAAGGAGGACAGCTAGAGTTATTAGCAAGTTTGGGAGATGAGGGACAGGCAAATTCGACTAAGTTGAACTGGAGGGTTTGGTAAAGAAATAAACATTGAGGTCTAATGAGAAAAAGCATGGGGCTCAGAACTAGACAGACCTCGGATCTAGTCCTCATCATTCACTATCTCTGTGACCATGGCAGATTTTTCCCTTCCCTGTATCTAGAGCTCACATCTGTAACATGGAGATACTTACATATAACTGACAGTGTTATTGTGTTAAATACTGATAAATAGTAGGCACTCAATAAATGATAGCATCATTGTTGTTTGAAAAGAATATAGAGGCCTTTGCCAGGCTAAAGAATTTGAACTCAATTTTATTGAAAATAGAAAGTCTTTAAAGATTTTCATTTATCTCAGTTCCTATTATACAATACAAAATGTCCTTTTAACAGACCTGCCAAAACTTACATGAGGAGAAATAGATAAACCCCGGACAACTCTGTATCTATTAAATAAACATTGAATTAATAATAAATAACCTTCTAAAAAAGAAAGCATCAGATTCAGATTCAGATGGTTTTCTGGTTAATTCTACCAAATTTAAAAAAGGCATCATACCAATTCTTCACAATCCCATCCAGAAAAAAGAGGTAGAGGGAATACTTTCTAACTCATTCTATGAGACCAACATTAATACCAAAATCAGGTTAAGATAATACAAAAAAAAAGGAAGGAAGGAAGGAAGGAAGGAAGGAAAGATAAATTGCAGGCCAATGTCTTTCATGAATATAGAAGCAAAAGCCTTCAACAAAATATTAGCAGGTATAAAAATTATATACCAAGACCAAGTGGGATTTACTCCAAGTATGCCAGGCTTCTTCAACATTTGAAAATCAATCAAGTAATCTAGCATATCAACAGCTGAAGAAGAAAAATCATAAGATCATAATCGTTAATTCAGAAAAAAAACATTTGGCAAAATTCAATGCCCACTCACTCATGATAAAAACTTTCAGCAAACTAGGAAAGTGAGAAATTACCTCAAGTTGGTAGAGAGCAACTACAATATCCTATGTAACATCAAAGTTAATGTTGAAAGACTGAATGCTTTCTCCCAGAAATAGGGAACCACAAACATAGTCAATCGATCTTTCACAAAGGAGTAAACACAATTTAATGGGGAAAAGATAATTCTCAATACAAAGAGGAGGCTGCAATGATCCATGTGGTAATGAATTAGAGTTGGCGATAATAATATGAAATCAGGCTTTATTTAATATACAGGTGGTTCTATATAGAAATATTCATAGATTTGCGTATATGCAAAGGTTAGTATACCCACACATATGTCCTTGCTCTGCCAGTTGAGGGACTTGGAAGCAACCTCCCAATCAATCGCAGCAGCACTCTTGGTCCTTGTGGCTCGGTCTATAAGACCAATCTCCAATAAAAAGGGTCCTCTGGGAAGGGGCTGATTTAGGACAGGGACAGGAAACATACATGATGAGCCTGGAACACCTTATAGAGCCAGAAGGCGGCACGTGCTCAAAAACCAAACCAAAGCAAAATCCACAATGAAGGGCCAGGCAGTCAAAAGGAAACAGGAGCCACTGAGAGAGACAGAGCAATCTCAGTAACAACATAAATAAAGGAGCACTCAGTTATAACACAACTATGAAATACATATCCAGGAGTCCATGCTTAAGTAAATAAATGATTGAATAAATAAGGGAATGCTGGAGAAGGGACCAATCTTTCTCTTTCATGGAGAAAAACTGCAAATTCTTGAGGTTGATTATCTTCAAAGAGGTGAAGCATAACACCCTACCCATACCCCCTCTTTAAGTGTAGATGCCCCACAGTGGCTCCCTTCCAGAGAGGACAATATGGAGTGAGGGGGCAGGGGGAAGGACAGAGAGAATCTTTACAAGAGGGAAATCTGACAAGACACCTCAGCCATGTGATCAAGGTCAACATCCACCAGGATAAGCCATGTGGACAGTACACACCAGGTGGAATCAGCTTTACCTCTGTGGTCTTCCTTTCCACAACCATAACCCCAGTCTGATCATGAGAAAAGCATCGGGCACCCCAGGTGACGGATGTTGCACAAAATATATCAAACTCTTAAAATTGTCAAGGTCTCCTTAAAATGACTCAGCAGCCTCCTGAAAACTGCCAAGATCATTAGAAATAAAGTCTGAAAAATTGTCTCAGCCAGCAGACACCTAAGGGAGACATGCCACTGAATAAATGTGTATCCTGAAACAGAAAAAACAATTAAGGCAAAATAAGGAAATTTGAATAAAGTATAAACTTCAGTGAACGACCCATGGTTATTAGTTCATTAATTGTAACAAGTGTAGCATATTATTAGATATTAATAGGAAGGGAAACCAGGTGTGGGTATATGGAAATGCTCTCTGCTATCATCTAAATTTTTCTGTAAATCTAAACCTTTTCTAAAATAAGTTTAAAAAATATTTATTTAATGCTGCTGGGAAGTGTGGCACTAAGCCATTCTCAATGTCTCCATCCCAAATCAATAAAAAGCTAGATCTAAAGACCAGAATTTGCAGAACAGGGAGAGGCAGCCAGTCATGTAGAAATAAGCCTGGGGGTGGTGGTAAAGCATATTATTTATGTTATAAACACAGTCAATGAAATGATTATATTGCATAGCTAACAAAACTGGAGGTCATGGGAATTAAGCACTTCCTCTCTGAGAGAAGGGATCCAGAGTACTGTGTAAAGTAGATACATTAAAATTTTTAATAGTTAAAAGGGAATATTTCTAAGCACTAGATCTGGGTTTGTGAAAAGAAAATTTTTATTTCTCACCTGACGTCATCCCGATTTAGCTGCTAGTTGAGGATAATAGGCTTGCTGTGACCACGGGCTGAGAATGTAGCACCTGAGGCAGTTCACCTGGAGCGTGGCACTTGGTAATTAATGCTCAGGAAATCCCAAAAGGATTGTCAAGGCAACACACCCAGGAATGTCTGCAGGCAGAGGGAACGGGCTCAGACTCCTGAGGGGTCTTAATCCATAAGCATAACATAACTAAGAAAGTGAAGGAGATGACTTCATTGTTCAACAGAGAACATCACCTCAGTCTTAGTACTCCTTAATGTGCAGCAGGTCATAATTTTGCGGCCCAGTGTTAAACAGTAACTGGCTGATGTGCCAATGTCAGGTACTTTTACAGACAACAAGCTCCAGTCTCACATTTACCTGCATAATTGGAAACAAATGATGTCTGACAAATGCTTAATTATTTCTGAATTTTATATTAGAACAATGTCAGCATCTTGCAAAATAGATGTTGATAAATAACTTGGTCACCAAAAAAAAATAAAAATACTGGCAGTGATGTTCTGAGATTTTAAGTTTATGATATCATTAATCACTGCAAGTATTATATTTCATTTGTGCTAGAGTTATTTCATACGCTTAGAGCCATGGATGTTTATTAGACAAGTTAAAAAAGAAAAGATTTCTGATCATGGCTATTCAAATCCTATTAAAAATAATTTCCAAACCAGCAATAATTTTTTCCCATATCTTCATTAGATATAAGAAAGAGTAGGCTATAAGGAAGTCTACCGGGCTGCCCTGCACATTTTTCACAGCCTGATGTGGTGAGATGATACAACACCCATGGATAAAGAACCCTCTTGGGGGAGACTGCTACTGCAAGGACTGTCTCCACTTTTGAAATCCAAGGGAGCCCCTCCGTGTTTCAGGTGGAATCAGCGTGTGGTACTTTATTAGCCTTCTGAACGTTTTTCATCTTCACTTCACTGTGTTGTATCTACACTTCAAACACATCGTAAGAAAAAGTTCTCAATTTCTGGAACCTATGGGAGCTCATTTGGAATCACCACGGCTAATGAGCACACATTTTACAAAAAATTGGCCCTGAGCCCACAGTAGGAGCAAGCAGCAGCTACAGCAAGGAGAGGAAGGGATGCCAAAAAAAAAAGCAACCTAATTCATGCACCAGAACTTTGGAGAAGCCTGAGAATTAGAGGCCTCAGCTACCTCTGAAGATGCAGGTACAGAGTGACTGAGGGTTGGCACAGAGGCAAGTAGCCGCCCACGTCCTCCTGCTCCTCCCCTGGCCCACTGAAGACAGAGGCTTTCTTCCTAGAGAGGTAGCATCAGAGAAGGCCTGGCCCCAGAAGCACCTGAGGGTGCAGGCAAGAGGTCTTCCTGGAAACAGGTATTGTATGACAGGCTCTATACTGAAAAGCAAGTCTGATGCCCTTCTTCCCTGGCTCAGCTGCTAACAATGGCAGCCAGGATTTCCTGTGTGGAGAAACTCATCAACTTAAAAGAAAGGCCTGGATGAGATTTGAACACATGCAGATAAAACAGGAGCGCCTTCCTCAGACGCCCATTTGTTGAGCCCAGCCATGCGTAATTTCCAACCGGCTTGTTTAGCTCCTCACTAAACTGAAAGACAGGGATCAGATAGTTAAGGGATGGTTCTCCATGAAATATAAATATCAAAATAAACAGACAAAAGATGAAAGATGAAACAGACAATGTAGGGAGCAAAAGCACATAAAAAACAATCCTGGCTGGGTAGCTTACTTGATTAGAGCATTGTCCCTATATACCAAGGCCGGGGGGTCAATCTCAGGTCAGGGCACATATAAGAATCAATCAATGAATGTCTAAGTAAGTGGAACAACAAATAGATATTTTTCTCTCTCTTTCTCTCCCTTCCTCTCTCTCAAATCAATCAATAAAATTTTAAAGAAAAAATGAAAATAAAAATCCTAGAATTAATATTCTCACTAAAGTAAGAGAAGACAGTGTTCATGAAATAAGAAGGGAATACTATTTTAAAAAACGAAACTTTCAAAGAATAAGAAAACACTCTAAGAAATTAAAAACTATGACAAATATAATACTTTAAACAGAAGGGTTTATGGATAAAATTGAAAATTCTTGGGAATTAGATTTTTTAAAAAATGAATGAGATGTGAAATAAGAAGGGTAGAAAAGTCAGCTCAGTCAAGAAGCTACAAAAGCTGACCAAGAGGAGTTCCAGAAACTGGAAGAAAATAATGGGAGAGGAGAATATTTTGTAAAACAAAACAAAAAGAAATACAAAAGCATTTTTTTAGAATTGAGGGACACATCCTGCCATATGGAGAGACCTACTGAACACCTAGTACAATAAATGAAAAAAAAGCTACATAACAGTTTTTCACTGTGAAATTTCAATATAACATAAACAAAATGAAGATCCTAACAGTTTCCAAAATGAAAAATAAATAAAAGATCATCTACGAACTGGGAGTTGCAAGCCAAAGGAGCAATTAGAGAGAAGAATTTCTAACTAAACTGCCAATCAAGGCTAGAATCAAAACATTTTCAGACATACAAGGTCTAAAAATTTTCTCTTATACCTCTTTTTTCTGTTTGCGAATTGCTAGAGAATGTGCCTCACCAAAAAAAAAAAAAAAAAAGAATAAACCAAGAAAAAGATGGCATGCAATTCAGGAACAGAGAATTTCCAGATGAAAGGATGGTCTTGGATGGCAGCTGTGCAGAAAGCAACTAACCTGTGTCAGATGCAGGGCACCAGGAGGGTGAGCTGGAAGATTATCTGTCATGCTTGACAGGAAAGAAAGGTTCTGAGTAGTAAAGACTTTGTGATGATTCAGCAATCAGTACAGAGGAAGCTAAGTGAATTTTTAAACAGGCAATTAATTCCATGGAAAAATAAAACTTGTATCAGAAAGAAAATGGTGGTGGTTACAAGAGTTTGGGCGAGGGGTAGGGGAAAGAGAAATAGGAAGTTGTTGAATGGTTATAAAGTTTTGGTTATACAAGATGAATTAAGTTCTGGATCTTGTGTACCACCTGTAGTTAAGAATTCAGTACCGTACATTTAATAATTTGTGAAGGTAGGATTCATGTTTAAGTGTTCTTACCACAAAAAAGAAGAAAGCTTTTGAAAGTGATGGATATGTTTATTACTGTGATTGTGGTGATGGTTTCACAAGTGTATACATGCCTCCAAACTCATCAAATTGTATACATTATACATATCCAGTTTATATATCAATTATACCTCAATAACGCTGTTTTTTCAAGGAAAATATATGCATAATACACTATAATCTCAGCCATCAACAGTATTATATAATCATAATCTAAGCACTAAATATTGATTTTTTACCAAAAATTGTAATAAAACTATTTGGGAAAGATGTAGAGAATAGAAATGTGTCTGGGTGCAAGTGTGTATGTGTGTAAGTGTGGTAAAGGGCAGGTAGTGAGAAACAAAGGCCTTATTTTCCACAACAGAAAATCAATAACTAATGAATAAAACTGAACAAAAATTAAGGAATGGTTGTATAGCCCTAGTTGGTTTGGTTCAGCCTGTGGACTGAAGGATTCCAGGTTCCATTCCAGTCAAGGACACATGCCCCGGTTGCAGGCTCAATCCCCAGTAGGGGGCATGCAGGAGGCAGCCAATCAATGATTCTCTCTCATCATTGATGTTTCTGTCTCTCTCTCCCTCTTCTTTCCTCTCTGAAATAAATAAAAATATAAAATAAAAAAAGAAATGGTTGTATAAGTATGGTTTTCAGAATGTAAATTAAAGAGCAAAAAAATTACATCAGGGGCACCTGTTTCTCATTAAATGTTTTACATTTAGCCTTTCCCACCCTTAACATGTATAACTTTGAGAAAATAGAAATTAGTTTTTAGAAAATGATCAGTCCCTTTGAAAAAGCAGTTTCGTTATAGTTGTAGTAAAAGCCAAATGTGAGTGATTGGGGAACATGAATGGTGGTGAAGATGTGGAGGTGGGCAGGGTGCAGGAGGCCCCACCACAGAGGGGAGGCCCAGGCACCGAGGCACCAGCATCAGAGCAGTGCCTCCTGTGTGAGAATGACTCCCAATACTGAGGATATCAGAATAGCACAGGACCCCTATCCACCACACAGAAAATCTGCCTCAAATACTGCCACAATCCATGTAAGGGTCTCAATAAAGGTGGTGTGCATTGATCAAGACTCTTCATGGCCTGACTTTTTTTTTTCATGGCCTGACTTTAATTCAGCTCCTCTGAGCCTTCTGCTCACCCAGGACTGAACTCAGGCTTCCCTCTCTGTCCTCGCAGATTCCATTTGGGGTACAAATCCTGCATAGTCAGTTTAACAAAAATCCCCCATCCTTGGTATCTGACCACCCTCCATATCTGACCACCCTGGCTTACCTTCAGCAAGAGTTCTGTTGAGTCTAACAAGAATGTCCCTTTCGCCCTGGCCAGTGTGGTTCAGTTGGCTGGGCATTGTCCCTTGCACCAAAAAGTTGGTTCAATTCCCAGTAAGGACACGTATCCAGGTTTCAGGCTGGATTCCTGGTAGGGGGCATACAGGAGACAGCCAATCCATGTTTCACTCTCACACAGATGTTTCTCTCTCTTCCTCTCCAAAAAATAAATTTAAATTTTTTTTTTTGGTAAGAATCCCCCTTTCCACTGATGGTTCCTCTTAGTAATTTTCTATCCTTCACTCTAAATCCCTACAGGTCCTACCTGGAGTCAGAGTTGAGTCCAGTCTCTCTCCCACCCCTTCCACGGTCCCTTCACCCCTCACAAAGGCACCCTTGAATACAGTCTGGCTTGCCATTCTTTAACAAGTGTCAGAGAATAACTTTTTTTAACAGAATTATATTTTTCCTTTAAAAATGTAGAAAGAAAAGATAGAGTCTCCAGATCCTGCTAATTGTCCCACATGTACTGTGACCTCTCACCTCAACATCCTCTTCCTTTCCCTAAGGACAACAGCTGCCTGCTTGTGTGTGGCAAAGCTGTTGCTATTGGTTTTATGGGTGGTTTTAGTATTCAAAAGCTTTGATCTTACTTCTCCAGAATAAATTAGGATGTTGAATAATTCTGATGATTATTTCCTGTCTTCATTACATGTATTTGTAGCTAGACATAGCTTCCAGGAACAAAATAACCTCTGTCTAGCTGCATATTTCTTTTCCCATAAGTGGATAAAATAAGTTGACTGATACTGATTAAGCAACATAGAAGTCTAGGGTAAAAAGACGACTTGGGCTTCAAAGATCTTTGTTAAAAATTGGGCCTGTCACTTGTCCTTTGCGTCCTTCAATCATTTCTCAGTGTCATTTTATCCTCAACTAAGGATGTAACCTAAAACCTAGGTATGTGCCCTGACCTGGAATCAAGCCCACAACCTCTTGGTGTATGGGATGACACTCCAACCACCTGAGTCATCCAGCCAGGGCTCTCAGAGTGTCAGTTTCCCTGTCTGTAAAATAAGGCAGTTGGACTGTGATCGCTAAAATCTTTCCAGTCTTAACATTTGATTACCGAAACTAATAATCTGGTACAGGTTTTTCAAAATTTGGAACATTGGGTTCCATTCTTAGTGAATTAAATGGAATTTTCAGAGGCTCAAAAGATAACCAGTAGTTAATTATTCTGTATATGTTTAGATAGTTCCCCCTGTGTAATGTGAAGACTGATGCTGATGCAAGTGTTAGAGGTGTGGTTCGAATGTGTCATTCCATAACCTTTGATAAGAAAGTAAAATGTTTACGTTGGAAAACTGTCCCTTGGCTCCTTTACACTTTGACATTCTACTTGGACCTACTGCCTAACCATGACTTTATTCTCCATTGTCTTTTTAATTCATGCACTGGTTCAGTGGCTTACATCTGTAGCCAGAATCCGTATCCTGACTATTTTATCAATTCTCAAGTTAAAAAATCCACAAAATGGTCTCCAAAGAACACTAATTCCACAAAGTATTGGTAGATGTTTTGAGAAAACATCTCAGGGTTACATAAATTTAACAAAACACTCACTTAAACTGCCAAATTGCTGACCAGGTTTCTTTCACTGAATGTCCTCACGCTTTGCTGTGCTGATGCTCAGTGAGAACTCTCCGGGGAAGACACAGGATGCACAGCTCCATAATATACACAGCAGGAGTCCTCTCTTCTTGGCCTCTCCATCTACTTGGACATGTTCCATGTCATATATTTTGGAACAACTGCTTTAATAAATACTGTTTGTAAACACCTTGATAGTTTTTATATTTTAGTAATAAAGTGTGCATGCAGGCATATCATTACAGAGTCAAAGAATATTTGTATACTTTATATAATAGTCAATAATCTGAGTTAAAATAATGGGTCTTTAGGTGTTTTATCAGAAAATCTGTCAAGATTCCCATTTGGGACATGAAACTCTAAGGAAGGAGGAAGATTAAGTAACCAGCAGTGCAGTCTTCTTTCCAGTTCCAAAAGAGGATGTAGTCTTCTTTCCTCTCCTGCTGCCAACATCCCTCCACTCTCATGGCAGAGAAAGCCCACATTACGGTACATTATGCTCTCTTTCGACTTGTTATCAGAGTTAGTCAAATGATGGTCTGGATATAATTATATATGATTTTTAAAACTCTAACCAGAAATAAAATTTGTAATGACAATAAATTTAACCTTAGAAATGCAGAGTTCTAGCTGGAACATCTTGAGAAATCACATCCAATAGAGGCAACATTAATAACCATTGTTCAGTAATGATGAATCCTATAAAAGGAATAATTACCTCCGAGGCAAGCAGCTGACTCCATTATTCTATGAGAACTCAAAAATGTGGTTGTTAGTAGTCATAAAATAGTTTAAAATAGTAATTAAATGCATGATTATCAACTGGTGGAAGATTAATGTAGTTCTCTTTTGTAACTCTGTTTCATAAAACTTGAAGACTTGGAGGTGTGTGTGTGTGTGTGTGTGTGCAGCAGGTGTGGAGGTCAGCAGTGAAAAGCACTGGGCTCTTCCATAAATGGTATTAAAGAAATCAAAGAAAATGTCAGAAAGGAAGAATGTGAGAGGTTTCGGCTCAGTACAGAACAAAACAAGTGCTCATTTACTGACTAATGATTTTATTTAGCATCTATCCTAATAAAAGAGAAACATGCAAATTGATTATACCTCCACTATCATCTACCAGCCAATCAGGAGCAAGTATGCAAATTAACCAGACCAAGATGGCGGTTAATTTGCATATCCCAGTGCAGAGCGAAGACTGAAGACAGCTTAGAAGAAAGCCAAGTGCTACAGAAGAGAGGGAAGATGCAGAGAAGCAAGCAAGCAGGGTGCGGAGAAGGGAGGGAAGCAGGCAGGGCAGGAAGCAGGCGGGGCTGCAGAGAAGGTAGGGAAGCAGGCGGGGCAGCAGAAATAGAAGAGAAGCAGAGACTGCCATAGGAAGCCCTATTCTTGCAGGAATCTTCCTGCAATGGGCCTCTAGTATGTGTGTGTGTGTGTGTGTGTGTGTGTGTGTGTGTGTGTATAAAACCAGTATCCATAATGACCAGAACAACCAATGACTGGTCGCTATAATGCCCACTGTGGCCAGTGAACTAGTCTGATCTGGGGGTAGGGCCAGCAGGCCAACCTTCTGCATCCCTTTCCCTGGGCTGCCCCACCCCTGATTGCAATCCCCACAACAATAGTTGGCCAACCTCCTGCATCCCCTTCCCCCAGTCGGCCCCACCTCTGATGGGCCCCCACCACCCTGATCGGCCCACAGCCCCTCCCCCCACCCAGCCCCACCCCAGGTTACTCCCCCACCCTGATGAGGGGCAAGACCAGTTGGCCAACCATCCATGGCCCCTCCCCCAGGCCACTGGCCCCCAGTCAGCACCCACCCTTCATCCCATTTGGGGGTGGGACCAGCTGGCCCACAATCCATACCCCTTCCCCATAGCTGGCCCCACATTCCAACCCCTATTGGGGGCAGAGCCCGCCAGCCAATCACCCACGGCCCTTCCCCACAGCCAGCCCAGCCCTGATCGGGTCCCAATCAGAGGAAGGCCAGCTGGCCCACCTCCAACCATCTCCTCTTCCTCCTGACATGGCCAGATCTGAACTGCCCTGATTGGGGCTGGGTGAGCCAGCCCCACCCATGCATGAATTTGTGCACTGGGCTTCTAGTTAAAAGTAACATTTCAAGCCTTGGATTTCTCACAGAGGAGTTAACATTCAGGTTGAGAACTGCTAGCAGGGTCACCTAAGACCATTGGAAAATACAGATATTTACATTATGATTCATTAACAGTAGCAAAATTGCAGTTATGAAGTAGCAATGAAAATAATTTTATGGTTGGGAGTCACCACAACATGAAGAACTGTATTAAAGGGTTGCGGCATTAGAAAGGTTGAGAACCATAGGTCTAGAATAAAATGTAGTGTTTCTGAAGTTTTTCAAAAGAACCAAGGCAAGTATTTGGTTTTTAGCAAGAAGAGTATGCAAATAGAACTAGTTTTCCACAAAATGCAGAAACACATGGAATTTAGTTCACCTCCATGACACCTCTTCTGTACTCTAGTGGTCACAGAGCTCATATTTATAACTGATAAAACAACTTGCCTGTCTACATAGATCCTGTGGCTTCCCTGTCAACCTGGTCAACATGCCAGGAAATTTCTTCAAACTCAGGGTGTGTTTGAGACCTGGTATCTGTGTACAACCAGGCAAATGCTCATCATTTGAGGATCACTCAGCAGATGAGCACAAGTTCACACTCAGGTCATAAGTATCCCTTAACATGAGTCTTTGCTGGTTTATGTAAAGATTTCAGAAATTAATGAAACTATAACTCTTGATTAATAGATGGTACCAATTAACTATAATAAGCATATTACTGCTGCATATTCTAAATTATTTCTATTTTGCATGAAAGTGGCATATTTAGATTACAGGTAATTTTTAAAATCTATACAGACCACATGAGGTGAGTGATGATTTCCTGACCAAAATGGATTTTATTTTGTTGAGCAGCTAGGGAAAATCTGGATAACACACTAAAGCTGAAAAAAAAAGTATTTAAAGATAAAGATAGAATTTTTGTTTCATCTTCCCTAATTTTTCTCCCCTGTATTTTTTTTAAGTATAAAGATCTTTTAGAAGTGGGATGGGTTAGATCTGCTTTGTCAGAGGTTTTGAAATTTTCATGCATATGATAAAGGCATTAGCTGAATCAGCACTTCTGGAAGTTCATGTTTGCAGTTATCTAACATAAACAGAGGTCCATAGCAATCACTAAATCTCAACCATGAGTCAGAGAAATCAAACTTCTAGTTTGGAAGTAATAACAATTTAATGGACAAATAAAACATCACAGAGAAGAAAATATTGAAGCATTCTCCTGTTTTCATTCAACAGCATGAGTTTTTTTGTTATCACATATTTGAAAACTTTTTACAACTAACTCAACTTAGTAGCAACTAAAAAAATAGACTATTACAATGTGTAGAGGGATACAGTTTAAAACTGCAGACATTATACAAATAAGCAACACATAGTACCCATGTCCAGAGCTTTCTAGAAATCTCATCATACAACTCACCTATTTATTGTTACATTTCTAATATCAAATTTAACATCATTTTTGTTCATACAAAATGAACATTTTTAAAAAACTTTATAAATATATAAATCCAAACCACAAAACATCTCCTAACCATGTATTTAATCTAAGTACAAATGGACTTCTGGAATTTGCATTCACAATACTAACTAAGATAGAGTTTATTAAATCATAAGTGTATTTAGCTGTATCTTGGATCTGAAATTCATTGAACCATATCCCACATATATTTTGCTGTTATACTTTCTTGGGCATACATAGTCTCAAAGTTAATAGTTATATCATTGAAATCAAACTACTATTCTAGAAATAAGTGTCAATATTTCCTGAATAAGGGGTTTGGAACTGGTCTACTGTAACTATATCACTCAACAAATGTTTCATCACAAATAATCTAAAGTTGTCTTAGTAATGCCCCTTTCTAAGAGTTATAAATATTTTAATGTTAATCATCAGTAATGGTTTTTAGAGACTAAAAAGCTTTTTGTTGTCCAGTTTCTGTGGACATTCTATTCCTTCAAACTTAAAATATGCTGAACAATTTCTTTTCATAAATATGTACATGCAACTTCCCCTACATCATGTAAAAAAGTTCATTCATTGAAGTCACATATCTTATATTTTACTTGAGATAAATTGTGTAAGAACTTGAGTCAGTTCTAAAACTGACTCTACCACCTTCATTTTACTTCCTAGAATGGTGGTTTTTCAGCAGGGCACCAGCCTTGTCTGCTTCTTACTCATCTTTTTGCCTGGCCTGTTGCAACAGCCTGGCACACAGACCTAAGCCTTACACTTTGGCTAACTCAGTAGAGCACAGCAAAATATTTAGGCTCTCAGCACGTCACATGGTGAACCAGAACACCTCACTCATTCTTTCTAGGTTTCCACTGTCACAATTTACCCCAAATTGTTATACAATTAAGTAAAATTAGCCAATAGACTTTACAATGGGGAAAAAACAAAATCTTCATAAACTTAAGAGCAACTACTTTAAATGAAACCCTCTCAGTATAAAGGGTGGGGCTAAGTGAACCGTGTGGTTTAAAAATAATACTAAACTGAAACATTTTAAGGAAAGATGTAAATGAAGATTTTCATGAACTATAACTGCTCTGTGAGAATTTCAGAGAGGCGAGGAGAGAGGAAATAAATATGGGGAAAGACTGTGCCTCAAAGACAAGTGGCCACAGATTGTGGCACATGATATTTAATTAAAACCACACAAGAGAATGAGGCTCAGGATCCTCTCGACAAAGGAGCACGTGCAAAGGAAACAAGCACCTCAAGTCAAATAGCAGCCCACACAGAGCAGCATCACTTCTAAGAGAAACAGCTGAAGGGACCTCAGAGGAGACCCAACGACAGAGCCGTGGGGGAGTGCTCCCTTTCCAAGTGGATGTCTTGGACCAGCTCTCCTCTCGTTCACTCTGCATCATACCGGGTATACTGGTTGATAATATAGATTTTTCAATAGATGGACTTACACATGTTGATATTTATGTGATTTGATATGTATGCTATTTTGTTGTATTGAAAGCAAGCTTCCAAACTTCGTATGTCAAATTTTCTGAAGGTGTTAACATCATAGATATTTTTACACTTAAAAATGTCTAATTTCGTGCCAAAAAAAGCATTTGCAGGAAGTTTTAATTCATTACTTTATTTTGAAGAGAAATGCTGCTGAATACTTCGGGAAGCTTATAGTGAACAGGCTTCATCTCAAGATACTTGTGAGCGCTGGTTTAAACATTTTAAAAGTGATGGTTTCAATGTGAAAATGTTGCTTCAATGGCATGAAAGTCTTTTTTGCATTGAATTGTGACTAGCGATGAAAAATTTATTTATTTTGAGAATACCAATGCACAAATTCATGGGTTGATCCAGGTCAACCATCATCATGGACCTTAAGGCCAAATCACTTCGGAAAGAAAACAATGGTCTGCGTTTGGTGGGATCAGGAAGGTGTGGTGTATTATGAGCTTCTAAAACCAGGTGAAACTGTTAATACTGATTGCTACCAACAACAAATAAGCAATTTTAACCACAGTTTGATCATGAAACAACCAGAATGTTTCAGAAGACACAGCAAAATAATTTTGCTTCAGGTTAACACACCATCACACACTTAAAAAACAGTTAAAGACACGTTAAAAGATCTTGCCTAGGAAGTATTAACCCACCCACCTTATTCCTTGAGATTACCACTTGTTCCAATCAATGGACACTTACTTTCTGAGCAGCACTTCAAAACATATTGAAGAAGTGGGAAATTGAATCATTTGCCTCAAAACAAGAAGTTCTGTTGGGATGGTATCCACAAATTTCCTGAAAGATGGGGGAAATGTGTAGCTAGTGATAGACATCACTTTGAATAAAGCACTTTTGATATTTCTCTTGAAATTATCGTATTTTCTTTGATTACAAAATCTTCATTATTAACTGGTACACCTGGTAGATTATCAACGATGATGATAAGAGGAATCAGGTCATTCCTAACTTTTCATGAAGACTCTACTGCAGGCTAACCCTTCTGCCCACCCCCTCAGGGCCCACCTAGAAGAGCTGAGTGAAATCCTGACCTTTCTCTGGGAAGACTCATGCAAAGAGCTTACATATTTTTGCTTCTTTGCTAACACCTAAATAAAAATAAACATTTGTACTTCCTGCACACATGAAAACCAACTGTGTCAACATTTGGAAAAATGGACCACAAACATATGGCCAATACATTCAAACATAGAGAATATAAAATCTATGATAAATTACCTAACTTGAAACATAGCAATATGTGTCCAATTTCTTAGTTTGCGAATCAATTAAGAAGGTAACATACAGTCTAGAAATTCATGACACACACACTGGCAAAAACCATACACCATCAGAATAACCAGGCTCGAAGGGACAAGGCTAACAAAGATGACCCCAAGGGCAACCTTCTTAGAGACCAGCAGATAGATCCCTAAGGGTAAGGAGCTAAAGTAGAGCAAACCTAGCAACCAAACCAACACACGGATGGATGTCTGAAAAAGTAGGGAGGTACAGTTCCACACAGTCCAGTTGTGTGACACGGTGGTAACAGGGTCGAAACTTGTAGGCCTATAAAATTCTACCACAGGGGTGGAGCTCAGAGATGGGGAGCTTTCTCTCTGCACCTCCATGATGGTTATAACCAGACAATTGGAGGAAGTGTGAGAAGGACTGACGAGAGAGGCCAGCCTCTTAGGGGTCAGCAGCAGCTCGGTGGCGTTTTCTGGCAGGCACTTCTTGCCTTTGCCCCCACAAGTCAAGTTTATGAGAATGTTGTTGTCATCGGGCAGGCTACTAACTTCATCATCTGGCAGGCATGTCTCAAACCGACAGAAGGGACATACGATGACACCTTGGGGGGAGTCCCCAAAGTCTATGATCTTATAGAGGCATTTGGCACAGACCCTGTGACAACATTCCAGCACTTTGGGTTTCCTCTGTTTCAGATTGTATCGATTATAGCAGATCTTACACTCGAGCTCCTCGGAGACCTGAGACTCTGCAGCATCTTCTGGTGACTGACTAGCCATCTTGAATTATATATACAATCTTTGGCCAGATGAGTCTTTTTGGAGAACGACTTCAGTGAAGGTGTCCCTCTGAATCACATCATTCAAATCAGGCAGAGATGCAAAAAGTCAGGAAAAGTAGTGACAGAAACAAGAAATCTTCCCGGCATTTCAGCCTCTACATAGAACTCTGTCTCAAATGCATATCTGAAAAGGCCACATGAGGGGTCTGCAAAGGAAAAAAGAGATTCTAATATAGTGAGGATTCTACTGGAGCAGTAAACTTAAAAAGGTTAAATCCCCTTCATCTTTTCACACATTTCTGCCTCCAGGATAGAAATGTGTTATCTCCACGCTTAGCTCTTTTAGCCCCCAAATATAAATGTAAAGAAGGAATTAAGGGCCAGCCAGCGTGGCTCAGTGATTGAGCGTCAACCTATGATCCAGGAGGTCATGGTTCGATTCGTGGTCAGGGCACATGCCTAGATTGTAAGCTCGATCCCCAGTGTGGGGCATGCAGGAGGCAGCTGACCAGTGATTCTCTCTCATCACTGATGTTCCTATCTCTCTCTCCCTTTCCTTTCCTTTCTGAAATAAATAAAAACATATTTAAAGTTTTAAAAAAAAGAATGAATTAAAACTCTCAGTGGTGTAAAATACACACCAGAGCACTGTGAAAATAGCTAGGTAGTGATTTTCTTTCTGGAACCTGTAACAAACCTTGGCCTCTTTGAAAATAGAATGAGACGCATCAAAAATAGATACACTTGTCATAAAATTCAATTCACTACCAACTAATACATAATGTTTTTGGTGTAAATACCAGTTGTCTAAAATATCCTCAATAACTTAAGAACACACAAAAAGAAGAGAAACCTTCAGGATAAATGTTTCACATATGTTTTCAGAAAGTATTCTGATAGAGATGACAGCATATTTAAATACAGTGAGACTACTTTCACCTTCCCAGTGAAAAGAGATCTGTTATAGATTTGACTATTCAATTTCAAACACTTTGTTTCAGTACTAGTCTTAAAAGCCATAGTTGTTCATACAAATGCAGTCAAGGAAGAGTGAAGCCTGACAAAAGCACTATAAATAGGCCAAGTCTAATTCTCAAGAAACAGGAATAAACACAATAACCATCACAGTTATATTTGCAAAGATAAAGAATCATGCCTGCACGGCTACCAAGAAGCATTCAAAGTGTACCTACCTGTATACCTTAGTTTATGTAAACTCTCTTTCTATAGTGAGCAGAAAGCAAAATATCAACTGTCCTTATTATTGGCCTTTAGTTGCTATTACTAGCTTTGGACAAATGGCTGAAGGTTGATTTCATGTGCACAGTTAGTTCTAATTATTAGTACTAATAGAAGGGAGAAGCAATATGAAAAGTGTCCAAATAAATTTTATTTTATATAGAAATGACTTTCATAGTAAGTTTGTCTTAAATTATGTTTTACTTGGAAAAATATAAAAATGTATTGAATTTCTGAGCATACCCTCTTCCCCCATGCAATAATAGCAGAAGGCTGCCATAATAGTCCTGAGAAGTCGAATGCAACTATGCTAGAATTTAAAGTTTCCTATGGATCATGCTTAAAAGAGAAGAGGCAGGCCCTGACCAGTTTTCTCAGTGGTTAAAGCTTCAGCCCGCAGATTGAAGGATGTGATTCTGATCAAGGGCAAGTACCTCGGATGTGGGCTCAATCTCTGGTCCCAAATCAGGCACGTGTGGAAGGCAGCCAATTGATGTATCTCTCTTATATCCATGTTTCTTCCCTGTGTCTCCCCCAATCTCTTCCACTCTCTCTTAAAATCAATTGAAAAAATATCTTCAGGTGAGGATTAACAAAAATAATTTACAAAAAGAGAAGAGGCAGTGGGTAGCTAAACTTGGATCATTTCTAAAATCATGAATACATATTATCTTCCTTTTTACTCATGGCTTTAACTAAATTTTTAATTGAGCATGTAATACATGTATGTATAATATCATGGATATTAGTAGCAAAATATTCTTGGTGGGAAAAGGAAGTCAATAAATAAATAGAACCTAACATCAACCAAAAAATATAGGTAAGATTTTTTTTTAATAAAGTTTACTATCCTATATAATAAGAGGATAGGATGCAAATTGTCCCCTCAACCAGGAGTTCAACTAGGGGGCAGGGCCAGCCAGGGTAAGGGAGAAAGGACCCAGCCAGCAGCCAGCAACCACTAAAGACTCTACCAGTGGACAAGTTTCATGCACTGGGCCTCTAGTATGTGCGTGCGTGTGTGTGTGTGTGTGTGTGTGTGTGTGTGTGTGTGTGTATTAATGCATGTATTTCATAATTGCTACCCTAAGCTAGTTACTATATCCACTCTTACACACAAAAAGGACATACAGACACAAGCATAACTCCTATATTTCTTTCCTTCCATGTATCCTAGATATTTTCTTCATTTCTGATCCTGATCCTGTTCAGAATACATGTGCCCATTATGAAATTATTTCACCTTAATGTGATATTAACATATTCAAAAGCTCTTATAGATATCAATAGTCTATTTATTTTTTTAAAAGGTTTCCTAGACATGACTCAACACTACTGTTTTGTTATTCACTAAGTGAAATAGCTAAAATAAAGATACGTAGACTCTGTTAGAGATCATTTTTATCCTACAAACTTGAAGAATCAACTACAATTATTATTTCTAGTGTGAACCCCTAAGTGGGCCAGAATGATGAAGGAATTATATATTTGGAAACCTAAAGAATAACTCTTTAAATAAAAACCTTTTAATTGTGAATTTTAAACAAGTTACTATTTTTTTTGCCTTAATAAATACTATGAGACAACATATAGAGTTAGTTATGTATGGTTTTATGTATTGCTTACCCTAACCAGCTTGGTGGCCTTTGGCAAGTTACGTAGCCTCTGTGTGCCTCATTAAAAAAAAAAAAAAGAATACATGTGCCCAAATCACTACAAAACATTTTTGCCCACAGTTCTGCCAAGCAACTTTTTATTCTCCTGTGGAATGAACAACTCCAGGATGACAGTCCAAGACGAGAAGGTGCTCTGTCACACTGGGTATTAGCTGCCATCAGAATGGCCCCTCATCCTAAGCAGGTGGTTTACTTACTGGACAACTCCCATTCATTCTGTCGTCCTGGTAGCCACACAAAGGCCCATCCAAACTGAACCTGCTACATTCTCCTTGCAGCTGCCTCACACCCTCTGAATCACAGGCACACTAAAGTGGATAGTAATAGCAGTGATTGCCTCTATTGCCATCAAAAGGACTGCTGTGTGCGAAGTTGTGTGAAAAGGGAAAAAAAAAACTATGTAAACACAAACATAATGACATCAGAAAAAGAGAGAGCAAAATATTCAATGGGGATAAATAAGCAAAATTACATCCAAAAGCATGAAGTCAGAGTATACATACAGAAACACAACTAAAGGCTTTTGTGTAATAAAATTAGAACCTATTTTACACCACTCACAAAAAATTATCTTGAAATGGATTAAAGACTGAAATGTAAGACTCCTAAAAGAAAATACAGAAAAAAAAGCTTCTTGGCCTGGAGCTTACAATGAATTTTTGAATATGACACCTCAAGCATGAGCAACAAAACCAAAAGTAAACAAGTGGTACTCTATCAAACTGAAAAACTTCTGCACAGCAAAGAAATGATCAACAAAATTTAAAAAAAAATTACTTATGGGATGGGAAAAAAATATTTGTAAGTCATATACCTGATCAGAGGTATATAAAGAATTCATACATCTCAATAGCAATAATCCTTTATAATAAAGAGCTAATATGATCATCACACCCTCACACCATCACGCTGTAATGCCCTCACGTCATCACAATCATCACAGGGGGCTGCGGGCACAGAGGGCACGCATGGGTGGGTGGGGCTGTATTCACACAAAGCCGTGGAGGTGGGTCCCAGTGGCTCCAGCTCCCTGCAAAGCCGCGGAAGTGAGTCCTAGAGGCTCTGCCTCCATGCGGTGATGCCAGGGATCCCCCAGCATGGAGTCCCCTGGCTCCAGCCTATCTCTTTGTGGCAATTCATGGAGGAGCCCCAGACGGGTGGGCGGGCCTACCTCTTTCGGGAGATCAATTGTGAGGCTCCCATCCTGTGAAAGGGAACAGGCAAGGCTGAAGAACCTCTGCCTCCAAGTGCATGAATTTCATGCACTGGGCCTCTAGTAATAATAATAATTCCATTTTAAAATGGGCAAAGGACCTGAACAGACATTTTCCCAAAGAAGATATATGAATGGTCAACAGGTACATGAAAAGGTTCTCACCATCACTAACCATAAAATGCAAATCAAAACCACAATGATATATCACCTCATGACTAAAAATATGACTAAAAATACAAGAAATAACAAATGCTGGTGAGGTGTGGAGAAAAGGGAACCCTTGTGCACTGTTGGTGGGATTGTAAATTGGTGCAGCCACTATAGAACAATATGGAAGTTCCTAAAAAAATTTTAAAATAGAACTACCATATAATCCAGCAACTCCACCTCTGGGAATACAGTGGTACCTCGAGATATGAGTGTCCTAACATACGAGATTTTTGAGATATGAGCCGTCGAGCAAGCGATTTTTGCTTTGAAATATGAGCAACATTTGAGATAGGAGTAATCGCAAGGATTGGCCAGCTGCACACGACCCACCAGTTTACCGCGACTCGAGGGTCTCATAGTTTCCCACGCCTCGAGGTTACGGAATGAATTAAACTCGTATCTCAAGGTACCACTGTATATACAAAGGAAATGAAAACAGAGTACCAGAGGTACTCACACTCCAGAGTTCACCACAGCATTCCTTACAATAGCCAAGACATGGAAACAACCTCAGTGCCCATTGATGGATGAATGGATAAAAATGTAATAAATACACACAATGGAATATTATTCGACCATAAAAGAGAAATCCTGTCATTATCTGCAACATAGACAGACTTTTAAGGCATTATGCTAAAGTAAAATAAGTCAGACATAAATGTAATCTTTTTTCTTTTTTATTGATTTCAGAGAGGAAGGGCGAGAGAGAGGTAGATAGAAACATCAATGATGAGAGAGAATCACTGATCAGCTGCACCCTACATGCCCCCAACTGAGGATCAAGCCCACAATGTAGGCATGTGCCCTGACCAGGAACTGAACCGTGACCTCCAGGTTCATAGGTCGATGCTCAACCACTGAGCCACACCAGCTGGGCATAAATGTGATATGTGAAATCTAAAAATAAATAAAAATAAAACACACACATAGAAAAAGAGATCTAAAGGTTAGATTTGTGGTTACCATAAGTATCGGGTGAAGGGATAGGAATTGGATGAAGATGGTCAAAGGTACAAACTTCCACTTATAAGATAAACTAGAGGCCCGGTGCACAAAATTTATGCATGGATAGGATCCCAAGGCCTGGATGTCCACATCTTCTCTCGCCAAGAAGACTCCATACTGTTCTCCATGCACCACCACAATGTGGTTTCTCCCCAAACCCTCAGTCTCCTTCTGCCTTCACTCCCTCAGCACCCCGCCACCACCACTAATTGCCTGCCTAATCCATACTGTCCCTGATGATCAGCGCATGTCACAGCGAACAACTGAACTCCCATTCTCCTGGTCAAACTCCCAAGGAAACACTTTACTTCTTAGACTTTT
>JAAGEH010000392.1:11392403-11458073 GCA_011751065.1 Lasiurus cinereus
TTTTTATACATATCTCCCCATTGCCCCCCCTCCCTCCCAGGCGTACCCCGACCCCCCAGTGTCTGTGATCATTGGTTATGTTTATAAGCATGCATACAAGTCCTTTGATTGATCACTTATTTACCTCACCTAACTTTAATCTTTCTGCTATAATTTCACAGTCTGTTTGATGCTTTATGATTTTTGTCCTCCTGAGAATTATCAGTCTACTCCCTTTCTGTGCTCCTGATTCTATTATATTCACCAGTTTATTCTGTTGATCAGATTTTTAATTCACTTAATTTTTAGATTCACTTGTTGACAGATGTGTATTTGTTGTTCATAATTTTTTGTCTTTTACCTTTTTCTTCTTCCTCTTCTAAAAGGGTACCTTTCAGCATTTCATATAATACTGGTTTGGAGTTGATGAACTCCTTTAGCTTTTTCTTCTCTGTGAAGGTCTTTATCTGCCCTTCAATTCTGAATGATAGCTTTGCTGGATAGATTATTCTTGGTTGTAGGTTCTTGTTGTTCATCACGTTGAATATTTCTTGCCACTCCCGTCTGGCCTGCATCGTTTCTGTTGAGAAATCAGCTGACAGTCGTATGGGTGCTCCCTTGTAGGTAATAAACTGTTTTTTTCTTGCTGCTTTTAATATTCTCTCTTTCTCTTTTGCTCTTGGCATTTTAATTATGATGTGTCTTGGTGTGGTCCTCTTTGGATTCCTTTTCTTTGGGGTTCTGTGTGCTTCCTCGACTTGTAAGTCTATTTCTTTTACCAGATGTGGGAAGTTTTCAGTCATTATTTCCTTAAATAGGTTTTCAGTATCTTGCTCTCTCTCTTCTTCTGGCACCCCCACAATTCTGATGTTGGTACGCTTGAAGCTGTCCCAGAGGCTCCTTACATTATCTTCACATTTTTGGATTCTTTTCTCTTCTTGCTTTTCCAGTTGAATGTTTTCTGCTTCTTTATATTTCAAATTTTTTACTTGATCCTTGCCTTTCTCTAGTCTGCTGTTAGTACTCTGCATAATAGTTTTTATTTCAGTCAGTGTATTTATCATCTCCTCTTGGGTCTCACTAAATTTATCCATCTTTTCTAGCATATTCTTGCAAAACCTTATAAGCGTGGTTTTGAACTCTCTATCCAGTCGTTTTTTTTCCTCCATTTCTTTTGCTTGTAATCCCTTCCCTTGTCTCGGCATTTTCACTGTGCCGGGGAAACTTCTGTGCTGGATTCAGCCGAAGAAGCCTCTGCTGAGCTTGGGAGGGGTGGAGTTTCAGGGCTTAAGGGACCACCTTGCCTTCCAGTGGGCCCCGCCCTCCACGGCCCCTGAGTCTCACGTGACTGGGTAATGGCTGGAGCCGTCCTTGTGCGCGCGCGCACCCGCAGTGCCTCTAACCGCTGTCTTTCCGGCTCCCCTGCGAACCAGGACCACACGAGTCTAGGTCCCCAGGGTTTCGCCCAAAACAGGGGCTCAGTGGACTCAGAAGTGGCACAGTTCGGAGGGTCTGTCTCCCGCCCACTCGCGAAAGCCAGCGGCACAATCAGCAATCTGTCCTCCACGTGGTGCCGTGCACGACCAGACCTCCGATCCTTTGCAACTCCCCTAAATTTCCGTGCACTTCTCCCTTTTCACAGTCCAAACTCCCCCTGTATGAGTTTCGGCTGGATCTGGGGTTTAGTGTTGTAGGATAAGGGGTTCAATGCCGTTGGGAGTCTCCGTTTCCCTCCCGCCAGAGAAAACCAGCCAGGTACTCCGGCACCCGCTCTCTCCTCACGCACATCTCCGTACCTCAGCTTTTTGCAGCTCCTCTGGGCCTCTGTGAGCCCCTCTCTTTCCCTCTAGTTGTAGAACTTCCACTCAGCCAGCTTTCCTGTGGATCTGGATGATGTCCGTTCTGTCTTTTAGTTGTAGTTTTGAAATTGTTGTGCGAGGCAGCAGTATAGGTGTTTACCTATGCCACCATCTTGGATTTCTCTGATCATCAGTTTTTAAGATGTCTCAAATTCTTTAACTAATAACTCTATTTCTCAAAATATATGAGAGGTCCTGGCACTTGCAGCATCATTCTTCTCTGTGAATAATCGAGGCAGAACACTTTTTTAAGCTCAGCTGTTGATAAATGACATGCACTCGCTGTTTCTCTTCCACAAAACCCTAAGCTCCAAATCGTAGTCTTCATGACACTTCATTCTCAATAAGCTTAAACCATACAGGTGGCGTAACCCTCAAGAAAAGCACCTTTCCATCTAGAGATTTGTAAGTTAGCTTCCAGTTAGAGTGTGAAAGTTAGAGTGTGAAAGGTCCATTCCCTGCAAATTACCGTTAATAATTATTAATAACCAAGAGTATGCTGATCTCAGTTCCAATTACCATAGTTCTCCCTTAGGGAACATTAATAATATTTGAACTATTGTATAGTGTGATCATCTCAGAATTAAGCTTTTGCTATGCCTTTTCACTGAAAACAATCCTCTTGGTATAAAAGGCTCTGATATACAAAACCCTACAATAATAGGCTCAACAGTTGCAAGCACTCATTCTTCAACTATCAACAGCTGATTGTAAATGAATTTAACCTGCAACACCACTAACCCTTAATGGTTGCTTGGCAGCACACTGAGCACCTTCCAGAAAACTCTCATCCAAGATTAAAACTCTTACTTTACCACTCCTCCAAGACCAAATAATTTAATTTGATGGGGAATCACAGCTATTTATTAGAACACAGCCAAGTTATTGGTCTAGAATTCTTGGATGAGAGGCCACTATTTACACGTGGAAGAGGGATTGTCATGCATCTTTTGCTAGCAGTTTTATCAGTATCCAGTAAGGAAGGAGAAAAACCGCTTACTCTTCACCCTGTGTACAGTCATCCATATCTGCAATTTCAGGACCCAGGATGTGCGGCCAGGAGCATGGCCATCGCTTGCAGGCAGTCTGAAATGGAAGCACATGGGATCTGGTATCAGGAGACCTAGATGTGGGGCCTGACTCTGGTATCAACGGTTACGTAACCTTGAACAAAGAAATAACACCTGCCTCACAAGGTTGTTGTGAGGATACAATTAAACTATATATATAATAAGCATTTTATGGATGCTATTAGAAATTTAATAATAATGTACCCATTGATATTTTTAAATATTTCAGCATTATAAACTGTAAACTGGTAGTAGATATAATAATATGCATTGAACACAGTAATCAAAAGTTATGCATGTTTTCTATCTACTGATAGAGCCCAGATCAAATTAAGCATAACCTATCAATTTTGCAAAATGTAACAATTTCCACTATTTGAAGAAATGAAAGGGAAATTTTTTTTTCCTTGCTTATTCTACCTCTATGGAGCATTAACAGCTAATGTAGAAGTCTTATACGTTTAGATTGTTTCCTTGTTACCTTACTGCCTGATCGCCCCTAACCCCTCTGCCTGCCTGCCTGATCACCCCTAATTGCCTCTGTCTGCTGGCCTGATTTCCCCTAACTGCTCTCCCCTGCCTTCCTGATCACCCCTAACTGCTCTCGCCTGCCAGCATGATCACCCCTAACCGCTCTGCCTGCCTGCCTGATCACTCCTAACTGCCTCTGCCACCATGGCTTTGTTCAGTCTATCTGGTCTAATTAACATATTACCCTTTTATTAATATAGATTACAGCACCCTTTTACTTTCTTCAACAAACTTCCAATTGCAGTTTAACTAATTAGTCTGTTTTCAATTTCTACTACTTGAATATAAATTATAAGAAGAGCCACTGATATGTTGTTGACCACATAGCACAAAAATCTATCATAACCCAGCACAGAGTAAATACTCATTAATTACTTGCTATATAAATAAGTACTCTGAACTGTCTGCAAGTTCCTCCTATCTATGCTACTCTGTGATGGTACCCCCACTCTTAAGTGTGTTAAAGTCAGCACTTTCTCTTAATAAACATTCTAAGTACTATACATTTTTAAACTAAATTTTTAAATTGTAAATCTAATAACCCATAATTTCCATAAAGAAATACAGATTCTGATCAGTTAAGCTTCCCAAGAAATCTTTAATCATAAAATCTGTAAAAGATACCATAAATCATAGCATCTAGGAAGCTCTCAATCTGTTAAACAAATGAATGAATCCCTTTATCTTCATCACTAAAAATTCTCAATTTTCGTAAGTATTTGTCCACAGCAGCTTCAGGTTTGTGCTCATTAAACATGACCATTAATAAAATTCATAGAATATAACCCCAAAGGATTATTTTGTTACCAGTTTAATTAGCTGGTTATTAATAATAGTAATGGAGCAAAAGGGAGGCCAGACATTATAAGCATGACCATCTGGGCAGCTTCACCAGGAATCTGCAACTTTACATTCCCCATGGAGCCACTGGTCCATTCTCTGCAAACCACTGGGGGAAGAGGCCCAACAATGGGGAGATGGTGTATGGGCAGTGAAGTCAGAGTGATGTAGGGAAAGTGCCTGTCAGTCTAATTTGGGAACAAAAATCATTATCTGATGAGGTAGAACCACTGCAAGCACACAAAATTTTAGATTGAAATCCTCAGACAAGGGAGTTCATTCTCTTTGCAAAACTCTCATTCCTCTGGTTTTGTTTCTGCTTTCTTGCATTTGCCCATGTTCCAAGAAGCTGCATGGCCCACTGCCATGTGGACCCCCCTCTGGACTAATGGACTGCAGCTGGGAACACAAGCTAAACTAGCCTGATGCTGGACTGGATTGTGCTCCAACATGGAATGGTAACTTTGAGCAGTGGTTTTAATCCAAGCTCTGCTAAGGACTGGACTTCTTTCATGGCAGGATGGAGAGGAGAGACTTTAGAAACTCAGGGATTTAATTCCATGCAAATAAATGTCACTTGTTCTCCCATGTGAGAGTCAAAAAATCCCTTTTCTTGTGACATCACAAGAATCCCATTTCCCCTGGCAATAGGTAGGGACACAGAGAGTTTCTCTGTAAATGTCTCGATATCAAGCTGAGAAGGTGTATTTTGTATATAAAGCTTTTAAATTTTCTCTGAATATAAAAGCAAAACAGTCATCACTACTGTATCTCAATACTCACAGCTTTCTGATAATTATAAAGGGAGAACTAGAAAGATGTTATTTTTATATTATTCTAAAATAAAAAGTAAAAAACAAAAATATTTTTCCTTTTCATTTCTTCCATAATTCCATTCATCTCCCATAATTCTAACGTTCTCCCACATCAATAAAAATAGCTATCATGCCTGCTGAAATGGAGTAAATTTATACTTAACAAAATCCAACTGTACTGTGACTCGGCAAAATGTCACTAATCCAATTAATGAAATATTTCAATTAATGATGGGCAAAAAGAAAAAAAAATAACTTTCTAAATTCTATCACTTTTACAATATGCCCTAATCCAAGCTTGGCAAGGAGAAACAAAAATATAGATTAAATTTTATTGAATTTATTTGCCCTGAGTGGCTTTTCTCAATAGGCCTTTCAGACTCATCTTAACGTGTCACTTTACACAACACAGCCACACAATGTGGCACTAATGATGATATACTCAACTGAAAATTAGGAGAAAGTAAATAGCTACAATATATATATAACTTTTATCTCATTTAAAATGTATTTTAAATGAGATAAAAGTTATATATATTATAAGAAAAGAAGCACATTCTCAGGAAAGATAATTTTATATTTATTACATAGTAAGATTAAGTGATTTTTTAAAAATATATTTTATTGACATTTTTACAGAGAGAAAGGGAGAAGGATAGAGAGTTAGAAATACCAAGGTACATGCCCTTAGCCAGAATAGAACCTGGGATCTGTCAGTCTGCCGAACCTCTGTCCACTGAGCCAAACTGGTTAGGACTAAACGATTTTTAACAGACATACCACACACTCCTTTCCTCTAGAGGCAAACCCAGAAGAGCACTGCTTCCCTGCTTATCAGCCCAGAGAAAATGTGTGTTTGGGAAGCTTTGAAGTTATGAAAAAAATTCTTCCTCACTTTATGGTTGAGAGAAAAAGAGCTAAAGTGCCAATATCCCCAGATAGTCAGAATTAGTCTGGAAAATATGCCTGTGAAGGAGAACCTGTAGTGGGACAAGATCTATTACATAGACAAAGAAAGTCACAGAATAGTCTAAAGCAAAAGATAGCCAGCAGATTCTGGGCCAAAGCAGAGACAGGGTGCAGTAGAAGGCAAAAATAGAAAACAACTTTTCAAAGGTTTTAAACCCATCTTCAAAATCTTTTCATTATTCATCTGCAACCAGGGCTCAATGAGTAACATCAGTACATTTAAAGGGTACATCGAGTACATGATGTCCTCTCTTCTCTTGGATTTTATTTTCAGTTGTTAGAAAAAAAGTCAAAGTTTAAACAGCTTATACTTGATAATAAATATAGAAACATCATAGCTCAGAATTAGAAACAGAGTTCTAAAAGTCACCTGCATATGGAATCATGAAACTAAAATTGGGGAACTATGAGCTTCCCAAGGAAGTTATGAAACTTAGAAAGTGAGAAGTGCTGAGGATATATAAAGCAAGATTTGGGAACACTGTTCATAGGTTGGGAAAAGAGAAAAGGAATCAAGAGGTCAAGAAGAAAAAAAAAGTCATCCCTAAATCCAAGGAAAGGGTAACAAGGAGGTGTCAAAAGCAACAAGGAAATTAATAATAGAAACACTTAGAAGATAATAGACATTCCAACGGGTGAGAGGTGGTATCTTATTATAGTTTTTATTTGCATTTCCCTAAAGCTAATGAAGTTGACCATCTTTTCATATATGTATCTCCTGGCCATTTGTATGTCTTCTTGAGAGAAGTGTCTATTCAGGTCCTCTGCCCATTTTCTAATTGGATTCATTGTTTGGTTGGGTTTAAGTCGTATGAGTTCTTTATATATTTTAGATATTAACCCCTTGTCAGAGCTGTTGCTTAAAAATACCTTCTCCTATTGGTTGATTGTCTTTTGTTTTGGTGGCAGTCTCTTTTGCTGTGCAAAAGCTTTTTAATCTAATATAGTTGCATTCACTTATTTTGCATTTAGTTCCCTTACCTCTGGGGTCAAATTCATAAAATCTTTCTAAGACCAAAGTCCATAAGTTTAGTACCCATGTGTTCTATTATCAACAAGACAAGTAATAACAAGAGTTAGAGAGGTTGGAGAGAAAAAGGACCCTTCATTTACTACTGGTGGGAATGTAAACTGGTACAGCCACTATGAAAAACAGTATAGAGGTTCCTTAAAAAATTAAGAATAAAGTTACCATATTGTTACTATTGTAATTTGCTAGTTGTTAAAAATAATAAGAAGAGAGGAGCAGGAGGAAGGACAGATGTTTATGAGCATGGCCATCTGAGCAACTTCACTAGAAAACTGCAATTTCACACTCCCCAGGGAACCAGTCCATTCCCTGCAGATTATGGGGGGAAGGGATTCAACAAAGGGGAAGATGGATACATGCATTAACATCAGGGTGATGTAGGGTGCCAGAAGCCAGTTCCAGCATGCAAGAGTTTCATCAAAAGGTTGATGGAATTGGGGAACTTAATAAGGGCTGAGTCACATATGTAATCACCTGCTGGAATGGCTAACAACATTTCCCCCAAACCTGAATAGGATGATTGTTTGCTGCCAGACAGCTCAGGGCATCTTAATCTACATGTTATTGCCTCGCACTGGCCAAATACCTGAAGAGCCATAGGCTATTCCCCAATCTGACAATGCTTCTGTACAAAACTCTACCCTTTGAAATGTATATCTCCATCTTGCCTTAGGACAAACTGTGTTAATAAAAAGCAAGGGGTCCTGAGACAAGGAGAATTTAGCTCCTTTAGCTAAAGCTCCTCTGACCCTCAATGCCTTTTAAAATTATCTTTCATCTTTGGACTGCTACTTAATCTATGCACAGCCTTTCTCCAAACTGTTAAACCCTTCTTAATGCTGAAACAAGAACCCTGGCAGTAGGGAAAATACTTGTCTGGGAACAAAGATCATTGACAAGAGGGGGTGCAGCCACTGCAAGCATGAGAAATCTTAGAAAATCCCCAGACATAGGAATTCTCTCTCTCTTTTACATTTTTCAAAAATCTATCAATTTTGCAAAATTTAATAATCTCCACTACTTGATGAACTGAAAGGGAAATATGAGCTCAACAAGGGCTGAGTCACATATGTAACTCACCCATGTTTTATGTGGCCCTAGAAGCCACATGACCCATGGCCATGCAAACCTCACATACAATGGGTTACAGCTGGGAACACAAATTGTCAGGAGCCAGGGAATATAGCAAGGGTTGTGGAATTCTCCCCACAGCCAGAACTGCATACTTGAAACCTCCCCCAACCAGGAAAGGCATAACCGCCACATCCGCTATCAGCAACCAGCACCTGGAACTAGCTTAGCCAATCAGCTTAGACCACATACCTCCTTGAGCCCTTTTTCCTTCCCCTTCCCCCTTCTGAGCGTATATAAGAAGAGCCACCTGAAATAAAATTTTGAGGCTTGATCAGAACACCATTTGTCTTGCCTCCTTTCTTCGTGTCCCTATCTGTTTCTCATTCTCTTAGGTGCGTCGCCTCGCTGCCCCTGTTGAATGACCCCGCGGGCCGGGGTCAACAAATTAAGCTAGCCTGATGCTGGACTGGACTGTGTAAATATCAAGTGGAAACTCTGGGCAATAACTTTAATCCTAGCTCTACTGAAAATGAAATAGGACTTCTTCTTTGGCAGGAGAGAGGGAAATGGGACCTTGAAAACTCAGGGGTTTAAGTCCATGTAAATAAATATCACTCATTCTCCCACGCAAGTCTCAGAAATTTTCTTTTCTCGTAACATTGCAATAAGCCCACTTTCACAGGCAACTGGTGGGGACCTGAGAGACTCCCCACAGATAACAATAAGACCCAGCAACCCCTCTTCTGGATATCTACCAGAAAAATTTGGAAACATTTATTCACAAAAATATATGCACCTCTATGCTCATTGCAGCTTTAGTCACAGTGGGCAAGGCATGCAAATAACCAAAGTGTCCTTCAATAAGTGACTGAGTAAAAATATGGTATATATATATGCAATGGAATACCATTCAATCAAAAGAAAAGATGAAATACTGCCATTTGCAACAACATGGTTGAACCCTGAGACTATCATGCTAAGAGAAATAAGTCAGTAAGAAAAAGCTAAGAACCAAATTATTTCACTCATGTGGGATATAAAACAGAAACTCATAGATACAGATAATAGTATGGTAGTTACCAGAGGGAAGGCAGTGGGGGGTTGTAGTAAAGGGTGAAGGTGGCCAAATATATAGTGACAAAAGATTATTTGACTTTGATGGGCACATATGCACTATACAAATCATGTATCATAGAAATGTGGACTTGAAACCTATATACACTTATTATCCAGTGTCATCCCAATAAATATAATTTAAAAACTTTTTAAAAGAAACACTTAGAGGAAACCACACATAACCATAAACATCTAAGGGAGACTATAATGGGTTTAGGGTGAGAGTTTGGGTCATGTCAGAGAGAAAATGCAATGTATTTGAGCAATTAAAATAATAGAGAAAATAAGCAAGGAGGAACATTAGAATAGATAACTGACTTAATATGGATGGTAAGTTAGAAGGGAACATTTTGATATGTACAATAATCTTAAGTTTGAGTTCTTTAAATAACTCCATTTTTTCCCAACTTGATATTAATGAAAAATCAATGGGTATTAAATCAACTTTCATGTTATAGGGTAACAAAATAAGATTGCACTGTGAACATTTTAATGTCAATTTTGATTAACAACATGACCTAGTAATGATATAAAGAAGTTAACATAGATGAAATATTATATAAAATTATTAGAAAATCTAATTTCTGAATTTGAAGAACATTAACTATTTTTCTTACCTAATAAAATGAATTTTAGATATATTTCTTAGGTAGCACCATGAATTTTAGAGCTGCAGACAGAGACCCTCAACTTATTTAATGCTAACTCTACCATGGAGTTAACAACACTTCGGCAGTGCCATGTGGCTGCAGTATCTATAGGGCCTAGGTATCTACAGGGCATAGGTCAAGGAAGAATAAAACATCAAATATGTAAAGAACCCATAATGTCATGATGATACTTTAAAAACAAACTTATCAACTTTGGAAGATGCTAGAAAACCAACTCAGTATCCTAAAAATGGATACTAACAAATAAAGGGAAAGATTCAAGCATTTATCTTGTCTTTCATTTATTGAAAGTTCCTTAGAGAGTAACCAAATAATTAATAAGGCAAAATTCTTCTTTAAAATGTATTTTAATTAATAAAGAAAGGGTGATAGAATTATATTATTTTGCATACCCTAATAACATAATTGCTGTAGACAGGAGTTGGTAGATAATGGCCAGCAGGTCAATTATAATCTGGTAAATAAAGTTTTACAGGAACACAACCATGCCCATTCATTTACATATTGCCTAAGGCTGCTGCTACACTACAATGACAAAGACTATATGGCCTACAAAGAGGAAATATGTTCACTATCCGGACCTTTACCAAAAATTTATGCCATCCCTGACTAGACAGTAATGATCAATGGTAGCTAAAACCATTAAGCAAAAAGAAGATGAGGAGGTTTATAATGAATGAACCAGGCTGACAATACCTATGCTTACTGGCCAAACATACCTCACAAAGAGGACAGGTATTATGTGTTTCCTCATGCCCTGCAATAGGAAGTACATACGCCACCTCTGAAGTCTTCAGGTCAAAAAAATGGAAAATCTGATCAAAGCTCTGGTTCCCATTATGTTTCCAGGAAATAGGACAGAAAAACAAATTAAACTACATCATGAGGACACAATTGGTAAAAATTCACACTGGGAATTTCTACAAAGGATCTGGTTTCTTTAATAAATAAATTGCAAAAGGGAAAATAGGTGAACCTGTAGATTAAAAGTAGCCTAAGAAATTTATCAACTAAGTGCATGTGTAGTCATTTGGATTCTGATTCAGGCACATCAACTAGATAAGAAATTTATAAGACAATCAGGGAAATTTGAATACTGAGCAGATATTTGATGACAGTAAGGAATTATTGTACTGTTTTCTGGTGTGCTAGTAATATTGTGGTTATATTTTTTAAAGGCAAATCTCTTTATTGTTGTATAGATACATACTGATGTATTCACAGATGAAATAATGCAACATCTGGGTTTTGATTAAAATAATCTAATGGGGAGATGGCAGAAAAACGAAGCAAGATTAGACATATGTTGATCATTGTTAAGGCTGAGTGGTTAGTAAAAAGGGATTCATTCTACCATTTTCTCTACTTCTGAATATGTTTAAAATTTTTCCATAATAAAAACATAAAAATAAAAACCATTAGCAAAGCTTTCTGTTTCTACTTTCCAACAACTGTGTTGATGGATATTTTGTTCCTCCCCCTGCCCATCAACCATGTATCTCTTCGTTAACCAAATATTTACTGAACAATTGTTGGTGCTGCAATAACCTTACCTTCAAGGAATGTATGTTCTAGAGGTAAGGTCCAAAAAGTAACTCAGCTATCATAATATTTGATGACAAATGCTGCAGAGAAGGATGCTAAGAGAATGCAGAGAAGGTGGAGCTATCTCTTTCTGGGTTCCTCATTCCCATTTCTTAATATTTTTTGTAGTATATTAATATATCCTGATTTTCTGCTTTTTCTCTCCTAAACAACAGATTTCCTTTCTCTAAGTGGCTCTGTCTTACCTCATGTTATGACCCAAAGGTTTCCTACTGCCTACTCCATGACTCGATGCAAGTGAGACACTGCATTTGGCCTCCACTCTGCCCCCCAGAGATCCTTTACTTCTGTCACTTACTCTGACAGCCCCATCTTACTACAACTCAATAGCAGAAATTAATAATCCCATTAAAAATGGACTAAGGACTTGAATAAACATTTCATCAAAAAAGATATACAAATGACCAATAGATATATGAAAAAATATTCAGCATCACTAATCATCAAGGAAATACAAATCAAAACCACAATGAGATATCACTTTAAACCTGCCAGGATGGCTGCTATCAAAAATAAAATAAGAAAATATTAACTTTTGGCAAGAATATGCTGGAAATACAAAATGATACAGCACTATGAAAAACATTATGGAGGTTCCTCAGAGAAAAGAATAGAAATAGCATATGATCCTGCAATCCTATTTCTGGGTATATGTCCAAAATCATTGAAATCAAGATCTCAAAGTGATATTAGCACTCCTGTGTTCACAATAGTCAAGATGTGGAAATTAACTAAATGTCCTTCAATGGATGAATGGATAAAGACAGTATAGAATGTGTATACAGTGAAATATTATTGGGCCATATAAAGGAAATCCTGTCATTTTATATAATAAAGATAAACCTTGGGGATATTATGCTAAGTGAAATAGCCAGATACAGAAAGATAAATAGTGCATGATTCAATTTACGTGAGGTATCTAACGTAGTCAAATTCATAGAATAAGAGTGGAACAGTGGTTGCTAGTGAGAGATTGGAGCATGAAGAGGAGTTACTAATCAATAGGCATAAAGTTTCAGTTAAGCAAGAAGAGAGAGTTCTAGAGATGTACTTAATAACACTGAACTACAATCAACAACATGGTACTACACACATACAACTGCTAAGATGTAAGTCTCATATTAAGTGTTCTTAATACTCTGCCACATTCAAGCCAAACATAGAGGCTTTTGCAATTTTGCAAGTGTTGTATCATAAGGCTGTCTCCAGCACAGAAGTTCTCCCAGCGTAGACACAGCTGATCCTTACAGCCAATGGGCCTGGAGGTCACTTTTTAATGGATGTTCTATTACTAAAGAATACTATCAATGTGATATTCAGGCACAGCAATAATAAAGAGAAAACAACAAAAGGAACAAAACCCAACTTACTGTTTTAACACTCAAAACAGTGTAAGTTCAAGGAGAAATCAAGATAGGGGCACAGGTAAACACCTAAACTGCTGCCTTGCACAACAATTTCATAACTACAGCTAAAAGACAGAACAGGGATCATCCAGAACCACAGGAAAGCTGCCTGAGTGGACATTGTACAACTAGAAGGAAAGAGAGGGGCTCACGGAGACCCAGAGGAGCTGCAGGTACAGAGACACATGCATGGAGAGAACAGGCAGCTGAGTGTCTGGCTGGCTTTCTCTAGCGGGAGAGAGATGGAAACTCGCAACTGCACTGAACCCTAGTTCTAACTGCACTAGACCCCAGTTCCAGGTGAGACCTTGAGGTCCCAACTCATACGGGGGGAGTCTGGACTGTCAGGAATAGGGAGGAGAACATGGAAACTCAAGGGAGACCCAAAAGGAAGAGGTCTGGAGGTGCACACATAAGCACACACAGAGAGAACTGCAATGATTACTGAGGGACACTGAGACACAGGGGCCTCATAGGGCAGGGCTGACAGAAGCCAAGGCTGTCTGCTCAGCTCTAAGATTCCACTGCATTCAAGCCAAATACAGAGGCTTTTGCAATTTTGCTAGTGTTGTATCATAAGGCTTTCTCCAGCAGAGAAGTTCTCCCAGCATAGACACAGCTGGAGGTCAATTCCCCCCAGTGATACCAATAGCAATCAAGACTTAACTACAACAAGGCTGTACACACAATCTACAAAGAGGTGCACCAAGAATGTCCACCTCAGGTAACTGGGAGGCTAAGCCACTGGGCCATATAGGACACCTGGGACACAAAGCTACTCTACCAACTCGGGGAAGCAGTGAAAATGCGGAGACAAAGGAACAGATCACAAATGAAAGATTTGGGGGAAAACAAACAAATGGATATAGAGTTCAAAACCACAGTTATAGGTTTTTTCAAGAATTTCCTAGAAAAGCTCAATAAATTTAGTGAGACCCTCAAGAAAATGAAAAAGGACCAACTAGAAATTAAGCATACACTGACTGAAATAAAAAATAATACACAAAAATCCAACAGCAGACTAGAGGACCCAAAGAATCGAACCAAAGAGCTGAAATATGAGGAAGCAAAAAACACCCAACCAGAGAAACAAAAAGAAAAAAAAGAATCCAAAAATGTGAAGATAGTGTAAGGAATCTCTGGGATAACTTCAAGCATACCAACATCAGAATTATGGAGTGCCATTAGAAGAGAAAGACCAAAATACAGAAAACCTACTTGAAAAAATAATGACTGAAAACTTCCCCCATCTGGTGAAAGAAACAAACTTCAAGTCCAGGAATCACACAGAACCCCAAACAAAAAGAATCCAAAGAGGACCACATCAAGACACATCATAATTAAAATGCCAAGAGCAAAAGATAAAGAGAGACTATTAAAAGCAGCAAGAGAAAAAGTTAATTACCTACAAGGGAGCACCTATACAATTTGTCAGCTGATTTCTCAACAGAAACTATGCAGGCCAGATAGGAGTGGCAAGAAATATTCAACGTGATGAACAACAAGAACCTACAACCAAGAGTGCTCTAACCAGCAAAGCTATCATTCAGAATTGAAGGGCAGATAAAAAGCTTCATCAATAAGAAAAAGCTAAAGGAGTTCATCAACACTGAACCAGTATTATATGAAATGCTGAAAGGTACTCTTTAAGAAGAGGAAGAAAAAGGTAAAAATTATGAACAACAAATACCTATCAACAAGTGAATCTAAAAATCAAGTTAATTAAAAATTAAAAATGAACAGAATAAATTGGTAAATATAACAAAATCAGGGGCATAGAAAGGGAGTGGACTGACAATTCTCAGGTGAAAAGGGATGTTAAGGGTGCAGGAAGAGACTGGACAAAAATCATACACCTGTGGATAAGTTCAATGGGGGAGAGGTAAGAGCAGAGGGTGGGGTGGAACCGGGTGGAAGGGAGCTATGGAGGGAAAAAAGAGGACAATTGTAATAATCTGAACAATAAAAATTTATTAAATTAAAAAATAATAATAATAAAGATAAATTTTAAAAAACAAACAAAAAAAGTGTAAGTTCAATCGCTTCTTGGACTTTTGGTTAAGATCAAGTGTAGTTTAAAAAAAGTCTAAGTTCATCTGTTTTGACAAAAGGACAAGAAGTGGTATATTTTAATCTTTGAAAATTTTAAAACACTTTAGTGGACACATTTAATCAAAAATTTTAAAGTTTGTTTATTTTTTTATATCTGTACTAGAAGCCCAGTGCACGAATCATGCATAGCTGGGATCCGGCTGGCCCAGCCCCAATTGGAGCAAATCAGGGCTGGGCTTGTTGGGAGGAGGAGATGGCGGGATGTTGACCAGCCAGCCCACCCTGATCAGGGCTGATCAGGGCCAGGCTGACTAGGGGGGAGGGGCCGTGGGCAATTGGCCAGCAGGCCCTACCCCCTATTGGAGTTGGAGAACCAATTGGGGGAGAGGCTGTGGGCAGTGGGCCAGCCTGTCCCACCCCCAAATGGGGTTGGAGATGCTAACCAGGGGCCAGCGGCGGGGAGGAGGAGGGACCATGGGTGGTCCCACAGCTGGCCCTGATCAGAGTAAGGAGGGCTGATCTGGAGTGGGTCTAGGTGAGGGGAGGAGCTGCAAGCCGATCAGGGTGGTGGCGGCCCATTTGGGGTGGAGGTTGGCCAGCTAGCACTGCCCCCTATTAAGGTGGGGGGGTGTGATCAGGGACAAGACTAGCCACAGGGAGGGGATGCAGGCCGTTCAGGGTGTTGGGGGCCCATTGGGGTTGGGGCCAACTAGGGAGAGGGGCTGCAGAAGGTTGGCCAGCTGGCCCTGTCCCCTATTGGGGTGGGGCTTTAATCAGGGATGGGACTGGCCAGGGGGAGAGGCTGTGGGTCAAGCAGGGTGGTGGAGGAACATAGGGGAAGTGGCTACAGGAGGTTGGCTGGCCAGCCCTGCCCCCTATTTGGATGAGGGGGTGATCCATGGCGGGGCCAGCCAGGGGGAATGGGCATATCATAGTGGGGCAGGCCAATCAGGAGTGAGCTGGCCAGGGGGAGAGCCACAGTGGGCATCATAGCGAACAGTCATCAGTCATTCCAGTTGTTATGGATGCTGGCTCTTTATATATATAGATTGGCTATTGTGTTGTTGCTATTTATTTTTGCCTAAACTACAGTGTGGGAGTAATTCAAAGGAAATTTGGCAGATTCAGACAGAGGTATCTGAAAATAGAGAGTTCTGCTAAATCATCTGATGGGGCTACAGGGACACTGTTGTGTCACTGTCATCACCACCTATGGGCAATTTCACCTTTTAAGGTTATTTTCTAAAAAATATGCTATGGCAATTTGATATTGATAAATATATACTGTGTTAACAACATCAGAGGATAAATGCCCAAATGGGCCACAGTCATTTTCAGTTAAAGAAATCCCAGCTTTCTCTGATGAGCAGGCTCTAAGATCTTGAGTAAGTCACTTGGGGAAATCACTAACCATTTCTCGGTAATGGCCTTTTTATCTGAGAAATTAAGATTCTGGACTTGATGGCTAAAGACCTTCCTGTTTCAACATTACAGGACCTGTGAGTAGGAACAGGTTTTTTATATGCATTGGAGTGCTAGCAGTAATTCAAATACCAACTGAAAGCATTACATCCTGACAGAGCAAAGTACTAGTAACACTCTAACTTTCTCACTACTCAATGTTGATAACAGCCCTGTTAAATTCTTCTTAGAGTCTGGCACAGAGTAAATAACTTATCTACTTGCTAGATAACAATATTAACATGAATCACTGATGATCAGAGATGGCATTTTGAAGTAAAAAAAAAAAATCTAGGTTTGAATCCCAATCCCACCTATCACTAACTATATAACTTTTGTTATGTTATTTAAAATGTCTGAGCCTTTTCTTTCTCTCCCCCAACCCCTTTTCTCTTTCTAAAATCAATAAAAACATATCCTTGGGTGAGAATTAAAAATAGGTAGATGATAGATAGATAGATAGATAGATAGACAGATAGATAGGGCTCATGGTACTTTTCAGCAGAGTGGCTGGAGAGCTGCTGAAGGGGTCCATGGCTTCACTGTGAGTACAGGCAAGGAATCAGAGTTATCAGTGTTAGCTGCCCCTGGAAGCATAGACGTCGCAAACTCCTCAGCTACCAGAATATTTTTATTGGACAGTGCTGCTGAGGAAAGTAACCTCTGGAGATAAAAATTGCAGCAGAATATATAAATGTGTCCCAAGCCTTGTCCCAAAGCAGAGCGTAAGAACAGGTGAGGGTCACAAGGGGAGTGTTTGTTGGCAAGTTAAGGGACAGCTATACTCCAGGAGAAGATAGGGGACTGCTGGATGGGGATCCCCTGCTGCCGGGTTCCCTCCCATAGCCAACAGCTTGTATGCAGAGTCCATGCCATCTTGAAGGGGAAAGTGGATGTTATCGGAAGCCTGAAAATCTACTTATGTGGCACCCACCAAACAGCTGCAAACCCGGTAACACCAGTCCCCAAGTGGCGCAAACACGTGGATTCATAGGAGTTCTACACTTCACCACAGAAAAGTTTGATTTCGCCTGGATGAGGAGAGAGAGAACTATATAACCAGACATTCAAAGAAAAGAGACCATGGGGAGACAAAGAAATAGCCCACATATGAAAGAAAAACACGCATCACCAGGAAGTAAATGAAATGGAGGAAAGCAACCTGCCAGAGAAAGAATTCAGAGAAATGGTCAAAAGGTGGATGAAAAGAATGAAAGACAAATTCTACAGTATGAGTAAGAACCAAGAGGAAATGAAGAAAAACCAAGAAGAAATGAAAAATGACATCACAGCCATAAGAAACTCAATAGAAAGCATCAAGAGTAGGCTAGAAGAAGCAGAGGTCCACATCAGTGAGCTTGAAAACAAGTTACAAAAAAATACCCAAGTAGAACAGCTTCTAGAAAAATAAATTAAAAAGCAGGAGGAGAGCCTAAGAGAACTTTGGGACAATACAAAACAAAAAAAAAAAACATCGAATAATAGGGGTTCCAGAAGGAGAGGAAACTAAGCAAGGAATAGAAAACCTGTTTGAAGAAATAATGACAGAAAACTTCCCTGATATAGGGAAGAAAAAACCCACACAAATCCAAGAAGCTCACAGAGTCTCAAGCAAAATGAACCCCAGAAATCCGATGCCAAGGCATATTATTATTAAATTTGCAAACACCTACGACAAAGTAAGAATCTTAATAGCAGCCAGAGAGAGACAAAAAGTTACTTACAAAGAACCCCCATCAGAGTAGTGACTGATTACTCAACATAAATTTATCAGGCCAGAAGGGAATGGAATGAAATATACAAAGTCATGCAAAGGAAGATTCTGAAACCAAGAATATTGTACCAAGGAAGGCTATCAATGAAAACTGAAGGTTAAATCAGGAATTTCACAGACAAAAAAAGGGACTAAGGGAATTTATTTCTACCAAACAAGCAATGCAAGAAATGCTAAAGGGTCTGCTGGAAAGAAAGAAAGAAAGAAAGAAAGAAAGAAAGAGAGAGAGAGAGAGAGAGAGAGAGAGAGAGAGAGAGAGAGAGAGAAAGAAAGAAAGAGAGAGAGAATGAAAGGAAGAACGAAAGAACAAAAGAAAGAACTAAAGAAAGAAAGAAAGAAAGAAAGAAAGAAAGAAAGAAAGAAAGAACGAAAGAACAAAAGAATGAAAGAAAGAAAGAACGAAAGAAAGAACGAAAGAAAGAGGAAGTGAAGAAGGAACACAGGGTTAAAGAATGAAAATGGTGACAAATAAGTACCTATAAATAATAAGTTTCAATGAAATGGATTAAATGCACCAATCAAAAGACATAGGGTAACAGATCAGATAAGAAAACACGACACATATATCTGGTGTCTAAAAGAAACCCACCTCAGAAAAAAAGAAACATAGAGACTGAAAGTGAATGGCTGGAAAAAAAGTTTTTCAGGTGAATGGAAATGAAAAAAAAAGCTGGGGTAGCAATACTTACATCTGAAAAATTAGATTCAAAGTGAAGGACATCATAACAAGAGATAAGGAAGGCCACTTTTTAATACTAAATGGAGCAATCCAACAACACAAAAAAATAACTCTGGTAAACATATATGCACCCAATACAAGAGCACCCAAATACATAAAAAAAAAACCTCCTGGAAGATAACAATGCAAAGATTGACAGCAATACAATCATAGTAGGAGATTTTAAAACCCCACTATCACCACTGGACAAATCCTCTAAACAAAAAATCAGGAAAGAAACATCAATCCTAAATGACTCACTAGACCAGATGGAATTCATTGACATCTTCAAAACATTTCACTCCAAAACCACAGAATATACATTCTTCTCAAGTGCATATGGGTCATTTTCAAAGATAGACCATATGATGGGTAAAAGGCATAGTTTCTTAAAATTCAAGAAGATAGAAATCATATCAAGCATCTTCTCAGATCACAGTGGCATAAAACTGGAAATCAACTACAAGAAAAACAATATAAAGAAATCAAACACATGGAGATTAAACAACATGCTATTAAACAATGACTGGGTTACCAGAGAGATCAAGGAAGAAATAAAAAAATGCCATAGCAACAAATGACAATAAAAACACAACAATCAAAAATCTATGGACACAGTGAAAGCAGTCTTGAGAGGGAAGTTCATAACTATACAAGCTGACTGTAAAAGAAAAAAACAAGAAACAATGGTAATAAATTATCTAACCCTACAACTCAAAGAGTTAGAAAGAGAGCAACAAGAAAACCCAGTGTTAGTAGAAGGAAGTAATAAAGATCAGAGCAGAGATAAAGGACATAGAGACCAAAGAAGCAATACACAGGATCAACAAAACCAAGAGCTGATTCTTTGAAATGATAAACAAGAATGATAAAGCTCTAGCCAGGTTCATAAAGAAGCAAAGAGAGGGGACCCAAATAAACAAAATCAGAAGTGAAAGAGAAGAAATAACAACAGACCCCACCGAAATACAAAGGATTGTTAAAAATACTATGGAGAGAAACCAAGATGGCGGCATAGGTGAATACCTAAACTGCTGCCTCGCACAATTTCAAAACTACAACCAAAACAACGGACATCATCCCGCACCATAGGAAAGTTGGCTGAGTGGAAATTCTACAACTAGAAGAAAAGAGAGGGGCTCACAGAGACTCAGAGGACCTGCAAAAAGCTGAGCTATAGAGACGCATGTGGAGAGAGTGGGCGCCGGAGTGCTTGGCTGGCTTCCTCTAGCGGGAGGGAGACGTAGACTCCCATCAGCACTGAACCCCTTATCCTATGGTACTGAACCCCAGTTCTGAGTGAGACTCATAAGGGGGGAGTCTGGACTGTGAAAGGAAATTTAGGGGAGCCGTGAAAGGGCAGAGGTCTGGGGCACGCACAGCACAGCGCGCAGAGAGGACGGACTGCTGATTGTGTTGCTGGCTTTCACTAGTAGGCAGGAGACAGAGCCTCGCCACTGCGCCACTTTTAACAGCACTGAGCCCCAGTTTTGGGCGAACCCTGGAGACGCAGACTCATATGGGTCCCAGAATGCAGGGGAACCATAAAGGGCAGCAGTTTAGAGGCATGCACGCGCTTGCGCACACAGACCGCTCCAGCGATTACCGAGAGACACTTGAGACCCAGGGGCCATGTAGGGCAGGGCTGAATGGAAGACAAGGCACTCTGAGACTCCACCCCATCCAAATTCAACAAAGAGGCTTTTGAAGTTTTGCAAGTGTTGTATCATAAGGCTGATTCCAACATGGAAGTTCTCCCAGCATAGTGAAAATGTGGAGACAAAGGAACCGATCACAAATAAAAGAAATAGAGAAAAAGAAATGAATGGATATAGAGTTCAAAACCACACTTATAAGGTTTTTCAAGAATTTCCTAGAAAAGATGGATAAATTTACCGAGATCCAAGAGAAGATGAAAAAGGACCAACTAGATGAAATTAAACATACACTGACTGAAATAAAAATATTATTCAGAGACCTAACAGCATACTAGAGGAAGGCAAGAATCAAGTCAAAAATTTGAAATATAAAGAAGCAGAAAACACTCAACTGGAAAAGCAAGAAGAAAAAAGAATCCAGAAATGTGAAGATAGTGTAAGGAGCCTCTGGGACAACTTCAAGCGTACCAATATAAGAATTATGGGGGTGCTCAGAAGAAGAGAGAGAGCAAGATACTAAAAACCTATTTGATGAAATAATGACTGAAAACTTCCCACATCTGGTGAAAGAAATAGACTTACAAGTCCAGGAAGGACATAGAACCCCAAATAAAAGAATCCAAAGAGGACCACACCAAGACACATCATAATTAAAATACCAAGAGCAAAAGACAAAGAGAGAATAATAAAAGCAGTACAAGAAAAACAGTTAATTACCTACAAGGGAGCACCCATACAATTGTCAGCTTATTTCTCAACAGAAACTATGCAGGCCAGACAGGAGTGGCAAGAAATATTCAAAGTGATGAATAGCAAGAACCTACAACCACGAATACTCTACCCAGAAAAGTTATCATTCAGAATTGAAGGGCAGATAAAGAGCTTCACAGATAAGAAAAAGCTAAAGGAGTTCATCACCACCAAACGAGTATTATATGAAATGCTGAAAGATACTCTTTAAGAAGAGGAAGAAGAAAAAGATAAAGATAAAAATTATGAACAACAGCCGAGAACTGTTTGGCTCAGTGGATAGAGCGTCAGCCTTCAAACTGAAAGGTCCCAGGTTCGATTCCAGTCAGGGGCATGTACCTTGGTTGCAGGCACATCTCCAGTGTGGGGCATGCAGGAGGCGGCTGATTGATGTCTCTCTCTCTCTCATCAATGTTTCTGACTTTCTATCCCTCTCCCTTCCGCTCTGTAAAAAATCAATAAAATATATATTTTTTTAATTATGAACAACAAATACATATCCATGAACAAGTGAATCTAAAAATCAAGTCAATTAAAAATCTGATGAACAGAATGAACTGGTGAATATAATAGAATCAGGACTATAGAAAGGGAGTGCACTGACAATTCTCAGAGCGAAAGGGGTGGGGTGGGTACAGGGAGAGACTGGACAAAAATCACACACCTAAGGATGAGAACAATGCGGGGGGAAGGGTAAGGGTAGAGGGAGGGATGGGAGCCGGGTGGAGGAGAGCTATGGGGGGGACGGGGGGAGAAGAGGAACAACTGTAATTATCTGAACAATAAAGATTTATTAGATCAAAAAAAAGATAAAAAATAATAAAAATAAAAAATACTATGAATAACTCTATTCCAACACACTGGAGAACCTGGAGAAAATAAATATATTTCTAAAAAAATATCACCTTCCAAAACTCAATCAGGAAGAATCTAAAGACCTCACTAGGCTGATAACTATGGAAGAAATTGAAGCAGTCATCAAAAAGCTTCCAGCAAACAAAAGCCCGGGCCAGATGGCTTCACAGGGGAGTTTTACCAAGCATTCAAGGAAAAATTAAAACCTATCCTCCTCAGACTATTCCAAAGAATTAAAGAAGAAGGAATACTTCAAGCTCTTTTTATGAAGCCAGCATCACACTAATACCAAAACCAGATAAAGACAACACAATGGAAGAGAAGAATTACAGGCCAATATCTCTCATGAACATAGATGCCAAAATCCTCAACAAAATTCTAGCAAATTGGATCCAGCAGTACATCACAAAGATCATAGACCACAATTAAGTAGGATTTATCCTAGGAATGCAAAGATGGTATGATATCCACAAATAAATAAACGCGATATATCACATAAACAAACTGAGAGATAAAAACTATAGAGTCATATCAATTGATGCAGAAAAAGCATCTGACAAAATCCGACACACTTTCTTGATAAAAACTCTCAACAAGGTGGGAATAGAAGGATCATACCTCAACATAATAAAAGCCATATATGTTAAACCCACAGCTAACATCATACTCAATGGGCAAAAATTAAAACCATTTCTCCTAAGAACAGGAACAAGACAGGGATGCCCACTCTCACCACTCCTTTTCGACACAATACTGGAAGTATTAGCCATTGCTATTCGACAAGAAGAAGAAATAAAAAGCATCCAAATGAGAAAAGAAGAAGTAAAGCTGTCCTTATTTACAGATGACATGATATTGTACATAACAAAACCAAAAACTCCATCAAAAAACTAATAGACTTCATAAATGAATTAGGCGATGTAGTAGAATACAAAATTAATGTCAAGAAATCTATGGCATTTCTATACACCAATAGTGAACTTATAGAAAGAGAGACTAAAAAAGCAATCTCATTTACCATCACACTAAAAAAATTAAGATACCTAGGAATAAACTTATTCAAGGAGGTAAAAGACCAATACACGTAAAACTACAGGACAATGAAAAAAGAGATAGAGGAAGACATAAACAGATGGAAGAACATACCATGTTCATGGATTGGGAGAATCAACATCCTTAAAATATCCATACTACCCAAAGCAACCTATAGATTCAATTCACTACCCATTAAAATACCAATGGCATATTTCACAGACCTAGAAAGAACTCTCCAAAAATTCATCTGGAATAAAAAAAGACCATGAATAGCCACAGCAATCCTGAGAAAGAAGAATAAAGTAGATGGGACTTTAATACCATATTTCAAGCTGTATTACAAAGCCACTGTTCTCAAAACAGCCTGGTACTGGCACAAGAACAGACATATAGACCAATGGAATAGAATAAAGAATCCAGATATTGACCCAAACCACTATGCTCAATTAATAGTAGAGAAAGGAAACATGAACATACAATGCAGTCAAGACAGTCTCTTTAATAAATGGTGTTGGAAAGACTGGACAGATGCATGCAAAAAAGTGAAACTAGACCACCAATTTACACCATACACAAAAATAAATTCAAATTGATATTAGGACTTAAACATAAGATGGGAAACCATAAAAATACTAGAGGAATCCATATGCAACAAAATCTCAGACATATGCAAAAGGAACTTCTTGACTGATAATGCTCCTAGGACAATGGAAGCTAAAGAGAAAATAAACAAATGGGACTTCATCAAAATAAAAAGCTTTTGCACAGCAGAAGAAACCATCAACAAAGCAACAAGAAAGCCACTGTATGGGAGAATATATTTGCAAATGTTATCACTGATAAAGGTTTAATCCCCAACATCTACAGGCTACTTACACAACTTAATAAAAGGAAGATAAATGATCCAATTAAAAACTGGGCAACAGACCTAAATAAAATATTTTTGAAAGAAGACAGAAGGAAGACCAAGACACACTAGAAAATATGCTCAAAGTCACTAATTATCTGAGAGATGCAAATTATATCGACAATGCGGTACCATCCCACACCTGTCAAAATGGCTTCATCAACAAATCAACAAACCAAAAGTGCTGGCAAGGATGGGGAGAAAAAGGAACTCTCATGCACTGCTGGTGGGAATGCAAACTGGTGCAGCCACTGTAGAGAACAGTATGGAGTTTCCTCAAAAAACTAAAAATGGATCTCCCATTTGACCCAGTAATCTCACTCCTAGGAATATATCCTAAGAAACTAGAAACAACAATCAGAAAGGATATATGCACCCTTATGTTCATACCAGCACAATGTACAATAACTAAAATTTGGAAGCAACCAGATGCCTGTCAGCAGATGACTGGATCAGAAAACTATGGTACAACTACACAATGGAATACTATGCTGCTATAAAAAAGAAGGAATTCTTACCATTTGTAGCAACCTGGATGGAACTGGAGAGCATTATGCTAAGTGAAATAAGCCAGGCAATGAAAGAAAAATACCACATGATCTCACTTATTTGTGGGTAATCAAGAACATTATAAACTGATGAACAAAAAGATAGATATAGATGCAGTAAAGCATCAAACAAACTGTTAAATTACAGCGGAAGGGTTAGAGAGAGGTAGAAGAGATAAGAAATCAACTGAAGGACTTTTATGCATGCATGTAAGTATAACCAATGGACACAAGACTTGTATGCATGCATATAAGCATAACCAATGGAGGGCAAGGTCATGTATGGGAGTGGGGTGGGGGTAGGGGGCAAAGGGAAGATATGTACACATGTATTACCTTAATTTAAAAAAATGGGGAAAAAAAAGACAAAGACCCACATAAAAAAAAGATAGATAAAATGTCTCAGCCTCTGTCTCTTCTTTTAATATGAAGATAGGACTAAACTAAAGGGATTATTAGAAGGATTAAATAAAAATAAGAGATATATTGCCCTCACTGATTTGGCTCAGTGTATAGAGCATTGGCCTGCAGACTGAAGGGTCCCAGATTCGATTCCAGTCAAGGGCATGTATCTTGGTTGCAGGCACATCACCTGTAGGGTGTAGACAGGAGGCAGCTGATCGATTTTTATACCTCTCCCTTCCTCTCTGTAAAAAATCAATAAAAATATTATTTTTTAAAAAAACAAGAGATATATTAACAAACAACAAGTGCTGGAGAGGATGTAGAGAAAATGCTGATGAAAATGCTGTTTAGTGTGGAAAACAGTATAAGGAGTTTCCTCAAAAAAATTAAAAAATGGCTGAAAACGGTTTGGCTCAGTGGATAGAGCGTCGGCCTGGAGACTGAAAGGTCCCAGGTTCAATTCCAGTCAAGAACATGTACATTGGTTGTGGGCATATCCCCAGTAGGGGGCGTGCAGGAGGCAGCTGATCAATGTCTCTCTCTCCTTGATATTTCTGGCTTTCTATCCCTTTCCCTTCCTCTCTGTGAAAAATCAATAAAATATATTTTTAAAAAATTAAAAAATGGCACTCTTGCTTGACCTAGTGGTCCCATTTCTAGGACTATATCACAAGAATCTTGAAACACCAATCAGAAAGAATATATGCACTCCTATGTTAATTGCAGATCTATTTATGCTGGCTAAGATCTGGAAACAGTCCAAGTGTCCATCAGTAGATAAGTGGATTAAAGATGTGGTACATTTACACCAAGAAAAACTACACAGTAGTTGAAAAAGAAAAGAAAAGAAAAGAAAAGAAAAGAAAAGAAAAGAAAAGAAAAGAAAAGAAAAGGTGGAGGGGAGGAACCCTTATACTATGCGACAGCATGGATGGACCTGGATATTATTATGCTACACAAAATAAGCCAGTCAGAGAAAGACAAATATCATATAATCTCACATATATGTGGAGTCTAATGAACAAAATAAACTGACAAACAAAATAGGACCTGAAGCATAGATATATGGAACAGACTGACAGGTCTCAGAAAGGGAGCTGGTGGGAGGGACAGGAAGAGATAAACCAAAGAACATATATACATACATGCATAGCCCATAGACACAGATAATAATGTGATGAAGGCCTGGTGAGGGGTCAGGGCTGGGTGGAGAGGGACAAAAGGAGGGAAATGTGGTACATCTGTAATACTGTCAACAATAATAAAAAAAATAAGACTGTTCTTTACAAAAGACAGGAACCTCACAACTCTAGATAGAATGGAGAAAGAATGGGAATACAGTGGTACCTCGAGATACGAGTTTAATTCGTTCTGTAACCTTGAGACGCTCGAGTCGCAGTAAACTGGTGGGTCATGTGCGATCCTCGCGATTACTCCTATCTCAAATGTTGCTCGTATTTCAAAGCAAAAATCGCTTGCTCGACGGCTCGTATCTCAAAAATCTCGTATGTTAGGGCACTCGTATCTCGAGGTACCACTGTATATAAAAATAAAATTGTTTGAAAAGTTAATTTTAAAAAACAGATATAATGTGCCTGATTAAATAAATAATTCCTTCCCCACCCCACCCCACCCCCAGCCAGTTCCTGGACATTAAAGTCTTCTAGGCATCCCTGATATTCATCCCTTTTCTGGTTTCATCCTGGATTTCCATTCATAAAGCACCCTGACTTGCCCTGTGTTATTGATAAAGATCCCTTCCTTGACCAAACTTTAGTCAGGCTCCTCTGAGACCTCTACTCAACCAGGCCTCCACCGTGGCCTATAAAAACTGCAACATTCAGCACATTTTATCCACCTCCCATACAAACACTACCATAGTTTCCATTAGCTCAAGGCCACATTCCTAGAAAGATGGTCCAGTTCCCTAAAATGCATGCCTGAGAAAGCTCAGTGCTGCCAAAAGAATTTACTGTTTGTTCCAGCCAAAACCTGACTACTGGCCACTAACCTTCCTTTTTCTTCAAGAAACCTTGCAAATATTAATCCTTTCTCTGCCCCTTTGAGATGTAACTCTTCCACCAACCAGAAATGACTCAAGATCCTGGGAGTCACCTCTTTGAAATGCAAGCCTACAGGGAAATAGCTCTTATCTCCCAGTTCTTAGGGGAGATTCAATGTTGCTAAAATGGCCATTCTTCCCAAACAAAGCTATGGTATTGATTCAACATAATCATTATCAAAATCCCAGTAGGAGTTTTTCCTTTTGATTTAGTTGGGGTTTTCTTTGCACAAACTGGCAAAATTATCTTGAACTTTATATGGGGATGCATAGGACTTAGAATAACCAAAGCAATTTTGTAAAACAAAAACAAAGATGGAAGATTTACACTATTTGATTTCAAGATTTAATATAGGGCTGCAGCATGATATAAGGTAAGAATGGATGGATAGACAGAGAAACAGATAAGTAGATAGACAGGTGAAACAGATTTGAAAGTCTAGAAGTAAAGACTTATATTAATTAGTAATTGATTTTTTTATAAAAATCAGTCTTTTCAGAAAATGGTACTGGTAAGTGATTGGATACCAATATACAAATAGGTAAATAAACAAATAGATCTTTACATCAAATCATATGAAAAATTCATTCAAAATTAATCATAGACCTAGATGTAATACTGAAAATTATAAATTCTCTAGAACAGAATGTAGAAAATCACTATTTTCATAAAAATATAGGACACCTCAGATTAGACAACAAGTTCTTAGGTAAAACAACAAAAGCATGCCATGTATTTCATCAAAATTAAAATCTTCAAAAAACACTATTACAAAATGAAAACACTAGTCACAGATTTGGGGAAAATATTTGTATATCATATATCTAATAATCTGTATTCACTATATATAAAACTAGAGGCCCAGTGCATGAAATTCTTGCAGCGGGGAGGGGGAGGAGTGTTCATCAGCCCAGCCTGTTCCCTCTCCAATCTGGGACCCCTTGAGGGATGTCCAACTGCCAGTTTAGGCCCGATCCTACAGGCATCGGGCCTAAACTGGCAGTTGGACATCCCTTTCACAATCCAGGACTGCTGGCTCCCAACTACTTAACCTGCCTGCCAGCCTGATCACCCCCTAACCACTCCCTTGCCAGCCTGACTGATGCCAAAATGCTACCCTGCCAGCCTGTTTGCCCCTAACTTCCCTCCTAGGCCAGCCTGGTCACCCCTAACTGCCCTCTCCTGCAGGCTTGATCACCCCCAACTGCCCTCCCTTGCAGGCCTGGTCCCTGCCAATTGCCTTCCCTTGCTGGCCATCTTATGGTGGCCATCTTGTGTCCACATGGGAGCAGGGATCTTTTGACCACATGGGGCAGTCATCTTGTGTGTTGGAGTGATGGTCAACCTGCATATTACTCTTTTATTAGATAGGATAAAGGCCTGCTACATGTGTGGGGGCCAGCTGGTTTGTCCTAAAAGGTGTCCTGAATCAGGGTGGGGGTTCCATTGGGGTGTGGGGTGGTCTGGGCAAGGGGCCTGTGGTGGTTTGCAGGCTGGCCACACATCCAGTCGACTCAAGTGGAGGCCCTGGTATCTGAGATTTATTTATCTTCTACAATTGAAACTTTGTAGCCTGGAGCAAAGCCAAGCCTTCTGCTCACACAGTCATTGCAACTTTGTTGCCTTAAGCAGAGGCCTGGACTGGTCAGGGTATGCGGAAAGCTTGGGTTCCTCCAACACAAAAGAAACCCAAGCCTCCCTCCTGCTCTCTCTGGGGCTGTAGCCATCTTGCTTGGGTTAATTTGCATACTAACTCTGATTGGCTGGTGGCCATGGCTGGTGGGTGTAGCGGAGGTATGATCAATTTGCATATTATTCTTTTATTAGATAGGATTGTTGACCAGGTTATCAAGAAACTGAAACCTTCATGCATTGCTGGTGAGAATATAAAATGTTATAGCCACTTTAGAAAAGAGTTTGGTAGGTTCTTAACACATTAAGCATATATCTACCACATGACCCAGAAATTCTACTCTACTTCTCTTACCTAAAATAAACTAACATATATATCTACTAGAGGGCCAGTGCATGAAATTCATGCACAGGGGTGGATCCCCCTCAGCCCAGCCTGCACCCTCACACAATCCTGGACCGCTGGCTCCCAATCATTCACTGGCCTGCCTGCTTGGTGGCCCCTAACTGCCCCCGCTGCTGGTCTGGTAAACCCTTACTGTCCCTCCTGCAGACCTGGTCACCCCTAACGGTTCCCCCTGCTGGTCTGGTCACCCCCAACTGCCCCCCACCAGCCTAGTTGCCCCTCACTGCCCCCCTACCAGCCTAATCTCCCTGAACTGCCCCTTCCTGCCAACCTGATCACCCCCAACTGCCCCCCTGCTGGCCTGACCATCCCATGCATCCTGCTGTTCAGTCACTTGGTCATCCCTCACTAACCCCTCTGCGGCCTGGTTGCCCCATGCAGCCTGTTTTATTCAGTCGTTTGGTCATCCCTCACTAACCGCCCTGCTGGCCTGGTCACCCTCAACTGCTCCACTCACTGTCAGCCTGGTTGCCTCTAACTGCCCCCACCTGCCAACCTAGAAACCTGCCCCCCATGCTGGCCTGGTCACCCCCAACTACCCTTCCTGCCAGCTTGGTTGCCCCTCAGGCCCCACCCTCACCACACTGACCTGATTTCCCCATGCAGCCTGCTGGTCAGTCGTTTGGTCGTCCCTCACTAACCCCCTCTGCCGGCCTGGTCACCCTGCACAGCCTGTTCGTTCAGTCATTTGGTCATTCCTCACTAACATCCGTGTCATCCTGGTTGTTCCCAGCCATTTTGTAAGGGCATTAGGGTTAATTTGCATATTATCTCTTTATTACATAGAATACCAAGACTTACATAAGTTGTGCTGAGAATATTATTCATAGTAGCCAATAATTAGAAACATACAAATTTCCATTAATTTATGAATAAACAGAGTACAGTATATCCATACAACATAATACTATTCAACAATAGAAATGGCTAAAACAACAATGCATGCTATAATATGGGCAAGCCTTGTTAACATTATGCTGGTCCTGGCTGGGTAGTTCAGTTGGTTGGAGCATCGACCTAACACACCTCGTCAGGGCTCATAAAAGAAGCAACCAGTAAATGCATAAATGAGTGGAACGACAAGTCTCTCTCTACATATCCTTCCTCCTCTTTCTCTCTCTCTCTCTCTCAAAATAAATAAATAAATAAATAAATAAATAAATAAATAAATAATTTTTTTAAAAAACAAATACTATGCTGGATAAAAGGAGCCAGATACATAATACTACATATCATACAATTCAATTTATCATAATGAGTAGAAAAGGCAAATTTATAGAAAGAGGGGTTAGGAATGGGAACAGAGATTACAACTGGGCTCAAGAGAATTTTAGGGGTAGTTAAATGTTCTAAAACTGGATCACAGTAATTGTTACGAAACTATAAATTTAGCTAACATCCTTGAACTATGTGCTTAAAATGGATGAATCTTATGGCATGTAAATTATGCCTCCATAAGGCTACAATAAAATAAAAACTCAATAGATGCTTTTAAAAGCAGATTAAACACTAAAAATAGAGTATTAGTGCAACAGAAGATGGATCATTAGAAAATTTCCAAACTAAAACAAAGAAAAAAAGACAATGGAAAATACAGAAAAGAGTTTAAGAGTCAAACAGGATATAGTGAAAAGTCTAACAAATGTATAAAATTGTCCTTCCAGGAGAAGAGGAGAGATTGAACCAAGAGAAGTAATATCTGATGCAATAATTGCCAAGAATATTTTTAATTTAATAAATTTTTATTGTTCAGATTATTACAATTGTTCCTCTTTTTCCCCATAGCTCCTCTCCACCCAGTTCCCACCCCACCCTCTGCTCTTAACCCCCACCACCACTATCCATATCCATGGGTGTACGATTTTTTGTCTAGTTTCTTTCTGAACCCCTCACATCCTTTTCCCCACAAAAATTGTCAGTCCTGCCGAAATGGTTTGGCTCAGTGGATAGAGCATCAACCTGCAGACTAAAAGGCCCCAGGTTCGATTCTGGTCAAGGGCATGTATCTTGGTTGCCAGGCACATCCCCAGTAGGGGGGCATGCAGAGGGCGGCTAATCAATGTCTCTTTCTCATCGATGTTTCTGACTCTCTATTCCTCTACCTTTCTCTCTGTAAAAAAATCAATAAAATATATATTTTTAAAAAAGAATTGTCAGTCCACTCCCTATCTATGCCCCTGATTCTATTATATTCACCAGTTTATTCTGTTCATCAGATTTTTTTATTCGCTTGATTTTTAGATTCACTTGTTGACAGGTATTTGTTGTTCATAATTTTTATCTTTACCTTTTTCTTCTTCTTCCTCTTCTTAAAGAGTACCTTTCAGTATTTCATATAAATCCTAGTTTGGTGTTGATGAACTCTTTTAGCTTTTTCTTATCTGTGAAGCTCTTTATCTGCCCTTCAATTCTGAATGATAGCTTTGCTGGATAGAATGATCTTGGTTGTAGGTTCTTGCTATTCATGACTTTGAATATTTCTTGCCACTCCTGTCTGGCCTGCATAGTTTCTGTTGAGAAATCAGCTGACAGTCATATGGGTGCTCCCTTGTACATAACTAACGGTTTTTCTCTCTTTATCTTTTGCTCTTGGCATTTTAATTATGATGTGTCTTAATGTGCTCCTCTTTAGATTCCTTTTTTTGGGTTTCTCTGCATTGCCTGGATTTGTTAAGTCTATTTCTTTCAGTTGTGGTAAGTTTTCAGTCATTATTTCTTCAAATAGGTTTTCAGTATCTTGTTCTCTCTCTTCTTCTGGAACCCCCATAATTCTGATGCTGGTATGCTTGAAGTCGTCCCAGAGATTCCTTACACTATGTTCAAATTTTGGGATTCTTTTCACTTTCTGCTCTTCCAGTTGAGTGTTTTTTTGCTTTTTTGTATTTCAAATATTTGACTTGATTCTTGTGGTCCACTAGTCTGATATTAGGTCTCTGTATATATATTTTTTTATTTCAGTCAGTGTATGTTTAATTTCTAGTTGGTCCTTTTTCATATCCTCGAGGATCTCGCTAAATTTATCTACCTTTTCTAGAAAATTCTTGAAAAACCTTATAACTGTGGTTGTGAACTCTATATCAAGTCATTTGTTTTCCTCCCATTTCTTTCATTTGTGATCTGTTTCTTTGTCTCCACATTTTGGCTGCTTCCCTGAGTTGATAGAGTGGCTTTGTGTGCTAGGTGTCCTATAGAGCCCAGTGGCTTAGCCTCCCCACTTACCTGAGGTGAACACTTTTGGTGAACCCCTTTGTGGGCTGTGTACACAGCCTTGTTGTAGTTAAGCCTTGATTGTTGTTGGTATCACCTGGAGGAATTGACCTCCAGGCCAACTGGCTGTGAGGATCAGCTGTGCCTATGCTGGGAGAACTTTTGTGCTGGAGACACCGTTATGAGACAAGACCTGTAAAAGCCACTCTGCTCAGCTTGGATGGGGCAGAGTCTCAGAGTGGAGCAGACAGCATTGGTTTCCTGTCAGCCCTGCCCTAATATGCTCCCTTGTTTCAGTGTCCCATGGTAATCACTGCAAGCACCTCTGCAAGAAAGCTGCCCTTGAGTTCCGCCCACTGCCAGACAGTCCAGTTTCTCCCAAAATGAGTCTGGGTCCCCAGAGTCTTGCCCAAAACTGCAGTTCAGTGAAGTAGGGAGCTTTTATCTCCCTTCCACTTGAGAAAGCCAGCTGCGCACTCTGTTGCCAGTCCTCTCCGCGCACGTGTCTCAGTATCTCTGCCTCCTGCAGTTCCTCTGAGTCTCAGTGTGCTTTTCTCTTTCCTTCTAGTTGTAGGATTTCCACTCAGGCAGCCTTCCTGTAGTTCTGGATGCTGTCTGTTTTGTCTTTTAGTTGTAGTTTTGAAATTATTGTGTGAGGCAGCAGTTTAGGTGTTTACCTATACCACTATCTTGGTTTCTTCCTCTAAGAATATTTTTAAGCTGATTTAGGAATCTCTATAATCCTTAAGCAGGAAAAAAATAAGAAAAATATACCTAGGCACATAATAATAGAACTCCTCAATATCAAAGACAAAGAAAAAAAATTAAAGCACAGAAAAATACCACATCATCTTCAAAGGACCAACAATGAGATCAATAGCTATTCTTTAAACAAAAACCAATTCCCAAAGGTTGATGAAATTACATCTTTAAAGCACTAAAAGATACTAACAACGTAGAATTCTACATGCAGCAAAAATACAGTTCAATGATTAAAAATAAAATAAAGAAATTTTCCAACAAATAAAAATACACAGAAATACCAAAGGGAGTTCTTCCAGAATTAGAAGAATAACCCCAGAAAGAAACACAGACTTTGAGGAGGAGAAAATGGCGGCAGAGTAGACGGACGCATCTGGAGCTTTGTCGCTGGGCAGAGGGAGAGAGAGCGGCTGAGAGTTGCATTGGGAGTGTTTGTTGGCAAGCTGGGAGTCAGTTGTCCTCCATGGGGAAGGCGGGGAACTGCTGGAAGGGGCTCTCCCGGCCAGGCAGCCCCACTGCCACGGGGTTTTTGTCCGCCGGAGCCACCAGCGCGAACGCGGAGCCCGAGCCATCTTGCAGTGGGAGGTGGATGTCTGCGGCGCTCTGAAGCCTTCGGCTGGGCACCCATCGACCAGCCAGGGACTGGGGACCCAGAATTCTGCTCTCCAAACGGCCCAGACACGCGGCGGAACCAGAGATCCACAGAGAACACGGAAAGGTCAGATTGTGCCTCACTTAAGGGGGAGGTGGATGTCTGCCAAGGTCTGAAAGCTGCGGCTGACGGAAGCACCCACAGAGCAGCCAGGACCCAGAGCGCGGCTTCCCAGGCAGCACAGACGCGCAGGCAGAGGATTCAGAGATCCACACGGCGCAACCGGAAGGGTCAGATTTAGCCTGGGCCAGGGTGCGGTCTCCTACCCCTGCAGGGCAGAGACACGCACACTGTGGGAGCCGGGCTGCGGGAAAGCTGCCTCTGGAGAGGTCTGCAAAAGTGGTCAGGGCGTGATCCCTGAGTGTGAAGGCAGACCCTCTGAGCTGTTGATAGAGGAGAGCTCTGGAAAACGACTCTTTTTTTTTTTCCCCCCCCCTCTGGGGCAGAGGGACAACCTGGGAGTTATTGCAGTGTCCAGGCTGCAAAACTCCCACAAACTGGTTTTGGGAACCACAGAGTAGCAGGATCTGAGCACAGCCTAGAGAGGTCCTGTGCTTTGTCTCAGAGATCAATTCCGAAACACTGCCACCCAATGGATGACACACAAATTGACTCTCGCATAACCACGAGAGAATAAAGAGATTAAAACACCAAGAGGGGAACACAGGGAACTGCAATACCTCCCCTACTGGGAAACAGGAGTGCCAAGCAGAATTATACTGGAAGTGAAGGACCATTCTATTTTTCTTCTTTTTTTTTTTTTATTTTCCCTTTTTTCTTTTTTCTTTTTTAAAATTTTTAATTCTTTATTTTTCATTTTCACATATTTTAATTAAAAGAATATTTTTTTTCTTTCTGCCTCAATTGATTTTACCTTTATAATTATTACATTTTTGTTTTAAACTATATTATTAATTACTACTAGTACTTTACCGTTTTTGGAAAAATAAAGTGTCATTTTGTTTTCTCTTTATTTTATTTCGGGATTAGAGTTCTACATTCTACTTTCATCTTCCCTTTAGCATAATTTTACTCCAACTCAACTCCACCTTTATGCCAACCCTTTCCTCCTAACTTTCCCCATTTTGCTGTCTTGTTTCTCTTTCCCTCTTCCAACTTTAGATTCTCCCTATTTTTCTCTTTACCTGGTTAAAATTTCACCCCATTTATATATCTAATTTCAAATCCCCTACTACACGTCCACACAAACCTCTCCCCTCTTGTCTTCACTAGCCAAAAAGTTGTTTTTTCTCTATGTCCTTTTGTTGCTATTTGCCTGAAAAGTGATTATATCAATTTTTTGAAATTTTCTTTGAGAGACTGTTTTAGTTTATTCTACTTGTTTTATTTTGCTTTTGCTTGCTTTGTTTTCTACCTCTCTTTTCGCTCATCTACCTCGATACCAGTTGCTATTTGCAATTTGCATTAATCTCTAGGTACTGGTTGCTGGCCTTTATTGGGATTAGTGACTGTTCTATTGGAGTTGTCTCCTGACATCTATATTTTGTTCCTCTTTTCTCTCTTATACACTTTCTTTTCTCTCTGACTTTTTTCTCTTCCTCTTTCCTTCTCCTTTTCCTCCTTTTTATTTTCTTATTTTATTTTATATTATTGTTCATTTATTTATCTTTTTTTTATCACTCTCCCAATTTGATTTTGGCACTTCTTTCTTTTCTTTCTTCCACATTTTCCTATTCTTCTTTCTCTATTTACCCCTAATTTGTCCTTCATTGGTGGTCACCTTATTTGTGATTATTAACATCTTGAATACATCTCTACTCAGTGCCTTGTATGCTGTACCTGGTCGTGTTGTAGTTTGTGCCTTTCAATCAATGTAGTAGAAAGCACTACATAACCAGACACCCAGAGAAGAAAGACCATGGGCAGAAAAAGAAACAGCCCGCAAAAGACAGAAAGGCAGGTTTCACCAGAAAAGGAAGTAAACGAAATAGAACCACAAATAAGCCTACCAGAGAAAGAGTTCAGAGAAATTATCATAATCTGATTGAAAAGAATGGATGACAAATTTAACAATATGAGTAAGAGCCTAGAGGAGGTGAAGAAGCATGAAGAAGAAACGCAGAAGAAACTAGAGGACGTGCAGAATAAACAAGAAGAAATGAATAATGACATCACTGCTATAAAGAACACAATAGAAAGCATTAAAAGTAGACTAGAAGAAGCAGAGGACCACATCAGTGAGCTAGAAGACACGGTAGGAAAAAATACCCAAGTACAGCAGCTTCTAGAAAAAAAAGTTAAAGAGCAAGAGGAGAGTCTAAGGGAACTTTGGGATAACATGAAACAAAATAACATCCGCATAATTGGGGTTCCAGAAAGAGTGGAAACTGAACAAGGATTAGAGAACGTGTTTGAAGAAATAATGACAGAAAATTTCCCCAATATAGAAAAGAAAAAACCCACACAAATCCAAGAAGCTCACAGAGTCCCAAGCAAAATGAACCCCAACAAACCGACACTGAGGCACGTTATAATTAAATTGGCAAACACCGACGACAAAGTAAGAATCTTAAAAGCAGCCAGAGAGAAACAGAAAGTTACCTACAAAGGAACCCCCATAAGACTAGCTACTGACTTCTCAACAGAAACTCGTCAGGCCAGAAGAGAATGGAATGAAATATACAAAGTCATGCAAAGGAAGGGTCTGAATCCAAGAATACTATACCCTGCAAGACTCTCAATCAAAATTGAAGATGAAATCAAAAGCTTCACAGACAAAAAAGGACAAAGGGAATATATTACCACCAAACCAGCAATGCAAGAAATGTAAAAAGGTCTGCTGTAATAAAAAGAAAGAGGAAGGGAAGTAGGAATTCGGGGGTAAGGACTAAAAATGGCAACAGATAAGTACTTATCAATAATAACTTTAAATGTAAACGGATTAAATGCTCCAATCAAAAGACATAGGGTAACCGATTGGATAAGAAAACATGATCCATATATGTGCTGTCTGCAAGAAACCCACCTTAGGAAAAGAGATGCACACAGATTGAGGGTGAAGGGATGGAACATGGTATTTCAGGCAAATGGAAATGAAAAAAATGCTGGGGTTGCAATACTTATATCTGACAAATTAGATCTCAAAGTGAAGGACATAACAAGAGATAAAGAAGGCCACTTCATAATACTAAAGGGAACAATCCAACAAGAAGAAATAACTCTGGTAAACATATATGCACCCAATATAGGAGCACCTAAAAACAAAAAAAAAACTCTTGGAGGATATTAAGGGAGAGATTGACAGCAATACAATCATAGTAGGAGACTTTAATACCCCACTGTCACCATTGGACAAATCCTCTAAACAAAAAATCAGCAAAGAAACATCAATCCTAAATGACTCACTAGACCAGATGGAATTAATTGACATCTTCAGAACATTTCACCCCAAAGCCACAGAATATACATTCTTCTCCAGTGCACATGGGTCATTTTCTAAGATAGATCATATGTTAGGTCATAAGAAAAGTCTCTTCAAATTCAAGAAGATAGAAATCATATCAAGCATTTTCTCAGACCACAGTGACATGAAACTGGAAATCAACTATAATAAAAACAATAGAAAGAAATCAAACACATGGAGACTAAACAGCATGCTTTTAAACAACGACTGGGTAACCAGAGAGATCAAGGAAGAAATAAAAAACATCATGGCAACAAATGACAATGACAACACAACAATACAAAATTTATGGGACACAGTGAAAGCAGTCTTGAGAGGGAAGTTCATAGCCCTACAAGCCTACTGCAAAAAAGAGGAAACAATGGTAATCAATCACCTAAACCTACAACTCAAAGAGCTAGAACGTGAGCAACAAGAAAAGCACTGTGTACTCAAAAGGAAGGAAATAGTGAAGATCAGAGCTGAGATAAACAACTTGGAGACCAAAGAAACAATTCAAAAGATCAACAAAACAAAGAGCTGGTTCTTTGAAAGGATAAACAAGATTGATGGACCTCTAGCCAGGCTCACCAAGAAGCAAAGAGAGAAGACCCAAATAAACAAAATCAGAAATGAAAGAGGAGAAATAACAACAGACCCTGCGGAAATACAAAGGATTGTTAGAAAATACTATGAACAACTCTATTCCAACAATTTGGACAACCTGCAAGAAATGGACATTTTCCTAGAAAAATATAACCTCCCAAAACTCAATGAGGAGGAAGCCAGACATCCAATAGTCCAATAACTATGGAAGAAATTGAAACAGTAATCAAAAAGCTTCCAGCAAATAAAAGCCCGGGTTCAGATGGCTACACAGGAGAGTTTTACCAAACATTCAAGGAAGAATTAAAACCTATCCTCCTCAAACTATTCAAAAACATTCAAGAAGAAGGAATACTACCAAACACCTTCTATGAAGCCAGCATCACCCTAATACCAAAACAAGATAAAGACAAGACAATGAAAGAGAATTATAGGCCAATATCTGTTGAACATAGATGCCAATATCCTCAACAAAATTCTAGCAAACCGGATCCAGCAGTACATCAGAAAGATCATACACCATGACCAAGCAGCATTCATCCCAGGAATGCAGGGATGGTTCAATATCCGCAAATCAATAAATGTGATACATCACATAAACAAATTGAGAGATAAAAATCACATAGTCATATCAATTGGTGCAGAAAAAGCATTTGACAAAATCCAACATCCTTTCTTGATAAAAACGCTCAGCAAAGTGGGAATAGAAGGATCATACCTCAACATCATAAAAGCCATATATGATAAACCCACAGCTAATATCATACTCAATGGGGAAAAACTAAAACCATTTCCCCTAAGACAGGAACAAGACAGGGATGCCCACTCTCACCTCTCCTGTTCGACATAGTACTGGAAGTATTAGCCATTGCAATTAGACAAGAAGAAGAAATAAAAGGCATCCAAATTGGAAAAGAAGTAAAGCTGTCCTTATTTGCAGATGACATGATATTGTACATAAAAAACCCAAAGGACTCCATTCCAAAACTAATTGACTTAATTAATGAATTCGGCAATGTAGCAGGATACAAAATTAATGCTAAGAAGTCTGTGGCATTTCTATACACTAACAGTGAAATTATAGAAAGAGAAACTAAAAAAGCAATCCCATTTACCATCGCACCAAAAAAATTAAGATACCTAGGAATAAACCTAACTAAAGAGGTAAAAGACCTTTATGCAGAAAACTACAGGACACTGAAAAAAGAGATAGAGGAAGATGTTAACAGATGGAAGAGCATACCATGCTCATGGATTGGGAGAATCAACAGCATTAAAATGTCCATACTATCCAAAGCAATCTATAGATTCAACGCACTACCCGTTAAAATACCAACGACATATTTCACAGACCTACAAAGAATTCTTCATAGATTCATCTGGAACAAAAAAAGACCACGGATAGCTACAGCAATTCTGAGAAAAAAGAATAAAGTAGGTGGGATCTCAATACCAGACTTCAAGCTATACTACAAAGCAAATGTTCTCAAAACAGCCTGGTACTGGCACAAGAACAGACATATAGATCAATGGAATAGAATAGAGAACCCAGATATCCACCCAAACCACTATGCTCAATTAATATTTGACAAAGGAGGCATGAACATTCAATGGAGCCAAGATAGCCTCTTCAATAAATGGTGTTGGGAAAATTGGACAGATACATGCAAAAAATTGAAACTGGACCACCAACTTACACCAAATACAAAAATAAACTCAAAATGGATACAGGACTTAAACATTAGAAGGGAAACCATAAAAATACTAGAGGAATCCACAGGCAGCACAATCTCAGATATATGCCGAAAGAACTTCTTCACTGATACTGCTCCAAAGGCAATGGAAGCTAAAGAAAAAATAAACAAATGGGACTACATCAAAATAAAAAGCTTTTGCACAGCAAAAGAAACCATCAACAAAACAACAAGAAAGATCAATGCATGGGAGAACATATTTGCAAATGCTATCACTGATAAAGGTTTAATCTCCAAAATCTACAACCAACTTATACAACTTAATAAAAGGAAGATCAAGGATCCAATAAAAAAATGGGCAATGGACCTAAATAGAAGCTTTTCAAAAGACGACAGAAGGAAGGCCAAGAGACACATGAAAACATGTTCAAAGTCATTAATCATCCGAGAGATGCAAATCAAAACGACAATGCGATACCATCTTACACCTGTCAGAATGGCAATCATCAACAAATCAACAAACGACAAGTGTTGGCGAGGATGCGGAGAAAAAGGAACCCTTGTGCACTGTTGGTGGGAATGCAGACTGGTGCAGCCACTGTGGAGAACAGTATGGAGTTTCCTCAAAAAACTAAAAATGGATCTCCCATTTGACCCTGTAATACCACTCTTAGGAATTTATCCTAAGAAATTACAAACACCAATCAGAAAGGATTTATGCACCCCTATGTTCATAGCAGCACAACTTACAATAGCCACAATTTGGAAACAGCCTAGGTGCCCGTCAGCAGATGAGTGGATCAGAAAACTATGGTACATCTACACAATGGAATTCTATGCAGCCATTAAAAAGAAGGAATTCTTACCATTTGCAGCAACCTGTTTGGAACTGGAGAGCCTTATGCTTAGTGAAATAAGCCAGTCAATGAAGGAGAAGCATCACATGATCGCACCCATTGGGAGATAATAAAGAACATTATAAACTGATGAACAAAAGGATAGATACAGAGACAATAAAGCTTCGAACAGACTGTGAAATTACAGCAGGAAGATTAAAGTTAGGTGAGGTAGATAAGAGATCAATCAAAGGACTTGTATCTATGCATATAATCATAACCAATGAACATAGACACTGGGGGTTTGGGGTATGCCTGGGAAGGAGGGGGGGCAATGGGGAGATATGTATAAAAAATTAATAAAAAATAAAATAAAATAAAATGATTGTATCTATTAAAAAAAAGAAACACAGACTTACATGAAGGAATGAAGAGAAATGTTAAATATAAGTAAATACTAACTGTATAAAATAGCAATAATAATATATCATGTAGTTTACTCATATGTGAAGTTAAAATAAATTAAAGCAAAAGTACAAAAGGAAGCAGGGGTTTTTACAGAGTTAAAGTATTCTCATAACCATGCATTGTAAGGGAAGTGGTTGAAGTACTCAGAGTAAATTCAGTAAAGGATGGATGTTGTAGAGAAGTGGCTAGAGAATAACAGGATATATAATTCACAAGCCAACAGAAAAGAAAATTGAATTTTAAGTGCTTCATTCATCAAAGGAAAAAAGGCAAGAAAAGGAGAGAGGAAAACAAAAAACAGATGAGATAATTAAAAAACTAATAGTAAAATATAAATTTATACCAAAGTATGATTTCAATTACGTTAACTGTATATGGCTTATTAGTTTCTCTGAAGATTGTCAGGTGATAATAAAGAAGCAAAACCCAACTATATGCTGTTTATAAAAAACAGCTCAAAAATAAGTCTTAGAATTTAAAGTACAGGAAAAGATATACAATGTAAACATGAACCTAAGGAAAGCTTGTTGATACTAATATCAAGTCAAGAACCACTAGTAGCATGGAAAGGAGGCATTTAATTATAACAAACAGTCCAATACAAGATACAATAATTATAAATGTTATGTATCTAATAACATTTCCTCAAAATATGTTTGGGGAAAATGATAGAATTAAAGAGACATAAAAATTTGTCATCACAAATGAGAGATTTAGTTTACATTTCTCAGTAACTGACAATAAATAGAGAAAAAATAATAGATAGGAAGCTTAATTAATACAATTAATAGCTGTTACCTAATCCATATGTATGGAACACTGCAACAATAGCTACAGAATATACTGAACAGTCTATTCAAGTGTACATGTATCATTTACCAAAAGTGATCATAGTCAGGCCATAAAACAAGCGTCAAAAATATAAAAAGATTAAAATCTTAGTAACATTTTATTTGATAATGGGATTAAGCTATAAATCCATGTTAAAAATCATTAGACTATCCCAATTAATTGGAAATGAAGTTGGTCAAAGAAAAAACACAATGGCCATTTTAAAATACTTTGAGCAGAAAAATTAAGATATGACATCAAAACTTTTAAGATGCTATTAAAGGAGAAGAATCCAAAATGGCGGCATAGGTAAACACCTACACTGCTGCCTCGCACAACTATTTCAAAACTACAACTAAAAGACAGAACGGACATCATCCAGAACCACAGGAAAGCTGGCTGAGTGGAAGTTCTACAACTAGAGGGAAAGAGAGGGGCTCACAGAAACCAAGAGGAGCTGCAAAAAGCTGAGGTACGGAGACGCGTGCGCGGAGAGAGTGGGTGCCGGAGAACCTGGCTGGCTTTCTCTGGCGGGAGGGAAACGGACACTCCCAACGGCATTGAACCCCTAATCCTACGACACTAAACCCCAGATCCAGCCGAAACTCATATGGGGGGAGTTTGGACTGTGAAAAGGGAGAAGTGCACGGAAATTTAGGGGAGTCGCAAAAGATCAAAGGCCTGGTGGCGCGCACGGCTCTGCACAGGACAGATTGCTGATTGTGCCGCTGGCTTTCGCGAGTGGGCGGGAGACAGACCCTCCCAACTGTGCCACTTCTAACTTCACTAAACCCCTGTTTCGGACGAAACCCTGGAGACCTAGACTCGTGTGGTCCTGGTGCGCAGGGGAGCTGGAAAGGCAGCGGTTAGAGGCACTGGGGGTGCGTGAGAACAAGGACCGCTCCAGCCATTACCCAGTCACGTGAGACTCAGAGGCCGTGGAGGGCGGGGCCGACTGGAAGGCAAGGCGGTCCCTTAAGCCCTGAGACTCCACCCTCCCAAGCTCAACAGAGGCTTCTGCGGCTTTGCACGTCTGGTAACATAAAGCTGAATTCAACACACAAGTTTTCCCCCATCATAGTGAAAATGCCGAGACAAGGGAAGGGATTACAAACAAAAGAAATGGAGGAAAAAAAACGACTGGATATAGAGTTCAAAACCACGCTTATAAGGTTGTTCAAGAATATGCTAGAAAAGATGGATAAATTTAGTGAGACCCAAGAGGAGATAGAAAAGGTCCAACTAAAGATGAAAAAAGACCAACTAGAAATTAAACATACACTGACTGAAATAAAAACTATTATACAGAGTCCTAACAGCAGACTAGAGAAAGGTAAGGATCAAGTCAAAAATTTGAAATATAAAGAAGCAAAAAACATTCAACTGGAAAAGCAAGAAGAGAAAAGAATCCAAAAATGTGAAGATAATGTAAGGAGCCTCTGGGACAGCTTCAAGCGTACCAACATCAGAATTGTGGGGGTGCCAGAAGAAGAGAGAGAGCAAGATATTGAAAACCTATTTAAAGAAATAATGACTAAAAACTTCCCACATCTGGTAAAAGAAATAGACTTACAAGTCCAGGAAGCACACAGAACCCCAAAGAAAAGGAATCCAAAGAGGACCACACCAAGACACATCATAATTAAAATACCAAGAGCAAAAGACAAAGAGAGAATATTAAAAGCAGCAAGAAAAAAACAGTTCATTACCTCCAAGGGAGCACCCATACGACTGTCAGCTGATTTCTCAACAGAAACTATGCTGGCCAGACAGGAGTGGCAAGAAATATTCAACGTGATGAACAGCAAGAACCTACAACCAAGAATAATCTATCCAGCAAAGCTATCATTCAGAATTGAAGGGCAGATAAAGACCTTCACAGAGAAGAAAAAGCTAAAGGAGTTCATCAACTCCAAACCAATATTATATGAAATGCTGAAAGGTACTCTTTTAGAAGAGGAAGAAGAAAAAGGTAAAAGACAAAAAATTATGAACAACAAATACATATCTATCAACAAGTGAATCTAAAAATTAAGTGAATTAAAAATTTGATCAACAGAATAAACTGGTGAATATAATAGAATCAGGAGCACAGAAAAGGAGTAGACTGATAATTCTAAGGAGGACAAAAATCATAAAGCATCAAACAGACTGTGAAATTACAGCAGAAAGATTAAAGTTAGGTGAGGTAGATAAGTGATCAATCAAAGGACTAGTATGCATGCATATAAGCATAACCAATGATCACAGACACTGGGGGGTCAGGGTATGCCTGGGAGGGAGGGGGGGCAATGGGGAGATATGTATAAAAAATTAATAAAAATTAATTAAAAAAGATGCTATTAAAAACATGGCTTAATGGAAAATGCAGAACTTTGCTTATCTATGTTAGAAAAGCATACTGAAAATCAATAATGTAAGTAGTGTTCTCACAAAGTTAGAAAAAGAATAACTCATTGAAGCCAAAAAGATTACACTTATACATATAGGCAAAAGAAATATATAAGCCAAGAACAAAAATGAATGACTTAGAAAATAAGCATCAGTAGCAAAATTGTCTCACTGAAAGAATAAACTTGATAAACCCTACACAACACTAATCAAGAAAAAAACACAAAATCAGGAATGAAAAGAGGGACACTACACAAATCCCACAAACTTTCAAAAAAGGAGGTGGTTATAGTACCAATTTTCACCTGCAAGTTTGAAATTTTATATAAATAATCAAATTCCTTGAAAAACACAACCTACGAAATTCACACAAGAAATGAAAAACCTAGGTGGGTCTATACTTAATGTAATTGTATTCATTTTCTTTTCTACAAAGAAAACTCCAGTCTGAGATGGCTTCACTGAGCACTTCTTGGCCTTATGACTAAGATCAGGAGTAGTATCAGATGGTTTCATTGATGAGTTTTCTATCAAACATTTAAGAAAGAACTAATACCAATCTCTTCCAGAGAGTTGGACAAAAAAAGAAACACTTCCCAATTGATTTCATAAAACTAGCATGCCCTTGAAACCTAAATAAGGCAAGTTCATTACAGTTAGTTAGTGCAATTAGGCAATTTAAAAATATTAAAGATATAAAAACGGAACAAGAAAAAATAAAACTATTTATCATATAAACGATAATGCATAGATAAGCCAAATGATTCAACAGATAAACCAGTGAACTTAAGAAGTAAATGTGACAAATCCTTGCACTCGAGATCAATATACCAAAATCTATTGTATTTATACATACAAGCAGCAAAAAATTAGAAGGTGAAACTTTAAAAGATGTCATATGTAGTAACAACACAAAAAATTAGTCTAAATGAAAGATATGCAAAAATGCTACAGAGAAAAATTGAAAGCATTACTTAGAGAAATTAAAGACATCCTAATTAGAAAGCTATAATTGTTCACTGATTAGAAGTATTATAAATTATTATAAAGATGGCAACTTTCCCAAGTTGATCTACAAATTGAATTCAATTCCAAACAAAATCAGTTTTTTATGTAGGGGGAATTGACAGAGTGATTCTAGAATTTATAAGTAAATGCTGAACACCAAGAAAACACAAAAGAAAATCAAGAATAAAGACAAAATTGAAAGACTTATACTACCTCATATAGGGACTAAATAATTTAAGATATTTTATAGTCCAACTAGAAGCCCAGCATGCGAAATCAAGCAGCGCCCCCATCCACACCAGTCTTTGGTCTTTACAGCATTGGGGCCACAGGACTTTTATAATATAGATAGTTATCCTATATAATAAGAGTGGTAATATGCAAATTAACCCTCACGCCCTCACAAGATGGCCAGGACGGCAAGGGGGTTAGTGAGGGATGACCAAACAACTGAACAAGCAGACTGCATGGGATGACCAGGCCGGCAGGGACAATTAGGCTGGTAGTTGGGACAGTGAGGGGCAACTAGGTCGACAGGGGGGGTGTAAAGGGTTACCAGGCTCGTGTGAGGGGGGCACTTAGAGGTGACCAGACCAGCAGGGGGGCATTTGGGGGTTACAAGACCAGCAAAGGGGGACAGTTAGGGTTAGGAGTGATCAGGCCAGCATGCACAGGCAGAGAGAAGCAATCAGGCCAGCTCGGGGGGAGAGCAGTTAGGGGCAACCAGGCAGGCAGGCAGGTGAGCCAACAGTCCCAGATTGTGAGAGGAATGTCTGACTAACGGTTTAGGCGCAGTTCATGGGATCAGGCCTAAACCAGCAGTCGGACATCACCCAAAGGGTCCCAGTTTGGAGAGAGTACAAGCTGGGCTGAGGGGAATCCGCCCTCCCTGTAAACAAATTTCATGCACCAGGCCTCTCGTAGAATATAAAGTCCAAAAACAGATTCACAAACATGCGATTATTTTATTTATGAAGAGGTGCTATTGCAATTCAGTGGAGAAAAGATCATTTTTACCATAAAAAAATGCTGGATCAACAGGATATTTACAAAAATAAAAATAATCTTTACTCCTACCTCACACTGTACACAAAATTCAATTCCATGAGAGCTATAAATCTAAATGTAAAAGGTAAAATAATAAGACTTCTTGTTAGCACAGAAGAATATCTTCATGACACCAAAGCAAGCAACCATGACCTAGAGGTTAATAATCAAACCATTTAAATTGATTGCAGACCAAAGAATAATTGAATCTCAGTCTAAATATAATTTTGAGTTCTAAAATGCTTTAAGCTCCCCCTAATTATGTGTCCCACTGTTGGAGTAAAATTGTTTAAAGGTTTCAAACTCTTCATCATTGTCTATAAAGATGAGGAAAGGGAAAACATTATATTTGTTATGTGGCTATCTCCACACCAAAACTGTATAAATCAATATCATGGTCCATTTCAAATGTCCCATCTTAAAAGAATCACAGATACCTTATTTTTTAAAATTAAATATTTTAAAACATTTTTCATATTTATTCATGTAAGACACACTCAGTAACTTTTCTACCCATACATTATCATTATTAAAAGATTGTAACAATCTCAACAGTTTCAGTGACCTCATATGGTTATAATTAGTGTGCTACCCTTTTTTTACTATCAAATGTTCTCACAGATTCCCCATGAAAATACCTTCCACTTATTAATATGTGGCTTGTAGCAGTTACACTGTCAGAATAACCATGAAGGACTTGCAACTCTTATCTGAATAAGTGAATAAGGGCTTTGACATTATGACTGTAATTTTTTCCTGCTAGCTATAATAATTTCTTTAGCCATGATACATGCATTTATCTTTTTATGTGTGATAAAAGGAGAGCACTGAGTTGATAGTTATATCAACATAGATGGACCATATCTTATTCTCAAAAGCCTTATCTAGTCACTGAAGTAGTAGGCAACTAGGTGTCCATAGGATGCTAGGCTCTGGACTAAGCACTGGGAATACAACTTTAATCAAAAGATATTGCCTCTGCCCTCAAGGAGCTTACAGTCCAGTGAGGATATCAACTAACTAATCACATAAATAAATGCAAAATTACAAGTGTATTAAGAGTACCATCTCTTACCTGGACTAGTACAATAGGATCCTAACAGTTCTCCCTGTTACCACCCTTGCTCCCTCACAATCTAATTTCTGCATGAAAGAATATTTCTAAAATGTAAACCAAATTACTTCCATTTCTCCCAACCCTCACCTCTGCAAAAGCCCTTCAATGGTTTCCCATTGCACAGAGAATAAAACCGAATCCCTTACCCTGAACTACAGAGCATTGAGCAGTCTGGCCATTCCTTCCCTTCCTAACCTCACATCACTCTCTTGCCTTTTCTCTGCCTCAGGATCTTTGCATTTACTCCTTCTGTCTGAAATGCTCTGCTCCTAATCAAGGGCTCCCTTGTCACTCAGATCTCAGCTTAAATGTTACCTTCCATCCTCACCTAAGGTAGCATCCAAAACTTGCCTTAGTTTAATTAGCCAAATGTTATTTGTCTCTGCTAGTTTTCTTGTTTATTTGGATCTTGTGTGTGTGTGTGTGTGTGTGTGTGTGTGTGTGTGTGTGTGTGTTTGTGTGTGTGTGTGTACAAGTATCTCCTCACTAGAATGCAAACACCATGGAAAAGAAATCTTGTCCATTAATATTTCAGAGCTTAGAACTCTGCCTGGCCTAGTTTAGCCACTCCAATATTTGTTGAATGAGTACTGGTGTTTGACCTGGTTAGGAATGTAAGACAAGATTTCCCTGGGGAAGTAACAACTAAGCTGCAATCTGAAAATAAGCAGGAGTTACTTAGAGAAGAAAGAATGGAAGAACACCCACACAGAAGGACTACCCAGTTCAAAGGCCCAGGAGCAGGAGGAAGCACTACAGAAATGAGGGATGAAAAGAAGACCTATGAGATGAGTTCAGAATACCAAAAATAAAAGTATAGCTGAGAAAGAAAGATATTAGGAGAAATCTGTTAGCTGTTTGAAGGATACAAAGGCAAGTATTATATAATAAAATACACTTAGCAGGTTTGAGCAAAACAAAAGGTATATATTTTAAAAAACACCACAGAATTCTTTCATAAAACCAATGCAGGCATAAGTAACAAGATAAAATATGTTCAACTAGTAATATTTTAATGTATTTTTATTGATTTCAGAGAGGGAGAGAGTGATAGAAACATCAATGATGAGAGGGAATCATTGATCGGCTGCCTTCTGCACACCTTACACTGGGGAACTAGCCCACAACCTGGAAATGTGCCCTGACTAGGAATTGACTGTAACTTCCTGGTTCATAGGTCCACACTCAACCACTCAGGCATGCTGGCCCAACAATTAATATTTCTTTAAAAGAATGTACTACAACATATTTAACCTAAATCCCACAATCTAATCATATCTATTCTTATTTTTCTGACCTAATTGCAATAGATAACTACATCTAAAAAAAAAAAACCTGCTACACAGAAAATGTTTCATAAAACATATCAATTAATGACAATTTATTTGTACATTTGGTCTAATAAAAAAGCCTGATTCTATTCATTGAGATATTGTTAATGCCATACTAAGTATGTTTGATATTTTAATATGTCACACTAATTTTTTAATAGACTTACAGTGCAATTTTTAAATTAAATAGGACTCTGCATTTGAAGAGAGGTGTAAAGAACTTTGTGACTAAAAAATAAACAGGAACCCTGGAAAAAAAGGCAAAATGCCAGTATTATTTTTTTAAGTAATGATTTAAAATGATCTTTAAATGTAAGTCTTTATCTCCTAAGGGAAAGGCAGAAATGAGAGGTCATGAGAGAGAGGAAAACTTGTCAGATGGCAGAGAGCTGCCATTTATTAAGTTCATTTTCTCCATCATATGAGTTGTACATGTTACATCCATCCACCCATCATTCATCCTCACAACACCCTACCGGGTGATGGCATTTTTCCAGCCCAGTGTCCATTGGCTCTGGTTTCCTCCTTATACATGTGCCATTTGCTTTAGCTGTACAAATATACTCTGTAAGTTAATATATCCTACCTAATAAAAGAGTAATATGCAAATTAACCATCACTTCACGATAAAGATGGCAGTACCCACAGCCAATAAGGAGGGAATATGCAAATTGACATGACAAAGATAGCAGTGCCAGCTGGAGCCACAGAGCCAGCCAGAGCAGGAAGGAGGCTTGGCTTCCTTGGTCATTCCAGCTGGCTCCATGGCTGCCATGCAGACAAAGCCATAGTGGCAGGGCTGAGGCAGAGGCGGTTAGGGGCAATCAGGCAGGCAGGCAGGTTAGCAGTTAGGACCCAGTGGTCCCAGATTGTGAGAGGGATGTCCAGTTGCCGGTTTAGGCCCAATCCCACAGGGATTGGCAATTGGATATCCCCCAAGGGGTCCCAGATTAGAGAGTGTGCAGGCCAGGCTGAGGGACACCCCACCCCACATGAATTTCATGCACTGGGCCACTAGTTCTCTTCTAAAACCAAAACTTGATAGGCTAAATCCAATATTGATGCTTTCAGAACTATACATATAAGAGTTTTAACAGAAAAAGTTATTTATCCTGTTCTTTAAAACTTTATACCACCATCATTTGTCAGTAAGAAAAACTTACTACTTCATTGTTCCCAACATTCTCTAAACTGTCCAATTTCAGCCCTATACTAAGGTAAGAATAACAGTTGCAAGAACACACACTAATACAGATGTATCTTAACTCCAATGAAACTGCTATCACTAAATGACAATAACACCTTTAAATCAACAAAATTTAATTCCCACTACTAGAAAAGTTTATGTCCAAGGTGGTTATGCCATCTTTTCATATAAATGGAAATGTAATACTACTATCCACTTGTACTATAATCTCACCAAGCTAATAATAATATATACCTAATAGGAAACAATAAGCTGATAATAAATCATAAATGCATAAATTACCTCATTTAATTCTTTAACCCTCTAATATTTCACCATGATAGGTACATTAGTATTCCACTTTGTAATAAGGTTAGTGAAGCTTGTAAGGGAAGTCAGGGAACATGCTCTAGGTTTCACAGCTTACTAAATGGCAAAGCCAGGATTCCAACCCAGATTCCCACGCACCTCCCATCTATGCAATGTGGGCAGAGTGAAGAAGCAAGGCAGACCATGCACCAATGAATCACTCGTGACTCAATTTCATATTTTAGCACCTAATAGCTGATTTAATAACCTTCAATAGTCTGTTTACTTCTCAGGAAACATTGGGCACAAGCTCAAAAAGAAAAAGTTCATAAATAACACATACACATCAGACACAACAAAACGCAGAATTTTTTTTTAATTCACAGGCTGAGAGTGGGGATATATTTTGTATTTTGTACAGTCTGTTCATATTTATTATTCTTTATTGTTTAAAATTTTACATATGTCTTCTTTTTCCCCCATTGACTTCTCCCGGGCTGCTCCCACCCCCTCAGCACATGCCCTCACCCCCCATACTATCTGTGACCATGGATTATGCTTATATGCATGCATACAAGCCCTGTGGTTGATTTCTTACCCCTACTCTCCACCTCCCCTGCCTTCCCTCTGAGGTTTCACGGTCTGTTTGATGCTTCTATGTCTCTGGATCTATTTTTGTTCATTTTATTTTGTTCATTATATTCCACAAATGAGTGAGCTCATGTGATATTTAGCTTCCTCAGACTGGCTTATTTCATTTAGCATAATGCTTTCAAGGTCCACCCATGCTGTTGTGAATGGTAAGAGTTCCTTCTTACAACAGTATAGGATTCCATTGTGTAGATATACCACCGGGTTGTAATCCACTCATCTTATAATGGGCACTTAGGCTGTTTCCAAATCTTAGCTATTATGAATTCTGTTGCTATGAACATAGGGGTGCATATATCCTTTTTGACTGATGTTTCTGATTTCTTGGGATATATTCCTAGAAGTGGAATTACTGGGTCAAATGGGAATTGCATTTTTAATTTTTTGAGGAAACTCCATACTGTTTTCCACAATAACTGCACCAGGCTGCATTCTCACCAGCAGTGCATGAGGGTTCCTTTTTCTCCACATCTTCGTTGGCCTTGTTGAGGATAGTCCAGTGGTCGGCAAACTGCAGTTTCCCAAGCCACATGCGGCTCATGAGCTACAGTTTGCCGTTCTGTTGACTAATGAGTTCGCCAACCACTGTAATAGCCATTCTGACAGGTGTGAGATGGAACCTCATTGTTGTTTTGTTAGTGGATTTTGACCATGTTTTCATATGTCTCTTGGCCTTATGAATGTCCTTTCGAAAAGTGTCTATTTAGTTCCTTTGCCCATTTTTTTATTGGATTGCTTATCTCCCTTTTGTTAATTGTATGAGTTCCCTATAAATTTTGGAGATTAAGTACTTATCAGATAAAACATTGGTAAATATGTCTTCCCATGCAGTGGGCTCTCTTGTCATTTTGTTGATGATTTCTTTTACTGTGCAAAAGTCTATTCATATTTCAATGACTAAGACATTAAAAAATTTGCTAAAGCACAATTTTCCCAACCTCTCCCCCCAGAAAATACATTTATTTCAGTTTTAAAAACAGATACATCAAAGAACTGTCAGACTTGATTTTGCAGCCTCTAACTCTTGAGACACCATGGGATTTTTTATTTATTTATTGAATTTATTGTATTGACATAGGTTAAAATTATAAAGGTTTCAGGTGTACAATTCTACAATATATCATCTATACATTGCATTGTGTGTTCAGCACCCCAAGTCAAGTCTCCCTTCATCACTATTTATCCTCCCTTTACTCTCTTTTACTTCCTCCCACACCCTGAAATACCATAGTTGTCTCAGATAGTTATCATCACCTCAAGTCAAGTCTCCTTTCATCACTATTTATCCCCCCTTTTCCCTCTTCTACTTCCTTCCATACCCTGATTCACCATGGTTATCTCGGATAGTTATTATCATCAGTACTTGAATATCTGCAAGCAAACTGCTAATTCAGGTTCAAAGAGGAGTTTTAGATGGTTTCCTTTTATTTCTTAGCCCTAAAATTACACATAAGAAATTCTAATTCATGTTAACTTAGCAAAGGTCCAAAATTACCTTCAAATTGTTCATATCCATTTTTCCAAATCCTTGAGCAAGGGACTATACAGTACCTTTTTTTAAGATTTCAAAAAAAAAAAACACAGTTAAAAGATGAAGTCTCTGCCATAAAAATGGCAGTGATTATAGATGTCTCAAGCTTATAAATAAATAAATAAATAAATAAATAAATAAATAAATAAATAAATAAATTTGATCTGTTTGACAGAACAGAGGATGGCATTTTCTGTGCTCTTCTTTGGGGCTATTCAATAAGCTATGGAAACAACTACTCGACACTACCAAGCACAGAGCCTTGACTACATAAATTGAAAACTTTTCTATAATATTCTGGAGTTTTCTAAGATTGATCACTGTGTGATGGAAACAGGCATCATATAAAATTCTTCTATTCATTCAATAAATATTTACTGAGCACTTACTATATTATTGGCATTGTGCTACAAGCTAAGAATAGAAAAAAACAGAACCAGTCTTTATGGATTTTACACAATAGAAGAAAGATGCATACGTTTTTGTTTACATATTGTGTCAGGTGGTAATAGTACTACAGAAAAGAATAGGCAAAAAGGACAGAACACAGGAGACAAAAAGATCACACTTTTTTATAGAGTATGTACTTTTTTATAGAAGGCCACTCTAATAACAGTTGAGTACAAAATAAAAGAAGTGAGCTTACAACTATTTCGAGAAAGAGCAATCCCAGCAAAAGGACAGCAGTGCCAAGACCTAGAGGCCAGAGCAGTCTTGGTGTGCTCAGAGCACAGCAAGGCTGGAGTGCTTGTGCAAAGTGGAAGGGGTGGAGCTGGCAGGAACCAGAGCATGCAGGCCCTGTGGGCCCTGAACTTGCTCTGTCATGTATTCTGAGTGAGGAAGGGAAAAGGGCAGGGGATGTTATTTAGTTTTCTTTTGGCATCAGAGTCTTCTGAGCAGGGAAGTGATAGGATCTGATTCAAGTTCAAAGGATTGTTGTGCTACCTAGGAAATAGACTGTATTCTGCCTTATAAAGAAAGAGGCTTGGAGATCAGTTGGAAGGTACCTGCAAATAAATTTAAAAAATGAGGGAAATGGTAATAGATTATACTATAGTTGGGAGAAATGATTAAATTTGAAGGCAGATGGACTGAGTTAATAGACTCAATTTAAAGTATAAAAAGAAAATCAAGCTATAAAGAAGTCAAGTCCAAAGTTATGGCCAAAACACCTGAAAGCAGAGAAACACTGGGAGGAGCAGGCTGGGAATCGGGAGTTCATTTTTTAATATGCTGAGTTTGAGGTGCCTATTTAGACATCCAAAAGGAATTAAGGGAAAATTTTTCCATTGAAGATATGAATTTGAGACTCATCAGCAGGTAAATGATATTAAAGCTATGAGACAAGATGAGTTACCTAGAAAATGAGATGGGCCAAAAAAAGGAAATAATCCAAAGTCTGGACCTGCAGTAGTAAGATCATCTGCACAGGGTAAATGAAGAGGAAGGGGTACAGATTTGAGGGAAGAACAGAAGGGAAGAGGTGGTTGTCTCAGATAGCAGGACAATGAGCAGGAAGAAGGAGGTTTGCCAATCACACATGGATCTCTCTCTCCCCTTCCTCCTTCCCTCTCCCTCTCTCTCTCTCTCTCTCTCTCTCTCTCTCTCTCTCTCTCCCTCTCTCCTTCTCTTTTCCTCTCTCTTTCTAAAACCAATATATAATAATAATTTTATACTTATTACATGTTGAAATATGGTGTTATTTTGGATATGTTGGGTCAAATAAAACCTATTATTAAAATTACTTTTTGCTTTTTTAATATGGCTACCCAAAACAATATTACATATTGGACAGCGCTGGTTTAAGGATTAAAATACTGATACTATCTGAAACACATAGTTTGAAGTCATCTGTTGACATGGGGACTATAAAAGGAGGCCAAACCTATCCATCCATGTCACAGGAAGAATTATCCAGGATATATGCAGTATCTAAGCCTTAAATCCATGACCAATAAGGAACCATATTTCAATGAAAAATGGTCAAGCAGTAACTGAAATCAATATGGAATGGTTTTGTTAATTAAAGCTCACCTGAAATGGTACTGCCAGCCTACTTGAGATAATTAACTTCCTTCTAGTGGTAAGTAGCTTTCCAATATAGAGGTATAGAATTAAATGCAGAAATGATGAAGAAAATCAGACTCATAGTAATACTTTTTAGAAAAGCCAAAGAATATGTTTTATATCAATTGGAATAGTTTGTGAATAATTATGTTTTTTTAATTTAATAAATCTTTATTGTTCAGATTATTACAATTGTTCCTCTTTTTCCCCCCATAGCTCCCCTCCACCGGCTCCCTCCCCACCCTCTGCCCTTACCTCCCCCCTCCCATTGTCCTCATCTAGAGGTGTATTATTATTGTCTCTCCCTGCATCCCCCTCACCTCTTTCCCCCTGAGAATTGTCAATCCACTCTCTTTCTATGCCCCTCATTCTATAATATTCACCAGTTTATTCTGTTCATCAGATTTTTAATTCACTTGATTTTTAGATTCACTTATTGATAGATAGGTATTTGTTGTTCATAATTTTTATCTTTACCTTTTTCTTCTTCTTCCTCTTCTTAAATCATACCTTTCAGCATTTCATATAATACTGGTTTGGTGTTGATGAACTTCTTTAGCTTTTTCTTATCTGTGAAGCTCTTTATCTGACCTTCAATTCTGAATGATAGCTTTGCTGGGTAGAGTACAGTGGTACCTCGAGATACAAGTGCCCTAACATACGAGATTTTTGAGATACGAGCCATCGAGCGAGCGATTTTTGCTTTAAAATAAGAGCAACATTTGAGATAGGAGTAATCACACGGATCGGCCGGCTGCACACGACCCACCAGTTTACCGCAACTCGAGCGTCTCATAGTTTCCCACGTCTCAAGGTTACGGAACGAATTAAACTCGTATCTCGAGGTACCACTATAATCTTGGTTGTAGGTTCTTCATCGCTTTGACTGTTTCTTGCCACTTCTGTCTGGCTTGCATAGTTTCTGTTGAGAAATCAGCTGACAATCCTATGGGTGCTCCCTTGTAGGTAATTAACTGTTTTTCTCTTGCTGCTTTTAATATACTCTGTCTTTTGCTCTTGGCATTTTAATGATATGCCTTGGTGTGGTCCTTTTTAGATTCCTTTTGTTTGGGATTTGTGCACTTCTTGGACTTGTAAGTCTACTTCTTTCACCAGGTTGGGGAAGTTTTCAGTCATTATTTCTTCAAATAGGTTTTCAGTATCTTGCTCTCTCTTCTTCTGGCATCCCCATAATTCTGATGTTGGTACCCCTAAAGTTGTCCCAGAGGCTCCTTACACTATCTTCACATTTTGCTTTTCCAGTTGAGTGTTTTCTGCTTCTGTGTATTTCAAATCTTTGACTTGATCCCTCTAGTCTGTTGTTAGGTCTCTATAATATTTTTATTTCAGCCAGTGTATGTTTAATTTCTAGTTGGTCTTTTTTCATCTTCTTTTGGGTCTCACTAAATTTATCCATCTTTTCTAGGAAATTCTTGAAAAACCTTACAACCATGGTTTTGAACTCCATATCCAGTCATTTGTTTTTCTCCATTTCTTTTGTTTGTGATCTGTTTCTTTGTCTCCAGATTTTCACTGCTTCCCTGAGTTGGTAGAGTAGCTTTGTGTGCTAGGTGTCCTATATGGCCCAGTTCTCCGCCTCCCAGGTTACCTGAGGTAGACTTTCTTTGTGCACCCCTTTGTAGATTGCATGTACATCTTTATTGTAGTTAAGTCTTAATTGTTGTTGGTATCACTGGGGGGAATTGAGCTTCAAGCCAATTGGTTGTGAGGATCAGCTGTTTCTATGCCGGGAGAACTTCTGTGCTGGAGTCAGCCTTATTATACAAGACTTGCAAAATTGCAAAAGCCTCTGTTTAGCTTGGATGGGGTGGAGTCTCAGGGCTGAGCAGACAGCCTTGGCTTCCCAATCAGCCCTGCCCTACGCAGCCCCTGGGTCTCCGTGTCCCTAGGTAATCACTGCAGCCCTCTCTGCATGCCTCCAGACCTCTGCCTTTTGCAGCTCCTCTGAGTTTCCATGCACTCTGGGGACCCGTATGAATCTGGTCCCTAGGTTCTCGCCCAAAAATGGAGTTCAGTGCAGTCGGAACTAGATTTCAGCATAGTTGGGAGGTTCTGTCTTCCTCCCACTAGAGAAAGCCAGAGGCACAATCAGCAGTTAGTCCTCTCTGCGTGCACTTGCATGCACACCTCCAGACCTCTGTCTTTAGCAGATCCTCTAAGTTTCCCTGCTCTCCTCCCTTTTTATGACAGTAAAAACTCCCCCCGTATGAGTTTTTCCCAGAACTGGGGTTCAGTGCAGTCAGGAGTTTCCATCTCCCTCCCACTAGAGGAAGCCAGCCAGGCACTCCACCACCCATCCTCTCCATGCATGTGCCTCCGTACCTCAGCTTTTTGTAGCTCCTCCAAGTCTTCATGAGCCCCTATTTTCCTTCTAGCTGTAGAATTTTCACTTAGCCAGCTTTCATATGCTTCTGGATGATGTCCTTTCTGTCTTTTAGCTATAGTTTTAAAATTGTTGTGCGAGGCAGCAGTTTAGGTATTCACCTATGCCACCATCTTGGTTTCTCGCAATAATTATGTTTTTAATGTTTAAATGAATCTGACATACATTGGCAGATTGACCTTATGATGCTAGTTTAAAATGTGTGATAAATTTAGATATAATTTATTTATATTGAAATGTTTAAGAAGATTTGGCTATGTGTATAAAATATTATATAAAATATAAAATGTAAAATTTTTGAAGTGATGGAACAGTTAAAAGAACTTGAGCTTGTATTTGGAAAATTTTAACTCAGTTGGGTCATAAATTTGCTCAATAAGCATCTGGTTTATTTAAACAAAAAATTAAATACATTAAGTTTATATATGCAATTAAAAATATTTAAGGGTTTAACTTTATTACCTAAGTTTGTAAATGAGACTGACAGTTAAAGGAACTGAATCTGTTCAATTTGAACTAAAGTTTCATCAAAGGAAAAGTAAGGATGATTACTCACATTTACCAGATTTATAAACAGTTATTCTTATTGATAAATTAGAATTTAAAGGCCTAAAGAAATCTAGATTTTATTTTTATGTTATTTACATATGTGATATACATATATATTAGTTGTCCTTTCTGTACACAAAACTTACTCTTAATAGCTAATAATTAAGTAGCTTACAACAATTAATTCATTTAATCCTCACAACAACCCAGAGAAGAATATTAGTCTCCCCATTTTTCAGGTCATGAAATGAAGGCATATGTAGTATGGTTAAGTAGCTGCCAGGAGGTCACACAGATAGAAAGTAGCAGAGTCAGGATTCAATTCCAGGTTTTCTGGCTTCAAAATCCATGCTCTTCATATTGCCTTTCAATGTGAAAAAGTGCTCATATTAACAAAAATAGTAACTAGTGTTCATAAAAGTGAGCTTTTACATGCTGGTAAATTTTTTAACTAAAAGTCTCTTGCTCATCTTTTTCCTCAGTAGCTATCAAGATAGGTTTGCACTAAGAATTCAGGGGAAACCTATGGTGTTCAGGGGAATGACCCAAATGAGAACAGTTTTCAAGGCTTCTAACTTCTTCCTCACCTATTACTCCAGGCCTCTGGTATCCTAGAAAAGTCCAGCCCAAGGTATATGGCATTTATTGAATTACTTTTCATTTATTTTCATCCTATATCATCTATATGGCTCTTTTCTACATGAATTTCCAATCCAAGACACAGTATAAAATTAAAATAAGTTCAGGAGAAAGAATATAATTTCATTTAATTTTGTTTTTAATTCTAAAAAATACATTTCAAGGGAAGAGGTCTCCCCTCCTCCTACCCCAAACCTCACCTGGATCCTACAGCAATAAGTGTAAACAAAAATTTATTTTTCTTGATTACTGTCTAAGAACCATCTCCCCCTACCTAAATTGACCACACCTACCACTCTGAATCTTCCCTACCAGGCAGTCCCCAACTGGCACTCTTCCCAAAGAATCTAATCGGAAAGTATCTTCACTGCAGCAGGAAGGCATTCTTTGTCTGCTGGTAATTGACAAAGCAATCATAGTCAACTTCAGAGTATGATTTATCCACATGAATCATGTTTTTAAATGTACTGACTCTGCAATTTTGAATAACATATTTATTCACATCTTATAGATGAGGAAACAAGAGTTACTGTGATGATCAAAAGACAGTTTGTTTAGCAAACTTAATAGAGGACCTGGCACCAAGTAAGTGTTTGACAGATGGTAGCTATGACAATATGTATTATTTAACGAACCTGCAGAACTATGATTCATTACCTGCTTTTATGAACTCCTGTCTCTTATTAATTTACTTTTCATATAGTTTAAATAAGAAAGACCCCCTGAAATTAACCTGTTTCATGATCCTTTTGTGGAGATAGTAAGAACAAGTGTTTATAAGGGGGGATGAAAAGAGGAGACAGGAGTTAAAGTAATAAAAGTATTATAAAGACAAATGTAAATGGTTTTTGAAGATCTATTTTTTGCTCTCTTTTACCAGAATCAAAAGCTTATTCAGAATTTCTAGTATAAAATTAACCTAAATAGGGTTTTTATGCTTTTTATATGTAACTTTTTAAGACATGAACATCAGGAATCCAAATAATTAAAAACAGAATTGTGTTATTTGTTTTCTAATGTTGTATATCAAGTAACTAAAAGTTAAATTTACTTTATAGTGCCCTAATGATATATTTTGAAACTTACATAGCTGATGTAATCCTATCTAATAAAAGAGTAATATGCAAATTGACCATACCTCTGCTACACCCACAAGCCACACCCACAAGCCAATCAAAATGAGCATGCAAATTAACCCAACCAAGATGGCTACAGCCAGAGAGAGAGCAGGAGGGAGGCTTGGGTTGCTCCTGGCAATGGAGGAAGCCAAGCTTTCTGCAAACCCCGGATGGCCCAGGCCTCTGCTTAAGGCAACAAAGTTTCAATGACTGTGAGCAGAAGGCTTGGCTTACTCCAGGCTACAAAGTTTCAATTGTAGAAGATAAATAAATCCCAGATACCAGGGCCTCCACTTGGATCACCAGGGGATGTGGCCAGGCGATCCCATGCCCCAAGGAAACATCCATCCTTATCCAGGACAGCCTTCAGGGCAAACCAGCTAGCCCCCACCCGTGGACCAGGCCTCAATCCTATCTAATAAAAGAGTAATATGCAGATTGACCATCCCTCCAACACACAAGATGACTGCTCACATGTGGTCAAAAGATCCTGCCCCCATGTGGACACAAGATGGCCACCACAAGATGGCCAACAGGGGAGGGCAGTTGGGAGAGATCAGGCCTGCAAGAGAGGGCAGTTGGGGGGTGATCAAGTCTACAGGGGAGAGCAGTTAGGGGTGAACAGACTGGCAGAAGAGGGAGGTTGGGGGTGACCAGGCCCACAGGGGAGGGCAGTTAAGGGCAAACAGGCTGGCAGGGAAGCAGTTAGGCATCAATTAGGCTGGCAAGGGAGTAGTTAGGGGGTGATCAGGCTGGTGGGCCGAAGCAGTTAGGGGCAATCAGGAAGGCAGGCAGGTGAGCAGTTGGGAGCCAGCAGTCCTGGATTGTGAGAGGAATCCCAGACTGGAGAGGGAGCAGGCTGGGCTGAATGACACCACCACCCCCCAATGCACAAAATTCATGCACCGGGCCTCTAGTCTATATAATAAAAGCCTAAGCGACCATTACAACGGTCGACCAGAACAACTAGTCACTATGGTGCGCACTGACCACCAGGGTGCAGGAACTGCCTCCTGGTGGTCAGTGCGCTCCCACAGTGGGAGCACCGCTCAGCCAGAAGCCGGGCTCACAGCTGGCGAGCACAGCAGTAGGTGGTGGGAGCCTCTTTGCATCCACAGCAGCACTAAGAATCTGCAAGCCAAGCAGTAAGCAGTGAGCAGGAGGGCAGTAAGGAGCAAGGGATCCTGGATTGCAAGAGCGTGCAAGCCGGGCTGAGGGACCTCTCCCCACTGCACGAATTTCGTGCATTGGGCCTCTACTACTACTATCAGGAACCTGAGTCAGTTTCCTATGGCCATAAAATTTATTGTCTTAAGGCCCTCAATACTGACTTTGGAACTACTTAAAACATAATAATTTATGTCACATAAAATTTTCTAAGAATTCAATTAAGAAAAAGCATACTTGTATATATTTTATCTTTGGAAATGAATAAGACATAGTTCTTGTTCTTAGGAAACTTACAATCTAGCACACACACAAAAAAAAACAGCTATATGTGTTTTCAAACAACAGCTAAATTGTTTTTAAAAGGGGGTATATGGGAAGTTCTCTTGAAAGAGAGTGAGAGGAGTGTCACTTAGTCCTTAGGATAGAGTAGTTAGCTAAGAAAAGAATAGTGAATCTAAATTTTTTTTAATATGTTTTTATTGATTTCAGAGAGAAGAAGGGAAAGGAAGAAAGAGAGAAACAGCAATGATGAGAGAGATCATCATTTGGCCGCCTCCCTTATATCTCTCCACTGGGGATCAAACCCACAACCTGAGCATTTACCCTGACCAGGAATCAAACTATGAACTCCTGGTTCATAGGTAAACAAACACTCAACCACTGAGCCACATCAGTCTGGGAGGTGAAATGGATTGATGATAGATCACATAAGACAATGAAAAATAGACATTTTAGATATTTGTATGCATATAGCAAGGCTAATACCATAGAGAATATATATTCATTTAGTATCTGAATATAAATAATAAGCAAAAGAACTTCAGAAAGTACTTTTTCTGTAAATTAGTCTATTCTACTTTCTCTGTACAAAAATCTCTGGTATCTATGCAATATGCTATGAAGAAATACTTATGACTCTAGGTTTTGTTTCTTTTTATTAAAATAAGTTTAAAAACCCAAGTGCCATAATAATTGGTGCCTTTATTTCTATACTTAAAATATATCAGTGAATTGAAAAATAAAGCTTGCTGCATTTCTTGACATAAAGAAGCCAGAATCCTGGTATATTCTGTGTACCTTTAAGTTAATTTAACAAAAAGAGAGATCAATCACATCAGTTTCCTCCTTCTTAAACATGTGGATCATAATAGCACCTGGTTTATAGTGTTCTTAAGAGAATTAAATAAGTTAATATTTGTGAAATGCTCAGAACAGTGCCTGGATCATAGGAAGCATTAGTAAGGGTTTGATTGACTGATAGGAAGAAGATGGAACTGCAATCACACTACACAGGGTATGAGGAAAACAATTATAACAAGAGGAAATGCCAGATAAGACCACACAGAAATCTTTTATTTTAGATTTATAGCTCAAGATTTTAAGCATCTGTTCTTCACTATAACTATGCCCATCACATAGTGATAAAACTATAGAAAATGCCATGTCTTCCTTGAATGGCTATGATACTTTAATACAGTTCCTCATGTTGTGGTGACCCCCAACCATAAAATTATTTTCGTTGTTATGTACTTCATAACTGTAATTTTGCTACTGTTAAAGAATTGTAATGTAAGTATCTGTGTTTTACGATGGTCTTAGGCTTTACGCTTAAGACCATCGGAAAACACAGATATTTACATTACAATTCATAACAGTAGCAAAATTACAGTTATGAAGTAGCAACAAAAACAATTTTATGGTTGGGGGTCACCACAACATGAGGAACTGTATTAAAGGGTCATGGCATTAGAAAGGTTGAGAACCACTGACATAGAGGGAGATGATTTATAATGGAATGTTAGTCAGAAATACAATTTCTCATTTAAATACATCAAATATGTTGGACAAACAGATAATTTTAGTTTATAGTTCTATTACTATCTTGATTATCTAACTGGTCTACTTGAGCTATTAGTTTACATAATATACCCCATGCAGAAAACCTTTACTCTTATGCCCTAGTTTACAATATTCAAAGTGCACTTACACCACAATTTAAGGAAGTCACTTTTTAGTTAGTCAGGAGAAAAGGTGAGCCAGAATCAGCATCTCTGTGGTAGAAGTGGCCAACCTTTGGAAACTACCCTTGCGTAACTGTCTCAGGATTCTGAACCATAAGGTGTCGAAGAGATTATTAGTGCCATCAGAGCATTTTTCCTCTTCTCCCCTTCACCACCGAACCCTGCAGGCTCCCAATATATTAAACTTTTAAGTCATTGAAGGTCCCCTAGCTTTCATTTTCATTGATTATAAGATAAGGAAGCAAGGATTTAGTTCAAGACACTTAAGGCAATGAGCAATCAATCACCTAACAGACTCACAAATTCTATCCACCATACAGCTTCTGTAAACATCCAAAATGTGAAATTAAGGTTTATAATGTGCTGTTTTATGCATTTATAGCATGTTTTTAATGCATGCCATTATAAACTAAGTTTCTAAGATTCTTCTGGTTGAATAACAAATTAACCAAATTATATTTTTTAAAAGCCCTAGGGTTATAAAATTATTTTTAAAGCATTTGGGAATTACCTAGTAACTTTTCCTCATAAGAAAAGGAAGCCTAAAAACTAGGCCAAAAGAGACTATTTAGGTGTCATGCATAAAATAAAATGAATAATCATAATAGTTGGAAAACAAGTAATTCCTCATCCATAATAGCTCAGATTACTTGCATCAAGCAACATGGAATATATAGAAGGAAACATTTGATAAATATTTGTTGACTGATATCCAAAACTATAGTATATAATTGCTACAAATAACTGGCACATAAGGAAATCAATCACTGACCTCAAACTATATTTATAACACATCAATTATGTGCCAGACAGTATAAATGTATGCATTTTCCCCAAGCACTTGTGATTTATAAAATGTCTTAAGACATCTTATCTTCATTTTAATTGGGAGGGCAAAAAATTTAAACACATGGCCACAAAATTTTTCAACTTCCATTAATCACTATTAATAATTCATGTCACAAAACACCACTTCTTGTCACCACCACTATATGTCTCCCATTCCTTTTATCAGCACAGTAGTTATGATCAATACCTACCATGCACAGTAGATCAGTTAACAATACCTTGTAGTTCTTACATATTTATAGCACTTTTTCTGCCAGATCCCTGAGCAACATTATTCTTCCCAGCCACAAATGCAAACCAAAGTGTTTTGATGATTAAGAAACCATTAAAAACTATCATGTTTCCCAAATGTGCTTTCATAAATGCTACAACACATTGTACTAGATGCTAAATTACCAACAAGTCATCATGTTATTACAGTGCAACTAGAAATTGTAAGAGCATGTTGACCCAAAAATAGCCAATAAAGGCTTCCGTGGCCTTATGCTGCCCATGCATTGGCTCATTTTACATCGTTGGACATGCTTGAGCAGTTACAGAATTCTTCAGGTAGAGCAATGGCCATGGTTATGTTTATAGACTCTATTTTTTAACTTATACCAAAAACGGGGACCAGTTTTATTTCATAAAACTTAAGACTCTTTAGCTTAGAAATGCAAAAGTCTCATAGTACTCTGAATCAGTGAAAATGACAAGTGGTGTTTCACACCTGAGGATGTGCTGTGCTTATTCCCACCAGGTGACTAACCTAAACCATAGACATAAATCACACTTTCCATTGGTATTTCCTAAGGAGATACTGAGGAGTATTTTTCTCTTTCATTAACTGGTTATGCACAAAATACCTCAGAATGCTAGTAATATAAACAATCATGCCAAATTAATGTTTTGTGCTGCCCTGATAAAAGTTTCATTTCATGTTTCAGTTTGGATAAATAAACCACTACAACCAAACAGTGCTTCTAACACATGACTGTATATGATGTTTACTGACTTTTATTTTTTTGGCAAAAAGTGATACAACTTTAAAATGCCAAACTATATTGAATCCTGGGCCTTGTGTAAGCTAGCAACAAAGGCAAAACATAAGTCCTTATTGTGCTGAATTAACACAGAATACATTTTTTAGCCACAAAATAAATGTGCAGGCTAAAACTCATAGTGAGAGTTCTGTCTGACTGAAAAGCAGGTCCAGGCTCCTTGCACATACTTGAATGTTGGCTTTGCTAACAAAGATCTGAATAAGGCTGTACTCTTGGTACTCCAGGTAAAACACAAAATATGTTTCAGTATAAAGCATGAAACTATAGTCATTGTCTATAAAATATGCCTACGGTTCAATATTCCAACTGCCTTTCAAGTTTCATTGAAAACATATGTATATTCTCTCCTGGTTATCTTCTCAAAACAGATCTACTTCATTTTAATCAATGTACCATGTCATTACCATCATCTAAGTGTATTTAGCAGAGCATCTGTGAATCACTCTACAAGTAAGATTCAGTTAAAAACAAACCCAACTGTGAACTAATCTGCAAATTGTTGTTGCAACTTATCCCTTTAGTTTCCAATACAATCTCCTAATAAAGTGACATTACTTAAAATTGCTAGCAAATATGAACAGACTTGGAAACCTAGTAATCAGCAGGCTAACAGGTGTTGAAATCCCAAAAGAGAGAAGAGAAATATTAGGTAATCACTTTATGCCTGACACCTCATGCAGCTTTAACATCCACAATTCTAATCAGCGTAACTGAAATTCAAAATGATCCATGCCACTGGTTTCTTTTCTTTATTGTTTAGCAAAGGTATAATTTCTTGTATTCCATCCATATGGTTACTAATGGATCAATTCCAACTTACAAATTATTTTACTAAGTCCGATATACAATTTATTTCGTTGACTCATTTTCCAGTTATCTGTGTGACATCTCTCACCAATTAAAATAAATATTAACAAATATATTATTTCCTTCCAAATTGATCAGCTATATTCCTGAAAATAAAGTTTTCTGTCTTTCACATTACACGTAAGATGATATCTAAGGAGCCACAAAGCAGTTTTAGCAATCATATTTTTAATGCATTCTTTGTGTTTGCAACAAAGTAAATCTCACGAAATGATGGAAGGGCGTGGGCCGTTGAGAAAGGAGGGGGAGGGGTCCGGGTACCCATAACTTGGGCAATTTCCCACCCAGGACCCGTATGCCCTTGGCAACAGCATCTAACCCTCACCGGCTCACAAACACTTGCAATGCCGCCCAGCTACCTGCCTTCAGAGGTGCTGCAGGTCGCTCCTCACACAGAAAAACGCCAGGCGTCTTCCAGTTCCTCAGAGCGTGAACACAATACCTTCCAGAAACCACAGCGCTGACACGGGTGCCAGGTATCTAACCTACAGATTACTGGTCCTGCTCCCCACCCTGGCCTTGCTGGGTGGCAACCCCGCTGCCTCTCCATTTAGTTACAGGTGTAACTACACCTGCCAGAGACACGGTCCTTGTGCTCAAAACCCAAACGAACTTCAGAAGCGCCTCAAAAAGCCTTGGTCACCAGCACAGAAAAACGAGCTCACTTTCCAGAGATTTGGGGGG
>JAAGEH010000392.1:11458173-11487245 GCA_011751065.1 Lasiurus cinereus
AGAGAGAGAGAGAGAGAGAGAGAGAGAGAGAGAGAGAGAGAAGGTGTCACCCACCGCCTCTGCAAAATCACAGCCGAGGAGTCCGCGGCCGGAGCTGCCGGCGCGGGGGCAGGACCGGCCCCGCTGTCGCGCCGGGAGGAGGCTGAGCCCCGCCGGGAACTTTGCCGCCGCGGTGCCGGCCTCAGCGCCGGCGGCGGGCGGAGGGCTCCTGGGCGCGGGGAGGCGTCTCCCGGAGAGGACGCGCCCCGCGGGGACTCGGGTGCAGCCGGCGGCGCCCTCTCCCAGCGGCGGGCGGACCCCCAGCCCCGCGCCCGCCGGCCCCTCCCGGCTGCGGGCGCGCCGGCCTTACCTGCCCCCAGCGGCCGCAGCGGGCGCGGGGCCCGAGCCGCTCGGGCGGCGGCGCCTGGGAGGGCGGGAGGGAGGCGGTGGCGGAGGAGGAGTCGGTCGAGAAGCGGGCTGGCGGCGGGCGGCTTTGTTTCCACTGCGCCGAGCTGCCGACCCTGCGTCACCATGGCAACCGCCGGGGGCCCCGGGCCCGGGGGGGGCCCTGGGACACTCAGGGTCCTGGACCCTCCAGGCCGCCGCCGCCGGCACCCGCTTTTCTCCTCGCAGTCTGGTTGCTCCAAGGGGACACGGACCCTCAAGGAGCCGCCACCACCACAAACACACCCAGTAGCCCTCGCCAAATCGCCTCTCTCCCCAGCAAGATGGGACGGGGAGAAGGAGAAGAGCAGCCCAGAGCCAGTTATTTCCATCCCAGTAGGCACACCCTTTGATTTCCCACGCGGGACATTCCACCCCACCCCCACCCCAGCACACCTTTCTTCTACGGAGCTGATGCCTCAAATTCACTGGAGATTAAAGAAAAGGCAGTACAAACTAATAAAGTGTTGAGCAACTGGTACTTGGCGCTTCTGTTGCCGCAACAACGTTCCTCCTCCCCTTCTTCTCCTCTTCCTCCCCCTTCTCCTCCTCCTCTTCCTCTGCCTCTGCCTCCTCACCCTCCTTCTCCACCTCCTCCTCCTCCCCCTCTTCCTCCTCTCCCTCTTCCTCCTCCTCCTCCTCCTCCTTGAGAAGGAGGCTGGCTTGTTTTATTTGTTTATTTATTCACTTGTTTGTTTAGTAAACAGAGGATACACTTGTCACCTCACTGGCTAAAGCACAACTTTGGGCTGCGTTGTGAATCTGCCACTGCTCAGCTACTGGCTGTGACTGCTAAGCATCTACCAGGAGCTCTGGCTTACTCTGTGCCAAAGACCAGCTGTGTACTGCAGGTCCTGGTGCTCGGGAGAAGAGGGGGACAAGGCTAACCTTGGCACATGCTAGGCATCCCCTCCTAAGGAAATTCTTGGAGAGGGAGGGAAAAGTACTAGCAGACCCACAATGATGTTTCCTCTAAAGGACATAGCTAGAGGACAGCTACCATGGGGTGAGTGAGTCATCGCCCCATATTCCGTCTTCCTGAAAGGTTCGTTACTGAATCCAAAACTTATAGGGTCTTCATTTAGACGCTGGGGAGCACAGCGTTTATTTTCTGGCATTTGTGAATCACCAAAGGAATGTCAAAAAAATTACAATAAAACTCCAGGATAGTTGATGTTTTCTGGTTTTGCTACCTGTCTGAGAAGCCAGAACAATGTTATTACCAATTGAAGCCACATATATTAAATAATGAAAATATTTAGGTCCTTTTGAGAGTGGAGAATAGAAACAGCTTGTTTCTCAGAAGGTTGGCCACTTTTCTGTGATTGGGAACTTTGGTACCTCCAGGTGAAGTTGAAACACAAAGTATTGCCCACAGGCTGTTAGGCAGTTTGGCAGTATTTGTCAAAATTTTAAATATATATTCCTTTTACCAGCTATTTTCAATCTTTCTCAGTTCTTCTCAGTCCTTAGAAATCTTTCAAGCAGAATACACAAGTGCGCTATGAGAGATGCGCAAGGATGTGCAGGGCAGGAGGTTGTAACAGCACAAAATTGAAACAACTTGTTAGTTCCTCAGCAATGATGTGGTTAAATAAATTTGGCACATTCATACCATAAAATACTCTGCAGCCATTAAAAAGAATAAAATGTAGCCCAGCCAGCATGGCTCAGTGTTTGAGTTCCAACCTATGAACCAGGAGTTCACGGTTCAATTACCCGTTAGGGCACATGCCCAGGTTGTGAGCTTGATTCCCAGTGTGCGCATGTAAGAAGCAACTGATCAATGATTCTCTCTCATCATTGATATTTCTATCTCTCTCATTCCCTCTCCCTTTCTCTCTGAAATCAATAAAATGTGTTTTAAAATATAATAAACTCAACGTGGATACCCCAGGCGGTCACTCTCCCTGGGCTCTATTCAGGTGCCACAGGGGAGCATAGGGCTCTGCCCCATGATGTACAGTCCCTTTCCACAACATTGGAGAGAAAGCCAGGCCTTGAGTCTGCCCCTGTATATTCCTTCAACTTCTCAGAGTTCTGCGGACAACGACTGAGGAGACAAACTATGCAGAAACATCTAGTAAAAAGAAATAAAACTTAAAAAATAAAAGTAAATAAAAAACCATAATAAAATGTATAAAACACATAGAAAGAGATTGATTTCATTTAAATAAAAGAGGGGTTCCAGAGCCCTAGCCAGTTTTTCCCAGGGTTATTTTGTTTGCCTGAGGACTAAAAGCTTGTGGGTTGGGTCAAGTCAAGGACACATACCTGAGATGCAGGCCTGATTCCTGGCCACTGGTCACTGTGTGTGGGAGGCTCCAATAGATGTGTCTCTCTTGCATCGATTATTCTCTCTCTATGTCTCTCCCCCTTCCTTCCACTCTTTCTTTAAAAATCAATGGGAAAAATATCTCTGGTGAGGATTAACAAACAAAGGAACAAAAAAAAGCAGAGGCTGCAGAATAATATGTATGGTGTAATCCATTTCCATACAAGAAAATCCTAGATAAAATAGAAACATAGACATAGATAAAGGTCTGGGAGATGCATACCTAATCATTCACAGTGGTTATCTCTGAAACTAGAATAAGAATAGAAGGAACTATTACTTGTTACTATACATAATCCAGAATTGTTTGGTCTGTCTGATTTTTTTTTTCTTTTCAATAAGCAGGTATTAGTAGTTTTTTCAAGGAAGAATCAGAAACAATGGACCTTAACAAATGTTTGTCAACTGCTTGGTTGAGCACTAAATACAGAACAGCAAGTAGAGTTGTCCAGTCCTGCCCTCAGATGCTGAAAACTTGGAGAGTCCACATTAGGTCCACACATAGTAAAATCCTTAGTGATTATTCTGTGAGGTAGGCATTCCTGTAGACATTCACTTTTCCCAAGGAGTTTTAGTTCCAAATAAAGTCAACCCCATTCTAGCTCTTAGACAAAATTACAAGATTGTAAGGAAACCATCCTTCTAAAATTTGTCACCTTTCCTGCCAAAATATATAATTTGAAGAGGTTAAGTGGCAGTCATTAATTCAATTAGTTAATTTGGAAGTAATAGTGCTAGAACTGAGGTATAATTATATGGATGCATGACTAGCCTTTCCTATTCTCACCACGCTTAAAATATGTAAAATAAAGAATTTACTTTCCTAAAAAGACCTATAAGGGCACTGTCCAATTTAGTAGCCACTAAAAAAGGTAGCTATTGAGCACTTAAAATAAGGCCAAAGTGACATTTTCAGGAAGTGAAAAATATTGGAACAATAGCCCCTCTGAAAGTATAATATCTCATTAATAATGTTTATATTGATTATGTGTTGAAATCATATTTTAACATTATGGGTTAAATAAAATATATTATTAAACTGTGACATTTTCACTTTAACATTATTACTAGAAAATTTTTAATTAGCAAACCAAGATGGCGGCATAGATGAACACCTAAACTGCTGCCTCACACAGCAATTTAAAAACCACAGCTAAAAGACAGAACGGACATCATCCAGAACCACAGGAAAGTTGGCTGAGTGGAAATTCTACAACTAGAAGGAAAGAGAGGGGCTCACAGAGACTCAGAAGAGCTGCAAAAAGCTGAGGAACAGAGAGACACACACATAGAGAGGACTGGCAGCAGAGTGCCTGGCTGGCTTCCTCTACCAGGAGGGAGACAGAAACTCCCAATTGCACTGAACGCCAGTTCCAGGTGAGACTCATATGGGGGGAGTCTGGACTGTTGTGAAAAGGGAGGAGTGCACAGAAACTTAGGGGAGCCAAGAAAGGCAGAGGTCTGGAGGCACACAAGCATGAGTGTGCACACAGAGGGCTGACTGCTGATTGTGCCTCTGGCTTTCTCTAGCGAGAGGAAGACAGAACCTCCCAACTGCACTGAAATCCAGCTCCAACTACACTAAACCCCAGTTTTGGGAGAGACCTGGGGACCCAGACTCGTACAGATCCCCAGAGAGCATGGAAATTCAGGGGGGCTAGAAAGGCAGAGGTCTGGAGGCATGCAAGCGTGAGTGTGCAGAGAGGGCTGCAGTGATTACCTAGGGACACTGAGACCCATGGGATACTTAGGGTAGGCTGACAGGAAACCAACGCTGTCTGCTCAGCCCTGAGACTCCACCCCATCCAAGCTTAGCACAGAGGCTTTTGCAATTGTGCAAGTCTTGTATCATAAGGCTGACTCCAGCACAGAAGTTCTCCTAGCATTGACACAACTGATCCTCACAACCAATTGGCTTGGAGGTCAATTCCCCCCAATGATACCAACAACAATTAAGACTTAAATACAACAAGGCTGTACACACAGTACGCAAAGGGGTGCACCAAGAGAGTCCCCTCAGGTAACTGGGGAGGTGGAGCTTCTGGGCCATATAAGACACCTAGCACACAAAGCTACTCTGCCAACTCAGGGAAGCAGCGAAAATGCAGAGACAAGCTGAAACCGGTTTGGCTCAGTGGATAGAGCATCAGCCTGCAGACTGAAAAGTCCCAGGTTTGATTCCAGTCAAGGGCATATACCTTGGTTGTGGGCACATCCCCAGTAGGTGGTGTGCAGGAGGAAGCTGATTGATGTTTCTCTCTCATTCATGTTTCTAACTCTCTATCCCACTCCCTTCCTCTCTGTAAAAAATCAATAAAATATATTAATAAAAAAAAGAAAAAGAAAATGCAGAGACAAAGGAACAACAGATCACAAACAAAAGAAATGGAGGAAAACAAATGACTGGATATCGAGTTCAAAGCCACAGTTATAAGGTTTTTCAAGAATTTCCGAGAAGAGATGGATAAATTTAGTGAGACCCAAGAGGAGGCGAAAAAGGACCAACTAGAGATGAAAAACGACCAACTGGAAATTAAACATACACTGACTGAAATAAAAAATATTATACAGAGACCTAACAGTAGACTAGAGGAATTCAAGAATCAAGTCAAAGATTTGAAATACAAAGAAGCAGAAAACACTCAACTGGAAAAGAAAAAAGAATCCAAAGATTTGAAGATAGTGTAAGGAGCTTCTGGGACAACTTCAAGGGTACCAACATCAGAATTATGGGGATACCGGAAGAAGAGAAAGAGAAAGATACTGAAAACCTATTTGAAAAAATAATGACAGAAAACTTCCCCCATCTGGTGGAAGAAATAGACTAACAAGTCCAGGAAGTGCACAGAATCCCAAACAAAAAGAATCCAAAGAGGACCACTCCAAGACACATCATAATTAAAATGCCAAGAGCAAAAGACAAAGAGAGAATATTAAAGCAGCAAGAGAAAAACAGGTAATTACCTACAAGGGAGCACCCATACAATTGTCAGCTGATTTCTCAACAGAAACTATGCAGGCCAGACAGGAGTGGCAAGAAATATTCAAAGTAATGAATAGCAAGAACCTACAACCAAGATTACTCTGGTTGTAAAGCTATCATTCAGAATTGAAGGTCAGATAAAGAGCTTCACAGACCACCATCTTACACCAAATACAAAAATAAACTCAAAATGGATACAGGACTTAAACATTAGAAGGGAAACCATAAAAATACTAGAGGAATCCACAGGCAGCACAATCTCAGATATATGCCGAAAGAACTTCTTCACTGATACTGCTCCAAAGGCAATGGAAGCTAAAGAAAAAATAAACAAATGGGACTACATCAAAATAAAAAGCTTTTGCACAGCAAAAGAAACCATCAACAAAACAACAAGAAAGATCAATGCATGGGAGAACATATTTGCAAATGTTATCACTGATAAAGGTTTAATCTCCAAAATCTACAACCAACTTATACAACTTAATAAAAGGAAGATGAAGGATCCAATAAAAAAATGGGCAATGGACCTAAATAGAACCTTTTCAAAAGACGACAGAAGGAAAGCCAAGAGACACATGAAAACATGTTCAAAGTCATTAATCATCCGAGAGATGCAAATCAAAACGACAATGCGATACCATCTTACACCTGTCAGAATGGCAATCATCAACAAATCAACAAACGACAAGTGTTGGCGAGGATGCGGAGAAAAAGGAACCCTTGTGCACTGTTGGTGGGAATGCAGACTGGTGCAGCCACTGTGGAGAACAGTATGGAGTTTCCTCAAAAAACTAAAAATGGATCTCCCATTTGACCCTGTAATCCCACTCTTAGGAATTTATCCTAAGAAATTACAAACACCAATCAGAAAGGATTTATGCACCCCTATGTTCATAGCCGCACAATTTACAATAGCCACAATTTGGAAACAGCCTAGGTGCCCGTCAGCAGATGAGTGGATCAGAAAACTGTGGTACATCTACACAATGGAATTCTATGCTGCCATTAAAAAGAAGGAATTCTTACCATTTGCAGCAACCTGTTTGGAACTGGAGAGCCTTATGCTTAGTGAAATAAGCCAGTCAATGAAGGAGAAGCATCACATGATCGCACTCATTGGAGGATAATAAAGAACATTATAAACTGATGAACAAAAGGATAGATACAGAGACAGTAAAGCTTCAAACAGACTGTGAAATTACAGCAGGATGATTAAAGTTAGGTGAGGTAAATAAGAGATCAATCAAAGGACTTGTATCTATGCATATAATCATAACCAATGAACATAGACACTGGGGGGTTGGGGTATGCCTGGGAGGGAGGGGGGCAATGGGAAGATATGTATAAAAAATTAATAAAAAAAAAAAAGAGCTTCACAGATAAGAAAAAGCTAAGGGAGTTCATCACCACCAAACCAGGATTATATGAAATGCTGAAAGGTACTCTTTAAGAAGAGGAAGAAGAAGAAAAAGGTAAAGATAAAAATTATGAACAACAAATACATATCTATCAACAAGTGAATCTAAAAATCTAGTGAATTAAAAATCGAATGAACAGAATAAACTGATAAATATAATAGAATCAGAAGCACAGAAAGGGAGTGGACTGATAATTCTCAGGAGGAAAGGGGTGATGGGGTTGCAAAGAGAGACTGGACAAAAATCATACACCTATGGATGAGGACAATGTGGGGGGAGGGGTTAAGTGCAGAGGGAGGGGTGGGAGCCAGTTGGAGGGGAGCTATGGGGGAGGGCGGGAGGGGAGGAACAATTGTAATAGTCTGAACAATAAAGATTTATTAAATAAAAAAAAGAAAAGAATTTTTTAAATTAATTATTAGCTCCATTTTAGAATTGGTGTTTACACTAAAATATCATTAGGAAATCCAAAGTTAGCCATTTTATAAATATATTTTTAATGATTTCAGAGAGGAAGGGAGAGAGAGAGAGAGAATCATTGTTCAGCTGCCTCCTGCATGCCCCATAGTGAGGATTTGAGTTCACAACCCCAATATATGCCCTGACCAGGAATCAAACCATAATCTCCTGATTCATAGGTTGACCATTAAGCCACTGCAGCCGAGCAAAAGTTAGATATTTTTAACTTTTAGTTAAAACAAAATATAATTATCTCATTAATGCTCTCCAACTTATAGATATGCCATAATATAGCAATTTATGTTAAGTAATTTCAAGTTATTAGAGAACTGTTATATACAAACATTTGTTCATAGTTTAGGAAGATTTTACCACAAATTGTGAAGTTATATTACCTGATCCTGAGTCCCAACTCTGCTATTTATCAGCGACCTGACCTAGGCAAACAGTTTACTACATCTGATAAAATTTCTACATCTGTAAAATGGGGGTCATAATGGTGCATACCTTCTTGCACTGTTGTGAGAGTGAGATCAATGAGTGCATGAAAAACTAATTACAATGCCTGATCACATACAATGCTGAACAAATTTTAGCTATTATTATAATTATTATTACTACTATTATTCCACTTTGTCATATCTGCACATTCTATTAACCTTCAATTTAGGTTAGTCTATATTTCTAAAAATTCTTTCATCTTCCTTCAAATAAACTGATTGGATCTGTGACTGAACTGTCAAAATTTAATTCTCCTCACCACGAATGGATATAAAATAATTATCAAAATCAAAGATATTTTGACTCATTTTTTTAAAAATATATTTTATTGATTTTTCACAGAGAGGAAGGGAAAGGGATAGAAAGTCAGAAACATCAATGAGAGAGACATCGATCAGCCGCCTCCTGCACACACCCCACACTGGAGATGTGCCCGCAAGCAAGGTACATGCCCCCGACTGGAATCGAACTCAGGACCTTTCAGTACGCAGGCCGACGCTCTATCCACTGAGTCAAACCGGTCTCGGCAATATTTTGACTCATTTTAAGTTAGCAAAATAAATGAAAAGTTCCAATCACCACATATGCATTCATAATAATTTCATTTTGATAAATATTAAAATTTCCAGGTTTAACAAAATGCAACAAATATCTAAAGTGGTTTACATTCTGTTTATTATCACCAAAACCCTATTGTGTAAAATAAAGAAGCTATTCCTACTACAGCGTTTGTATATAAAGTTTCTTGTTCTGTAATTTGGAATTTATCTATCCAAGTTCTTACTTTTTCTCAATTACAAATCATAATAGCTAATACTTATTATACACTGTATCCAAGGTCACAGTTATTTAGGAGCAGAATTATTACACTCTTAACCACTGCAACTAAGAAATATCTTAATTGAAAGCTTGAGTTCAAATACATTTTATCCCATTAAACCACGAATTTTGGAACAGGCAGAGAAAAAAGCAAACTTCAATGTTCTCTCATTACCATCTCATTAAGCAACAACTCCTTCGACCCTTGCCTTCTAGTCATGTTCAGACATTGTTTAATGAGGTGATAACAACACATTCAACACACATGAAAAAAGTACTTCTGTTATCTGTCTTAAAATCGGTTTTCTTCATGGACAATTTTAAAATTTGATTGAAAAAACCCAGCTCCTGCCATTCAGAAGGATTAAAAAAGAAAAACACCCTGCTGAGTCTATAGAAGCTTAAAATTCAGAACTCACAAACTCTTCTCTGCCCATTGCTCCTCCTCCCTCACCCAGGGCAGTAGGCAAATCTGTTCCAAAAGGCAAATATTGACCATTATATCCTTGCAAATAGAGAAAAAACGTGCTCCTTTATATGCTCCTCCTAAGCAATATAAAGAGCCTGGCTCAGAGAAGGTATATTTGTCCCTTGGACTAAAAAACCTGTGGCCATACAGGAGAGTTTAAATCATATGTGTTTTAAAATCTCCAAGAGATGCCCAATTAACATCATCCTTAATCTCTTAGAGAAATAAAAGATCCAGCCAAATGACAGGAATTTCACCTAACTTGAAATGAGTCCTGTGTTGGTTTACAATAGACTACAGCCTTAGCAATCTATATATCCTATCTCATAAAAAAGTAATATGCAAATTAACCATCACTCTGCTACACCCACAAGCCACATCCACCAGCCAATCAGGAACAAGTATGAAAATTAACCCAATCAAGATGGCTGTGGCCATGGAGCAAGCAGGAGGCTTGGGTTTCCCCAGCAATGGAGGAAGCCAAGCTTTTTGCACACACTGACAGGCCCAGGTCTCCACTCAAAGCTACAAAGTTTCAATTAGAGAAGATAAATAAATCCCAACAAAAATGGCTGGGTCCATGGAGCTGAAGAGAGCAGGTAGCTTGAGTTGCCCCCAGAAATGGAGGAAGCCAAGCTTTCTTCATATTCTGGCAGGCCCAGGCCTCCACTCCAGGCTACAAAGTTTCAATTGTAAAAGATAAATAAATCTCAGATTCCAGGGCCTCTGTTTTGGTCACTGAGGAACATGGCTGGCCTGCAAACCACCACAGGCCTTGCCCAGGCTTCCCCATACCCCAAGGAAATCACCACCTTAATTCAGGACACCCTTCAGGGCAAACCAGCTGGCCCTCACCTGTGCACCAGGCCTCTTCTCTATCGAATAATCCTATTTAATAAAAGAGCAATATGCAAATTGACCATCACTCCAACACACAAGATGGCCGCCCCCATGTGGACACAAGATGGTCACCACAAGATGGCCAGCAGGGGAGGGTTGGGAGGGACCAAGTCTTCAAAGGAGGGCATTTGGGGGTGATCAAGCCTTCAGGGGAGGGCAGTTAGGGTGACCAGGCTAGCAGAGGAGAAAAGTTGGGGGCAACTGGGCTTGTACGAAAGGACAGTTGTGGGGATCAGGCCTGCATGGGAGAGCAGTTGGGGGGGGACTAGGCCTGCAGGGGAGGGCAATTAGGGATGACCAGGCCTGCAGGGGAGGGCAGTTAGGAGCAAACAGGGTGGCAGGGGAGCAATTAGGCATCAATCAGGCTTGCAGGGGAGTGGTTAGGGGGTAATCAGGCTGGCAGGCAAAAGCAGTTAGGGGCAATCAGGAATGCAGGCAGGCGAAGAGTGGGAGCCAACAGTCCTGGACTGTGAGAGGAATGTCCTTCCGTGATGGGGCCTAAATGGGTAGTCAGATATCACTCCAGTGATCCCAGATTGGAGAGGGTGCAGGCTGGGCTGAGGTACACATCTTCCCCCACTGCACAACTTTTATGCAGCGGTCCTCTAGTATAAATATAAAACCCTAATATGCAAATAGACTGAATGGCAGAACAACCAAACAACCAGTTGCTATGACATGCGCTCACCACCAGGGGGCACACATAGAACATGATGGGCATTGGCAGCAGGTGGCAGAGCATGGAACATGGTGGGCATTGGCCATGATGGGATGGTGGAGCAGGTGAGCTGAAGTGCCAGACCCAAGGCAGGGCGTCGGTTGCTGTCATCGGGGTGAGCATCTGGTAGTTATGAAAATTCTTTATTTTCTCATGACATAGTCCCACCAGGCACTCACACCTGCTACTAGGTAAGCGTCAGCCCCGATTACTTGGTGCCATCAGCAGGTGCAAGCAGCAGCTGCCATCCTTGATCACCCCTCAGGGTTTCTTCACCTCCCCCTGCTCCTGAGGGGTGATTGGGGTGGCAGTCATCTCTTGCACCTGCTGCCAGTGATGAACCCGTTCGCACCCACTACTGGTGCTGGCCCAAATCGCTCCACACAGCAGCGGGTGTGAATAGGGCCAGCACTGTCAGTGAGTGGCAGAGGCAGCGATGGTAGTGGGGCTGCAGGCAGACAGGGGACCAAGGGTCGTGGTGGGAGGGGCCATGCAGGGATGCAGAGGATGGGCCAAGACCCAACGTTGTGCCCACCACAGCCTTGTGGCCCAGTTTCTTTCAAGGTGAACAAATTCATGCACTGAGCCCCTACTCCTATTTAATAAAAGCCTAATGTGCAAATTGACTGAACAGCAGAATGACCAGTCACTATGACACACACTGACCACTAAGGAGCAGATGCTCAATGCAGGAGCTGTGTCCTGTGGTCAGTGCACTCCCATAGGGGGAGCACCACTCAGCCAGAAGCTGGGCTCACAGCTGGTGAGTGCAGTGGCAGTGGCAGGAGCCTCTCCCGCTTCCATGGCAATGCTAAGGAGCAGTGAACCAAGCAGCAAGGAGCAGCGAGCAGGCAGACAATAAAGAGCGAGGGGTCCTGGACTGCAAGAAGATGTCCAACTGACAATTTAGGCCTGGTCCCCACAGGGAATGGGCCTAAATTGGCAGGCAGACATCCCCCAAGGGGTCCTGGACTGTGAGAATATGCAGGTTGGGCTAAGAGACACCCCCCCCCGTGCACAAATTTTGTGCACCGGGCCTCTAGTAAAGAAATATAAATACATCCCACTTTCTTAACAATGCTAAATCCTATATAATAAAACCTTAATATGCAGACCAACTGAATGGGGGCACAACTGGTTGCTATGACGCACACTGACCACCAGAGGGCAGATGCTCAATGCAGGAGCTGCCCATGGTAGAGGTCAGTGAGCAGGCAGCACCAAGCCACCAACCAAGGTGGGTGCCAGTGAAGGCCCCCTGATTGCCACACCTGCTGGGCACCCCACAGATTAGCCCTGATTGCCAGCCAGACCTAGGGACCCTACCCATGCACAAATTTCGTGCACCAGGCCTCTAGTAGTTTTATAATTACTTATAAGACTGCGATCTATTCCACAAAGATAAGAATTTTGAAATTTCCTTACTACTTAACCAAGTGTTACAAAAAAATATTGTCAATAATTGGAGGTGACCATATATTTCGACCAAAGAGCTATCTGACATATCAGTCAGTATCAAGTTGTGCAAGTTAGAGAAATGTATCTTCTAAGAATCCTGGGGAACACAGCCAAAAGGAGATAGGATTGAGAAGGACTGTCTTATCCATCATTTTTTATCTGCATGTATTAACTGTCATCCCACTTAAAAATATGTACACATTATTTGCCAATGAGGTAAGTGGCAGGGAAACAGAGAATTAAAAAATAAATACATCAAAAGCTCGCTATGGAGAGATCCAACATGATATCTCAGACAAAAGTGTAATTTAATATTGAACTGATCACAGTAAACTTTTGATGTACTTTAATCTGGCTTAACTAAACTTTATTTTAAATAAATTACCTTTTGGCTGTGCTCAAACTGCTGTATTCAGAGAGTGAATGTCAAGATGCTGCTTCCTTTTGTTGGGTCATTAATTAGAGGCTCTCATCTCTTTCTGGGGTTCCCTGGCATCAACCCTTCTCCACACTCACAGCTTTTCTCATTTCAGTAGCAAACATGTGTCAGAATATTAACTAGTTCCAATATTATCTGTTTTAAATTCATAGTTTATTTACTCATTGATTCCTGACACAGCTGCAAATGAGCTCTTAGCAAAATGGAAATCACTTGTTTCTAGTTTTCTCATCTATAAAATGAGGGTATTGAAGCCTGCCCTTTTCCCCAGGATTTCATAAGTCTGAATTCAATTGTTTTGTAAAGCCCATTGATCAAAGGTTCCATGTGATACTAATGCCATTATACTATTGGAGTAAGAGACTAGATGAGGTATAAAAGGAAACTGTATGCTCTACACTTCATTATCATAGTAAAACTATTTTAAAGGCTCTCTTTGTGACTAGATCTTTTGAACATTATAAATGAAGAATTGCACATCATCAAAGGCAAGCCAAGGGTATTTCGACCACATGCCACATGGGTTCTTCATGGATGAGGTACACAATGGTCAAAGGAAAGACACGTGATAGCATGTCCACTGACACCTTACCATCACTTTGAGAGCATACTTTGCTTTGCTAGATAGGCACAGGTCACAGGAAATACCCAGACGTGGCCTTGTTAACTGTAGCCAGATATGGCAGATTTAGGCAAGAGTGGAGATCTGAAACAAGCTCTGCTCAGTGAGATGGAGAAGACTCTAGGCAAAAGGCAGGTAGAATTGACAGATGAAACACGGGATGTGTAATATTTGGGAATTACAGACATTAAAATGTATTATTCCTTGTGTTTTTTTGAGAATTCAAATTTAATTGGGCATTCTCTGTTTTTATTTGCTAAATCAGTCAACCCTAGGCAGAGAGCACTGAAAGAATTTCAACAGGTGCAGCTTCAAGAAAGAACCTATTCTGGTGGGCAAAACAGTATCTGTAGTCTGTGGGAAACCAAACATTGTTCTCACTAAATGGATGTAAACAGGAAACCAGAAGGCTGGTCAACCTTAATTGCTCTGAAAGGTCAGAGCTAATCACTCACTGTTTAGTTGAAACATTGTTAGCTAAAGCAGCCTTTACCTGTTTGTTTCATGTTAATTTCTGTTATTGTAATTTCCTGCCTAAAGGTTATGGGTGTGTCCCGAAGCCTTAATAAAAAGGAGAAAAAGGCCAGAGCAAGTGGTAGTCCTTTTCATTAGAGCAGCGGTTCTCAACCTGTGGGTCACGACCCCTTTGGGGGTCGCCTAAGACCATCAGAAAACATAGATATTTACATTTCGATTCACAACAGTAGCAAAATTACTGTTAGGAAGTAGCAACGAAAATAATTTTATGGTTGGGGGTCTCCACAACATGGGGAACTGTATTAAAGGGTTGCAGCATTAGGAAAGTTGAGAACCATTGCACTAGAGGAAGGCTCCCGCCTGGCCCCCCAATATCGCCAAATTAATATTTTCTAGTCTCTCTTTTCATTTGCGTGCGGCCTCCTTCAGAACCCGAACCCTGAACCGGGAACCCTGAACTACTCAGGACGTGGAAAGAGGTTCCCACAGTAGTCAATGTGATCTTAGCCAATGGCTAAAAGTAGTAGTGAAGGTATGTGGTCAATGAAGGGAGCGAGAGCAGATATGGGGAAGCTTGGGGAGATGAAAAGCACAGTCATTAGATTTGAACACAAGATCAACCCACCCTAACAAAATGTTGGGTCCCAAAACATTGGATAGAATCCCAAAACATTGTTTCTGCCTTCATACCATCCACAAAACCAAACCCTCCAGTCAGTAATACCTCACTTTATATCTCCCCAGAGGCGTTTCAAGTTTCCCAAAAGGCAGATAGGGTCTGAAAAATCCACCCCAAGCTTCTAACATGTATCACTACCACAAATGAGTCTATCCCCCAATTGACAATGTTTTGAAGATGATTATCTCTTACAGAGGATGGATTTGAGGTGAGCAAGATAAAAGCAGGGAGAACATCTGTATTCTAATTGGGTAGATCAGGTGAAAGGATTTTTAGTGTTGAGCAGGGGGAATGGTGGCAGTGGAGATGGAGAGAAGTGAAAAATTTAAATAAGTATTTTGGAGAAAGATTGGAAAAGTCTTAGTGAAGGTTTTCCTCTAGGACATAAGGGAGCGGAAAGTGCCAAGCATGTCTCCTCGGTATCTGGGCAACCATAAAGATTCTGTCGGGGGAGGAGCTGGGCCAATTAGGTGATCTCTCCTGAAAGAAGACACTGAGGCCAGATGGTGGAAGTGGATAGAGTTGAGATGTCACAATGCACCACCAGAGATAACTGCCAGGGTGATTTCAGGGCAGGAGGAAGATAAGCAACAGCAGAGCAAAACAGAGACAAGTGTCCCATGGTCCCCCAACGGGTGGCCTCACAGGCTTGCTTTCTCATCTTGAAACACACCAAGGGCGCTTCTGTCTGAGTCGCTGCCTTCTGTTTCCTAACTAGGAATGCTCTCTGACCCCCTCCATTTATCTCCTTTGTGTGTTTCAGCTACCCACTTAAATGTCATCCATTCGAAGAGAAGGTTTCCTGACCACCCAATCTGAAATAGCACCCAGTTTCTCATTCATGATGCTCTTTTATTGTTTTCAAAACACCATCATCTGAACTCATCATTGGTTTACAAGTCCACCACCCCACCTGCTAGAATACAGGCTCCCAGACTGCAAAAATCTGCCTCTTCTTTTCATGCTGATTACCGAGCACTTGGAACAGCACCTGGTGCAATGAGGCCTCGGGAAATGCTGCTGACAGGGGCTCTAGGTAATATTTTTCCCTGTTCCAGGTTCTAGTCCATAGGAAGTGACTATAGCTTGTTTTCTGCCCTTGGCTACTGTACAATAGTCACGCCCTTATCATAACCTTTCCTTTCCCTGATCTCCTTTGAGTGGCTTCTTTTCCTTAGTAGCAGAGGGCTATCCTAGAACATGCATAGGAATCTAAAGCATCATTATAGGTTATAACATATTCATGGGACAAAAATCTAGGGGATATGTCAATGCTTAATAAGAGGAAGAGTCACAAATATTTAAAAATTAGAACAGATATATCAAGATTTTATTCTTATGTGTTGTATTCCTCTCATGCACAATCTCTGCGCAAGGCCGGAGGTGTAGAGATGAGGAGAAGGTAGCTCTACCATAAGGGAAGTCAGTCTGCAGAGGGCAGATAAGACGTCAAACCTCAAAGGGAAGTTAGGGGAGGGTGGCAGTAAGAGGGAGAGATCAACCAAAGGACTTGTATACATGCATATAAGCCTAACCAATGGACACAGACAATAGGGGGGTGAGAGTATGAGTGGAGTGTTTAGAGAGTTAATGGGGGGATAAGGACACATATGTAATACCTTCGTCAATAAAGAAATTTTTTTTTAAAAAAAGAGTTCTTAAACTCGATGGCAGAACAGCTGCAAAGCTCTCCAGGGCAGTCTGCAAAGCATGCACTCTGCAAATCATGCGTTAGGCCCTGAAGGCCACCAAGGTGGTATTTTCCCATTGGCTCTTGAGGCAATGAAGGAAGAAAGGTCATTCCAGGTAGAGGAAACAACAGATGCAAAGCGCTGAGATGCTGAACTAGCAGATCAAGTTCTGGGACTCCACTCTCTGTGGCCAGAATTCAGGGTATTTATCGGATAGGGGCAGGAAATTGTATTGGCACAGTAGCAAGGATCAGATTGTATGGAGCAGTGTAAGGAAAATGTGTTTTCTTTAATAAAATGAAAACCTAGGACAGTACAATCTAGCCTTGGAAAAATGCTTTCCTGATTAACAAGACCTCACAAAGCCTGACTCCATTCCCTCTCAGATTTTCCCACCCACTGGTAACTCTCAATAATAAAGCCTCCAGGACCCTTGTAGCTGAGTAGCTGAGATTTTATTCCCTAGGTGACCATACACAAACACACACACACACACATACATCTTTTCTTCAGACTGCCTTCAAAAGAGCTTAGGAAATATTAAAGCTGTAAGTGATAAATAATAAAGAGTAGTGGAAGTTAAGAGGCCTGCTGGTCCCAGTCCAGGTTCCCATGGAAGGCTATCCAGTGTCGCCAAGACCAGCACCATTGTGTGCCTCCTCAATGACAGCTTGCTGGAGAAAGGCAAAGAGCCAGGGATCCTCCAAAGCTGCCTATTGTGTAGGCTGATGGAGATTGTAGAATCACAAGGAGCTTTAGTTCAGGAAAGACATTCATTAGTGCTACTTGATTTTAATGAAAACAAAACCTGTAGGCTGGGAAGGCACTCTGTCCTTTCAGAAATTCACATTACAGTAAATGAAACCCTGGGTGAACCTTGTCATCTGTGTTCTATCCATTTGCCACTTTCTATCAACTGTATCTTTATATTTACATTTTAAACCCATTCTCCTATGACTTTCGTTTTCATAACCTTAGTAAGGACTTTACTGTATTTGATCTGAAATATCATAATAGCTTCTTAATTGGTCATGTGGTCTCTCCCTACCTTTTTTAGTCATCTCACTCAGTATTACTGACCCCATCTTGCTAAAACACAACTTTAAATACGCTACGCCATGCCCTGATCCTAGGCACTCCGTAACTCCCCCTTGCCTCTGGAATGACAACTTTCCCCAAATCTTTTGCTTTCTGTGAACTGGCACTAACTTACTTTTCTAACTGTAACGCCTACTACATTGTCTTTATACCATAGCTAAACTAAAATATAGTGTCTTTCTGTAGAGACAGGTTTATTCTGCTTGCAGTGCCCTTTCCTCCAACTCTCTTCATGGTCAAATATTACCCACCTTTCAAAGTTCACTCCAAATGCCCACACTTCCATGAAGTAATCTCTCATCCTGTTGACCACATGGAATTTCTCGCACCGGGTATCTATCTCTCATAGCACATAACCTAGTATCTCTCTAGTACAGTGGTTCTCAACCTTCCTAATACCGCGACCCTTTAATACAGCTCCTCATGTGGTGGTGACCCCCAACCATAAAATTATTTCTGTTGCTACTTCAAAACTGTAATTTTGCTACTGTTATGAACTGTAATGTAAATATCTGATATGCAGAATGTATTTTCATTGTTACAAATTGAACATAATTAAAGCATAGTGATTAATCACAAAAACAATATGTAATTATATATTGTAAAATATTTATTTCTAATTACAAATAAATGAAATTTTGTCTTGAATCGTGGTGTAGCATGGGTAACAGTCTTCATATGACAACAGTAAACTACATTGCTACACTTTGCTACACCGATGAGCGGTCTTTTGGTTCCTAAGACCATGGGAAATAGGTGTTTTCCGATGGTCTTAGGTGATCCCTGTGAAAGGGTCGTTCGACCCCCAAAAGGGTCACGACCCACAGGTTGAGAACCACTGCTCTAGTAGAACTTAATTACCTCATATTTTATACTAAGTGGTATTTGCATATCAGAAATAAAAATTCCTAAACCACAAGGTTTGGGGTCTTGCCCTCTATGAGCAGTTTGTTGAATTAATTAGTTCAGTATTTGGTCCCACATAGAACTCCTAGCCCTGATGAACTTACACCTGGGTCATTACCACGGCATTTTGTTTAGCTGTCCAATGAGAGTGCACATCAAAGATTTGTTTTTGTCTTTCTGTTTTGTGTGGAAGGTGGTGGTTGGTAGTTTGGGGTTTGGGATGCAGGCAAGTAGAAGAGATGCCAATTTGCAAAATGTGGCTCTGAAGGCAATTTATTGGGACAAAAGCACAGCTTTGGAGATGCAATCTGAGCTTCCTTCCCTATGTCCCAAATTACTCCTGCAGGTTTCTCTTATTGGAGGTTTTTTTCTCCTTGGACCTTTGCCCTGATTAACAGCCCTGAGCACCCCAGTACTACGGATGCATTTGTTTCATCAGCTTCTACTCCAAAAAGATTTTATAGAATCCGTTTGTTTAATTAACTTTTAATTTGGTTTTGTTTTCTCTTCAAGGACTTTAATTGTAAAACTGGAATGTGTGTGCACAAAATCAGATGGAAAAAATAAAAATAAAAAAATAAAATAAAGTGAGCAAAATCCCAGGAAGAAGAAAGATAGCTTAGTTTAGGGGACATTGGAACAAACAATATCCCAGGTGGTTGTCTTGAGTGTTTTCACATTTATAACAGCAAAATGTTAAATTACTAAGGTACTGTGTCCATTCAGGCTGTTATAAAAAAAAAAAAAATTCCAGAGACTGAGTGTCTTCAACCACAAACATTTATTTCTCACAGTTCTGGAGGCTGGAAAGTTCAAGACGAAGGTACTGGTAGATTCATCTTAGTGAGAACCCAGCTCGAAGTTCAAAGTTCATCTTTTTCTGTGACCTCACCTGGCAGAAGGGGAAGTGATCCCTCTGGGGTCTCTTTTGTAAGAGTATTAATCCCATTCATCAGGGCTCCACCCTCAAGACCTCAGTGCCTCCCAAAGGCTCCACCTCCTAATGCCATCACACTGAGCATTCCGTTTCAAATGCATGACTCTGGGAAGGACATGAACATTCACGCCATAGCATCAGGTAGGATGCTTTCAACTACCAGAAAGGAAATAACTAAGAGCAGCCCTAATAATAGGTGTTTATTTCACAAAACAAGACATCTAGAGGAAGGCAGTTCCTGCAGCTCACAATATCAGCCAAGAACGGGCTCTTGCTTAGTCTCTGCTCTCCTCGCCTTTCCCAATACTTGGCGGTAATTGTCCTTATAACAAAATGGCTGGGATGACTACCAACTTCATGTCTTCACACAACTACATCCAAACCGGAAGAAATGGGATGTAACAAAAGGCCTTTCTCATCATGCTACTCCCTTTAATTAGGAACATTTTCCCCAGATTTCCTCAGCAGCTTAAGTCTTAATGAACTGAGTTGGGTCTCATCTTTGGGTCAATTATTGTCAAAGGGAAATTCTAAAACCATGATTGGTGGAGGCCAAGCACATCATTTCCTAGAACTGGGCATACTGCCCGGTAAAAAAGGAAATGGGGCTCTGATAGTAAGAAAAGGGGGAAATGGTTGTGGGCAGACCACCCACTGTACCCACCAAATGTACTATACCACTCTCCATCTAGATTAATACCAAGAAAGAACTTAATGAGCAGTTCATCAGCATCAACAGGAGTGAATGAAGGGCTTTCCTTTCACAGGCATGGCCCGTTTTGGTGCGCTTTGCTTTACGGTGTTTCACACATATTGCGTTTTTTACAAATTAAAGACAAAACTCTCCACCCACCAAAAGATTATGACTTGCTTTATTGCAATATTCACTTTCTTGCAGTGGTCTGGAATCAAACCCACAATATCTCCAAGGTATACCTGTAGATTAATTCAAACCCAAGCAGATAATAATAATATTAACTTGTTATTATCATCCAAAGAAATGATGATGATCCTGGCTGGTGTGACTCAGTTGGTTGAAAAGTCATTTTATCCACCAAAAGCTTACGGGTTCAATTCCTGGTGTTAGAAATGCTCTCAGTGATGTCGCAGGAGGAGACAAACACTGGGAACTGGATCGGCAAGGCGGTTACCTCTGCGCAGAAGGACGCCTCTGCCGGCTGGAAATCACCGACAGAAGCACACCAACAGGAAGTCCGTTTGGGCTTCATTTCCGGGGGGGGAGGGGGGCATCTGCCCCGCCCCTCACTCTGAACTCTGATCTGATTGGTCAGGCCTCAGAGCTTGGGTTCTCATCCTTGCCCCATTGGCTAATTCAGAGGAAGGGGAAGGTAGGGCAGAGCCTAAGAAGGCGGGAGCTCCTTTCTGTGAGGAAAGCGCCCTGGGTCGCTCTCACCCTGGTCCGGGTGCGTGCCTAGGTGGGGGCACGAGCGGAAGGCAGCTGATCATTGTTTTTTTCCTCTCTCGTTCTCTCTCTCTTCCTTACCCTCTCTCTAAAATTGGTAAGCATATCCTCAGGTGAGGATTTAAACAAGAAAGAAAGAAAGAAAGAAATGATGAAGGCCTGAACCTAAAAGACCAAGACCCTCTTCCTGATTTAAACTGTGGCTTGTTTTATTATCCTGGATATTATTACACACGCTTCCTGGAAACATTTCTCTTAGGTTTACTTAAATTAAGCTGAAAGCCCATCACTGTCTATTCTCTTCATGTTGGCTGCTAAATTAAATAGTGGCTTATGTGTAATAACTGGGTCTGGAGGCTTATCCTGACTTGTGGGGAAGTTTTTCTCACTCTGCCCATCAGCATGAGCTTTTATTCAAACTGAGCCACCCAACCCTGACCACTTCCTGCTAGCCCGACTGCAGCTGTCATTTATCTTCTTTCACGGCTTCACAGCATGCTTCCCCGCTATCCTTACTCTTTTGGATGTTCTTTCTCACCTGAAATTTATTTTATTTACTTTTGTATGGATTGCTCATCCTCTCGTGTCTTGCATCCACTTGTTCTCCGCAATGTTCTTTGATCATGCTGCACTCTAACATTGCCCAGGGATATATAAATCCCCCTAGGGAAACCTGCCAGGCTACAAATCAAATGTAGGACTCCAGATATCAGAGTGCTCTTTGAAGCTGTGCTTCATATTGAGCCATTCAAGAGACAGCGGGGGAAATAAACAGAGCAATTGAGCAATTCAAGAAGAATGACTAAAATGCCAGGGAACAGAAAGGTAAAAAACCCACAAAACTCAGGAAACCTTGAGCCAAACTGAGTGCCAATATTGTAGAGACAGGAGGAGCACAAAACTTGTCTGAGACCTGGTACAGAAGGCCAATTTCAGCAAGGAAGAGGATGGTGCCTGAAAGAAAACTCTGAAGAGGAACAATGATGAGGATTTGATCATTTGCTGACTCACAAGGCTTTTTTTGATACTCTATAACTTTAAGTCATTTTATCAGACTATCAAAATTTGTTCCTGCTTCCCGTCTTTTTCTATCACCTGCTGCTATCCACCCCTTCCTCTTCCTCAGTAGATTTCTCAGTGAGGTAGAAGTGGAATATAGAATACCTAATAGTTTCTCACATAAAATAGAATTGCTCTACTTCAGATAAAAACCTCTCTGCAAATTTAGTTCTCTTGAGACCTTCTGATAATACATAATGAGAATGAAATGGGTACTATTTCACAGACATGCTTGCATATTATTTCACTTTACCTCTCATAAATTCCCAAATCCCCAAGCAATTTTATTTCCTGCTCCTTCGTGTTTTTTTTAACTCTCCTCCACCATCATTTATGCATTTTGACCTATCTCTTCTCCTAGATTCAATAATAATAAAGTTTAAGAAAAACCTGTCTTCCTGGATATCGCAATGGCTCAGACTTTGTCCGTGCCAGCTCTTTTACATCTGGGTGATACGATACAGTGGCGAGTCCCAGACAGAGAGCAGTTGACAGGTTTCTGTGCCAGCTCCCTCCAAGTGTGTCCTTTCCTTCATATGCACAACAGAGGGGTCTAACTAGGAGATCGCACACAAGGATTTCCTCTCTCGCCGGCAGTACGGCCTATAGCTAAGAGGAGAGATTTGGAGGTTCTCTAGTTCTATCCAAAAGATTCTAAAGCATCCTCTTGCAAACCTGGTAACCTTGGGCAAGATTCTTCATCGCCCTGTGTCTACAGTTAGGTTTCCCTAACTATAAAATAGGGAAGATTAAAGTACAAACTTGAGGTTGTTGTGAAGATTGAGAGTTAAGCCCAAGCTGGTTTGGCTCGGTGGATAGAGCATCAGCCCATGGACTGAACTGTTCTGGGTTTGGTTCCAATCAAGGGAACATGCCCAGGTTGTAGGCATGATTTCTAGTAGGGGGCGTGCAGGAGGCAGCCAATCAATGATTCTCTTTCATCATTGAAGTCTCTATCTCTCCCTCTTCCTCCCTCTCTGAAATCAATAAAAATATATTTTTAAAAAATATATATTAAAAAAGTTAACACATGCAAAGTGCTCAGAACAGACCCTGGCAAACACATAAGTAGGTATAGCAGACCAGGGATTCTTTAAAATAAATAAATAAATAAATAAATAAATAAATAAATAACACAGCTTTATTGAAATATAATTCACATACATACAATTCACCCATTTCAAATGTATAATTCTGTATATTTACAGTTGTGTAACTATCACTATAATCAATTTTAGAGCATTTTGTCACTCCCCCAAAAAGGCCCTGTACTCTTTAGCTATAACCTTCCTATCCCCCTCACCCATCCACCCAGCCCTAGGAAACCACAAACCTACTTTCAGTCTTTACAGATTTGCCAATTCTGTATATCTCATATAAATGGATCATAAAATATGTGGTCTTTTGTGATTGGCTTCTTTCATATAGAGTAGTGTTCTCAAGGCTTGTCTATGTTATAACATGTATCAGCACTTCATTCCTTCTTATAACTAAATAATATTGTAGCCCTAGCTGTTTTGGCTCAGTGGATAGAGCATCAGCCCATGGACTGAAGGGGCCAGGGTTCAATTCTGGGTTGTGGGCTTGATCCCCAGTAGGGGGTGTGCAGGAGGCAGCCAATCAATAATTCTCTCTCATCATTGATTGATGTTTCTATCTCTCCCTCTCCCTTTCTCTCTGAAAGCAATAAAAATATATTTTAAAATAATAATAACATCCTATTGTTTGGATATAACCATTCATCAAGTAATGAACATTTAGGTTGTTTCCACATTTGGGTTATTAAGAACAATACTGCTAGAACATCAATTTAAAATTTCTTTGTGTGGATATAACATTTTCATTTCCCTTGGGTATAAATCTAGGAGTGGAATTGCTATGTTCTATGGTAACTCTATGCTGAATCATTCAAGGAACCCCCAGACTTTTTTCAAAGCAGCTGCATCATTTTTCATCCCCCATTAGTGTATGAGAGTTCTAATTTTTTACATCCTCATCAACATTTGCTGTTTTCTGACTTTTTAATTCTAACCATCCTTAGGGGTATGAAGTGGTATCTCATTGTGGTTTTGACTTATATTTCCCTAGTAACTAATAATGTTGAATATTTCATATATACTTACTGGCCATTTGTAAGCTATGGATTTTTATAAAATATCTCTTATTGATGCTTTTGCTGGGGGGGTCATGGGGGGTACGGGGGGGGGGCACCTTTGTCACCAGAGATACTCTGAGAGCAAATCCAGATCCTGGTTCCCATGAGAGTTTGGGAAGATCTGGTTCATATAATTTGACCCTTGCAAGGTCAGGACACTGGCCAAGATCTTAGTGTTATCCCAAAAAAGGGAAATTCAAGAATAGAATGGTTGATCTTGAGTTCAACAAGGCTTCTCTTTAGCTTCTGTTTCTACCCAGGGCCCTTTCGTTTCTAAGAAAACTCTTTTATTCCAAAGTGTCTTCTAAAGGTCTTAATTATCATATGTATGTTTATTCCAATTCTATCGCCTTGATGTCTTTTTCCTGTAGGTAAGCTCTCCCAGTATCTTCAAGGACATGGAACATTTATATCTTTCCTAATGCAACTGGAAGTAATCTGTGCACACTGACTGAGAAGGCCAAAATCTTACCACATCTCAGGAAGGAGCCTCCTTAAACTAGCAAAGCAGTTTCAATCAGATTTGTAAACTTGAACAGGTTAATTCACTTCCATTTCCTTGGTCAAAACAAATTCATCATCTCTAGTTTATAGAACTCTTATGAGTAGTAAATTAGATGTTGTATATAAAGTGTTTGGCAGAATGCTAGACAAATAATAAGCAAAGAATAAAAGACAAAATATAGTATTTTTATTATATATTTTTTTATTTTATTTTTTTATTACTCTCTAAAGTCATCTGCAGGTTGATCCTCCAGTCTCATGGGGCAGTGGTGCACATCAGGATTCACATAGGGGCTGCCCCAGAATACAATTTGCTCAGAGTTTGGGAAATAAGAGAGAATGACCCCAGACCCACAGGAACCAAATGGACAAAGTGAATTATCATAGAGAACTTTCATTTCATAATTCTCAACTTCAATGAATTGAGGCAAAGGACAAAAGGAACTGACTGGGCAATCCCCAAGCCACAGGCCTCCCTGTCTGACCTTGACCATTTCTTCAATGCTACTGGGGTTCTTCCCTTAAATTTTATAAGAATCAAAACAGAACAAACTTCTCCTGTCTTGACCGGAAGAGCTGCATCTCCAACAACTGAAGCATGCTCCAGAGTTGTAATCTGTCTTCTTCCACATTCTTCCCTTTGCCACAGTTTTACAACACAAGGGCCTGACAGGGACTGGCTAGAGGCCTGGCGATTTAGCAAAGTGGTCACTTGCTGCCATCTATGGGTAGAACATAAAAAGTGACCTAAGGGGAAATGAAAATTTATCACATCCATTACTGTTTATTTAAATGTAATTGTACAAAAAGGATCAAAGAAGTTTTTTACTTATTCATTGATTTTCCTAATGTGAAGAAATATAAGAAGGAAGATTTAGGATATCTAGCAACCCTACCACCCTTGACTCTTTTGTTCCAAAGAACTGAACCTGAGACCTTTCAGTTCACTCGTCTAAATATTTGTGGGTATCTAGTCAAACCTGCCTGAGAACAGTAATTATTGGTTTGAAAAATAAATTGACTCTGATTTGTCTAATTCACCACATCCTTTAACTGGGAGAAATTTTAAAAACAGATATCAAATTAGACTAAGGGACTTTTAATTTAAAAAATTGTGATTGTTCTAACTAAAAATAAGCTCAGTAAAACCTATTTTAGCAAAGGTTCATTTGTTGTGGTCATCATAGAATAGGATTTTCACAATTATTTTAAAATAGTGCTTCCTCTCCATTGCTAGAAGCTTTTACATATAAACAAGAGAATGGGCTTTAATGAGAGAAGCTTAATTGTGTCCTAAAATACTTATACCAGCTTTGCAACTAAATATAAAACATTTACCAAATTGTGCCTCCAACACATCCTTGGAAAGGATAGAAAATGTAATCTCTGATTCACCAAAAAAACAGAAACAAAAAAAGTTGTTTTGACTTATCTGGGCTGCCAATTTTAAGCATCTTAAAAGGTTGGGGGTACGTGAATAGAACAGGAAAATGGCAGCTTTAGTTAGAGAGATGGAGGTAAACACACTTGGGAATACTTGTTAATCCTCATCTATTTTTCCATTGATTTTTTGAGAAAGGGAATGGGAGAGGAGAGACAGGGACAGAGAAACATCCATGTAAGAGAAACACACCAATCAGTTGCCTTCACACGTGGTCCTGGCTCCTGACCAGGAACAAGATCAAGCTTGCAACAAAGATATCTACCCTTGACCAGAACTGAACCTGGGACCTTTCAGTTCACTAGCATACATGCCATCCACTGAGCCAAAATGGCTAGGGCTCCAGTGCCTAAAGTTTAAACAATAAATATTTGTGGGTATCTAGTCAACAAAAATTTATTTTATACCTACTATGTACAAATCAGTGTTCTAGATGTTTATTCTAGGCAGTATTACAGGGGAAGGAAGGGAGGGAAAGAGAGAGAGAGGGTGGGAGGGACTGCAGAGGGTATTGAAAAGATGGGTGCTAACTTTAGTAAAGCAGGCATATTATAAGGCAAGAGGAATAGTATCTTGTTGAGTGGATAAGTTCAGACAAGTTTATTTGTTTACCATGATGTTACCTGCATTACAAAGTTTACCATAATGTTACCTGCATTACTAAGAAGATGTAATGCACTAAGGCTAAACTTTGGTGCAATATGACTAAATTCAAGTAGATCAGATTATTCCCAGATAAGAAAAAATAGAGTATCATCTGTTTTGCTTACAACTGTATCTCTATTACTTAGATCAGTTCTTGGTACATAGGACTCAATAAATATCTGTGAATGGATGTTAGAGGCCCTGTTAGAGGCCCTGTCTGGAATACTTGTAAATCTGGGGCCTTCGGAGAAATGGAATAACCCTCCCAAGGTCTTTTAATAAGAAACTATTTGAATTCCAACTGGTATCTAAATGCTTGATTTCTGAGATCCCAAGGTTGGTCACTAGCCAGACCTTGTTACACTGCTCAGATCAGTCTAGTCTTATTCACACTACCAAATAAATACACACAAAGAAACCAGTATAGCGAGTCCACAGCCTCTTCACTGGCCTTTGCCCCAGATCCTTACTCTACCACCTCCTGTCTGAGGTTATCTGAAGGGTTCCATGTAATCACTGAATTACATAATCTAACCATCCAAATGAGATTGCTCTTCCATCTGTTAAGGGCCATCAGAGCTGCTGTGCAATGAATTTCAATTTAAGGAGCTTTATGGCCCATCTGGAGCAAGCAGATTCATACCTATGTAAGAGAAAAAGATCATTGTGATTTTAACCTGGTTTTAATGGAAATGACTAAATTCAAATGTTAAAATTTAAATGATGTATAAATACTGTATGTTTCAGCTCACTGAGAACGATCTTGCTAACAATTATCAAAGCCACTTTTTTAAAATCCTCAGCTGAGGACATTTTCAATGATCCTAGAGAGAGGAGCGGGGGAGACATCTATGCCTATTTGAATACATCCTGACCTCGTCCAGACTGGGATGGAATCCACAACCTGGGTATGTGCTTCGGTGTATGAAAAGTTACAACAGAGATAATTGGCTTGTGGAGGCCAAGCATTCAGAGTGACATCGCTTTTTGATCCTTTGATGTCAGCTCTTCCTATTGGTCTATTTGATTGTTTCCAACTCCTACAGTGACATAATAGTCAGGATAGCATAGGATATCCTGCAGTAACAAATAATCCTGGGAATTTCAATGGCTAACACAACCAAAGCTTTATCTCTCACTCACAGGCAAACATCCAGACCTTGCTTTACTTTGATTGTGACTCAAGCTGCTTCCACATTGCAACTTCACCATTTTGGAGTTCTTCATACTAAGTCACAAAACAATAGCAAAATAATAATAATAATAATAATAATAATAATAATAATAATAATAAATGGAAAACTCATATCCCTTTAGGCAGAACAAGACACAGGGCCTTTGCCCAACTGCAAGGAAAGCTGTGACATGACAGATGAGCACAGAGACATTTGGTGAGCAGCAGTTATCTCCACTACAAGGGCAGCTTGCTTAGTTCACTGTCTTTCTTTCATTGTGTTGTGCCCCTCAGGTGTCTGTGATTTCATTTTCCCATGGGAGTTCATTGCTCCTTTTCCCTATGTTGGCTAGAAATGTGTATTTGTGGGAGGGTATTGTTCTTATTAGATTTAAGGAGGGAAAGTATGTGGCCTAGGTCTAAGCAAAAAGTCCTCTGTTTCATAAAGCATTTGACCAGGAGCCCTATACATATTCACGTGACCCTGACCCGCAGGTAAGCTTTATTTTTTTTAAATTTAATAAATCTTTATTGTTCAGTTTATTACATTTGTTTCTCTTTTTTCCCCCCATAGCTCCCTCTACCCTTAACTCCCCCCGCATTGTCTTCATCCATAGGTGTATGATTTTTGTCCAGTCTCTCCCTGCATTCCCCTTACCCCTTTCCCCCTGAGAATTATCAGTCCACTCCCTTTCTGTGCTCCTGATTCTATTATATTCACCAGTTTATTCTGTTCATCAGATTTTTAATTCACTTAATTTTTAGATTCACTTGTCCATAGATACAGTGGTACTTCGAGATACGAGTTTAATTCGTTCCGTAACCTTGAGGCGTGAGAAACTATGAGACGCTCAAGTCGAGGTAAACCGGTGGGTCATGTGCAGCCGGCCGATCCACGCAATTATTCCTATCTCAAATGTTGCTTGTATTTCAAAGCAAAAATTGCTCGCTCAACCGCTCGTATCTCAAAAATCTCATATGTTAGGGCACTCGTATCTCAAGGTACCACTGTATGTATTTGTTGTTCATAATTTTTATTTTTATCTTTTTCTTCTTCCTCTTTTTAACGAGTACCCTTCAGCATTTCATATAATACTGGTTTGGTGTTGATGAACTCTTTTAGCTTTTTCTTATCTGTGAAGCTCTTCATCTGACCTTCAATTCTGGATGATAGCTTTGCTGGGCAAAGTAATCCTGGTTGTTAAGTTCTTGTTATTCATCACTTTTAATATTTCTTGCCACTCTGTCTGGCCTGCATAGTTTCCTGTGAGAAATCAGCTAACAATCATATGGGTGCTCCCTTGTAGGTAAGAAATCAGCTGACAATCAAATGGGT
>JAAGEH010000392.1:11518866-11598174 GCA_011751065.1 Lasiurus cinereus
ATCTCTCCCTTAATATACTCCAAGAGTTTTTTTTATGTATTTAGGTGTTCCTATATTGGGTGCATATATGTTTACCATAGTTAGTTCTTCTTGTTGGATTGTTCCTTTTAGTATTATGAAGTGGCCTTCTTTATCTCTTGTTATGTCCTTCACTTTGAGATCTAATTTGTCAGATATAAGTATTGCAACCCCAGCTCTTTTTCATTTCCATTTGCCTGAAATACCATCTTCCATCCCTTCACCCTCAATCTGTGTGTATCTCTTTTCCTGAGGTGGGTTTCTTGCAGAGAGCAGATGTATGGCTCATGTTTTCTTATCCAATAGGTTACCCTATGTCTTTTGATTGGAGCATTTAATCTATTTACATTTAAAGTTATAATTGAAAAGTACTTACCTGTTGCCATTTTTAGTCTTTATCCCCGAGTTCCTTCTTCGCTTCCTCTTTCTTTTTATTACAGCAGACCCTTTAACATTTCTTGCATTGCTGGTTTGGTGGTAGTATATTCCCTTAGTCCTTTTTTGTCTGTGAAGCTTCTGATTTCACTTTCAATTCTGATTGAGAGTCTGACAGGGTACAGTATTCTTGGATTCAGACCCTTCCTTTGCATAACTTTGTATATTTCATTCCATTCCCTTCTGGCCTGATGAGTTTCTGTTGAGAAATCAGTTGCTAATCTTATGGGGGTTCCTTTGTAGGTAACTTTCTCTTTCTCTCTGGCCACTTTTAAGATTCTTACTTTGTCATCGGTGTTTGCCAATTCAATTATAATGTGCCTTGGTGTCGGTTTGTTGGGGTTCATTTTGCTTGGGACTCTGGGAGCTTCTTGGATTTGTGTGGGTTTTTTCTTTCCAATATTGGGGAAATTTTCTGTCATTATTTCTTCAAACAGGTTCTCTAATCCTTGTTCAATTTCCACTCTTTCTGGAACCCCAATTATGCAGATGTTGTTTTGTTTCATGTTATCCCAAAGTTCCCTTAGGCTCTCCTCTTACTTTTTAACTGTTTTTTCTAAAAGCTGCTGTACTTGGCTATTTTTTCCTACTGTGTCATCTAGCTCACTGATGCGGTCCTCTGCTTCTTCTAGTCTACTTTTGATGATTTCTATTGAGTTCTTTATAGCAGTGATGTCATTTTTCATTTCTTCTTGATTATTCTGCATTTCTTTTAGGTTCTTCTGCATTTCTTCTTGCTTCTTTTGCATTTCTTCTTGCTGCTTCTGCATTTCTTCTTGCTGCTTCTGCATTTCCTCTTGGGTCTTCTTCATTTCCTCTTGGCTCTTACTCACAATGTCAAATTTGTCTTCCATTCTTTTCATCCACCTTATAATCATTTCTCTGAACTCTTTCTCTGGCAGGCTTATTTTTGCTTCTATTTCATTTACTTCCTTTTCTGGTGAAACCTGCCTATCTGTCGTATGCAGGCTGTTTCTCCTTCTGCCCATGGTTTTTCTTCTCCGGTGTCTGGTTATGTATTTCTCTCTCCTACGTTGATTCAAAGGCACAAACTACAACACGACTCGGTACAGCACACAAGGCACTGAACAGAAATGTATTCACGATGTTAATAATCACCAATAAGGTGACCACCAATGAAAGACAAATTAGGGGTAAGTAGAGAAAGAGGAAGGGGAAATTGAGGGAAAAAGAAAGGAAAGAAGTGCCAAAATCAAATTGAGAGAGGGAGAAATAAATAAATAAATAAATAAATAAATAAATAAATAAATAAACTAAAACTAAAATAAAATAAAGGAGAAGAAGGAAAAGAAAAGAGAAAGAGAAACAAAATCAGAGAGAAAAGAAAGCGGATAAGAGAGGAAAGGGGAACAAAATATAGATGTCAGGAGAAAACTCCAATAGAACCATCACTAATCCCAATAAAGGCCAGCAACCAGTACCTAGAGATTAATACAAACTGCAGATAACAACTGGTATCGAGGGAGGCGACGGAAAAGAGAGGTAAAAAAACAAATCAAGCAAAAAGCAAAATAAAACATGTAGAATACGCTAAAACAATCCCACAAAAAAGTTCAAAAATAGATATAATCACTGTTCAGGCAAATAGTAACAAAGGACATAGAGAAAAAACAACTTTTTGGCTAGTGAAGACAAGAGGAGAGAGGTTTGTATGGACTTGTAGGGGATTTGAAATTAGATGTATAAGTGGGGTGAAATTTTAACCAGGTAAAGAGAAAGAATAGGGGGAATCTAAAGTTGGAAAAGGGAAAGAGAAACAAGACAACAAAATGGGGAAAGTTAGGAGGAAAATGTTGGCATAAAGGTAGAGTTAAATTGGAGTAAAATTATGCTAAAGGAAAGATGAAAATAGAATGTAGAACTCTAATCCTGAAGTAAAATAAAGAGAAAACAAAATGACACTTGTTTTTTTCCAAAAAGGTAAAATACTAGTAGTAATTAATAATACTAGTTGAAAACAAAAATGTAATAATTAAAAAGGTAAAAATCAATTGAGGTGGAAAGAAAAAATAGTCTTTTAATTAAAATATGTAAAAATGAAAAATTTTAAAAAAGAAAAAAAAGAGAAAAAAGTAGAATGGTCATTCACTTCCACTATTATTCTACTTGGCACTCCTATTTCCTGGTAGGGAAGGTATTGCAGTTTCTTGTGTTCCGCTGTTACGTTTTAATCTCTTTATTCTTTTGTGGTTATGCAAGAGTCAATTTGTGTGTCATCCACTGGGTGGCAGTGTTTCGGAATTGGTCTCTAAGACAAAGCACAACATCTCTCTAGGCTGTGCTCAGATCCTGCTACTCTGTGGTTCTCAAAGCCGGTTTGTGCAGATTTTGCAGCCGGGACACTGTAATAATCCCAGGCTGTCCCTCTGCCTCAAATCAAAACGAGTCATTTTCCAGAGCTCCCCTCTGTCAACACCTCTGAGAGTTTGTCTTCACACTTAGGGATCACGCCCTGCTCACCTCCGTGGACCTCCCCAGAGGCAGCTTTCCTGCAGCCCTGCTCCCAGAGTGTGCACCTCTCTGTTCTGAAGGGCAGGAGACCTCACTTTATCCCAAGCGAAATCTGACCTTTCAGTGTGCCTTGTGGATCTCTGAATCCGCCGATTGGAGAGCGGTGTTCTGGGTCTCCAGCTGTTCGGTGGGTGTTTCAGCCAGCCACAGCTTTCAGACCACCACAGACATCCACCTCCCTCTGCAAGATGGTGCGGTCTCTGCGTTCGCACTGGTGGCTCTGGCCGACAAAAACCCCGTGGCAGTGGGGCTGCCTGGCCAGGAGAGCCCTATTCAGCAGTTCCCTGCCTTCTCCTGGAGGATAACTGACTCTTAACTTGTCAACAAACACTCCCCATGCGACTCTCAGCTGCGCTCTCTCTCTCTGCCCAGCATCAAAGCTGCAGATGTGTCGGTCTATTCCGCCGCCATTTTTCTATATCTGAACCTTGGTCTTTAAAAGCCTCTCCCACAACAAACCAAATCAGCCTCTCCCTGACAGAGAATAAATGGTAGTGCTATTTGTGGTGTGAGATCTTCCTGTGACTGTGACTAAAGGAGCGAAATTGCCATAGCCAGTTTGACTCAGTGGATAGAGTGATGGCCTGTGGACTGATTCTGGTCAAGGGCACGTACTTTGGTTGCAGGTTCCCAAACCTGGTCAGGATGTGTGCTAAAGGCAACCAATGGATGTGTCTCTCTCACACCAATGTTCCTCTCTGTTTCTACTGCTCCGTCCCACTCTTTATAAAAATCAATGAGAAAATATCCTCAAGTGAGGATTAAGAAAAGAATTTTTTAAATTAAAAATAAATAAAGGAGCAGTGTTGCCAGGGCCAGATTTTCCCTGTGAATCAGACACAGTCAGCAAGTTAGGGAGCTAATCCTGTAATAACTTTGGATAAGAAGAAAAGTTTAAAACACATTTTTATTTTATCACTTAAATCTTTCTATGAGGGTAAAGGCTTCCTTATGATGTGAATACACTCTCATCCCCAGAAATATTTATTGAAAGACTCTGTATTATTTCCTGGGAATCTCTGCCCTTCTGGAGTTTATATTCTACTACAGGCCCACTGCATGAAAATTCATGCATTGGAGGGGAGGTCCCTCAGCCTGGCCTGCCCTCTCTCATAGTCTGGGTGGGAGGCAACCTGGCGATCAGGGGAAAGCAACGCCCCATCACACTTCTGCTGCTGCCACTGCTGGCAGTGCAAGCCTTGGCTGGCCCTGGTTACTTGCACCTTGGGCTGGCCCTGGTGGCTAGGTAGCTGCCATCTAAGGCTTGCCTGTGCCTCGAGCCGGCCATGGGTGGCTGGGGGGTTGAAGGGACTGGGGGACTATTGAAGGCCCCAGCAGAGCTGATAGGACCACCATCTTGTGGCTGTGGGCACTGTCATCTTTGAGAGCATGGCAGTCAGTTAGCATATTCCCTCCTTATTGGCTGTGGGTGCCATCATCTTTGCAATGGCATGAGGGTCAATTAGCATATTCCCTCTTCATTAGATAGAATGGGATGGGGTGGGAGATAAGGGGAGGAGGAGGGAGACAAATACCAAATGATTAAAAAATATATACAGTATTTCAGAGAGTTGTTGAAGTTCTGTGATAACATGTCAAAAAGATCCAGATAAGCACCTCAGCTCTTCCTTCTGTTGGTTCTCCATATGCTTTTTTTTTTACTTTTTTTAAAAAATATATTTTATTGATTTTTTACAGAGAGGAAGGGAGAGAGATAGAAAGTCAGAAACATTGATGAGAGAGAAACATCAATCAACTGCCTCCTGCACGCCCCACAGTGGAGATGTGCCCGCAAGCAAGGTACATGCCCCAGACCAGAATCGAACCTGGGACCTTTCAGTCCACAAGCCGACGCTCTATCCACTGAGCCAAACTGGTCTCGGCTTAACTTTTTTTTTTGATATTTTATTGATTTTTTACGGAGAGGAAGAGACAGGGATAGAGAATTAGAAACATTGATGACAGAGAGATATTGATCAGCTGCCTCTGCACAATCCCTACTGGAGATGTGCACACAACCAAGGTACATTCCCTTGACCAGAATCGAACCTGGGACCCTTCAGTCCACAGGCCGATGCTCTATCTACTGAGCCAAACTGCTTTGGGCTGGTTCTCCATATTCTTGAGGTGTATCTTTTATAAATTCCCTTAGTGAAGATCTGTTGGTGAAAAACTCTGTTTATTTATCAGAATTGTCTGTATGTCAGCATTCTTCCTGAAGAACAATTTTACTCAGTTTATAATTATAGGTTGATAACTATGCTCCTTCAGCACTAAATACAGTTTCTTACTTTTCTGATTTTGTTTTGCTCCTGGTACCTCCATTACTGGTCTAATTTTGTTCTTTGTTGCATAATCAGTATTTCTTCTGATTCCTCTCTACCTACTTTAATAATTTCGCATTGTCTTTGATGTTTTGCATTTTTTTACCATGTATCTGATTGCACATTTCATTTTATTATTCCCAGAAATTTGTCTTTTCAATAAATCAGCTTTGTTAATATTCTTCATTGTTTTTTTTTTGTTTTTTTTTAATATTCTTCATTATTTCTTTATTTTCTACTAGTATTTTGTTGTTGTTGTTGTTGTTGTTGTCTCTCCTGAATATTTCCTTCCTGAATTTTTGGCTTTCCTTTTTTTGTTTTCTTTTTTCATAAAGGGTCAGAGTTTCTTCTTTTTTAAAATATATGTTTATTGATTTCAGAGAGGAAAGGAGAGGGAGAGAGAGATAGAAACATTAATGATGAAAGAGAATCATTGATTGACTGCCTCCTACAAACCTCAATGGGGATCAAGCCTGCAACCCAGTCATCTGCCCAACTGGGAATCAAACCATGACCTCTTGGCTCGTAAGTCAACACTCAACCACTAGCTAATCGAGCTGGACTAGTTTCTTTTTAAGACTAAAAATTTGTCATGAAATACCACTGTAGCTACATCTATTAAGGTTTTTAAAATTATTTTTATTGTTCTTTTGTTTGTTTGTTTTTTAGAGAAAGAGGAAAGGTAAGGGAGAGAGAGAGAAATATCAATGTGAGAGTGAAACATCAATCAGTGGCCCCATGCATGCCACCTAGGATAAAGCCAGCAACCTTTTGGTATACAGGCCAATACTCAACAAACTGAGCCACACTGGCCAGGGTCATCCATTACTTTTTATTATTGCTTTCAGACATGAAGGGAAAAAAAGACAGAAACATCAATGATGAGAGAGAATCATTGATCAGCTGCCTCCTGCACTCGCTCTACTAGGGACTGAGCCTTTGCATGTGCCCTTTATCGTAATTGAACTTGGAACCCTTCAGTCCACAGGCAGACACTCTATCCACTGAACCAAACAGCTAGGACCATTCATTATATATTAATTTGTACTATTATCTTTGATCCATGAGGTATTTACAAATGTGTTCTTAAAAAATATAAACTAATTAGAATATTTAGTTTTCCTGTTGATTTCTAACTTAATTTCACTGTGGTAAAAATATGACCTTGAAATTTGTCAAGATGAGCTTTGTGGCCCACTCATGGTTGATTTTTGTACATGCTCCAAGTGTTCTCATTAAAAATACATAATATCTAATTTTTGGATGCAAGGATTTATAATGTTACGCTATAATATTGTTAGTATTTTTTAAATCTTCCATGTCCTTATTGATTTACCATTTTTTAACTTTAATAAACAGTGTGTTAAAATATCTCACTAGTGCATGGGCCCTGGAGCATGAAGGTTGCAGAAACTCTAAAATTTGGGTTGCTCGGCACCCCCACCAGCCTCATCTCCCAGTGGGGCAGCCAGTCAATGGAATGGAATTGTTAAAATGCAATGAAACTAGTTTCTTTGGAAAGGGAAAGTAGATGTTATCAGAAGCCTGAAAATCTACAACTGCGGCACCCACCAAACAGCTGCGAAACCTAGAACATCGGTTCCCAATTGGCACAAACACACAGAATCAGAGGAGCTCTACATTCAAAATGGAAAGGTCATATTTTGCCTGGGATAAGGAGAGAGAGAATGACCTAACTAGACTCCTGGAGAAGAGAGATCATGGGCAGACAAAGAAACAGCACACATATGAAAGAAAAGCAGGCATCACCAGGAAAGGAAGTAAATGAAATGGAGACAACCAACCTTCCAGAGAAAGAATTCATGGAAATGGTCATAAGGTGGCTGAAAAGAATGAAAGACAAATTCGACAATATGTGTAAGAACCAAGAGGAAATGAAAAAGAACCAAGAAGACATAAAAGTAACATTGCAGCTGTAAAGAACTCAATAGAAAGCATCAAAAGTAGACTAGAAGAAGCAGAGGATTGTATAAGTAAAGTAGAAGACAAGATAGGAAAATATACCCAAGTAGAGCAGCTTCTAGAAAAAAACAATTAAAAAGCAGGAGGAGAGCCTAAGGGAACTTTGGGACATGAAGCAAAACAACATCCGCATAATAGGGGTTCCAGAAAAAGAGGAAACTGAGCAAGGAATAGAAAACCTGTTTGAAGAAATAATACCAGAAAACTTCCCTAATATAGGGAAGAAAAACCCACACAAATCCAAGAAGCTCACAGAGTCCCAAGCAAAATGAATCCTAAAAGACTGTTGCCACAGCACATTATAATTAAATTGGCAAGCACCAATGATAAAGTAAGAATCTTAAAAATGGCCAGAGAGAGACAGAAAGTTACCTACAAAGGAATCCCCATCAGACTAGCAACTGATTTCTCAACAGAAACTCATTAGGCCAGAAGGGAATGGAGTTAAATATACAAAGGCATGCAAAAGAAGTGTCTGAATCCAAGAATACTGTAACCAGCAAGGCTACCAATCACAAATGAAAGTAAAATCAGGAGCTTTACAGACAAAAAAGGACTAAGGTAATTTATTACCACCAAACTAGCAATGCAAGAAATGCTAACGAGTCTGCTGTAAAAAGAAAGAAAGAAAGAAAGAAAGAAAGAAAGAAAGAAAGAAAGAAAGAAGAAAGAAAGAAAGAAAGAAAGAAAGAAAGAAAGAGAAAGAAAGGAAGGAAGGAAGAAAGAAAGAAAGAGGAAGCAAAGAAAGAACATAAGGGTAAAGAATAAAAATGGTGAAAAATAAGTAACCATTAATATTAACTTTAAATGTAAATGGATTAAATTCCCTCATTAAAAGACATAGGGTAATGGATTGGATAAGAAAACAGGACCCATATATCTGCTGTCTACAAGAAACTCACTTCAGAAACAAAAAGATGCACACAGATGAAGGTGAAGGGATGGAAAAAATTTTTTCAGGCGAATGGATATGAGAAAAAAAGGCTGGGGTAGCAATACTTACATCTGACAAATTATATCTCCAAGTGAAGAACATAACAAGAGATAAAGAAAACCACTTCATAATTTTAAAGGGATCAATCCAACAAGAAGAAATAACTCTGGTAAACATATATGCACCCAATACAGGAGCACCCAAAAACATTAAAAAACTCCTTGGAGATATCAATGCAGAGAGATTGACAGCAATAAAATAATAGTAGGAGACGTTAATACCACCTATCACCACTGGATAAATCCTCTAAACAAAAAATCAGCAAAGAAATATAAATCCTAAATGACTCCCTAGACCAGATGGAATTAATTGACATCTTCAGAACATTTCACCCCAAAGCCACAGAATATACATTCTTCTCCAGTGCACATGGATCATTTTCAAAGATAGACCATATGTTAGATCATAAACAAAGTCTCTTCAAATTAAAGAAGATAGAAATCATATTAAGCATTTTCTCAAAACACAGTGGCATAAAACTGGAAATCAACTACAATAAAAACAATCCAAAGAAATCAAACACATGCAGACTAAACAGCATGCTATTACACAATGACTGGGTAACCAAAAATCAAGTAAGAAATAAAAAACACCATGGCAACAAATGACAGTGAAAACACACCAATCCAAAATCTATGGAACACAGTGAAAGCAGTATTGAGAAGGAAGGTCCTAGTTCTACAAGCCTACTGCAAAAAAAAACAAGAAAAACTGGTAATAAATTACCTCACCCTACAACTCAAAAAATTAGAAAGAGAGTAACAAGAAAAGCCCAGTGTAAGCACAAGGAAGGAAATAATAAACATCAGAGCAGAGATAAACAACATAGAGACCAAAGAAACAATTCCAAAGATAAAAAAAGACAAGAGCTGGTTCTTTGAAAGGATAAACAAGATTGATGAACTTCTACCTAGGCTCACCAAGAGGCAAAGAGAGAGGACTCAAACAAAATCAGAAATGAAAGAGGAGAAATAACAACAGACCCAACTGAAATACAAAGGAATGTTAAAAAACTATGAACAACTCTATCCCAACAAACTGGATAGCCTAGAGAAAATGAACATATTCCTAGAAAAATTCAACCTTTCGAAACTCAATCAGGAAGAATATACACATATCAATCGGCCAATAACGATGGAAGAAATTGAAGCAGTCATCAAAAAGCTTCCAACAAACAAAAGCCTGGGGCCAGACTTCACAGGGGAGTTTTACCAAACATTCAAGGAAGAATTAAAACCTATCCTCCTCAGACTATTCCAAAAAATTCAAGAGGAAGGAACACTTCCAAGCTCATTCTATGAAGCCAGCATCACCCTAATATCTAAACCAGATAAAGACAACACAATGAAAGAGAATTAAAGGCCAATATCCTTCATGAATATAGAAGCCAAAATCCTCAACAAAATTCTAGTAAATTGGATCCAGCAGTACATCAGAAAGATCATACACCATGACCAAGTAGGATTTATCCCAGGAATGTAAGGATGGTACAATATCCACAAATCAATAAACATGATACATCACATAAACAAATTAAGAGATAAAAATCACATAGTCATATCAATTGATGCAGAAAAAGCATTTGACAAAATCCAGCACCCTTTCTTGATAAAAACTCTCAACAAGGTGGGGATAGAAAGATCATACCTCAACATCATAAAAGCCACATATGATAAACCCAGAGCTAACATCCTATTCAATGGAAAAAAAAACTACAATCATTTCCCCTAAGAACAGGAACAAGACAGGGATCCCCACTCTCTCCAGTCCTGTTTGATATAGTACTGGAAGTATTAGCCATTGCAATTAAACAAGAAGAACAAATAAAAGGCATCCAAATTGGAAAAGAAGAAATAAAGCTGTGCCCACTTGCAGATGACATGATATTGTACATAAAAAAACTGAAAGACTCCATCCAAAAACTAATAGACTTAGTAAATGAATTTGGCAATGTAGTAGGATACAAAATTAATGCCAAGAAATCTATGGCATTTCTATACACTAATAGTGAACTTACAGAAAGAGAGACTAAAAAAGCAATTCCATTTACCATCGCACCAAAAAAATTAAGATACATAGAAATAAACTTAACTAAAGAGGTAAAAGACCTATACACAGAAAACTATAGGACACTGAAAAAAAGAAATAGAGGAAGACGTAAACAGATGGAAGAACATACCATGTTCATGGACTGGGAGAATCAACATCCTTAAAATGCCCATACTACCCAAAGCAATCTATATATTTAATGCACTCCCCATTAAAATAGCAATGGCATATTTCACAGACCTAGAAAAAACTCTACAAAGATTCATCTGGAACAAAAATGACCCCAAATAGCCACAGCAATCCTGAGAAAGAAGAATAAAGTAGGCGGGATCTCAATACCAGATTTCAAGCTGTATTACAAAGCCACTGTTCTCAAAACAGTCTGGTACTGGCACAAGAACAGACATATATACCAATGGAATAGAATAGAGAACCCAGATATCCACCCAAACCACTATGCTCAATTAATATTTGACAAAGGAGGCATGAACATACTATGCAGTCAAGACAGTCTCTTCAATAAATGCTGTTGGGAAAATTGGACAGATACATGCAAAAAAAAAGAAACTAGACCACCAACGTACACCATACACAAAAATAAACTCAAAATGGATACAGGAATTAAACATAAGATGGGAAACCATAAATATACTAAAGGAATCCACAGGCAGCACTGTCTCAGACATATGCCAAAGGAGCTTCTCTGATACTGCTCCTAAAGCAATGGAAGCTAAAGAGAAAATAAACAAATGGGACTACATCAAAATAAAAAGCTTTTTCGCAGCAGAAGAAACCATCAACAAAACAACAAGAAAGACCACTGTATGGGAGAACATATTTGCAAATGTTATCACTGATAAAGGTTTAATCTCCAACATCTACAGCCAACTTATACAACTTAATAAAAGGAAGATAAATGATCCAATAAAAAAATGGGCAATGGACTTAAATAGAATCTTTTTTAAAGACAGAAGGAAGACCAAGAGACACATGAAAACATGGTCAAAGTCACTAATTATCTGAGAGATGCAAATCAAAACAACAATGTGATACCATCTCACACCTGTCAAAATGGCTATCATCAACAAATCAACAAACGACAAGTGTTGGCAAGGATGCAGAGAAAAAGGAACCCTCGTGCACTGCTGGTGGGAATGCAGACTGGTGCAGCCACTGTGAAGAGTATGGAGTTTCTTCAAAAAACTAAAAATGGAATTTCCTTTTGACCCAGTAATCCCACTACTAGGAATATATCCTAAGAAACTAGAAACACCAATCAGAAAGGATATATGCATCCCTATGTTCATAGCAGCACAATTTACAATAGCTAAGATTTGGACACAGCCTAGGTGTCCATCAGCAGATGACTGGATCAGAAAACTATGGTACATCTACACAATGGAATATTACATTGCTGTAAAAAAGGAAGGAATTCTTACCATTTGTAGCAACCTGGATGCAACTGGAGAGCATTATGCTAAGTGAATTAAGCCAGTCAATGAAAGGAAAATACCACATGATCTCACTCATTTATGGAAAGTCAAGAACATCATAAACTGATGAACAAAAAGATAGATACAGAGGCAGTAAAGCATCAGACTGTCAAATTACTGTGGGCAGGTTAGAGAGAGGTAGGGCAGATAAGAGATCAATTGAAGGACTTGTATGCATACATATAAGCATAACCAATGGACACAAGACACTAGAGGGTGAGGGCATGCATGGGAGTCGGGTGGGAGGGCAAGGAGAAGATATGTACACATGTAATACATTAATTTAAAAAATGGGAAAAAATAAAATAAAATATCTCACTAGAAATGTAGATTTGTCTATTTTTCCTAATGTTTTATTTTTCTTTGTGTATTAGAGGCTTTGTAATAAAGTACACACAAGTGTTCTTTCTTTCTGGTAAATTTAATGTTTATCATGATGAAGTGATTCTTTTTATGGCTAGGAATGCTTTCTGCCATAAGGTCTAGTTTTTTTATGTTAACATTGTTACAACAGCTTTATTTTATACTAGAGGCCCGGTGCACAAAACTCATGCACAGGGGGGCTGTCCCTCAGCCTAGCCAGAACCCTCTCTAACCTGGGACACCTTGAGGGATGTCCAATGAGTAGTCGGACATCCTTCTCACTATCCAGGACTGCTGGCTCCCAACTGCTTTCCTGCCTCTGCCTAATTCTCCTAACCACTTCTGCTTGCCAACCTGATCATCCCCTAACTACTCCCCTGCCAGCCTGATCAATGCCTAACTATTCCCTGGCTGGCCCGATTGCCCCCAACTGCCTCCCCTGCAGGCCTGGGTTCCCCCCAACTGCCCTCCCCTGCAGGCCTGGTCCCCCCAACTGCTCTCCCCTGCCGGTCTGGTCCCTCTCAGGTGCCCCCCTGCTGTCCTGGTCCTCCCCCAACTACCCTCTCTTGCAGGCCTGGGTCTCCCCCAACTGTCCTCCACTTCAGGTCTGGGTCCCCCGCAACAGCCCTCCCTTGCTGACCTGCTCTCCCCCAACTGCCCTCCTCTGATAGCCTGGTCACCCCCAACTGCCCTCCTCTGACAGCCTGGTCACCTCTAAATGCCCTCCTCTGCTGGCCTGGTCACCCCTAATTGGCCACAACTGCCCTCCCCTGCAGGCCATCTTGTGGTGGCCATCTTGTGTCCACATGGGTGCAGCCATCTTTGACCACATGGGGATGGCCATCTTGTGTCTTGGAGTGATGGTCAACTTGCATATCACTCTTTTATTAGATAGGCTTAGTCTTGGAATCCAGACTCTAGAAGTCTGGATAGCTATTATCCAATGGTGGTCTTTGAACCAACTCTTTAAGGATTCTCAGGATACTGGATTCTCAGCTCACTCAGAACAAATGTGGGGAGGTTTTAGCTTTCTCAGTAATAGTGATTTGCTTTGTGGAACTGTGCCCACTCTCCCCTTCTGTGCCCTAGGAGCCAGAGAGGAAGAATTTGAAAGCTAATATTTAACAGCATTTCAGAACTTCAGGTAATTTTAGTCTAGATTAGTAAACTAGCTTTATCCATGTGTCATTTGGGGTCACTACCCAGTTGGAGCCCCTCTCCCACAGCAGGGTGGGACTCCTGCCCTCGCCTGTGCCTCACCTGCCTACAACTCACCTGGTCCAACATCCCTTCCTGCGGGTCTCTGATGCTGGTGACTGGCAGGTGCTGTTGCCTAATGAGCCAAGGGTGGGCCTCTTGTGCCAGTAGTATTTCTCCAGGGAATGCAAAGGGTTGGAGCAGTTTGGGGACCTGAGAATCCCTGCTGGCACCCCAAGTCTAGCAGAGATCCTGTTCCACAAGAAATGCCAGAATTTCCACTGGGATGGCCGCTTCTCTGTGACAACCCTGCCCTGCCCTCCATGTGTCCTTGCCTACGGCCAAGTCCCTCCCACCCATGCCGCATGCTAAGCTCTCCCCAACTTCTAAATTCTCTGGGGGAGCCCAACTTCTAAAAGGAGTAGTTATTAATTCCTTGGATGGGATGGTCCAGACATATGAACACTCCCCTCTTCACAGGAAGGGCAGAGGGAAGACATAGTCACCATTCATTAATTCTGTTCTCCAAAGAAAAGAAAATCCTGCTCTCACCTCCACCAATCTCATTCTCTCTCTCTCTCTCTCTCTCTCTCTCTCTCTCTCTCTCACACACACACACACACACACACACACACACACACACACACATACACACACACACGACAAACCAGTTTTTTCTCCATCTATGCCTCACTAAGACAAAGTGACTGTGTTAGTCTGCTCTGGCTGCCACAACAAAGTACCACAGACTGGGGGAGTTACAGAAATGCAGGTTGTCCCCAAAAAAAAGGTATATACACTTTAACAGCTAACAGCTCAATTTTGAAAATGAAATTTGTTTTAATAAACACTGCCTTTATAATTATTCAAAGTATGAGTATACATTTTGGGGGATACTCTATGTTCCCACAATTCTGGAGGCTGAAGTCCCAAAGCAAGTTGTCAGTAGGGTTGGTTTCTTCTGAGGCCTTACCCTTCTATGGATAGCTGCCTTCTTGCTGTGTCATCTCAAGGTCTTTCCTTTGTGCAAAAGTGCCCCTTAGGCTGTTGCCACAGCAAACACTGTCACATCCCTGTTGCCTTTGTTCAAGCCCCCTCATTCACAAACATTGGTGTGAAGCTCCATCCTAACCACTCCAAATGGTGCCTAAACTTGTGTCCAATGTTGTTGGTAAAACAAATGTGGGGATTTGTGTGTGGGGGGAGGGGGGACAAACATTGGAAGTATAGACAGGAGGTTAAAAAGTGCCTGGAATCACTCTCAAAAGCAAAGAAAACAAATGAAAGCAGAAGCCAACGGTGCTGGCTGAGCCCCAAGATCTCACCCTGGATAACACCGCCTGGGACATTTTTCTTTGCTGCTTCAAGGCTCCCTGGTGAGCAGTAATGAGAATTAGAGGTGGGCTTGTTCCAAGAAGCATTTTACCAAAGTAAAACTCCTCAACTTTAACTGTCCCACAGCTGTTCCTCCCAGGTCTCTCTTCACTACCTGTTACTGCTTGCTGGACTTCTGGAGCAAAATAGAAGTACAAACTTCCCTTCGTAGATTCCACAGCACCATCACTTAATAGTGTTTGTTTTCCCTTTATCCTAAGTGAGTCTAGTAAAGCACAATAAATGGCTGTGATGAAACCATTTTCTGTGAACCCAATGAACTCCTTCATGCTGACGCTTTTTCTAGCTTAATATATCTTGTGCTCTGTTCCTTTAACCACTGCCAAGAGCTACAGGCTTCCTTTACCCAGAAGTTCTCCCAGGCAACTGATCCCCAGGAACTGGAGCCCTCCCAACCTTGTACCAATAAAAAGGGAAGGAACACCTCACACCCAATAGCATGACTACTATCAACAACATGCAAAATAAGTGCTGGTGAGGATGTGAGAAATTGGGATCTTTGTACACTGTTGGTGGGCTGTAAAATGGTGCAGCCACTGTGGAAAATGATATGGCAGTTCCTCAAAAAAATTAAAAATGGAGTTATTGTAAGATCCAGAAATTCCACTACTGGGCATATACTCAAAAGAGTTTAAAGTTGGATCTCAAAGAGATATTTGTACACCCATGTTCCTAGCAGCAATATTCACAATAGCCAGAGGGGAAAGCAACACAAGTGTCCAGCAACAGATGAATTAATAAACAAATATGACATATACATATAATGGAATATTATTAACCCTGAAATTGAAGGAAATTCTGATACATGCTACTACATGGATAAACCTCAAAGATGTTATGCTGCTGAGACTGGTTTGGCTCAGTGGATAGAGCGTCGGCTTGCGGACTGAAAGGTCCCAGGTTCGATTCCGGTTGGGGGCATGTACCTTGCTTGCGGGCACATCTCCACTGTGGGGTGTGCAGGAGGTGGCTGATCGATGTCTCTCTCTCATCGATGTTTCTGACTTTCTATCTCTCTCCCTTCCTCTCTGTAAAAAACCAATAAAATATATTTTTTTTAAAAAAGATGTTATGCTAAGTGAAATAAACTAGTCATAAAAGGACATTTACTGTGATTCTACTTAAATGACTAACTAGAATAGTCAAATTCATACACAGAAAGTAGAATGGTGGTTGTCATGGGCTAAAGGAAGGGAAGAATGGAGAGTTATTATTTAACTAGTGGCCTAGTGCACAAAATTCGTGCACAGGGTGGAAGTGTCCCTCAGCCTGGCCTGCATCCTCTCCAGTCTGAGACTCCTGTGGGATCAGGCCTAAATGGGCAGTCAGACAACTCTCTCCTAATCCAGGACTGTTGGCTCCTAACTGCTCACCTGCCTGTCTGCTTGATCACTCCTAACCACTCTGCCTCCTGGCCTGATTGACCCCAACTTCCAGCCCCACCCACCCCCGTCAGCCTGATCACCCCCAACTACTATCCCCTCCTGGTCTGATCACCTCTAACTGCCTCTGCCTTGACCCCGCCACCATAGCTTTGTCTGGAAGGACTTCTAGAAGTTCTCATGGTCTAATTAGTATATTACCCTTTATTAATATAGATAGTATATGACATACTGCCATAATTATAACATATGTACCAGTATTACTCTATGAGAATACATACTTCATGCGACAGGAAGGCATCGAATACATTACATTGTATATGTTGTAAGTAGTAGGAAATACTGTATTCGTAGCAATAATCTGTACTTTCCTTCCTGATTTGGGAATGATTCCCCAGTTCTTTGCAGCCTCAGTGGTCTCCTCCACCTCGATCTGCTCCTTCTGGACATGGCTGGTGTATTCAGAAGGGAAGGAGCTGGTCTATAAACCACCATAGGCAGATTGACCACAGATCTGGGAACTCTGGGAGTAGCCACTGGCTATGCTTCCCATGGTGGTGAAACTGAGCCAGGTCTTCTCACCTTCCAAGAGTTTCCTGTAAGCTGCAATGTCAATGTCCAAAGCCACATTGAGGAGGTCCTGGTATTCTTTTAAATATCATGCCATTTCACTCTCTGTAGTTCTCAACTCATTTTCTAATTTGTTGATTGTGTCCTGCATAGCACTAACATCAGAGTTCTGCTTATCCTCCAGCTTTCACAGCTGCTTTTCCAGAGCTTAGTTCATGCCCTGGAATGCTTTGATCTCCAGAGTCTTGACCTTGAGCAGGAGGTGGCTTTCAGATACCTTGTCCTTGGTGGTGCTCTTGGTCAGTATGGTGAAGCAGCTCTTGCATCATTCCTCTGCATTCTGCATGTTCTTGGTAGCCAGCTTCTCCTACTGGGCGCGGATGTCCTTGAGCATGGCACAGAGGTTGAATTTGGAGAACATGTCCATCTCCACGGACATCTGAGCATACTGGATCTGCGCCTGCAGCTCTGCAATCTCCTCTTCATGCACCTTCTTCAAAAAGGCAATTTAGACCATTAGGCTGTCCATGCGCTTTTCAAGCTTAGCTCCAGCAAGAGCTGCCTCATCTGCACCTTTGCGTGCCTCCATCAGCCAGCTGTCTGCATCATCGTGGTTCAGCACCTCTTCCTGGTAGCATGCCTGCAAGTTGCTCCCAGCCCCTTCCAGGCCCTGGTGCCTGCTAACTGCCCACTGCTCTCTCCTTGCCAGGGACAGGGCTCTGTGAGCCGGGGCACAGGCATCCCATTTTCATTAAAATGTTCAATCCCGGCCTAGTCCACCTGTGTCCACAGGTGGCCTGGGACCAGACAGTGATCCCAGAGATCCTGGCCACCCCTGCCTACCCAGGTCCCCTATGATGGCTTGGACCCCACAGGTAGCATCAGGCACTGCCTGCCAGGCCTGCTGGGTTACCGACCACAACCTGGACCCTGGGGCAGCATCAGGCATACCCCGCCGGGCCTGCTTGATCCTGATAAGTGCCTAGATAGACCCCACGGGTAGCGTCAGGTGCTGCCTGCCTGGCATGCCTGGTACCTGATGGTGGCCTGAACCCCACAGGTCCATCAGGCCTGCCCAATCCCCGATAGCAGCCATTGAAACTTTGTTACCTTAACCTGTCCAGTTCCTGATGGTGGCCTGGCTGCTGCCCTCTCCCCCTCCCTGGTCCCTGATGGTGGCCTGGACCTCCAAGAGGCATCTCCTTGGCCTTCCCGATCCCGATGGTGGCCTGGACCCCATGGGTGGCATCAGGTGCAGCCCACCTGGCCTGTCCAGTCCCCAATGGCTGCCTTGACCCCATGCTCCTGGACCCCCAGATGGTGTCAGGCGCAGCTCACCCCTCCTACATATGCAAATTTATCCTCCATGTTTGTTGGCTTAATTTGCATATCACTCCTGAATGGCTGTGGCTGTAGTGGAGGTATGGTCAATTAGCATTTTTCTCTTTTATTAGTGTAGACTAGAGGCCCGGTGCATGAAATTTGTGCACAGGGAAGGGGGTGTCCTTCAGCCCAGCCTGCTCCCTCTCCAATCTGGGACCCCTTGAGCGATGTCCGACTGCCTGTTTAGGCCTGATCCAGGATCGGGCCTAAAAGGGCAGTTGGACATCCTTCTCACAATCCAGGACTGCTGGTTCCAAACTGCTCACCTGCCTCCCTTCCTAATTACACCTAACCACTTCTGCCTGCCAGCTTGATCACTCCCTAACCACTCCCCTCCCAGCCTGATTGATGTCTAACTGCTCTCCTAACAGCCTGTTTGCCCCTAATTGCCCTACCCTGTGGCTCTGGTCACCCCTAACTGCCTTCCCCTGAAGGCTTAATCACCCCAACTGCCCTTCCTTGCAGGCCTGGTCCCTTCCAAATGCCCTCTCCTGGTGGCCATCTTGTGTCCACATGGGGTCAGTATCTCTTTACCACATGGGGGCAGCCATCTTGTGTGTTGGAGTGATGGTCAATCTGCATATTACTCTTTCATTAGATAGGATAGAGGCCTGCTGAATGGGTAGGGGGCAGCTGGTTTGCCCTGAAGGGTGTCCTAGGTCAGGGTGGGTGCTCCCTTAGGGCATGGGGTGGCCTGGGTGAGGGGCCTGTGGTGGTTTGCAGGCTGACCATGCCCTCCAATAACCCAAGGGAGGCCCTGGTATCTGAAATTTATTTATTTTCTATAATTGAAACTTTGTAGCGTAGAGCTAAGCCAAGACTTCTGATTGCACACCCATTGAAACTTTGTTGCCTTAACCTCCCAAGGCCAGGCTTTGTGGAAAACTTGGCTTCTTCCATCGCCAGGCCTCTCTCCTGTGCTCTCTGTGATCATAGCCATCTTGATTGGGTTAATGTGCATACTCGCTCTGATTGGCTGGTGGGCATGGCTTGTGAGTGCAGTGGAGATATGGTCAATTTGCATATTACTCTTTTATTAGATAGGATTATATTAGTGTAGATGAGTATAGAGTTTCACTTTTTCAAGTTAGAAAAGCATTCTGGAGTAGATGGTGGTGCTGGTTGCACAACAATATGAATGTACTTAATGCCACTGACTCATACACTTAAAAATCATTAAGATAGTAAATTTTATATTACATGTATCTTATCACAAGTTTTACAATTTTGAAAATCCATAAATGAATTTGGTCATTTTTAAAAGCTGAATGACATTTTTATCATGCAACAAATTATCATTGTCAAAATGGTTGTGTCAAAATATTGATTGCCCCCTTTGTAATTACAGAGCAAGAATGGTATGTCACCTAAATATTCCTCTCCCGGAATCTGTCTTTTAAGAATAGACATTAAAATAAATATTACCTGCTCCAAAACCCACTTACATTTTCATTCTTTTAAATCCAACTAAATGAGATGAGCTTATACTGCTGATCCGAATGGGCCATTTTATCGTGGAGGTTGAGAGGAAGACATTTTTTATCAGCTATTTGTCAATTGTGCCAAAGCAATACATCGAAATAAAAAGATCCCATTTATATGGCTAATATTTCAAATAAACATCACTGACACCCCTCACCCTGAGTCTCACCCCATTGCTAAGCCTATCCCATTTCCTTACCTCCATATTGAAATAACTGCATACAAATTGTTAAAACTGTTTCTTTTCATTATCAGTTTTCACCACAGACATCCAGACATCCCTGAATTTCACACATTGTCCATCTAGTCCCATTCCTTGAAGCCACTCCCCCCATAATGATGGAAAGAAGCTCAAGAAAAAGTGTGTGTCCAAACAGGATGAGACACCAGGTACCCATGTTAATGAGAAATTGCAGTAGCCTCTTTTGGTGCCCCGTGTCCCATCCCCTTGACTCAGCTCTGATTTTAGTCATAACTGCAGTAGACAGTTCGTGCTTGAGTAGATTCAAACCTATGGCACTCACCCCAAGCATTCACCTCAATCTCCATGTCCTGCCTCAAGCCCTTCTCTGAACTCTCAGGAGCCCACTCAGCCTTCATAAAAATAAAAACTAGCACTCTTAAGGTGACCCTCAATCAGTGGAGGACAAAAGATCTGGTAGTGAATAGACAGATCTGGGAGGCTGCCTGTACCCTGCTCATTTAGGTGTAATTGAACCCCCATCACTTGAATAACTCACCTCTTTTCTGGTCTACCTGTCTCCACTCTTTTCTTGTTTCCTAGAATTACCCCTCTCTCTAGTCTTTGACTCAGGCTCAACTTTCAGAAGAACCCATACTATAATGCTAATTATTTTCAAAACCTGTATATTTCATGTTAGTTTTTTTTCTTTTTAATATTGTTAATTTTTTTTTAGTGGTGGGTTAGGGGAAAACAAAACAAAAAAACTAGTTATTTTCTTCAGTGTGGTATCCCTGTGACCTAAAAGGAGTTCATACAATTTCTATTTTTCTCATTGGTTCTGCATCAGCCTAGGAATGTGCAAAGTAAATCCCACAAGAAGGTGTGTGTGAGTGTGTGTGAGTGTATGTGCTTGTGAGTGAGTATGTATTCATTACCATTGTTGTTTCAGTCCTAGGATAGTTTTTTTTTAAGACATCTCTAAGTTTTAGCAGAAATCATAAAAAGAGGCAAATAATATTTGTGTTGAAAGAGTATTTAGATATCATTCTACCTATTTTATAGGTAGGAAGCTCAGGCCCAGGGACGTTAACAACATGGTCAAGGCATGTCATAGGAATAATGGTAAAAGTGGGATGAAAACCCATTTATTCTGAATGCAAGGTCAGTGATACTTCAATTATACCACACTAGAGGCCCAGTGGACGAACCTGCATCTTCTCCAATCCAGGACCCTTCGGGGGAAGTCAGACATCCCTCTCACAATCCAGGACTGCTGGCTCCTAACTGCTCACCTGCCTGCCTACCTGATCCCCCCTAACTGCTCCTCTACCAGCCTGATCACCCCTAACTGCCTCTGCCTGCTGGCCTGATTGCCCCCAACTGCCACCCCCCACCGGCCTGGTTGATCCCAGCTGACCCCTCTCCATCGACCTGGTCACCCCTAATTGCTGCCCTGCTGGCCTGGTCTCCCCCAACTTCCCCCCTCTGCCAGCCTGGTTGCCCCTCAAACGCCCCCCACCAACCTGGTCTTCCCAACTGCCCCTTCTGCTAGCCTGGTTGCCCTCAACGGCCCCCTCCGCTGGCCTGGTTGTCCCCAACTGTTCCTCTTGCCAGCTTGGTCGCCCCATGGAGCCTGCTGTTCAATAATTTGGTCATTCCTCACTAACACCCCTGCCTGGTGACCCCCACAGCCTGATGCTCAGTCATTTCATCTGGTCATTTAGGTCATAATGTCCCCTGGCTTTTTATATATTAGGATAATGAAATATTTCAAACATAAAGGAGCCCATTATTTAAATGATGATGATGAAATAACAATAGCATTTACTGGATATTCACTATGTGCTCTAAGTGCTTTTCCTACATAATTTAATTTAGTTTACACAGCCTTGAGATAAATACTGTTATTTATCTGAGGAACAGAAGCATAAGATAAACTATCTAGAGTCACAGGACTAGTAAATAATAGAATGAGGTCTTAAACTCAGGCAGTCTGTCCGTAGAACTTAGTGGGATTTTTTGTTTATGTTTAAAATATATTTTTATTGATTTCAGAAACAAGGGAGAGGGAGAGAGAAATAGAAACATCAATGATGAGAGAGAATCATTGATTGGGTGCCTGGAGCCTGCAACTCGGGCATGTGCACTGACCGGGAATTGAACTGTGACCTCCAGGTTCATAGATTGATGCTGTACCACTGAGTTACGCCAGCCAGGTGAACTTAAACTTTTAACCCTTATGCTTAAGTGAAAAGTTATCACATAATTTCTCCATTTTATAAATGTGTATTTTCCCATGTATAATCAAAGTCATTGTCTTTGAAAGAACAGAAAAAGGTTTTAAAGTAGCTTTCCAGTTTCACAGGGAACTATAGCACTAATGTTGGTCTCTTGGGAACAGGCCAGAGCTGAATTGCCTCCACAGATGGCACCTCTCTGCCTACCAGTGCAGTGACAGCAATTCTAGCCACAGTTGGACCCTCCATCTGGAAGAGGGCTAAGTGCTCTTTCCTCTTCTTCCCACTAGCTCCAAAATTCCTGAAGTTCATTAAATGGGATGCTTCATTTAATACAGACTTAATGCCTACAGAGGATATTTCACAGAGAGCTCGGTTGGTGAGCAACTGCCCAAAATTTCATTTTATCAAGACAAAACATAATCAAATTTGAAAGGAAACATGTTTTCCAAGTTCACCAGTATCAAATAATTATAGTTACATAACTACGTTATATCCATACAGATTTTTATTTTCAAAGCACAATAATTATGTCAGATTCCATATAGTTCTTTAAATTATAGAAAAGATAAATATTACTGGCATCTATTGTAAACATAATGTTGATTAAGGAAAAAAGTGCACAAGCAAAGTAAAGTCTATTCTTTTTTTAAACATATTACAAGCCACTAAAAGAAGGCAATTTTGCTACTGATAATAGAAATGGTAATACTATTCATAAAAACATAGGTCAAGCGCCAACCTATGAACCTGGAGGTCACAGTTCAATTCCTGTGCATATTGTGGGCTCCATCCCTGTGCTGCACCAGCACACCCAAGGGTTCAGCGAGCCTGAGGGAGGGCTAAGTTTGAAGAAAAGACAGACAAAGAGAATAAGCTGGGTCTAGGTGGATCTTCTGTGCATGACTAAGACCACAGAACAGATCCAGGCTGCAAGCTGATGCTTTATTATAGCCAGAGGTAAACAAGGTAATTTACAATGTTCTTGTAAGTTTCACTTGTTGGGCAGCACTTGCTACACCTCCTATAGCCACTAGCTACCCAGGAAAGATCTAGGGAGCAGTCACAAGATCAAGCTTAATTATGCTAAGAGGGCTGTGCCCTCTAAGCTGGGACTACTTTGCTGCTTTTACCAGCAGGTCAGTCTGAGTCTTAACCCTATAACCTCTCCCTACATCTTGCCCTTCTTTTAATTTTAAGCTACTAATAATGGAAGTAAAACTTAAACATCAAAAACAAAGTTCTGACTATTAAAATATTAACAAAACAATGCCAATGCAAAACCCAATAACAAAACAATGCCAATGCAAAACCCAGACATGGCTATTAATAAAACAATGCCAATGCAACACAACAATAATAGAGAAATCAAACTATAGTAACATTTTTCTACTAAATGAAAGGGGTTTTTTTGCTGATTTACTCAAAGTCCTCGGACTTGGCTGCACAAGAGTTTGCAGAAGACTGGCAGCTAACTTATGCTAGCGTGACCAGAAACATGATTGAGGGAGTAGCTTCCACTTCCTACTTTTCTGCCATCTGCTGGGCCTCAGTTGTTAACTTCTTCAGCTGACCCCATGTTGGCACCTCGGTCTTTTATATAGCCTTCGTCATCTTCCTTTTCTGCTTTGCTGTCATCGGGGCAACTCTCAGTCTTTTGAACAATGGGACAAGGAGCTTCTCTGGGTCCATTGTGGTGACGTACGTAATGCTCTAGCACCTAAATTGGCTGCACTGCTCTTTCTGGAAAGATACAAACACAACCTCTTCCCCACATCATTACTAGATCTGGTTCAAACCATTGTCCAGTTGGTGCATCCTTCTATCGAGCTAACCCCATGGAGCCTATTGTATAGGAGACCCAATGCCTTTCGGCTGCTGTATGACCCTCTGCATCGCAATTCAAAAAATTTAAAGTATAAAGAACATGACTGAGTTTGTTTTGAGGTGACACATAACATCCGTCTCCCCCTTTCTGTTTTAGTAATTGCATTTTAAGAGTACAATTTGCTCTTTCCACTATTGCTTGACCTAGAGGGCTGTAAGGGATACCAGTTTTATGACAAATTTGATATTGCTGACAAAAATGTTGAAAAGCAGAACTAGTGTATGTGGGTCCATTGTCTGTCTTTAGCTCTAAGGGAGGGCCTAGTACCACAAAGGCAGCTAAGCGATGATTAATTACATGCTTGGCACTCTCTCCCATTTGGGGAGTCACAAAGATAAAGCGGGAGCAGGTATCTACATTAACATGTACCCATCTATGCTTACCAAATTCCAATATGTGGGTGACATCCATTTGCCAGCTTTGATTAGGTTTAAGACCCCTAGGGTTAACCCCCAATGATTGTACAAGTCAATTACATACTGAGAGTCTGCTTGATAATTTGACGAGCTTACTCCCTAGAAATATGGAATTGTTTGCGTAAGGCAGCAGCATTTTGACGATGCAAAGTATTGGAGGCCTGGGCAAGAGAAAATGGGGTAGCCTCTTGCTTTACAGCAAGAAGATGATCAATAGCATCATTGCCTATAGCTAATGGACCAGGGAGAACTGAATGAGATCGGATATGACCAATAAAGCAGGGAAATTATCATTCTCTAATGACTTTTTGAATGTTGAAAAATAAATGAAAGAGTTCCTCTGAATAAGTGTGCCCTATAGCAGCCATTTCAATTAATTTGACCATACTTACCACATAGGCACTATCCCTATATAGGCTAATGGGCTCTGGAGCAAAATCTGTCAAGGCATAAATAAGAGCTTGTACTTCTACCCATTGTGCTGAAATACAAGGGGTTTGAAGGACTTTTGCACATCTGCTGCAGTAGTATCCAGCTTTTCTAGAACTGGATCCATCTGTAAAAATGGCTAATTCTTGAATTATAGGTTGTGACTTCCCTATCTTTGGGAAGGTAAAGGTAGTAACTGAGAGAAATTGTAAAACCTTGGTTGCAGGATAATGGTTACCAACCTGTCCGGAGAAATTAGCAAGTGCAACTTGCCAATTTGTTGACCATTGCCAGAGCCAGTCTTGCAGTATAGCTATAAATGGCACTACAATAACGTCAGGGTCTTGGCCCACTAATTGGCCTATTCAAAGGTGAGCTCGAGCTATTACCTGGGAAATGGAATCATGGAAAGGAGTTAATACTTTAGTTGGAGAATGAGCCAAATATAGCCATCCAACAACTCTAGGAGCTTGCCAAATGACCCTAGTGTGTGTACGTGTCATAGGGAAAATTAAAACCTGTAAGAGAATGGAGTAATCAATTCTAGTAAGTTGTGCTGAACTTAAGGCATCCTCAACTTTATGTAAGGCCGTCTTGGCTTCCTGTGTCAAGCAGCATGGGGATGATGGTGATGAATCTCCCCTTAGTATATAAAATAAAGGGCTTAAGTCAGCAGTGGTTAATTTTAAAGCAGGTCGAACCTATTTAATATCTACTAATAGTTTTTGGAAGTCATTTAACGTAAGTGAAGTGTCAGTCCAAATTTGAATTTTCTGAGGTTTTATTGTTTTTCCCTCAATAATGCTGCCAAGATAAGAAAAAGAAAATGTTCTTTGAACTTTTTTGGATGTTATGCATAATTCAACAAAATGCAGGGAATACTGCAAATCTAGATAGATATTATTTAGATGTGTTTCATTTTTATGAGCTAAGAGAATGTCATCCATATAATGAATAATATAAGCCTCGGGATATTTTTTCCTTATAGGATGCATGGCTGCAGCCACAAAATCCTGACATAAGGTAGGACCATTGGCCATGCCCTGAGGCAATACTTTAGCATTCTTCCACCCCCATCTGTCTTGATTCCCCTGCCACATTCCTCCACTCTTCTTCTGGAGTGGGCTCTAGGCAGTCCCGAATCAGGGACCACAGACTGAAAGTAGAGGCAGGCATTTCCTCTGGACCTTTAGCTATATAATGATCGTGTAGTTATTTTCCTACCTTCTCCCATGCCTCTATATTCACCTTTTCTTCCACAGAAAACCATGGGCAGGTTTTATTCACAAAATTCAAAAAAATCGAAAAGCTGTTCATACCTCACAGAATAGCCCCTTGCTTGGAGCATAGCCTTAAGCATGGATACCCATACATTTTTTCCCTGTGATCCTGAATTCCCCATGTTTTACACCTAGCTAGTACTACACCCTTACCTTACTTACTGTGTGTGCACACCTTGGGACCTCCTGACAAATGCAGTCCCTCACACTGAAGTCCGAATTGAGTGCCACTGGGGCTGGACTCAGCTCCCCGTTGGGCACCACTTGTGCCACACCTGCACAGCCAAGGGTTCAGTGAGCCTGAGGGAGGGCCAGTGAAGGATGAAGAAAAGACAGACAAAGAGAATAAGCTGGGTCTAGGTGGATCTTCTGTGCGTGACTGAAACCACAAAACAGATCCAGACTGCAAGCTGATGCTTCATTTTATAGTCAGAGGTAAACAAGGTAATTTACAATGTTCTTATAAGGTTAACTTGTTTTGGCAGAACTTGCTGCACCTCCTACACCCATTAGCTACCCAGGAAAGATCTAGCTTAATCATGCTAAGAGGGCTGTGCCCTCTAAACTGGGACTTGTTTTCGGCTTTGCCAGCAGGTCAGTCTGAGGCTTAACCCTACAACCGCTCCCTACACATGCCCAGTGAGGGGAGTGCAGGAGGTAGGCAATCAATGATTCTCTGTCATCATTGATGTTATCTCTCTTCCACTCTGAAACCAATAAAAAATATATTATTTAAAGTTTGAATTTATGTAAGAAGAAGTTCATCTATATCACACAAAAATGGCGATTTCCCAACTCAAAACAGAAAAATAAATCATTATACTAAAGAATATCCCTTAGTTTGAGAAACACAATACTGTAGCAGTTAAAGGCATAGAATGACAAATGAGGCTTCATTATAATTTTAAATGAGATTTCCTGGTAAATGAAACTCCTCAATCCTTATACAACAATCTTTCCTAATAATAGAGAAACATGTAAATTGACCATTCCTTCCCTACACCCACAGAATGAGTATGCAAATTAACTCAATAAAGTTGGCAGTTAATTTGCATACCTACCTGAGTCCTGGGAACCTTCTCAGCACCCAGGTCATTTCCAGCCAGCCATCCTGTAGAGGCTTTAGTCTTGGGGTATGGGGATACTCACTTCCCAAGCCTAAAGCCTGGGGCAGAGGCTGTAGGCTTAGGAAGGAGCCGAGCCTGGGACTGGAGTGGCAGGGGGTGCCCACTTCCCAAGCCTACAGCCTGTTGTGTAGGCTGTAGGCTTGGGAAGTGGCCAATCTTGGAATTGGAGGGAAGCAAAAAAAAATCAATGGAAACATATCCTCAGGTAAGGATGAAAAGAAAGAAATGTCATATATTATGAAAGTCACATCTTAAAAATGCCTAAAGAAAGTTGTCATTTTTTCATGGTGAAGAGACTGGAGTCCATGTTGATAAAAATATCTTGGTGGCTATGGTGACCGGCAGTGGCTGCAACAGCGGGGTGATGGGGCTGGGACCTTCCCCTGATCAGCCCAGTCGCTTCCCACAAAGGGAGGCCAGACTGTTCCAGCAGGGAGCGGGCCTAAGCTATCAGTAGGACATCCCCTGAGGGCTCTCAGTATGTGAAAGGGGGCAGGCTGGGCTGATCAGGGGAAGGCGCCAGCAAGTATAGAAATAATGAATTAACAGCTTTGCTTTTTAAAAGTTGATGAGTGAGCAACAGTTACTTTATTTTAAAGTATTCATTTTATTTTTCATAACAATGAGTGATAAATGTGAGTCAGACCACTGTTGATTACAGCTATAACCCTATGATATTATGGGAACACACAGAATTCAGTTTCAGATTCAAATTTAAAACAAAAATTCAACAAACAAAAGTAAGTGAAAATAATTCCAGGTGTTATTTTTACCATTTCAATAATAATAAGGCGCTTCCATTTCTTCTTTTTGTAATTCAAATTCCATAATTGCTTCATGCATCTTTTTCTTACTCTCAGTTCTCCCAGGAAACTCTGCCAATCACCTTTCCTTTCACCTTCTTTGTGCTCCTTTCTTTGTCTAGAAGCTCCTCCCTCTTGGTCAAATCCTACTCGCCACCCAGTTCTTTGAAAAATAACATTCTTCTCTAATGACAAGGTTCTGTTGAATAAAATTCTTCATCTCCTTATACAACAACATAGTAATGAAAAGTTAACACTTCTTAACTTAGAATTTAAAAAAAAACCTTTTGAGAGAGCAACACGATTATATTACTTTACAACATTTGTGGTTTCTTTATAACAATGAGTGATAAATGTGAAAAAGGTGAAAATTAAGTTTAAGGAAAGTGTTCCTAATAACGGAATAATAGTAATAGGTAAAGAAAAATCCTTTTAAAAAGCCAAACACTAGATATAATCAAATATTGGATCTTCTTAGTGGTATTTTGGTGATATAGGAATGCTTTTACCTTGACTGTCCACAGGAAAAATAACTTTTTAAATTTGTTATTCTGTAACCTTCTAACTAATATCTTCTTTTTCTGACTAAAACAACTGTAATTGTGTGGGTTTGACCCTTCTCTATTTCCCATCTCAGTGCCTTGTAAAATAGAAAAAAAATGGGAATATCAACTTGCTACCATTTGGGACTATTAGACATGATGGTTATTCGTTTCAATATTTCAGAAATATATTACTTCTGGATGTATCATCAATATAAATTTTAAAATGACAAACAATGGTTATGATCATTCAATGAAGTAAAATCTTGTGCACTGAAACCCACCTAGGCATTTCTTTTCCACCAAATGAACCTTTCACACCTTATTATTTCTCTTTTCAAACTTCTAAAACCTCCCTCCCAAATAAATGACCTTAGTTTCCTAGAAGAATCAGAGAATTTCCTCCTGTTCCCACCACAAGTACCAACCTACCTGCATTACAAAGGCTGCACCGGTTCTCTCCTCTCATTGTGAATGAACTTGAGGGTGACCACTCCTCCTGTGTGCCGGGGGATTCTCTCCCCAACCCAAATGTATTGGTCCAGCATTGGCCCCATCTCACTCGTGCAGCTGCAATATTTTTCCTCTCTAGAGGATTATTCTCATTAACATACAAACATACTGTAATTATTCACATTAAAAGAAATGTTAAGCCCTGCCAGGTTGAGGGCTGACCTATAAAACAGGAGGTCAGGGTTTGATTCCCAGTCTCTAACTCTTCCTTCCTCTCTGAAATAAATTAAAAATATATATTTTTTAAAAAAATTTAAACTCCTTTCTATACCACTTACCCCTCTGTCCTTCACCTCACAGTAGAACTCTTAGAAAGTTTTAATACAATTTTTCTCCAATTTTTCTCCTCCCACTTTTTCGAAACCCACTCCAATCTGGCTTTCCTCTGCTTTTCCATCAAAAAGGGATTTTGTCAATCTCACTAATGACTTTCATGCTTGTCAATGGTTAATTCTCAGTCTTCCTCCTACTTGATCTATGGGGATGTTTTGACCCATTTGCTCTCTCCCTCCTTGATACTTTCTAACCACTCTCTTCTTGTTCTCTGTCCACCTCCGGGACTGCTTTTGCTAAGTTTTATTCATTAGCTGTCATGCCCCAGAGCTCAGACCTTATAGTGAACCCCTTTCATGTCCTGTGTGGTTCAGGGTTCAGGCTCTGGAGGAGGCCGCACACAAATGAAAGAGACTAAAAAATATTAATTTGGAAATATTGGAGGCCAAGTGGGAGCCCAACTCAAGTGGAAGGACTCTGCTTTGCTTTTGCCTAGCAAAGCAGAGTCCTTTTATTAAGACTATGGGATCCATCCATAGCTCTAGGCAGGCAATTCCAGTAATAGCCAATCAGCAAAGATTTACATAAGATTAAAAGGTGGAGGTTACTTTAGCTACCCTTGTCTCAACTAGACAGTGGGTGTTTGGCCCTGACCTTTCAGAGCTTCAAAGTTGACCAGCCTCCCAGGTTCCTTTTCCACACTTCTCTGCTAGTGAAGATAATGGGTGGCTTCCAACATATCCCCCGGGTTTTTTTCCTTAAAAATTCTTGCATCTGCAGACTAGAAATAAACATATGAGCACAAAAATGAGACAAGCAATAATGGTTATGCTGAGAGGCAAATGAATCAGTCTATAGCAAGTTTCTTTCTGGGCCAATAGTTTTGAGTCCCAATTTCAATGTCCAACAGTTCCTTATGTGTACATGTCAGAAATGATATTTCAGTTCTGGATGGTGGACAAACAGTGGCAATGCAGGTCTGACCTTCTTTGGTTTGGTCCTGGGCAACCTGCAGCAATGCACAACTGCTGACTGCTAGCATGGAAAGGTGTCTTCAGTATCTTTTACCTTTGGACTGTTTCTCCTCTTGTCTTCATGGCTGTAGCAGTCCTGTCAGTTTGTCTCTGGAATCCATTGTTGCAGGAATCCACATGGGCTTATAGTTTTCTGGAAATATACAAACATATTCTCAACCAAAGGTTAATAAATGAATATTTTCTATAAATTAGACTTGGAATCCTTTTTCATTTTTGCTCAAATGATTTTCCTTTGGCTTATTTTTTTAAAAAAACATATTTTATTGATTTTTCACAGAGAGGAAGGGAGAAGGATAGAAAGTCAGAAACATCGATGAGAGAGAGACATCGATCAGCCGCCTCCTGCACGCCCCCCCACTGGAGATGTACCCGCAAGCAAGGTACATGCCCCTGACCGGAATCGAACCCGGGATCCCTCAGTCCGCAGGCCTACGCTCTATCCACTGAGCCAAAATGGTCTCGGCATCCTTTGGCTTATTTTGACTCCATGTGTGTTCAGAGGTGTCTTGCTGTTATCATTAAAAATGAAAATTAATTTTCCAAAGTAAAAAATTTCTTGATGTAATTTACTTACAGGCTATTTCTCCACATATCATATTTTCCCACTATCCCCCCTTTTTTGATTTAAATATTAGGAGGCTTTTAGAAATTTTAAAATGCAGTCTTGATAACTTTTAATTTTAATTTTTGCACACAAATATGACTGCTTTGGATTCATTGCATGTTAAGCAATTTTACTATGAAATGAACTATCAATAAAAAATTTTAGTTAATACTTCAGGAAAAAGTTTTTTGTCCAGTACAATTAAGTTTTTATTAATATTCACTTATTTCAATTAGCCAAAGTAAATTAATCTGAAATAGATTTATTTTTTAACTTCACTTGTCCTAGGTTATGGACAATAAATGATATTAATTAAACTTCTACAATTAGTCTTTAAATAACTTTAACACAGGTTTTATCAGGGAGGCAAAAATACAAATTATTTACTTCAGTTTATGAGGCCAAATATATTGACTTGCAATTACAGTTCTACAGATGTTTGAAGAAAACCTCTTTATTTCTTTCCAAAATAATTCTCAGGCTACAGAGAGTTTCATTTAAAACTATCTTTCTTTAAGACTACTATTTTACTGTCAGATTTAATACTCTAACAATAATCTTAGTTTACCCTGTAAATATCAGTGAAAGAGATTTCAAATTTTTAAAATTTCTCCTTTTTATTAAGCTAGAATTTTATTTTTAAAGAGCATCTCCTTTGGCTAATCAGCATATACAAAGGGGTTATGGGAGGTCTCAGTAACTTTATTCAAAGAGAGGGGTTGGCCTTTGCTGTTTCAAGATGGCAACCCCCAGGGGAGCGGCAAGCCATGAGGCCAACATGGCGGCTGCCAAGTCAGGCAGTCCAAAAATGGTGACTGTCTAAACTGTTAAAGCCAAAACTACACTGCAGACAAAAAGAAATCTCACTAGCTGTTTCTAGTGGCTTTATTAAAATTTGTTTATAATTTGAGTGGGTATCTTTAATTAAAAAAGCAAAGCAATCTTAGTAAATATTTACATCTGAATCACAAGGTGCAAAAGTGGCACCACCTTCAACCTCATTAAAAATGCAGGTGGCGGGAGGAATCCAAGATGGCGGCATAGGTAAACACCTACACTGCTGCCTCACACAACAATTTCAAAACTACAACTAAAAGACAGAACGGACATCATCCAGAACCACAGGAAAGCTGGCAGAGTGTAAGTTCTACAGCTAGAAGGAAAGAAAGGGGCTCACAGAAATCCAGAGGAGCTGCAAAAAAACTGAAGTACAGAGATGCGCACGCTGAGAGCACGGGTGCCAGAGTACCTGGGTGGCTTTCTCTGGCGGGAGGGAAACGGAGACTCCCAACGGCACAGAACCCCTTATCTTACGACACTAAACCCCAGATCCAGCCGAAACTCATATGGGGGAGTTTGGACTGTGAAAAGGGAGAGGTGCACGGAAATTTAGGGGAGTCGCAGAAGATCAGGTCTGGTCTCGCACTTGGACGGTGCTGCGCGCAGGACAGATTGCTGATTGTGCCGCTGGCTTTCGCGAGTGGGCGGGAGACAGACCCTACGAACTGTGCCACTTCTGACTCCACTAAGCCCCTGTTTCGGGCGAAACCCAGGGGACCTAGACTCGTATGGTCCTAGTGCTCAGGGGAGCTGGAAAGGCAGCGGTTAGAGGCACTGCGGGTGCGCGCGCGCACAAGGACCACTCCAGGGATTACCCAGTCACGTGAGACTCAGGGGCCATAGAGGGCGGGGCCGACTGGAAGGCAAGGCGGTCCCTTAAGCCCTGAGACTCCACCCCTCCCAAGCTCAACAGAGGCTTCTTCGGTTTTGCATCTGGTATCATAAGGCTGAATCCAACACAGAAGTTTCCCCGGCATAGTGAAAATGCCGAAACAAGGGAAGGGATCACAAACAAAAGAAATGGAGGAAAAAAAACGACTGGACATAGAGTTCAAAACCACGCTTGTAAGGTTTTTCAAGAATATGCTAGAAAAATTCGATAAATTTAGTGAGACCCAAGAGGAGATGAAAAAGGACCAACTAGCGATACAAAAGAGCCAACTAGAGATGGAAAAGGTCCTACTAAAGATGATAAAGGACCAAATAGAAATTAAACATACACTGACTGAAATAAAAAATATTATACAGAGTCCTAACAGCAGACTAGAGAAAGCCAAGAATCAAGTAAAAAATTTGAAATATAAAGAAGCAGACAACATTCAACTGGAAAAGCAAGAAGAGAAAAGAATCCAAAAATGTGAACATAATGTAAGGAGACTCTGGGACAGCTTTCAGCGTACCAACATCAAAATTGGGGTGCCAGAAGAAGAGAGAGAGCAAGATACTGAAAACCTGTTTAAAGAAATAATGACTGAAAACTTCCCACATCTGGTAAAAGAAATAGACTTACAAGTCCAGGAAGCACACAGAACCCCAAAGAAAAGGAATCCAAAGAGGACTACACCAAGACACATCATAATTAAAATGCCAAGAGCAAAAGACAAAGAGAGAATATTAAAAGCAGCAAGAGAAAAACAGTTTATTACCTACAAGGGAGCACCCATATGACTGTCAGCTGATTTTTCAACAGAAACGATGCAGGCCAGACGGGAGTGGCAAGAAATATTCAACGTGATGAATAGCAAGAACCTACAACCAAGAATAATCTATCCAGCAAAGCTAACATTCAGAATTGAAGGGCAGATAAAGAGCTTCACAGATAAGAAAAAGCTAAAGGAGTTCATCAACTCCAAACCAGTATTATATGAAATGCTGAAAGGTACTCTTTTAGAAGAGGAAGAAGAAAAAGGTAAAAGACAAAAAATTATGAACAACAAATACATATCTATCAACAAGTGAATCTAAAAATTAAGTGAATTAAAAATTTGATCAACAGAATAAATTGATGAATATAATAGAATCAGGAGCACAGAAAGGGAGTGGACTGATAATTCTCAGGGGGGAAGGAGTGAGGGGTGTACAGGGAGAGACTGGACAAAAATCATACACCTATGGATGAGATCAGTGGGAGGGAGCTAAGGGCAGAGGGAGGGGTGGGAGCTGGGTGGAGGGGTGCTATGGAGGGGAAAAAAGAGAAACAAATGTAATAATCTGAATAATAAAGATTTAATTTAAAAAATAAATTTAAAAAAAATGCAGGTGGCTATGGGATTTTTGTGATTTTAACTTTCTGTTGTTGGATTTTAAGAAACATTTTGCCCTCCTTAGAGGCCAAAACCTTCATAACATTTATAAGTAAAATATAGTTATTAATTTTTATTTGATAAAGCTTTCCATGCAATTTCAAGTATATTAGATCTTGGGTTAAATTCAAAATATTTCTTTTAAGAAGAGACAATAACTTCTTGAATTACTACTGGAGCCCTTGGAGCTCTCCAAGAATCATCTCTCGATTAAAGCCTTGAAATTTTAATATGGAAAAAACCATCAAAACAATATCTATATATAATTTAAAGATTATATTTCTTTTTATAATTATCTTAAGATATCAATTAAACTTTAAACTGGTTTTTATAGTAAAAATTTGGGTTGGGATCACAGAATTAATCCTTCTTATTTAATTAGACAAATAAACATATTTTGAATTCCTAATTATTAGAGAAAACACATTTTAAATTTCTATACTTTCGGCATTTAGTTACCATTATATAATTTCTCCCAATTTGATTTGAACTTTAAACTTTTACAGCTGGCAAATCAAATACTTAGCATTTCTTTAGATTAATAACACTTATATTTTTAAGAATAAATTTCAAAAACTCAGATATAATCAATCAATAGCTTCAATTCTGTCCTATAGTTTTTTTCTCATAAGGAAACAAACTTCTAAAATTTTTAGCTGCCATAACTCACATTTCTCAATGTCAAAATAGGTTTCCAAAGTGCTTAACCAATTGATTTTAAACTGACCATGTTTTTTCTCTGCCCGAGGAAACTGAGTAGCAAGCCTGTAAGTATTCAAATGCAAAAATTGTAACATTCTTTAAAGATGGCTGCTGAAAGGAATCTGGATTACCTGTTCTTCTGGGGGAAGGGAGTCTACCCCTTCCTCCATTAACAAAGGGCATAGCCAGTTATCTGGGCTACTTAGATATTTATAATTAATATTTTTCAACAATTTTTGAGATTTAAATCCAATTCCAATTATTTTAAAGCATTTACTTTGGATAAATTCTTTTGCAACACAACTCACTGATTTTCTTGAAGGCCTTAAAATTAACTTTTGAACATGCTTCATTATCATCTTAAAAACCACTCTTTATTATGGAAATGCCAATCTGCTGCTGGAACTAGCCTTTGTTCTTTCCTTTTGGTTGAAATCCACCATTTTACTCAGGACAAAACCAGTCTTGGGTTTTTCATTTCTGTAGCCCTTGTAAAGAGTCAAGTCTAGTTCAAGACCCATCTAGTATTTGAAATCAGACTGTGGACACATTTTGTCTTAAATTAGCTTTTGCCTTTACAAGCCCACAGATATCCCAGACGCATTTCTAAATTTTTAAGGCGAGAAGACTTTTTCATGGCAAGAAAGGAGACTTTAAATTAGCATACTGGGAGAGTGGCACTTCCATATTGGATTGCCATGTGTCTCCCTTCCCCCTCATCCTGCTTGCTCTTAGGGAAGTTTTCAGTAACAGATCTGGCTGTGTATCTTTTCATGCTTAAAGACAGATCTTAAATGTTTTCTTCTTTTCATTTTCTAAAGTAATAACTAGCACTTAAGTTTATCTTTGACAAAATTTGCATTTCCCAGTGAGTTCTTCTATAACTTTTAAACAAAACTTTAAGTAATCTCATTGCAGGAGAGTGGATAGCCCTGCCCTCTCCTGTCATATTTGAATTTCTCTGCACCAGAGGCAGTTTCAGCAGCAGAGTTTCATTTCTTATTACAGATTTTAGATTCCAAATACAAATTAAGATTTTAATTTGAAGAAGAAACCACATTCCTTAAGCATGCAAACCAAAAGTCTATAATAAAGTTTACTTTATAACCTAATTCTGGCTGAAAAAAGTTGTTCCCACTCTCCTTACAGATTGCAACTTCTGCAGCTAATCATGGGTTTTGTGTGCAGTGAATTTCTTCCCCTATATGGTGATCTGTTCTCACCTTTTCAGTGTATTTTTCCCCCCACCTTTTCGGTGTAATCTTAATCTTTCCTTCTTCGCTCTATGTGAAAATATCATCCCCTCCAGAGGTCCCACGTCAAAGGACCAGTTTGTAGTGTCCCTGTTCAGACACCAGTTTGTAGTGAACCCCTCTCACGTCCCACGTGGTTCAGGGTTCAAGTTCAGCGTTTGGGCTCTGGAGGAGGCCACACACAAAAGAAAGAGACTAGAAAATATTAATTTGGAAATATTGGAGGCCAGGCAGGAGCCCAACTCAAGGGGAAGGAGCCTGGCCTAGCGATCCCTTTTATTAAGACTACTAGAGGCCTGGTGCACAAAATTTGTGCATGGGGGGTGTCCTTCAGCCCAGCCTGCTCCCTCTCCAATCTGGGACCCCCTGAGGGATGTCCGACTGCCCGTTTAGGCCCAATCCAAGTAGGGAGCAGGACTGTTGGCTCCCAATTGCTCACCTGCCTGCCTTCTCGATTACCCCTAACAGCTTCTGCCTGCCAGCTTGATCAACCCCTAACCACTCCCTTGTCAGCCTGATTGATGCCTATAACTGCTCTCCTGCCAGCCTGTTTGCCCCTAACTTCCCTATGGGCCTAGTCACCCCTAACTGCCCTTCCCTGCAGACCTGGTCACACCCAACTTCCCTCCTCTGCTGGCCTGGTCACCCCTAACCACCCTCCCCTGCAATCTTGATTACCCCCAACTGTCCTCCCTTGCAGGCTTGGTCCCTCCCACCTGCCTTCCCCTGCTGGCCATCTTGTGGTGATCATCTTGTGTCCACATGGGGGCAGGATCTTTTGAACACATGAGTGCAGCCATCTTGTGTGTTGGAGTGATGGTCAATCTGCATATTACTCTTTTATTAGATAGGATAGAGGCCTGGTGCATGGGTAGTGGCCAGCTGGTTTGCCCTGAAGGGTGTCCTGGGTCAGGGTGAGTGTTCCCTTGGGACATGGGGTGACCTGGGGGAGGGGCCTGCGATAGTTTGCAGGCTGGCCATGCCCCCTGGTGACCCAAGGGAAGCCCTGGTATCAGGGATTTATTTATTTTCTACAATTTAAACTTTGTAGCCTGGATCTGAGCCAAGCCTTCTGCTGGCTCAGCCATTGAAACTTTGTTGCCTTAATTGCCAGCCAGGGTGTGTGGAAAGCTTGGCTTCCTCCATCGCTTGGGGCAACCCAAACCTCCCTCCTGCTCTCTCTGCAGCCATAGCCATCTTGATTGGGTTAATTTGCATATTTGCTCTGATTGGCTGGTAGGCATGGCTGGTGGGTGTAGTGGAGGTACAGTCAATTTGCATATTACTCTTTTATTAGATAGGATGGGATCCACCCATAGCTCTAGGCAGGCAATTCCAGTAATAGCTAATCAGCAAGAATTAAATAAGATTAAAAGGTGGAGGTTGCTTTAGCTACCATTGTCTCAACTAGACAGTGGGTGTTTGGCTCTGACCTTTCAGAGCTTCAAAGTTGACCAGCCTCCCAGGTTCCTTGTCCACACCTCTCTGCTAGTGAAGACAATGGGAGGCTTCCAAGAAGACCTTCTCTCTGCTCTATCTGCATTCAATCCCTTGGCCATCTCACCCAGGCTTGTAATGTTAAAAGGCATGCTGCTAACCCTGACCTCTCCCTTGAACACCAAATTCAAATCCACCTGCTTGCACACTATCTCCACTTGAATTCATCATAAACTCAGCATATCCAGGAACAAACTGTATCCCTGCCCTCCTTCTGTTATTGGTGGAAGTGTAGTTCTTGGGGTGCCATGAGGAAAAGATTTTCTGAGGCCCTCACAGGAGGTTGGGATTTCAAGAAAAGCTTTATTGATTATGTAAAATTAAGGGGATTCCCTTCCAAGGTCCCATCTTTGTCTGTCTCATCATGGAAGAAGTCCAATATTGTCTTCAGCAGGGCCAGAATTTCTGTTCCATATTAAAGTCCAGTCCAGTTCAATATCCTATGTGTGGAGTCTATGACCATAGGTCCTGCAGCTGCTTAATGCCACATGGCTACAGAGAGAAAACACATGAATGCTCAGGTGAATGCAGGTCATGGAGTAAGCAAGAGCAACAGGGAACAAGTGATCAAGAGAGTAAGAGAGAATCAGGAAGGAGGGTACTCTTTGGTTAGAAATTTTAACCTTCCAAGATTTCTCAGGATTGCACTGAGTCCATCCCCTAGCCAACCCATTGTTCTGCAGGCTAAACTGACAGACATTACCCTATATTAACCTGATTTCACTGGCATGTGCCCATCTCCTCCTTTGTTCGATTTCTTCCTTCAGTGATCTGCAGGGACTGGACCAGTGGTTCCCTTGGGAGCATGAAGCTGTAGCTTTCTGATGAAGCTATCCAGGTGACCATGCTTATGTCTGGCCTCCCCTTTGCTTTCTTCCTATTATTAACAAACTAGCTAATTCCGACAATAACACTCTCACCATCAGTCCCATCTCAATAAAAAACAACTCCATCCAGCCCTGGAGGGTTGCTCAGTGGTTAGTGTCAGCCCACAGACTGAAGGGTCAAGGGTTAGATTCCTGATAAAGAGTACGAGCTTCAGTTGCCTGGGAGGCAACCAGTCAATGTATCTCTCTCACATCAATGTTTCTCACTTCCCTTCCTCTCTTCCTTCCACACACTCTCTAAAGACCAATGGAAAACAATATCCTTGGATGAGGATTGAAAAAAAAAAGCAAGAAAGCAACTCCATCCTAGTTTTCCTAACCATAGCATCAATCCTGACTTCCTTTTTTCTCTCACAGCACTCACCCAAACAAAGTCAGTAGCAAATTTTGTTGCTTCTACCATAAAAATATATCCAAAGTCTGACCATTGCTCATTACATCTGCTGTTACCTGACTAGTTCTAGACACCATCATCTCTCCCCTAGATTACTGCATTATCCTCCAAGCTAATCTCCCTGCTTCCCACAACAATCTATTCACCACACAGCCAGCAGGCAGCTATCTTTGATAGATAGATAGATAGATAGATAGATAGATAGATAGATAGATAGACAGACATACTGAGTGGCCAGATTATTATGATTTCTGAACACATAATAATCTGGCCACTCAGTATATATCTTATATAATAAAAAATGCAAATTTTCCCCTTGACCAGAAGTTCAACCAGCAGACAGGCCAGCCAACCTGTCCCCTCCCACGGGTCAGGCTGGTCGGCCCCCCACCAATGCATGAATTCATATATATACATACAAATATATATATATATATATATATATGATGGGGTCCTGGCCACACTGAGTGGCCAGGTTATTATGTGTTTAGAGATCATAATAATTTGGCCACTCAGTGTATAATGTGATAGCCATTTATATATCTTCCACAAGAGCAGCTTTTGGATTTAAAATGCAAAATTACATCTTCAAGTGCTTAAGCCAAACTTAGGAAAATTAAATTATCAAATGCTTGAGCCAAACTTAAGAAAATTATGAATTAGATAAATTAAAGAACCTCCATATTTTTCTTTCTTTTAAAAAATATATTTTATTGATTTTTTACAGAGAGGAAGGGAGAGGGATAGAGAGTTAAGAAACATCAATGAGAGAGAGACATCTATCAGCCGCCTCCTGTACGCCCCCTACTGGGGATGTGCCTGCAACCAAGATACATGCCCTTGACCAGAATCGAACCTGGGACCTTTCAGTCCACAGACCGACACTCTATCCACTGAGCCAAACCAGTTTTGGCCATATTTTTCTTTCATTGCTTATGCAACTCAAAATATTTTCAAATAGTTCAAGTGAGTTTAGTGTATAGATACATTCAAACTGCAAAAGATCTATATTTTAAGAAGGATACAAACAGATTATCAAGGAATCATTTCTTGATTTTGTTCCTCAGGAAGATAGTTCAACTACTGGAATTATATTAATATGGGAACTCTATTAATTTGAGTGATCTACAGCTTTCCAAGTGTCATAGATAGATCTATGGTAGACTAAATACAACAGAAGCATAGAAGCAGGCTTAAGAGAACAACAGCACATACTACCTAGTCCAGAATCTCAATTTCTTTAGCAACAACATAGTTAGTGAGTTACAGAAGTATATAATAATTTTTACAATACATGTTTTACCTATGGCTTCAGTCTTGAGATTTGCTTCAAATCCCATTCCAAGCAAATGAGATACTATATTAAAGAATTTTTAATTCTGAACAAATTGATAATCCCTTTATATAACACATAGTATATAAATATTTGTATATAAATATATGAATACTAGAGGCCTAGAGTATGAATTCATGCACAGGTGGGGTCCAGCCAGCCTGTCCTGATCAGGGCCAATCAGGGACAGAGCCAGCCAGGGGGAGGAGCCATGGGCAATTGGCCAGCCAGCCCTACCCCCTGGCCAAACTCCCAGTTGAACTCCTGGTCAAACTCCCTGTTGAGGGTACAATTTGCATATTATCCTTTTATTATATAGGATTATTATACATTTTAATATATATAATATGTATATATATTTTATAATATAAATCTTAGTTTTTCCTACCATGGAAAAAGTAAATTTTCATATATTGTGAAAAATCTTTGAATTAAAAAAAGGTAGTAAAAGTTCTTGGGTTGTTTGGACTAGCAATAATACTCAAAAAATTTATTTTATTATTATCACAATACTACAATACAAGGGATAGATAACATGTGTCCATACCAAGACTTCTACAAGAATGTTTGTACCAGCTTAATCCTATACTAGAGGCCTGGTGCATGAAAATATGTGCACTTACGGCAGAGGGGGTGGGGGTTTCTGCAGTCCAGCCTGTGCCCTCTTGCAGTCTAGGAGCCCTCAGAGGATGTCTGACTGCAGCTCAGGGCCGCTCCTTGCTCCTCTGCAGGAGGTGAACAGCGGCTGATCAAGGGATGACCCTGCCAGTGACCCGCCCAACCCTCCCTCCCCCCAACTGCCCCTCTGCTGCTGCTGCTCGCCGCCATCCCCATCCCTGATCACAGTCCCCTTTCTCTGCCTGCTGGCACATGTCTTGGCTGGCCTGGTGCCTCCTGCTTGTCAGCCCTGTCCCCCACCAACCAGTCATTCCACCATTCGGTCTATTTGCGTATCATGCTTTTATTTTATAGGACAACAAAAGCCAAATATGCTAAGTGTTTGGTCAACTGGTTGGTCATTCAACTAATCAAAGTGTAATATGCTAATGCTATGCTAAGGCCCCTCAACTGCTCGCTATGATGTGCACTGACCACTAGGGGGCAGTCGCTCCAACGGGTAGATTAGCTTGCTGCTGGAGTACGGCTGATTGGGACTAAACAAGATGGGCTGGATATGCCCTGGAGCCCTCCAGGAATCCCTCCCCGCTGGCCAGCCAACTGTGTCTCTCCCTGACCCCGATTGTGCACCGGTGGAGGCCCTCAGCCTGGCTTGTACCCTCTTGTAATCCGGGACCCTTCAGGGAATGTTGGGGAGCCAGTTTCAGCCCAATCCCACAGGCCAGGCCAAGGGATCCCACTGGGTGTACAAATTCATGCACCGGGCCTCTAGTTCATAATAACCCCAAACTGGAAACCAAATGCCATCAATAGGAGAATGGATGACTAAGTTATGGAATAGTTATATAGCAAAATGCTACTCAATAACAAAAAAGAATAATTCCTGAAACAATAATATGGATGCACCTCACAGATATTATTTTGAAGACAGACACAAGGCAAAAGAAAGTCAAACTCAAGGCAATACTTGATTCCATTTATATGAAGTTCAAGAACAGACAAAACTAATCTGTGGTGACTCAAATCAGAAAATGGTTGTTTGTGCAAGGGGATTATTTAAAAACTAGAGGCACAGTGCACGAAATTTGTGCATTTGTGAGGGGAAGTCCCTCAGCCTGGCCTGTGCCCCCTTACAGTCTGGGAGCCTTCAGGGGCAGTCAGACATCCTTAGTTCTGCTATGGAGGCAGGAGAGGTTCTTGCCACCACCACTGCACTCGCCAGCCATGAGCCTGGCTCAGGGCTTCTGGCTGAGTGGCACTCCCCCTGTGAGAGTGCACTGACCACCAGGGGCAGCTCCTGCCTTGAGTGTCTGCCCTCTGGTGGTCAGGGTGTGTCATAGAGACCAGTCGTTCCACTGTTCAGTTGATTTGCTTATTAGCCTTTTATTATATAGCATGAAAGGAGCAAAAAGGAACTTTTGTAAAGTGCTAAAAATGTTTTATATCTTATTTGGGTGGTGGTTACATGAGTATATACAATTGTTAAAAGTCATCAAGTTCAAGTAAGATCTGTGGATTTTCATTATATGCAAATTTTATCTCAACTTTCTATAATTACAAAGGGCTATCATTAATAAAGTTTGTGTTATAGTTTATTTAATCATTCCTCTAATGATAGACATTAGTTTTTCCCCTATTTGTAATAATCATAAATTATAATACAATAAATATCTTAGTATATTAGGTTGATTCATATGAAGTTACCAATTCAATATTTCCATGTATAAAAATGACAAGTCCATATGTTAATGTTTTGGTTTATTCCCTTAGGTTAAACTTTCAGAGTTGGGGGGCTTGAGAAAAATTTATGAACAGAAAAAACTGTTGATACATATTGCTAAATTGTTTCCCTATTAGTTCTATAAATGTATAATTTCTACTAACCTTTTTGGTTGTTGTTAATCTTCATCTGAAGATATTTTTCCATTAATTTTTATTAGGCTAATTTATTTATTTATTTATATTTATTTATTAAATTTATTTGGGTGACATTAGTATAGATAGCCCAGCTATAAAATCACATGTATATGGACAGATAATTTTTCACAAAGGAACCAGAAACACACAATGGAATAAAGTCTTTTCAATAAATGGTGCAGAGAAAACTAGAAAGCCACATGCAAACAAATGAAACTGGATTATAGTTTGTCTCGATGCACAAAACTTAATTCAAAATGCATCAAAGACCTACACATTAGACCTGAAACAGTAAGTTACATAGAATAAAAGATAGGTAACAAATTTATGGACCTTGGTCATAGAGAACATTTTATGAACTTTACCCCAAGGCAAAGGAAGTAAAGGCAAAAATAAATGTGTGGGACTTTATAAAACCAAAAAACTTCTGCACAGAAAAAGAAACTGACAACAAAGCAAAGAGGTAGCCAACCAGCTGGGTGTTTAAGAAAACTTGTGAAGGTCAAGAATAACTTCATTTTTCTTATCTCCTAGCCTAGTGCCTTGTGCAAGTCATTCATTCGCTCAAGGAACGTCTATTGAGTGCGCACATTGGACCAGTAAGTGAGGTAGGTTCCGCAGGCATTCAGGACGTTCACTGAACTGAGCAGCACTAGTTTCAGATACCCTTTTAGTGTACCAGTGGGTCGCTCGCATTCCACATACTTGCCCCGCGTTTTAAGTTTGCAGATTGAGGCTTTCTCATTTCTATGGTGCACTAATCCGGAAATAAAAGCGCTGAATGTTTAGCCTTTTAAATGTATTGACTATATACAGGTCCTTCTGTTGGCCCTGTTAATAATTCTTTAAAATGCATCTACGCGCCAGACTCTGGGGGACTTCGAACGGGGAGGGTAAAATCGAGGGCAGCCTGGTGATGCAGGGACTTTTCACCGAAGTCTGAAGGGCACCAGCGTGGTAAATTCCTCTGCAGGGACACCAGTGTAATAAATATGCAAATCGTGCCGCACAGGCGCACTCCAGTTCCGCGAACGGCCGCAGCCCCCTCCCACTTCCCTGGGTTGCCTAACTCAGCGGGGCGGGACTCGCCTGCCGCGCGGAAACGCAGACCAGCCCCGCCCCCGCCCCGCCCGCCGCGGGCGCGCGCCCGGGGCCCCGCCCACCCGGCTGAAAGCCCGCGGCGCCGCGGCTCGGCGTCCTGCCTTCGGAGTCGGGCCGGAGCCGCCCGAGACCGGCGCCGCGCGCGGACGCCATGCGCGCGCGCCCGGGCCAGTGACAGCCGCCGGGATGGACGGTGGCTCTGTCTCGGGAGAGGGAACGAAGCGCCCGCCGGACCGCCGGCGGCTTCTGCTCTTCTTACTTGCCCATCGCTGCGGAAGCCCGGGCGGCGTCCCGGCGCGCCGCTGCCTGTCTGCGCTCGCGGAAGGTCTGGAGGCGCTGGGCCCCGGCGCCCCCGCGGCCCGCGTCGCGTCACGAGCCTCCGCGCTGTGCCTCCAGGTGCAGGTGCCTGTCCCGCGCGTGGCCGCCGCCGCCCCGCGCCGACCGCTGGGAGATGCGGAGCGCGCGCGCCTGGGGCCCTCGGCCCCCTCAGCCGGGCGCTGCTGCGCGTGGAGGTGCCAGCCCGGCCTCGTCCCAGGCGTCGCCTGTGCCGCAGGCCCCCTCCACCTGTGCCATGCCCGAGCGCCCGCCCTCGCTCCCACCCGGAGAGGTAGGGTCCGGCGGTCGGAGGAGATGGGGCTCGCCCCGTGCGGGCGGGACAGTGGGGCGGGGAGGAGCTTTGGCTTTGACCGCGCCGCTCCGGGGAAGGCCAAGAGACCCAGAGGTCAGGTCACTTGAGGTCACCAGGCTCCTAGGGCGTGGGGAGGAAGGACTGTCGGGCCCCGCCCTTCTGGTCCTCGGGATCCAGGACTCGGCCAGCTGAGAAGACCCGAGTTACTCGGAATGTCGGCCCGAGAGTGTGGGCGCAAAATTGAAAAGCGATGCGGGGAGGTGTGTGTGCACGCCCCTGCGCGGAGCTACCACGTGGGCGCTAACGTATAGGTTGCTGTTTTGCCAGCAACTGTGATGGAAGGTACGCGGAAGGCTTGCCCGTTTCAGAAGCGAAGCTCTGGGAAATGAAGGGACTGTCTTACAATTTAAGTTTAAACTCTAATAGGTTCCTTGTTTCCTTCAACTAAGCTTTAGCTTCTCTTCTGTGCCTGGTACTGTCCTAGATATTGGGATCTATCAGTCAACAAAATGCCTTCCTTCTGTTAACGTAAACAACCAAAAAACATTGAAACCCGTAGAGAATCTTTGTGAGTTTATTTGAGCCAAACTGTTGACATGCCAGGAAGCAAAACCTCAACGAATTGAGATAATGCTTCGGACAATGGCGGGCTACTTTGCAGTCAGAGGAAAAGGATGTACGTAGGTGGATTCCATGAAATCCATTGGTGATAGACAAGAGAGCTGGGAGAATTTAAAAAAAAAAAAAAAGCAAACAGGGTAAAAAGTAAAGTGACAGATACATACTTAGGTGGGCGCAGGACCAATTAACATAACAATGAAGGAATTTCTGGTATCTGTCCCGGAGCCCAGGCACATTAGATTGTGCCTCAAGGGGTCCAGGAAAAGGCAAGTTACAAATTACCCAGACATTTCAAGGGTATGTTTTATAGATGCAAAAAGACAGGTAGGCTCAGTTAATATAAAGCTTGACCTTGTCAGTGAAGAAACCAGCCTAGGACATAACTACCCACCATAATGCTTTTAGTTAGAGTTTAATTTCATCCTTTGTGGTTACTTTAAGTCGCTTGAGTTTGCAAGACCATCATGCAGTCTTCCCTGAACTTGTCAGGTCAGCTTGTGGCCCCTTTAGTCCACCCTTCTTGGAACTTAATTCTAGCAGAAGAGATGATACACACATATGTTTAAATAGATAGATATAGATATAATTTTTTGTGTGCACATACAATTAGTATATGCAGATATGATATTTATATGTACAAATGGATAAATACTATAGGAAAAAAAATAGAGTGGTAAGGGTTAGGAAGTGAGATGGGCCTTCAGTTACAAATTTAATAGCATCATTAGAATAGGTTTCATTGGGAAGGTGGCTAAATACTGGAAGGGGATGAGAGCAGTCACTGTCCTACATGAGATTAAGGCAATCTAAACAGGTTCAATTTACTAGCTAGCAAATTGTTGATTAAAATGTCATCATTTGGAGTAATGTTAATTAGCAAACTTGGCCAAAATATCACTTTGGGAGACTATACTTTTCCATCAATAACCTCTCTGCTAGCTCCCACACCAGCCTCCCCCAATAGAAACACACAGCAAATGTTGGCTGCATCTAAAATTTAAGAATACCTTTGGCTGGGGAAGAAACTGATTGGTAGAGCAACAAAGTGAACCAACCTTGACATTCAGAGGTTGGTGATTGAGTAGTGAATGAACTCTGCAGTATCCTGCAGTAATTTTGAGTTAGAAATGGCTTTGAACTTTATTTCTATACAGTACTTTGCCTTTTGATGCTCTTTTTTTGACAAACTGGAAACTTGTGATTTATTTTACTCTAAAAACTCAAGATTATGGGACAAAGGGGAGAGTGTTCTTTCTCATCAGTTTTCTAACGAGCAAGTTAGTAATGTTTTAGTCTCAGATTATGTCATTCTTCACAGTGTGGATGGATTCATAAATACTATGGGGAAACACAGTTAAGAAATCAGGTATGCCCATTGCCCATCAGTAAATGAGAGTTTTGTTCCTTTGTTTTCAGCCTAATGGTTTGTTTGGTGCCAGAGGTTCTAAGAAGGGCTACTTACACTTACAGATATTATGGGTAGGAAAATTGTACTTGGTTGCCTCCTCTGGGTCAAGGGTAACTTTGGGCTCCCCTTTTGTGTGTTTTTTAATATCCGTTTGATATACTGAAGGTCCCCAAAGGAGAATTTCATATGATACTTTAACATAGCTCAGTTTACTTGCTTCTTGGTTATAAGTAGGAATTTATAGTTCTTGGGCCCCATTTTGTTATCACAATAAAAGAGGAAAAGTGAGTAAGGGGTGTTCTGGATTGTCTGAATATTGCTGTTACCCTTTGACAGAAAGCAAACTGGCATTTACCTTCTGTCAGCAGGGGTTGGAGGGCCAACTGGGAAGTGGCCAGCCCTTTTCTCCACTTCTCAGATGACAATATTTCTTTGAAATAAGCTTGCAATTGAAATAAATTCCAATACTTTTTTGGGAAAAAAAAATTGGTAGTATCTAAGTTGGAATTGGCTTTTTCTTAGAAAATAGTCATGATGCTTTTTTTATTGGGGGATGGGGGGGACAGATTATTTTGTCATTAGAAACAAGGAAATGGGGAATAGACTAATCCCGGCATTCTTCATAAACTAGCTTCTAGACTCCAGTGTTTTCAAGCTCCCTAACCTAGTGGTCAGCAAACTGTGGCTTGTGAGCCACATGTGGCTCTTTAGCCCCTTGAGTGTGGCTCTTCCACAAAATACCACGTGTGGGTGCGTGTGTACAGTGCCATTGAAACTTCATGGCCCATGCACAAACGCCAATTTTTGGCTCTCAAAAGAAATTTCAGTCGTATTGTTGATATTTAGCTCTGTTGACTAATGAGTTTGCCAACCACTGTCCTAACCCATTACTATCTTATGGTGGATGGAGTGGCCTGTAGAGAGCCCCTTGAGAGGTGCATTCGTTCATCCATTCACCCACCCAATGTTTTTAGAGCTAGGTCTGTTTTGTGTCAGCAGACATTCAGGTCCTCTTCTCACGAGACCACTTTTTGTCCTGGACTTGAGATAAAGAATGAAAAAAGAGATACTCATTTATGTGAAAAAGGAAGACCATAGGCAAAGAGCAACACTTGCTCTTGTGATTTTTGTGAGCATATAATCAGATGTGACTCCCTTAGCACGGTATCTGTCACCTAATAATTGGTGACAACCTTATTATTTTTGCCATTGTTACTCTGTCTTCTGAGTATGCTCCCAAGCCCTGTCCCCACATGTGGTAGACACTTAGCTGCGTGCATAGATATTATGACACTGCTCCCTAATTATGAGTGGCTGGGCCCAGCAGGGCTCTCAGGGGTCAAAAGGCTGGCTGTGCCCACTAACTGGCAGTGTGACTTTGGGCAAGTGTCTCAACCTCCCTGAGTCTTATATTTCTTGTATGAGAAGTGAGGATCATAAGAGACCTATATCCCACATAGGATTGAGCTGAGGATCAAATGAGTTACTGCATGAACAGCATTTAGCATATTGTGGGGCACATGGTAAGTACCTTTAGATATTAACTATTCGTGTTACTACTGACCCATGTGACTACAAGTTATTTGAGTGCCTATTGTATAACAAGCACTGTCCTTAGCACTGCAGGTACATAGTGAACAAAACCAGGCACACCCTGACCTTGCAGAGCTTAGATCTAGGAGACGGCAAACAATAAACAAGTAAATAGCATTAAAGCAGGGTAGGATCTATGGTTAAGAAAAGGGGTAACGTCGAGCTGTTCACTGAATATTTTGGGTTCTCCTTCCTGACCTTTGTGATTTGATTTGGTCAATGAAATATGAATAGAAGGGGTAGGTGTCATTTCTGAGTGTACCTACAGAGGCATGGTGTGATTTTCCACCTCCCTTTAAAAATAGGAAAAAAAAAAAAGGTACTCATTTATGTAAAAAGGGAAGATGATAGGTTAAGAGGAGAAAGGAGTTGATCTCAAATTTTCCTTCTATACAGTCTCATGATTCAGATCTTAGAAATCATACAATTGAATTTTTATTTTTAATAATGTTGTTGGCCTGCAGTATGGCAGGCCTTCTGCTAGATGTTAACAATATAAAAATGACTAAGATTGGCTGCTCTTAGGGTTGTGGACTAACATATGATACAGATATGGAAGTAATATAACAAGTGCTATGATAGAGCCATCTGTACTGCGTTGAGAACACAGATAAGGGAGCAATAAAGGCTGCTCCCTGACCTGGGTGGGGTTGGCAGAGAGGACTACACACTATATAATCATAACAAGAACATAATGAAGACTTAGGAAGTTGTCAAATTAAATGAAGTGCTTAAAATTTACCAGTTGAGAAAGGGGAACAAACCAAGCTTCAGGATGAGATACCAAAGTATGAAAGAAAGTTCAGGAAACAGAATAGCTTAGGTGGCTAGAAGAAAGCTGAAAAGGTAAGTGGGGGCCAAATTGGCACAGGCTTTTGTGTGCTTTGCTAAGGACTTTATAGTATAAGTCTGGCTAGTGATTCTTTCAATCTAAGGGCCCCTTTTAACCATTAAACACAAATAGACAATTGTTGCATTTTATATTTTGTCAGTCTGCAAACTGTGTGCTACAGAGTGATTATTGGACCTCTTGATCTTACTTGATGCTAACTATGACCACAGCAATCATACTCATTCCAAGTCTCCAGTAAGTTGGGAACCACCGTTCTAGGCTTACAGAGAAGAATCAGATCCATGGGGTCCTTTCCATGTCATCTTTTTGCTTACTTTGCAGTTTCTGTTAGAGTGTGTAAGGCTGAGAATAGGAGTTGATTAGCTGAAGTATCTTTCTGGTCATTTAGGAGATCTACTGAGAAAACTTTGAACTTTGAGTTAGTAGATGACTGTTCTCTCTTCTGCCACTCTTCTACAACACCTGGCATCATTGAAAAGTAAGAACAAATATGTAGCAAGAATTACATATATGGTTTTATTACATTTAAATGAAGGATTATTTTATGTTGTCCATCTCCTTTTTTTTTTTCCTTTGCTATCAAGATGTCTTTTTTAGTATGATTATAATAGTAAGGAGCTATTACGTAAATGTCCTTTTTGGCAAAATTATAAATTGACACTGCAGTTGTTCCATTGGAAAAAAATAAAATTAATATTATGGTTCATGAAATACAAAGAGGAGTCACAGGACAATTTAAGGGAGAAAATAGTGCTGGGACAACTGGACACCCACATCGTTCAAAAGAATGAAGTTGAACTCCCATCTCACAACATACACAAATATTAACTCAAAAACCTAAATGTAAGAGCTAAAATTATAAAATAATTAGAAGGAAACGTAGATGTAAATCTTTGTGTACTTGAATTAATCAATAGTTATTAGATATGACACCAAAAGCACAAGGAACAAAAAGAAAAATGTCAATTGGGCTTCATTAAAATAAAAACTTTTGTTTCAAAAATCACTACAAAGAAAGTGAAAGACAACTCACAGAATAGGAAAAAAATATGAAATATATAAAGAACTCTTACAACTCAGCAATAAAAAAGATAGCCCAATTTTTTTAATAGGCAAAGAGTCAGAATAGAAATTCTGCTAAGAAGTTATATAAATGTCCAATAAGCACATTAAAATATACTTAATATCATTAGCCATTAGAGAAATGCAAATCAAAACTACAATGAGATACCACTTTATACCCGCTAAGATGACTATAATAAAAAAGATGATATCAAGGGTTGAGGATGTGTAGAAATTGGAATCCATATACATGGCTGTTGGGAATGTAAAAAGGTGCAGCCATTTTGGAAAACAGTCTGGCATAACCTCAGAAGGTTTAACATACAGTTACTGTATGGTGTAGCAGTTCCACTCCTAAAAATGTACCCAAGAAAACTGAAAACATGTTTACACAAAAACATATACCAGTGTTCATAGCAGCAGCATTCATAATAGCCAAGAAGAAACAACTCAAGTGTCCTACAACTAATGAATAGGTTAAATAAAATTGGTATATTTATACAATGGAATAATATTTGACAATAAAAAGAAACATGGTACTGACACATACTACAAGGTGAATGAACTTTGAAAACACCATGCTAGGTGAAAGAAACCAGTATAGAATACCACATACCTTATGATTCTGTACATATGCAAAATCCAGAGTAGGCAAATCCATGGAGACAGAAAGTAAATCAGTGTTTTCCTGGGAGTAGGGGTGTTGGGAGTTTGGGTATAGGGCTTTTTTGGGGGATGATGACAGTGTTTTAAAGTTGATTGTGGGGATGCTTGCACAACTCTATATCTCTATATATAAAAGCCTAAGTGACCGTTATGACCAAACAATCAGTTGACCAGTCTCTATGATGCACACTGACACCAGGGGGCAGATGCTCAATGCAGAAGCTGCCCCCTAGTGGTCAGTGCGCTCACACAACCAACCTCCCGCAGCGGGCCAACCTCCCATGGTCACTCCCCCAAGTCAGCTGACCCAGATTGGGATGGGGCAAGATGGCCCCTATCAGCCCCAATCGCAGGCCAGGCTGAGGGACCCCACCCATGCACAGATTCGTGCAGTAGGTCTCTATTATATAATAAAAATAATCAAATTGTATACTTGAAATGTGTGAATTGTATAGTAGTATGTGAATTATAGCTCAATAAAGCTCTCATAAAAAAACAAACAGGCTTTTGAGGTATGACTGATTTTTTTCATGTTGCTGAGTTGCTTTTGTTTACCATTATGTCTTTTTTAAACTTTATTGTCCTTTCTGTTCTAGAGCTAAGCCTCTCTGCTGGGTGCCTTCAGTTGGAGCACAAACGCGGAGATTTCACCTGTGGGAGTAGGAAGCTCTACTTTGACACTCATGCCTTAGTGTGTTTACTCGAAGAAAATGGTAATCCTTTTCTTTGGTCACTCAGTGCCATAGAAGAACACAATAAATTTTGACTTCTCTTATGGTTTCATCTAATTTCTCTTATTTCTCTTTGACTTTTAAATCTACAACTAATCTTTTGGTCAGTCTCCATTTCTTAAGTCCTCATTTTCTGTTGAAGGACATTTTTGCTTCATCAGTACAATAGAAATTTTCTCACACAGTCTGTCCAAGTGAAGCTTATTCTTTTAACATCACTCCAGAAGTACAGCATTAAAGATAAAAAGTTAGACACAAGTTAGCAAAACTCAGGAGTGGTTCTTATGATGACTATCTGAAGCACAAAAGTGATGTTTTATTATTGCATCTTGTGTGCTTTTATAGTTATTTTGAAATTAAAATGTTGCTGAGCAGCAGTTATTGATAACAACACATTGTGTCCTTTTAAAAAAATATTCTATCTAACATTTTCCCTTAATGCTCTTGCATTCATTAATCTAAAAGATTGCTCTGAATTTTGTTGACAGTGCACTTAATATAGGGATAACATTCTTATATTTAATCTTATCAAGACAAATACACCAATACTGTGACACATATATTCTCAAAATCAGAAACTCATATGTCATAGTTTATGCCTTGGAAATAAATATATGTGCTTTTACTTTATAATACAGTTATTTACCCAGCTGTGCATGATTGAATGTGAAAAGCTGCCCTCTGTAGATGTACTGCACATGCCCAAGTCAAGGTAATGGAATGAATTGTGTTCCTATGGGCAGTTAGAAGCTCTGATGGCATGGGCATAATAAGAATTCCAAAGAACCTTTTAAAAAAATACATGTTTTTAAGTGATTTTAGAGAGAGATGAAAACATCTATGAGAGAGAAACATTGATCAGCTCCTTCCTGCATGCTCCCTACCAAGATTCAAACCCACAGCCCGGGCATGTGCCCTGAACTCGTGACCTCTTAATGCGTGGGCTCAACCACTGAGCAACACCAGCTGGGTTCCAAAGAACCTTTTAGTTTTCTTTCTCTTTTTTTCCCAAAGAGCCTTTTAAATATTAAATGAAATAATGTACATAAGTGTACTCTGGAAAAAATGTCAAATGCTGTATAATAATTTTGGCAACCATTTTCTTCTCAAACTTGAAATAATAGGCCATTTTCCCCGAAAACTTCTTTCATTGGCCAAAAAGAAAAGTGGAAGTGAGAAGAGAACCATCTAAAATTATCTTGATGAACAGCAGTCTTCCTAGTTTTTTCTTATTCTTTTTTTGGGCTTTGTGTTTGTATTCAAAGTAACCAATTGTAAAAAGAGATATTAGAGACAATGGGGACATTTCAGTGTCCACCAGGTATTTGATGGCATTAAGGGAGCATTTTGTTACATGGAACAATGCAAGGTAGCTGCAGTGGACTCTATATGGCCATCAGTCCTTCATCCCAATGAGAGGTGGGATTTATTGCCCCTCTCCCTCTTTCAAAATGTGTTTATTTAGACATAAATTGCATATGTTAAAAATATGATGTTTTGGTATATGTACGTTCTCCTTTTCTTGGCTTCAAACCTTGGCCTATGAATATTTGCATATTTCAAGACCAGCGATGGGAAGACCCCACTGATGTGTGTAGGGTATGACCATGCTGAGATCAGTGATGGATGTGTAAGTTGTCTCGGTTAGGGTGAGGCCAGGAAGAACCTTTCAAGGACTATTCCCTCTTTTATCCTTTTTTTTCTTCAGTTATGTCTCTTGATTGACAAAACTTGCTTTGTCTATAATCTCACTAACCCTGATGTGTCTTGTTCTCTCATTCCTACAAAAAATAATTTGTATCTGGTAACTCAACAGGTTTCCAGGCTTCTGCTTTTCCTTTTTCCTTTCACCTTCCACAGATGCTTGTTAAATTTTAAGGCTTTGGAGTTTATTTGCTTTTTATTATCAACGAAAGTCTTTTCCAGTCTCTATTTTTATATTTTTATTTTCTTTATAATTGCCAGATCTCATTATGTTTACTTATGAACTTTTCTTAAAGTTTTAAAAATTGCAAAATACATGTTTATTTTCAAAAAATTAGGAAGACAGAAAAGAAACATGAAAAACTATTCCGAATTCCAGTTTAACACTTTGGTGGGTCAACCTTTTGTGTTATTTTTCCAGATGTGCATGATCTACACAATGAAAGCTATAGGATTTAGTTTAAATTGTTTTTTAGAACTTTATTGATTTTAGAGCAGAAAGGAGAGAGAGAAACACCTATTGGTTGCCTCTCCTACATGCCCCAATCATTAACCTGCATATGTGCCCTGTCTGGGAATTGAACTTGCCATCTTTTAGTGTATGGGGTGATGCTCTGAGCCACACCAGCTAGGGCTGGGAATAGGTCTTTGATGGTCTTTTTTGTCACCTTTAAGTCTGTGCCTTATTTTGTGCCTTCATCACCCTATTGTCTATGGCCCTGCATACAAGTTCTTTGGTTGATTACCTTCCACCTACCCACCCTCCCCGCCTTTCCTCTGAGATTCCACACTCTGTTCCATACTTCCATGTCTCTGTATCCACTCTGTTCATCAGTATATTTTGTTACTTAGATTCCACATATGAGTGCGAACACGTGATACTTGTATTTTTCTGAACTGACTTATTTCACTTAGCATGATACTGTCCCTCCATGCTGTTACAAATTATAAGAGTTCTTTTTTAGCATAGTATTCCATGGTATAGATGTACCACAGTTTTTAATACTGCTGAGTTGAATATTTATATAATTCGATTCAGTATCATTTCTTGAGTATCAAAGTTTATATATATATATTTTCCAGTGTGGGCCCCTATCACTAGTGACTGAAGAGAACTGTGAGGAAAAACAAAAGAATTTATTTAAACATTATTTTTGAACATTTAATTAACAGCAAAATAGATACAAAACAAATGAGCTTTTCTACATAAGTAAATGATTTTGCTAAATATATACATTTTAAAATCAAGGAAGTCACATCCATTGAAGAAAATAAAAATTATTTAGAATTTTTGTTAAAGCACAAAAGTGTAAATTGTATCTATAATATTGAGTCTTGCTTTTTTCATTTGACCTTGCATGACAGGCATCCTCTATGTCAGACATTTTCTGAAAACGTGGTTTTTGACAGTGCATAAGGGCATTAGAGAGCAGTTAGCCCAACTGCTCATTTCACATGAGGAAACATTCAGATGAGGAAACTTGTCCAGATGACAGACACATAATAGCCTGTGACTATAGTCTTCTCATCTGCCTGCTTACTACCTGCTTCTCGAATTCAGACATTTGCTCCATGTGTAATTTGTGTTGTCTCCCTTTCTATGAAGGTTTTCCTTTGACAACTAGAGTCTCCTAAGTGTGATTGTCTTCGTGTGTTTGCTTAGGGTTTACTACTCAACAAGCAGAAATTATTGTATCTGCATTGGTGAAGATCACAGAGGCCAACATGGATATCGTCTACAAAGACATGGTCACCAAGATGCAACAGGTTAGCTTTGTCAGGGCACTTTTGCAAATTTGAAATATAAAGGGAAGATGTCACTTATAATATATATTTTTGGATAATATACTATTGAAAAGCAGGTAATTTTTATCCTAATTGAGATGCTAATTATTGCAGTGGCATAAAAAGTATTTACTCAAAGTTATTTAGTAAACTATTGTAGAATCAAATCATTATGCTAGAAATTCACTATGCTTAAAAAGTCTCTGCTTGAAAACTGTTTCAGTTTGCCATCCTATATAATAAAAGCCTAATATGCTAAATACCCGGTCGTCTGATCTTCCCATCTCCCATTCAACCAATCAAAGAATAATATGCTAATGATATGCTAAGGTTGCTCAACCACTTGCTATGATGTGCACTGACCACCAGGGGGCAGACGCTCTGGCTGGTAGGTTAGTTTGCTGCCAAGGACTGGCTGATTGGGACTGAGCGAGACAAGCTGGACATGCCCTAGAGCCCTCCCACAGTCCTTCTCTGGTTGGCCAATGGCCAACCTCTTGCGTTCCTCCCCAGCCCCTATCATGCACCAGGTTTTGGCCTGACACTGGAATGACTGGTCACTATGATGCACACTGACCACCAGGAGGCAGACGGTCAATGCAGGAGCTGCACCCTGATGGTCAGTGTGCTCCCATAGCAGGAGCACCACTCAGAAGAAGCCAGGCTCATGTGGGGAGTGGGCCTAAGCCGACAGTTGGACATCCCCCAAAAGCTCTTGGACTGCAAGAAGGCACAGGCCAAGCTGAAGGACCTTCCCCTGAGTACATGAATTTCATGTACCAGGCTGTTAGTATTTTAATAAATGAAGATGTGGCCAAAATTATAGCAGTGTGTTTTTGAGCCAGTGGTCCTCAGATTGCCACCCTTTTAGCTGTAATCCACTTGATGATGATATTGGACCTGAGTTTTTATTTTCCTTTTCTCATTTTGGAAGAGAGAAACTTTTCTCATGTCCATATTCGTCTAGTTTCTCATTAAGATGATATCAGGTAGGAACCATAGGAGGTGGACTTCCTAGACTACATTAGGTTATATGCTTTGTTTTCCTTTTCCTAGGAGATCACTCTTCAGCAAATAATGTCTCAGATTTCTAATGTGAAAAAAGATATGATTATTTTGGAGAAGAGTGAATTTTCAGCTCTCAGAGCAGAAAATGAGGTAAACCTAAATAGCCACTTATCTTTATAAAATGCTTCATATTCAGATATAATGTACATAAACGGAAGTGCACAAGTAAGAGTACATCTTGATGAATCGTCACAAAGTGTGCAGTACTAGTCAGAGTAGAACATTACCAGCACCCCAGAGGTGGCCATTGTCACCGTTGACTAGTTGTTCCCATTCTAGAACTTGAACTGATGGGATCTTCCGTGTGTCTTGCAGTAGTAGGTCATTCTTTTTCATTGTCTGTGGTATCATATGAATATGCCACATTATTCTACTATGTTGCATATTAGAATTATTTCCAGTGTTTGGTTATTAGGAATAAATGCAGCTCTAAAATAGTCCTTCGTTTCTCAAAGTGTGACATGGGATCAGCGTTTAAATAAATGCTGTCTTTACATCTTTCTTGTGTCGTTAGTCCTATCGGAATCCCATAAAGGAAACTCATTTATTACCAGTTTGTTAGTCTTAGTTTTGCAAGAAACTTTCTAGCAAAAATGCTTTCTTTTACTAGAAAATGATAGTCTGAAACTCTCAGAATTACTCTTCAAGTCAGCTCTTTGAGGGCATTTAGTTAAAAAAAAATTTTAAAGGAAGTATTCAATAAGACAAGGTCTCTGAAGGCAAAAGTGTATGTTAAAAAAAAAAAAATTGCACATCCTGGCATGACAAGTAATCACTTCTCCTTTGGAAACTCTTAAGCTAAGGTTGCATTCTGAATGTAGCAACTTCGCATTGAATGAGGGAAGACCTTGTGCATTAAGTACATGTTCTAATATTAGTTTATTACCAAGTTTTTTTTTTCTTCTAACCTTTTAAACATACCGTTGATTTGTTTCTTTTTAATGTATTTTTAGAAAATAAAACTTGAACTACATCAGTTAAAACAACAAATAATGGTAAGATCTTCATTCCTATTTGCTTGCTTGTTTATAATTACCTAAGCTTAATAATAAATATAATGTTAGAAATACTTTATATGTTCTTAAAAACTTAATTCTATGTTAAATGTTGTGTGATATGCCTCAAAGGTACACATGGAAAGATCTAGCTTAAAACACAGCCAATGAATAAATTACTGATGTGTGTAACCAGATTCATTAAGAAAATTGTGTTCTAGAAGGAATTAAGTCCTTTTTAAATAAGAAATTCTCTAAAGTAGCCAAGTGGAACCCTTATATTTTCTTTGAAGGGTTCTTACATGTCTTTAGAGAATTACATGTGATTTTAAAAGAATTAGCACTGTGCCAGTTTGATTTTTTAAAATGGCAAGGACATTGATGTGAAAGAAAAAAAGATTTTGATGAGTGTCATAAAGAAGGCTGTATTTAAATAAGAATGTAATATTTGTCTTCTAGGAATCCATCTCTGCTTTCCAAAATTGTCCAAGAAACAGCTTTAATCATAAATTCCATAGGAAGTTATCTTGGGAAGTTTGAGATAAAAAACAACAGTGACCCACCCTTATACATAAGAGGGAATTATTTCTATATATAACTTGGAAAGTCCCAAGGCAGAGCTGACTCCACATGTGGGTTGGCCAGAGTCTCCCCAATCACTGGTTCCCAGCTCTGTGAGCCCCTGGGCTGACTCCTTACCTGGAGGAGTGGAGGCAGCTTCCACAGACTTCACACACTTGTGGGTTTGAATTTCTTACTTTGGATTTTTTTTCTTTCTTTGTTGTTTGCCCTCCTACTAGGATGAAGTGGCCAAGGTCCGAACAAACTCCAAATTAGACTTCAATCTAGAAAAGAGCAGAGTAAAAGAATTGGTATGTTTCCTTATTAAAAAATAGAGTATGAATTAAATTCTTTGCAGGATGGAATGCTTGGTCAAGTCTAAGTTTATACACAGTTCACAAGTACTATTAAATATTTACCTATTTATCATTATTAAGACCAAGTTTTTTTTCTTTATTTTAATTATATTTTGGATTATGACTTAAATTTGATGCTTTCATAAGTAACATTAAAATTAAAATGTTGCCCTGGCTGATGTGGCTCACTCAGTTGGTTGGAGCATCGTCCCATACACAGAAGTGATTTGACTCCTGGTCAGGGCACACACCTAGGTTGCAAGTTTGATCCCTGGTCAGGGAGCGTATGGGAGGCATCCAATCAATGTTTCTCTTTCTCTCTCTTCCTTTCTTCCTCTCTCTAAAAAACAAAACAACCACACACAAAAAACTTTAAAATTAAATTTTGGTCAAATAAGTTTGAATCCCTTTTTGTTTCAGAGATACTAAATTACGTATCACTTAAATATTAATAAAGAAATTAAACTCAATCTTGACTTGATAGTAAATGATATTAAATTTTATACCATAATTCAAGATTTAAAGAATATTTCCCTCTTATCTTTTCCTTAGAGAAACTAATGACTTTACTATATTATTTTGAAATGCAAATTCTAAATGAGTAAGTTATGTTAAATTGGAACTTTTAATTAGGAAAGTTAGTGCTGCACATTTGTTACCAAAAAGATAAACTAACAAAACTGGAAATACAACTCTGTTGCCCTCGCTTTTTCAAAGATAATGCAAATAAATACAATATTTTTTCCCTCAGCACTTTTGCAGTAATCTTTTTTAACTGAGGTGTAATTGACATATATTAGTTTCAGGTTTACAGTATAATGATTTGATATTTGTATATATTGCAAAATGATCAACGTAGTAAGTCTAATTAATATCTATCACCATATTACATAGTTAAGAAATCTTTTCTTGTTATAAGAACTTTTCAGATTTATTCTCATAGCAGTTTTCTAATATACAGCACAGTATTATTAACTCCATTTGCCATGTAGTATATTACATCCCCAGGACTCATTTTTTTACTGCAAATTTGTACCTTTTGACTCCACCCATTTTGTTCACCCTCTATCCCTCGCCTCTGGCCACCATTAATCTATTCTCAGTATCTCTGAGCTCCCAAGGTTTCTTGTGTTTTTCAGATTCCACATGTGAGATTATACAGTATTTGTTTCTCTGTCTGACTTAGTTCACTTAGCACAGTGGTCAGCAAACTCATTAGTCAACAGGAACAAATATCAACAGTACAACGATTGAAATTTCTTTTGAGAGCCAAATTTTTTAAACTTAAACTTCTTCTAACGCCACTTCTTCAAAATAAACTTGCCCAGGCCATGGTATTTTGTGGGAGAGCCACACTCATGGGGCCAAAGAGCTGCATGTGGCTCATGAGCCACAGTTTGCCGACCACTGACTTAGCATAATGCTCCCAAGGTTCATCCATGTTGTTGCAATGGCAATATTTTCTTCATTTTTATGACAGAATATTTTATTTGAGATATTTACTATATATCTCAAATTTTCTTTATCCATTCACCCATCAGTGGGCTCTTAGGGTTGCTTCCATACCTTGGCATTGTAAATGCTGCTACGAATATGAGTGCAATAAGTTCTATATTTTAATTTTTATGTGTTGTGTTGCCTCTGATTTTTAACCCACCTATCTTCTTACTCGGTCTTTATTTGGATTTAAAAACATTCGGGAGATATCTTTTTTATTCTTGGCATAATGAGAAAGGGCATAAAAAGCATTTTTCACTAACATAGAATTGGATATACATGCAGAAACCAAGTACTCACAATTGTTCATTGTATTCTCATTTTTCACAATTTGCTTTCAACTAAAATATGTTACACTGATAAATGAAACATTGAAACACAAATAAGTATTTCACTATATTTTGGGACTGGATATGGATTCAATAGTTAAGCTAAACTTTGTTATACCAAATAATTATTATTCTGTTCCTGTTACCTGTCTTTCTAGTCTTAAAACGTTTTTCAACCATGAAGATTAAATCACTTAGTAATACCAAGATATTTAGTGATCACTAGCTTATGACTATATCTGGAAGAGGAAAAACTCTTTTGGCCATCTTTGTCTTATGGTTTGTGTACTTAACAAATTTTCTGAATTCACTTTGTTAAAAATTTTATTTATTTGTTTGTTTATTTTAGAGGGAGGGGAGAAACATATATTTGTTGTTCCACTTACGTATGCCTACACTGATTGACTCTTGTAAATGCCCTGACTGGGGATCACACCCGCAACCTTGGCATATGGGGACAGTGCTCTAACCAACTAATCTACCCGGCCAGGGCTGAATTCACTTGATTTAAGAAGATTCCTGTTGTTAACCAAGCTGGGAAGAATATACCTAGAAGATTGGGAAATATGGGATATGAGCCTGGATTAAAGCCTGTGAGTTTATATGATTTACTGAGAAGTTGTTCTTGGTAATCCTAAACTTAGATTACTCTGAAGTACAGGACAATAATGTAATATTATGCAGCTAGTATGTATTTAACATGCATTGATGAAGATGAGTTTTTTGACCTCCTTATTCCCTTGTTTAATAAAGTTGTAATATTGTGCCAATAACATTAACTGGGGTGATATTTACAGCCAGTTTCAAATGTAGTATGGCAAGTAAATTGGTTTGGGATATAAAAGATGGGACTTATTTTTAAAAATCATGCCAGTATCAAGGTATGTAGGCTTTTATTTTCTCTTGTGGCTGAATCAATATTGACTTACTGACGGCCAGAATTTGAAGGTATGAAGAAAATCCAGTCCCCCCTGTCTTCTGGTGGTGATCAGATGCATAGCTCTCTCCTGGTCTGAAGCCCAGACATTTAAAAGCAGAGATGAGCATTCTTTGGTACTATGACTAGTCCTTAGTTTGGGGTTTGGAGGATTTTTCTTCTTCATCTTCTTTCTTCTTTTTTTTAAAATTATTTTTATTTTTTTATTTACAAGCAATGCTATTGTAGTCCCAGGGGCAATTTTTATTGGAATTATTCCCCACTTTTTCAACTCTCTCCTGTCAAAGCCAAAAAAGCGTATGACTCAGAATCCATCTAAATTGGTCCCTAAAGTGCCGGTATGGGAGTGGGAGGGACCTAGAGACACCACTAAGAAATGAAAAGAGAAAAACAGAGAGAGAAAGGTGAAGGCTGACAAAAGGGAGTCCAGATATTGGAATGATGAGTGAATATAAATAAGAAACCTCAAAAAAATAGATCTAAAGGAAAGAAAAGGTCACAAAAGCTCCTTTCTGCTGGAGCAGTTTCTAGTGTTACGTATTCTTGGATAGTGAGACCAGAATATTTGAGATACTACTGGAAGAGGAGAGAGAAAGAAAGAAATCAGAATCTGACCTATGTGATATGTTTGTTTCAGTATTCATTAAATGAAAGAAAGCTGCTGGAAATGAGGACAGAAATGGTGGCATTGGTAAGAAATGAGACTGACTTTTCTTGGTTATTTTATTCATCTCTGCTTCATCCTGTGCATGGTTATTGCTATTTGTAATGATGTGTTATAGTAAACTATGTGCAGGTTTAGTATCATAGGATTTTTTTAATTGTGGTAAAATACACATAAATAGTACCATTTTAACCATTTTAAAAATATATATTTTATTGATTTTTTACAGAGAGGAAGGGAGAGGGATAGAGAATTAGATGAGAGAGAAACATGGATCAGCTGAGCTACTTCCTGCACACTTCCTACTGGGTATGTGCCCGCAACCAAAGTACATGCCCTTTACCAGAATCGAACCTGGGACCCTCGAGTCCACAGGCCAATGCTCTATCCACTGAACCATTTTAACCAGTTAGAGCCATTTTAACTATTTTTAAGTGGATGTCATTAAGTACGTTCACATTATTATGCAACCATCACTGCCATCCATATACAAAACTCTTTTCATCTTGAAAAACTGAAATTCTTCCCATTAAACAATAACTGCCCCCCAGCCCCTGACTACCACTATCTACTTTCTGTCTATGATTTTGACTAATGTAGGTACCTCATGTAAGTGGGATTATATAGTATTTGTCCATTTGTGACTGGCTTGTTTTCATTTAGCATAATGTCCTCTAGCTTCATCCATATTGTAGCATGTGTTGGAATGTCCTTTTTACAGTTGAACAGTAATAAGATGGATACACCACATTTGATTATCCTGTCTCTGGATATCTGGGTTGCTTCCTCTGGTGGCTGTTGTGAATGATGCCGCTATGAACATGGGGATACAAATACCTGCTGGGGTCCCTGTTTTCAATTTTTTTTAGCATATACCTGGAAGTGGAGTATGGTAGGATTTTTTTGCACTTAACCAAATACTTGATTATCATAATAAAAGTTTAAATCTCAGTGATTAATAATAATAAGGAATGGCTTTTTAAATTATATTTTTAATTTATAGCATACGTTACTTTTACATCCTATATTACTTGGGACCTCTGAAACCCACAGGAGATTTCCATGAGAGAATATTGGAATATTCCTCTAGGATACTTTTTTGTTCATCCAGGCTCTTGTTATTTTATTTGTTGCCTGAATTGTTAGCCATATGGCCCTACTTACCTGCCCTAGAATTTTTAGTAAAGCATTTCTAGTGCTTTGATGCATTAGTGAAGTATGACATCAGCCAAACTCACCATCCTTTGGGAGTAATTATGTATCTAGTTTGTTATATTTGAGAAAACACACACACACACACACACACACACACACACACACACAGGCCTTTGGTATAGCCAAGCCTCATAATAATAAAACCCTTGGTATTTGAACTATAAAAGATGAAAACTTAAAAAAAATGTGAATAGAAACAGTGTCAAGGTAAGCACTGTTGCTTTTAATTTATACAAGATTCTTTTCATTTTTTAAAGCATTTTTATATGCTTTTCATTAAGGGGAACTCAGAAGGGTGGAACATATTTATTGTCATTAAGAACAGACTGGCTTCATAATGTTAACATTACTTGCAGAGCAATTATAACGTACAAAAGCTTTTTTACGTAGATTATCAATCACACTGGATTCTCTAAATAGCCTGTGTAGAGGCAGGACTAATGGTATTTTTTTTTCTTCCTTTTTTTCAAACAGAAAGAAACAGGCCTAAGTATATTAAAGGCCCTGACCACCGCAACATAGCATGAGGATAGTAGAACTAAGACTAAAGCCCAAGTCTCCTTAATCTTACCCCAGTTCCCCTTGACTGCACCTTGGTGGGCAGGAACTCTCAGGACTGACAGCAGAGGGGACAGTATATCCCAAGTGGTATAATGCTGCGAATCTCTTTATTTTAAAAGCATGCCCAGCAAGATCGGGCCGTCACCCAGACAGACAGGAAGATAGACACTGAGGTTGCTGGCCTCAAAACCATGCTCGAGTCACACAAGCTTGATAATATTAAATATTTAGCAGGTAAGCTGTTTTATATCTAGGTAACTGAAACAAGCTGAAAAAAAATAAATTTTATAAAATAAGTTGGATAGATATTGCATTTCATTGATTCTAACATATTTTTTCACATTTTATTATCTTTGAATTTGGCAAGCTTATAATTTCCGATAGTATCAATTGGCAATTTTTTCTCAGAAATAAATAAAATAATGTTTTTGCAGTCAATAGAATCTTAAATATAAGATACTATCATTGAATTACAGTTATTTAAAAAATTTTAAGTGGAATTCAAGATGGAATATGGACAGATAGAACAAAAAGTTTTTAAGTTGTGATCTTTCTGCTTCTATTGGTGACCTTCCTCATAAGGAGTTATTTGCAATTTTTGAGACAAAACCGGATAAAGCTTCATGTACAAAAAAATTAGCCATTATTTTAACTCAAATTTAGTATGTTGGGTTCATCAATATTTTAAAGCTGTAATAGTATTAAGAAGTGATATTGTGCTCATAAAACTAAGTCTATTTCCCTTCTAGTACATCTACATATGCTGTAACCACGGACTTTATGATTCTAAACTCTTAAAAGTTCTTTTGATTATTTAATACATTTGTACTTGGAAGAAGATGATTTCAAGGTGTGGGTTTTTGTTTTTTTTATGAGCACGTGTCTCGCGGAATGTGGCACATCAGTGAAGAAGTTTTTTAGTGTGTTTTTCCCCCCTTGGTAGATAGGTGGATATGTTTTCTTAATAAGGAGGTGTTCCCTCAAGTCACTGTTAAAATACTAATACTGTGCTTAATTATTTTTTCTTACAGGATCTGTATTTACATGCCTAACAGTAGCTCTGGGATTTTATCGCCTGTGGATATAATAAAGTGTATATTTAAAGAAATCTCTATTGTTTTGCCTTGAGAATACCAGATTGTTGTGCTCTCCTTGTTTCAACTTTTAATGCTGATTTTTACTTAAAGCATATTACTTACTTTATGCAAATTATGGACCAATAGCCAAGGCAAAGAAGTCAGGAATTTCATAATTGCTCCTTTACTCGCTTTTGTTTGGCTGACTTGATAATTCTGAGTGGCGGTGAACAAAACACAGAAGACTCCACTCAGCTGAATCGGTGAACTTGACCTAACCCGTGGGACATAGCACAGTAAATATTTGTGTAACTACCATTGTAAATCTCTTGTCACACAGAGGACTTGGGGTCTCTGTTTAAAAGGCACATTGGCTTTACTGAGTGCTGAAGAATCACTGAAATTAAACCAAGAGCACCTTACCGGCCTCACCTGCCCTGAGCTTAGCTTGAGCATCCCTAATGAAAGCTGTACTTTACATCCAAACGAGGGTATTTTCTTTCAATTTCCATTGTCTCCGTAACTTAGTGTTACGGGTATTTTTATATGCCTTCTAACTAGAAAATCTTGTGAGGTGTTGTAATTCTAATGGGGAGTCTTGTACTTGTGGGTTTCTCTCCCTCCCTCTCTCAGTGGGCCTTCTTCCTCTCCTGATTGGAGAGCCTGCTTGGACCTGCCTGCTGATTCTCATGTGGACGTCTACTTCAGTTTGTGGAATAGGGTTTCTCGTCTGTTGCTTTTTATACAAGGTAGGCAATCTGGCAGCATCTGGATATTTAGAGAGTGTATGCACTTTTAGGAATAACCCATTATAAGCTCAGATCATAGACTTTCAAAATTAGAAAATTGTCATGCCATATATCTGAATTTAGGTTGATTTCTTTGGTTATTAAAAATATTCTCATATATTATACCTTACCTCTATATTTAAAATAAATAAATTCCTAGATTAAAAAAAAAGAAGGGTTGTTTTGAGAAAGCACCTTCTCAAAGGCATCTTATTGGAATGACTGGCAGGTAGGGGAAAATGAGCATTTTGGAACAGATGACATTGGTAGGACCTTTGCTGACCTCCACAGGCAGATATACGTAATCTGACTCAGTGGGGAAACCACGTTGAGACCACCAGATCAAAGTGGTAGACTGAAACCCACTATCACTGTTCCAGCCAGATTGGTAAAAAAAAAAGTCACCTATTGTCCTGTGGATGGCATTTCTAAACTTCAGAAAGGGTAAGCCGTGGCCTTTTTTTAAAAAACATTTGTGTAGCACAAAGATTCTGAATTCCAAATAAGTGAAAATCAAATACTTTTGCATTTCAAAGTGAATAATAACAATCTTTTCAACTAGATTTAAAACTATCTTAACTGTTCCATAAAATGTTTTACCAATATATTCCCTTTCAGAGAAGGATCCCCAGAAAATGGTGCACATTTAGCAATTGCCTTAAGTAGTAAAGACTCAAGGAAATGACATCCCATTAAGACCACATCAGCAGTTACTTCATAACTTTGGCTTATAGAGCTTAGAGAAAAGGCTTGGAGTACAGACACTCCTCCAAAATAAAAGAGCACCCAAGGGAGAAAGTATTGTATGTAATTATGTTTCAAAGCAAACATTAACTTGTACAGGTTAAAAACAGTGAAGTGGCCTTATAGTCTGATAAAATATTTTTAAGGTAACATTCAGCAGGGTGACATTCTTTCACCTGCCAAAAGTATTCCAAATCAGCGGTTGCCAACCTTTCAGACCTCATGGACCACCAGTGATCCGCGGACCACCAGTTGGCGACTGCTGTTGCTGATAGTGGGCTGCATCAGCGAGTCACTTAATTTGGACCGTTGATTTTGCTGTAGAGTTTTATGCCGTACAGAGCAGCCTCTTTTATTCCTCTGCCTTGGGAACAATGAACTCTTTTTGATGGAGGGATTTTGTGCTGATGTGGAGGTTCGGAGGGTGTGAAATGATGTTCCCTTTATTTAGTCAAGTGTATTCTACTTGAAAAGTATATGAGCCTAAAATACAAGTGTCCCTTTCCCATTGCTGGCCCAGATACTCGGAACAGTGGAAGCATGCCATGATGGGACACCATGTGACAACTTCCTGAGCCTGCTTGGCTTGGCAGGATTCAGATCACTTTAGGGAATGAAACATTCACACTCAAGGGGGCAGATGCCTGGCAAGGCTTCAGATGTGTGGTTTTCCGTCACCAAGGCTTCAGAAAATCTGTGTCTAGCCCTTGGGAAATTAACCACAGGTAGATCCTGAAGCATACCTCTCAAGCACAGGTGCCTAAGGTACAGATGCCTTGAAGCAGAACATCACAAATGGAAACTGTTTCCTTGTATTAATTGCTCCATTCCAGAGGGCTCTGCATTCCTACTGTCTCCTCTCTATCTTTTTGAAAGAGCTAAACACTTCCTCTTCTTACCTGCCCCATTAATAAGCAAAATCTATTTGTGTGTGTAGTTCTGACAGGAAACACGAATTTTTGGTTTTCTAGCTTAATATCTGACAAAATGATCTGTATTCACTTTTTCCCTTAAGTATGCCAAGTGCCTCAGTTGAGAAGTCAAATTCAAGAAGAAAGGCTTGGTGATGGAAAACCACACATCTTTGGAATTTGTCTCTGAACACATTAAAAACCAAAACCCTGAGCCACTGTAAACGTGATCCTGACTGGACTTTCTTGGGCTCAGTTCTGCTTTCCCTTCGCAGCCCCACTCAGTGACATGGTCCCATTTCATTCCGGTCTCCAGCCTCACCGCTTGTTAACTCTGTCAGCATCATTGGGCATTCCTCTCCCCTCATCCTAATGTTTCTCTTCCCCAACCCTATGTTTTGAGAATTCTGGCCTCATTTCTGAACAGATATACAGATGGCATTAGAGAACTCATAGAAAACTAATTTATACATTTACCAAATTTCTGACACTACGGCAAAAACATGTTAATCAGAAATAATATATATAAAATGTTTGAGAATGTTTAGCCTTTTATTGGAATTTATTTGGAACATACCCTTCTCTAGATTTATGCTTATTATGTTCTGATTATAACCCAAATAATTTCTTAACCCTTTATTACTTATGCAAATATTCAGTTATCCTTTATGATATATTAGAGTGGGTATAACATTTTTATCATCTAAAATAAAATATTTAATTCTCTCTATTTGACTAACACACTTTTCTATTTATTCAAATTGAATCTGAATACTAGAATTTCGCCTACCCTGTATTTCAATTGTTATTCCCTCCCATTGTATAAGATAACACTGAAGTATAAGAAAACTAGTACCTAAAAATTTGAATTTGCATAAAACAAATTTGAAAGTAAATATTTGATTTACAAAATAATTTTTTATTTTTCAAAACAATTCTTTTAGTATGTGAGTGGAAAATACTTGTTTGAGGGGAAGTGAGGTATGTACACAAGTTTTTAAAAACAGCTGAGGATTCAGGTTGCAAATGATAGAACCTAAATTGAACCAGCTTAAGCAAAAAGGCAATGCTTTTTTGACTTAATGTGATTAAAGTTCAGGAAGAAAAACAAAACGCCACCACTACTCCGTGCCTCTTACTGCTCCCAGTTCTCAGTCCAGCTTCAAGTATGGAGAGCCGGACACAGCCATCAGGTGCCTTGCAACCTCACGTTAAGAGTTCCACTTTGAAAAAGCCTGGAAGAAGTATCCAAAGCAAACTAGCAGCCAGCAACAGGGGTCTCTAGACAGATCCATTCCTTGCAGGCTTCTTCCCTGAAGACCCGTGAGTAAATGTCACACCCCTAGAGAGTTAGCTCTTCAGTCAGTCTGCCCTGACTGATGTTGAGTAATAAACGTCTACCCAGGAGGAACACTTTGGCAAGGCAGATAAATGGCAAGTAACTTGGAAATTAACTTTAAATACATTTCATTTTCTCTAAACCAGAACTCTTTTATCAAAATTAAGAGTCAAACTAAGATTTGAGGGTGAGCTGTTAAGTTTCTCAAAGGCCTCAGTGGTCGGCAAACTCATTTGTCAACAGAGTCAAATAGCAACAGTACAATGATTGAAATTTTTTTTGAGAGCCGAAAACCGACTTCTGTGCATGGGCCACAAAGTTTCAATCACACCGTACATGCGCACCCGCACGTGGTATTTTGTGGAAGAGCCACACTCAAGGCGCTCGCATGTGGCTCTCGAGCCACAGTTTGCCAACCACTGCCCTAAAGGATTTGCAAACTGTGTTTAAAATAGTGTGCCGTGGATATTTTAGGAGATCAACCACATTTCTCACCTGTATCCCACTCACAACTGTGGTGTGCGGACCAGCTCAAAAACGTTTCCTTTGCCTTGAGGCTTTGGTTTCTTTCCAAATGAAATATTTAGAAGCTTCATTCTCTCTGAAATCAACCTCTGGCATTCCACAGCAGAGCTTACCATGCAGCCACTAGGGACCCTATCTTACCTTAACTCTGCAGTTTTCACACGAAGATCAGACTGGGAACTGGGAGAGGAGTCTGAGCTTTGTGCCCTTAACGAGGGAACACTAAGCTTGTCTTATACACACAGATATGCAGATAAATGTTTTTAGGCCAACACTGAGGAATAAGAAGTTGAGATACTTGGGCATTTTACAGGGTCCTTACTTTTAGTTTAAACTAACGTGTGTGTGTGTGTGTGTGTGTGTGTGTGTGTGTGTGTGTGTGTATACACTCTGTTTCAGTAAACCCCAATCAGTGGCTTATGATTTTGAAGTTTCAGGTTAGTGTAATATTAAAGCCCAAGAAGCTACTCCATTTCAGGATAGTGTGTCATTTTTAAAGTTACTGTCTTGAGAGGTTTTTTTCAAAACTTCCCTCCTCTGCCATTTAGGTTGGACAACACCCATTCTCCCAGGAGAAAAGACAGCCGCTTGGTAATGTCTTGTTCCTTCCGACATGAAAGTCGGTGTCTGCCTAACATAGAAGTACTTTTTTTAACATTTCTCTTTAATTTTACAGTAATTTGTGGTTTGGATGAACCTCACAGCAACCCAAACCAATGCTGTAACAGGCACTGTTTCTCTCAAACTTCCAGAATTGCTATCTGTGAAAACCTCAGTGGTAAGACTGTGGGGGAGAGATGGAAGCCAGAGATCAACACACTTTGAACCCATGTGAGCACTTGTACATGTTTTCATTGCATCTGTGTCAATTGGCTGCTTTTAACTGCAAGTAACAAAACAAACAGTGCTTGTGCCCAATGACTTCAATTCTTACTTGAGTCTAGAAATAAGTGATCCTCAGGGTTGGGTTGGCAGATCAATAATGTTTTTAAGAATCCATCTCTTTTCATCTTTTGCATTTTTACCTTCCTCTATTTGTTAGCTTTCATTTCAGCCTTGGTCACTAACCAAATCACAATATTGCTGCCGCAGCTCCAGGCAGCATACCCTCATATGCAGCATCCAAAGCAAAAAGAGGTGGATAAAAGCTCTTTTCAGGTGTCTCCTTTTAATCAGGAAGAATGCTGTTCCCCTCCTGCAGAAATCCCCTTATATCCTGGGGCAGGACTAAGTCACAAGGCCACCTAGAACAAGACAGCTAGCAAAGGGGAATATTTACTAGTAGCTACTAGTAGAATGGCTTATATTACCACCCAAACAACTAAATTTCCCTTAGTATGCTCCTTAGCAACCACTCCAGAGTACCCAGACAGACACATGTCCAGGGAAAAATGCGGAATTTTAGCAAAACATAACCCTTTGAACTCCTAGGGTATAGATAGTATTGGTATTAGGGGAATAAGATAGCCTACAGAAATCAGCATGAGCTCTCAAGTGCTGGACCCCGCCAGCCCTGATATAAATTCCAGATGATTGTGAATGTTAACATTTATTTGGAAGTTTTTATATAAAAAGATTGATGTTGAGCCCAGACAATGTGGCTCAGCAGTTGAGCATTGACCCAGGAACCAAGAGGTCACTGGTTCAATTCCCGGTCAAGGCACATACCCGGGTTATGGACTTGATACCCGGCGAGGGGGGGGTGGGGGAGGTGTAGGTGTACAGGAGGAAGCTGAGTGATTATGTTTCTCTCATCAATGTTTATATCTCTCTTATGAAAAAGGCCTCCCATTAAAGAAGGCTTGTTGCAGTCATTAAAAGTAATATCGGTTAGCAAAAAAAGGAAACCTATCTTTTTTTTCATTTAACACAGTGGCCAGTATTGTGCTTATGGCAGCCAAGGCAGGCAAAGCCACCCATCCTGACCACAGGACCTCTTCTAGGGAGTGAGTCAGTGTGGGGACTCTAGGGGGTGCTATAATAGGCAGGAAGTCCCAGAGGTTAGCCATCCAGAAAGCCCAGACCAGTCCACTCCACAGAAGCCCTCTGACAGGACCTTGCTGAGTCCCTCTCCATGTCCCTAACTCTGGGCTGACCCAGCCAACATAGGTAAGCCAGGTGTGCCTCAGAATCCCCTAACTGTGACCATCTTAGTCTTCCAGGAACATCTGAGAAACACTTGTCCAACTGTTCTCTCATCCCAGGCCCAGTCCAACTCAGGCTGCTGCATTCAGGAGATCACAGAAGGGGTGGTGGGGGAGGAAAGGCCCTAAACTGACAATCAGGATTCTGGGGTGTGCTGGTCTGGGCACCACAGAAGCTCTCTGAGCGTAGGTTTCCTTGTCTATAAAATAAGGAAGTGGACCATGTGATTTTATCGTCCTTTCCAGATCTCATTCTAAAGCACTTCAATCTTGGAACTCAGAGCAAGCAGGGCCCCAATAGCCAATACTTATCTATATATATATAAAAGCCTAATATGTAAAGTGTCCCTTGGGAGTTCAACTGACCAGGAGTTCCATCGCTTGCTATGATGTGCACTGACCACCAGGGGGAGGTGCAGAACTAAGTATAACTCCAGCCAGCAGCCGGCACCCAGGGAAGGGAGGTCATGGCTGGCAGGCAGCAGCTGCTAAGGACCCTACCCATGCATGAATTTTGGAAACTGGGCCTCTAGTGGAATGATAAAATTTAAGCATTTATAGAAAAGGCCTCCCATTAAATAATGCTCATTGCAGTCATTAAAAATAATATAATTAGTCTAACTCATTCTCATTCACCCCCAACATTGCCCTGACTCCTTGTAATTTATCAAAAGAATTCCTGCCCGGGCTTGTGTGGCTCATTTGTTTGGAGCATCCTCCCATAAACCCAAAAGGTCATGGGTTCAAATCCTGGCCAGGACACATCCCGGGTTATGGGTTCAACCTGGTCAGCACTCGTGCAGGATGTTTCTCTCACATCAATTTTTTTCTCTCCCCACTCCTTTCCTCTCTCTAAAATCAGTTAAACACACACACACACACATTCTTGGATGAGGATTAAAAATTAAAACATAACTCCCCCAGAAAGCCATCTATCAACCCCATCTTCTCTGTGTCCCTCCCTGTTAGTATGCTGTGACTGGTTAGGAGCATGACCCCCAGAGCCAGGCTGTCTTGGTTGGAATCCTGTGTGACCTTGAGCAAATGACTTAACCTATCAATGCCTCTGTTTCCGCATCAGTAAAATGGGGATGAAAACAATACCTATGTCAATATGAGGATTAAATTAGTGTAAACACCCAGTACCTAGAAACATTTTGTGTTAGCTCATCTTATTATGTGTGTCATTGTCTTCTTATTGACTTGTTTTATACAGTGGTACCTCGAGATACGAGTGCCCTAACATACGAGATTTTTGAGATACGAGCCCTCGAGCGAGCGATTTTTTGCTTTGAAATACGAGCAACATTTGAGATATGAGTAATCAAGCGGATCGCCGGCTGCACACGACCCACCAGTTTACCACAACTCGAGCGTCTCATAGTTTCCCACGCCTCAGTCAGTGTGCTTGTTTACCTCGTTGTCGAAGCATCTTTTGTGCATTTACATACTTTATCACATTTCTTTTTAAAGAGTTCTTCGGACCCTTTACCATGGGTCCGAAGAAAGCGAGTGGAAAGGTCAGTGCTCAGAAGAGGATGATGTCTATTGAATTAAAGCGTGAAATCATAGAAAAATATGAGCAAGGTGTGCGAGTGGCTGACTTGGCGAGGCGATAAGGGCATAGTACTTCAACGATATGCACTGTGCTTAAACAGGAGTGGATAAAGAGTATAACGCCAGCTAAGGGCGTTACAATAATTTCTAAGCTCCGTAGCTCTCTCCATGAAAAGATGGAGAATCTACCGATGGTGTGGGTAAAGGAGAAGCAGCTTAAAGGAGATACATTAACACAGGGCATCATATGCAAGAAGGCGCGAGCGATTTACGGTGATTTGCTGGAGCAGACCCCGCGCACTTCCATGGACGAAGCATCGAAAGACTCATTTAAAGCCAGTAGAGGCTGGTTTGATAACTTCAGGAAAAGGTCTGGCATTCACTCCATCGTCAGGCATGGTGAGGCAGCAAGTTCGGATGTGAAGACAGCTGAGGATTACCTCAAAACTTTTTCCGAACTGATAGAAGCCAAAGGATATATCCCCCAGGAAGTCTTCAACTGTGAGGACACAGGGCTTTTCTGGAAGAAGATGCCGAATAGGACTTATATAACGGCACAGGAGAAGGCAATGCTAGGCCACTAACCCATGAAGGATAGGCTAACTCTCGCACTGTGCGCCAATGAGAGTGGCAATTGCAAGATCAAGCCTCTGCTCATATACCATTCGGAAAACCCCAGAGTCTTTAAGTCACATAAGATTTTAAAAGATAAACTGCAAGTTATATGGAGGGCAAACCCGAAGGCATGGGTCACCAGGCAGTTCTTTGTGGAGTGGGTAAACCTGGTTTTCGGCCCTTCTGTTAAGAAATATCTACAGGAAAACAACCTAACCATGCAAGCCCTCCTCGTCCTCGACAATGCTCCTGCTCACCCACCGAACCTCAAAGCTGAACTCCTCGAAGAGTTCAAGTTTATAAAGGTTGTCTACCTACCTCCCAACACCACTCCTATCCTACAGCCCATGGATCAGGAGGTGATTTCTAATTTTAAAAAGCTGTACATCAAGCACCTGTTCCTGTGCTGCTTTGAGGTGACGGAGAACACAAACCTCACCCTTCGAGAGTTCTGGAAGAACCACTTTAACATCGTGATATGCCTCAGAATTATTGATCAGGCCTGGCTGGGTGTTACAACGAGGACTTTGACATCTGCATGGAAGAAGCTGTGGCCTGAGGCCGTAGCCAAAAGGACCTTTGAAGGATTCAAACCCAAGGTGCCAGTGGAGGAGGAGATAGTGTCTCTGGGAAAATCCATGGGCCTGGAGGTGGATGAGAGAGAAGTGAATGAGCTCATCGAGGAGCACTCTCTGGAACTCACCACGGAGGAGTTACAAGAGTTACAGTCTCAGCAACATGCGGAGGTTCTCCAAGAAATTGGTTTCGAGGAGGAGCCAGAAGTGGAGGAGATCTCTACAAGTGAGATAAAGGAGATCTTAGGAATGTGGGAGAGGGTGTCACACTTCGTGGAAAAGAAACACCCCGAAAAAGTTGCTAATGGTCGTGCATCGGAGCTGTTCAATGAAACTTGCCTCACCCATTTCAGAAACATTCTGAAAGGGAGGAAGAGGCAAACTTCATTGGACAAGTGTTTTTTTTTTAAATCGGCCAAAAATGCAAAGACCAGTAGCAATTAAGTTCAGTGAAGATTAGTTAAGTTACATTCAGTTTAGGGATAAAGTGTAGCATTAAGAGTGTAACGAGTAGGTAAATACACTTGATAAAACCAGTTTATTCCTTTACATTCTCTTTTATTATGTTTTTATACAATATTTGTCATTTATAAATACATTTTTCTTATTCAAAAACACGTAACAAGAACAACTGGGGTGGCATTTTGGGGGCTGGAACTGATTAATGGCATTTCAATTGATTTCAATGGGGAAATTTGCTTTGAGATATGAGCAACTTGATATACGAGCAAGGTTATGGAACGAATTAAACTCGTATCACGAGGTACCACTGTAGTTGTTTCTAAGCATTGTTGGAAGGGTTGTCCCCTTACCTGTGTTTTTCCCCAGGGCTTACATAATGCTCTGCACAGAGCAAAGACTTTGATAAATGCTTATTAGTTTCCCAGAGCAGTCTGGTTCAAATAGGAGAAAGTCCTTCATCAGAATTGTTGGAGCGGGTAGCCTGCCCTGACTTTAAACTCGGGGTGAGTGTTGGAGAGAAGAGTTATCTCACCTTGTTTGAAGCCTTGTTTCATGTTTTCCCTGAAAGAGTCCTTCAGCCAGAGCCACCTCAGGACTGCCCTGCACTGGGCTTCAGACTACAGGTTAAAACCAGCCACATCACCCTGGGAGGGGGAACAGAAGAGGCAGGATTGTGGTGGGAGGAGATGAAACAGACCTGCCATGGAGACAGTTGGTGTAGGGGAACAGAGGCAAGAGCCCCCTCAAATGTTGGCATCCACTGAGGGGCTCCAGAGTCTAGGGATCCCCAGGGTTAGAAAAATCCTGAATTCATGCTGTGCATCTGTCTCTTCTGCAAGGTCTGCTGCTGCTACATTTTAGCTCCTTGACAAGTGGAATCTTCCAAACTATTCCTTTTGTAATTACAGAGTGTCTTTGGAGTTGGTGTGGGTGGATGCAGTTTATAGAACTACTTGGACTAAGAAGCCTACTCCTCAAAAGAACACTAGCTTTACACTTATCCAGGGTTGTTCTTGCAAAACAACATCATATGTCCAACTGTTTGGGGGAAAAGAGGAGAAAGGACATCATTCAATTTAAGGACATAAGAAATACCAAAGCACAGACCAGCCCTGAATAGAATTCAGCAGGAATTACCTGTTTTGTGCACATCCTTCCTCCTCTCTCTGAACCTTTTCCTCATTCGATGGTCAAATGCTCACCACCGTCCTATAGACTCAGTATCCTAACCTGCCAAAAATACATACAAAACCCTCCCCTTTCAGGAAAGGGGTGCACCTCACCCTTTTATGGCTTTATTTTGAAGGCAGGCCTTGACAACAGAGACCTGGATTCCAATTCTAGCTCTGCTGCTGAACCACTGTGAACGACCATCCCTCTCCTATGGCAAATACAGGTAATCACGCTAACCCCACCTAATAGTGTGCTGTCAGCTGCAAGTAACCAAAAAGCCAAGGCAAGGGGTTTAACCATTAAAGAAACTTATTGACCCAGGACAGGTAATCAGAAGTTCAAAGGAGGGACAGACTGATTGAACCCTAGTGTCAGGAACATAGGTTCTTTCTACAACTTTACCTTCCATCTTCAATGTCAGCTGCATCTTAAGGCTCTTCCAGAGTCAGAGTGACTGCCAGCAGGACAGAGAGAACCACTCCCTCCCTGCACCATGAACTAACAGCACATCAGGGGATACTGTGTGCTGATTGGCCTAGACCTGGGTTCCTAAACCAATTACTAGCAAAGTAGGGACAGGTTGACATGATTGGTATATAGATCAGTGGTTCTCAAAAGTGAGCATGCATCAAATTGCCTGAAGGACTTACTAATCCACAGATGCTTGGGCCTCAGCCCCAGAGTTTCTGATCTGCTGAGTCCAGGGAAGAGCCTGAGAATTTGCCTTCCTAACAAGTTCTGCACCCAGTCCACAGGCCCCAAGCCAGCCAAGGTGGGTGCCAGAGGGGGGCCCCTGTTCGCCCTGCCAGTCATCCCACAGAGGGAGGTGACCAGAGGTGGCAGGGAAGGCCGGGCCAGCAAGGAGGAAGCACCAGGCCAGCCAAGGTGAGTGCCAGTGGCGGGGGGCTCCCCACTAATCACCTGCCAGTCACCCCACAGATCAACCCTGATAGCCAGCCAGGCCTAGGGACCCTACCCATGCATGAATTTCATGCACCAGGCCTTTATTATTGCTGTTCTTTTTTTATTACACTTTATCTGTTACTGTATTGAGAAATTAAAGGCTTTCTCAACCAGAAAGGATTTTCAGGCAACTCACTAGCCAGATTAGGCAATATTTTCTTGGAGTGTGATCTTTCTAGGGTCCTCAAAACCATACTCACTCCTGAATCAGGAGTGAAGCCCACACTCCCCAGTACATCTGCTGTTCAACGGAAATGCTCCTTTTCTACTGGTTTCATTGTGGCTCCAATATTACAATGTTGGCTTTTGATGAGTGATTTTTTTAAAGCCAGGTTCCTGTAAATTGGCTTATTTTACAAATAATTATGACAGCTTTTATTCTGTGTCAGTACTTAGGTAAATGCTAGTCTTTCAATGTCCTCATTTACATTTCAATTATGAAAAAGTCTCTAGACCAACAACTTACCAAGTTACTCAACATCACTCCCATCAGCTCCCTCTATTCTGAAGATAAACAGACCTTCCCAATTTGCAAAACACTATGCACCCACTTAGTTTCAGCCTCATAGATAGGATGAAATTTCTTATTTCTGCCAAATATGGATATATGTATCTTAGCTTTATACTTACTGGGTTTTCCCTCTTCTTTAGAGTCTGAAAGTTAGGTTTTTAGTCAACTGCATGACTAAGAGAAACTTGGGGCTTTCCATTTCTGCATGTTGTTCAGGGTGAAGAAGGAGCAGGTGCAATCTACAGGAAGGCTCCACTGGCTCAGAGGGGAAAAGCCAGCAGAGTCTGAGGAACCAGAGTATTTTGTCTGTAGGGTAAGGTAACCATGTGGCCTGCCAAGCGCTGATGTGTTTAGACTTGAGCTTCACGGGAAAGATTGCACAAAGACAAGTTCCTGGGCTGGGTAGGCTGGGATGTTCTCACTGAGCTATTTCTGTATAAAAAGCTTTCTGGAATCATCTGAGAACCCACTAACCACTGCAGCTCACTGGAATATATCTAGTCACTCTCTGTTGCATCATTTCCCCTCTGTTTTATGCTTAAGAGAATGGCTGTGTGTGCACACGTGTACATCCATGTGAGTCTGTGTGTGTTGTGTGTGTTCCAAAGTTATGTTATGGTGGAGAGTTGTATGAAAACGCATCTTATGAACCACTTCAGCTGAATATATAAAAATGGATTTTAAAAATCAAACCTCCTCTTATATGTGTAGACTGTCTGAAAGGACACAAAATGTTAGTAACAGCAGTTGCTTCTGGGGAAGGGAATGCAGTGGGGTAGGGGGAGGTCAGTGGGCTGAGGAAGACTTATTCTTCCCTGTGTTCTGTTTAATCTTTTCTTCATACCATCAGCATTTCACACTTTTCAGAAAATGAAACCCTAAGTCTGTATGTCTGGAGTCTATATATAAGTCTTCTCCTGGAAAACACTTGCTGGCTCACATGCCCCTGGACTCCTGCACTCAGCTTCCCAGGAGGAAATTGGGAGCCTCTGAACAACCATGAGTTGGACAGGAACAAGGAACCTGACTGCCTTCTCAGAAACTGTCCATTGCAGTGGATCAAGTGTGCTGAGGGGAGAGACTGTGTCTCTCAGACTCAATAGTAACCAACGATGACTTAAACACACTTCTCCTGGCAGTCTCAGGGGAAAGGCAGCTGGCGGGGAGAGCAGCACGGACTGCAGAGAGCTCAGCATATGCATGACGCCTGGAGCTACCTGCCAAGCCAGCTCGTCCAGGTCAGCCAGGGAAGCTCCATACCTGGCCACATGGAAGAATATTAAACACGTTTATCATGTGTCCACATGGGTTTTAATTCCCAAAGAGATGCTAACTCAGTCTTCAGATATTGTGGTGACCTATTGGGTATTCTTAGAATCTCTTTGCTGAGCTGATGACCCACTTCCACACTGAGAGTACAAATTACAAATGAACATCCCAATCGCATTCCAGTTTCCATCTTTACTGGTAGTCTGCTAAGACAGAGTGGGCACAGCTCCCCTCAGTGACCCTGTGTTCAGTGTGGGCTAACTGGATTGCACTGGACAGAGTTCTAGTCCCTGGAAATCATTAGCCAACTTGAGAGGGAGGAAAACATTGGGCCGCACAGAAACAACTCTAGCATTGTGCAAAACCTGCCGACATTAGTCATTTGTGTTGAACTTGTTTTCAGCACTCTATTAAATACACTACATTCTACCACTGAAGCAATTGCTCCTTTCCTTCAAATAACATAATAATGAGAACTAGAAAAGTTTCTGGGAATTTGGCAAGGTTTAAGTATAAATGTTTCCATTAAATCTGGCAAATGTGTGAATGGGAGAGTGAAATCATTATGCTTCAGTGCCACCTGTCTACTCAAGGCTACCTTTTCAGAGTGAAGCTGTGCTTCCCCTTACATGAGAGAATGCCCTGACCTAGTATGTACTTGGCTGACAATATATTTGGCTGCACAGGTTATTGTTGTATTGTTCCAAATGTGTTTGAAATTATCATGGAACTTCATGTAATGCTGAATATTTTCCCGTGGGAAATATTCTATTTGGCACACAGAGCTACCCAGTTTCAGCATTTCCTGCTGAGGACATGGTGTTACCACACTGAACACACTAGGGCAGATGTTTCAGAGGATTTCTGTAGAATCAGGAGTAATTTGCAGAGCACCAGCTTTGCACAGACACTGTCATATGTCCCCATGTACTATTGGCAGCCGCTGGGAGAGGTTGACATCAATGATTGCATTTCCCAAGGGAAGAAGCTAGAGCATAGGGAAGTGAAAGACTTGCACAAGGGTGTACTACTGTAAATTACAGATATGGGGTACACATTCAGGCCCTTCTTTCTCTACAGCAGTGCCACTGCCTGTCAATGCCCACCTTGGTGCTAAAGGTAAGAGGTGTGGCTCATAGTTTGGACATGGAAAAGTAGGCTGACCATACCATGGGTGGACATTGATGAGAATGAGGACTTGGATTAAGAGGCAGGCAACTCGTGCTGGGGCTGAGGCTGAGGCTGAGACCCTCGTGCTGAGGCTGAGGCTGAGACCCTCGTGCTGAGGCTGAGGCTGAGGCTGAGACCCTCGTGCTGAGGCTGAGGCCGAGACCCTCGTGCTGAGGCTGAGGCGCTGAGACCCTTGTGCTGAGGCTGAGGCTGAGACCCTCGTGTTGAGGCTGGGGCTGAGGCTGGGACCCTCATGCTGAGGCTGAGGCTGAGGCGCTGAGACCCTCCTGCTGAGGCTGAGGCTGAGACCCTCGTGCTGAGGCTGAGGCGCCGAGACCCTCGCGCTGAGGCTGAGGCTGAGTGGTGCGTCCTCGGCTCTCGATCCGCCAGGGCACCTGCCCTCAGGGCTTCCGGTGCAGCTCGGGCTGGGCCGGACCTGCAGGAGCGAGCGCCGGTGCTGGTTCCCTTAACCCC
>JAAGEH010000392.1:11598274-11655466 GCA_011751065.1 Lasiurus cinereus
GCTGAGGCTGAGGCTGAGACCCTCATGCTGAGGCTGGGGCTGAGGTTGGGACCCTCATGCTGAGGCTGAGGCTGAGGCGCTGAGACCCTCGTGCTGAGGCTGAGGCTGAGACCCTCGTGCTGAGGCTGAGGCGCTGAGACCCTTGTGCTGAGGCTGAGGCTGAGACCCTCGTGCTGAGGCTGAGGCTGAGGCTGGGACACTTGTGCTGAGGCTGAGGCCGAGACCCTCGTGCTGAGGCTGAGGCGCTGAGACCCTTGTGCTGAGGCTGAGGCTGAGACCCTCGTGCTGAGGCTGGGGCTGAGGCTGGGACCCTCATGCTGAGGCTGAGGCTGCGGCGCTGAGACCCTCGTGCTGAGGCTGAGGCTGAGACCCTCGTGCTGAGGCTGAGTCGCCGAGACCCTCGTGCTGAGGCTGAGGCGCCGAGACCCTCGCGCTGAGGCTGAGGCTGAGTGGTGTGTCCTCGGCTCTCGATCCGCCAGGGCACCTGCCCTCAGGGCTTCCGGTGCAGCTCGGGCCGGGCCGGACCTGCAGGAGCGAGTGCCGGTGCTGGTTCCCTTAACCCCTGCAACCCCGCGGCCCCCCGCCCCTCCCACGTGTGTGTGCTGCCACTGTGGCAATAGGAGGAGGTGTGTTCAGTGGGTAGAGCGTCGGCCTGCGGACTGAAGAGTCACTCACGGCAGAGCCCGTGGAGGACTTGCTGCTCCAGACCCACCCATGACTGATAATTCTCAGGGGGAAAGGGGTGTGGGATATACAGGGAGAGACTGGACAAAAATCATACACCTATGGATGAGGTCAACGGGAGGGAGGGAAGGGTGGGAGCTGGGTGGAGGGGTTTAATGGAGGGGAAAAAAGAAAAACAAATGTAATAATCTGAATAATAAAGATTTAATTTAAAAAAATAAGAGGCAGGCAAGTCTGGTAATTAACAATACAATGACATCTGGATTGTCAGAGGTGGGATTTCTGCTCATCTAATAGCAGGTAAATAGGTACTGCGCTATAGGAGCAGGACTGCAATCTCTAGAAAAACTGAGGAGGAACTAATGAGGCAGACCCTTTGTCATGGAGGATAGAAGCTAGGAAGGCATTGCCTCAGAATCCAAGGGATTGGCAGATCAAGATGAAAGCCCATAGGCAGGATTTTCATTGCAAGGACTATGTCAATGGCCAATATATTCACCCAATACAGGAGCACCCAAATACATAAAAAAAAAAATCTCCTGGAGGATATCAAGGGAGAGATTGAAAGCAATACAATCATAGTAGGAGACTTTAATACCCCACTAACACCATTGGACAAATCCTCTAAACAAAAAATCAGTAAAGAAACATCAATCCTAAATGACTCACTAGACCAGATGGAATTAATTGACACCTTCAGAATATTTCACCCCAAAACCACAGAATACACATTTTTCTCAAATGCACATGGGTCATTTTCAAAGATAAACCATATACAGGGTCATAGGCAAGGTCTCTTCAAATTCAAGAAGACAGAAATCACATCAAGCATCATCTCAGATCACAGTGGCATAAAACTGGAAATCAGCTACAATAAAAATAATCCAAAATAATCAAATATGTAGAGACTAAATAGCATGCTATTAAACAATGACTGGGTTACCAGAGAGATCAAAGAAGAAATAAAAAACATCATGGCAACAAATGACAATGAAAACATAACAATCCAAAATCTATGGGAGATAGTGAAAGCAGTCTTAAGAGAGAAGTTCATAGCTCTACAAGCCTAGTGCAAAGAAACAAGAAACAATGGTAATAAATTACCTAACTCTACAACTCAAAGAATTACAAAGAGAGCAACAAGAAAAGCCCTGTGTAAGCAGGAAGGAAATAATAAAGATCAGAGCAGAGATAAATGACAGAGAAATAAATAAATAAATAAATAAATAAATAAATAAATAAATAAGATTAAAAAAAAAACAAGAACGGGCGCTTTGAAAGGATAAACAAGATTGATGAACCTTTAGCAAGGCTCACCAAGAAGCAAAGACAGAGGACCCAAATAAACAAAATCAAAAATGAAAGAGGAGAAATAACAACAGACCCCACTGAAATATAAAGGATTGCTAAAAAATACTATGAACAACTCTATTCCAACAAATTGGACAACCTGGAGAAAATGGACATATTCCTAGAAAAATACAAGCTTTCAAAATTCAATCAGAAAGAATCTAAACATCTCAATAGGCCAATAACTATGGAAGAAATTGAAGCAGTCATCAAAAAGTTTCCAGCAAACAAAAGCTTGGGGCCAGATGGCTTCACAGAGGAATTTTACCAAACATTCAAGGACGAATTAACACCTATCCTCCTCAGACTATTCCAAAAAATTTAAGAGGAAGAAACATTTCCAAGCTCATTCTATGAAGCCAGCATCACCGTAATATCTAAACCAGATAAAGACAACACAATGAAAGAGAATTACAGGCCAATATTCCTCATGAACATAGATGCCAAAATCCTCAACAAAATTCTAGCAAATTGGATCCAGCAGTACATCAGAAAGATCATACATCATGACCAAGTAGGATTTATCCCAGAAATGCAAGGATAGTACAATATCCACAAATCAATAAACATGATACATTACATAAACAAATTGAGAGATAAAAATCACATAGTCATATCAATTGATGCAGAAAAAGCACTTGACAAAATCCAACACCTTTTCTTGATAAAATCTCTCAACAAGGTGGGAACAGAAGGATCGTACCTCAACATCATAAAAGCCATATATGATAAACCCACAGCTAACATCCTATTCAATGGACAAAACTAAAACCATTTACCCCAAGAACAGGAACAAGACAGAGATGCCCACTCTCACCACTCCTGTTTGACATTGTACTGAAAGTATTAGCCATTGCAATTAGACAAAAGAAATAAAAGGCATCCAAATTAGAAAAGAAATAAAGCTGTCCTTATTCACAGATGACATGATATTGTACATAAAAAACCTGAAAGACTCCATCAAAAAACTAATAGACTTAATAAATGAATTCTTTACTGATTTTTTGTTTAGAGGATTTGTCCAATGGATACAAAATTAGTCCAAGAAATCGATGGTATTTCTATACACCAATAGTGAGCTTACAGAAAGAGAAACTAAAAAAGCAATCACATTTACCATCGCACCAAAAAAATTAAGATACCTAGGAATAAACTTAACTAAGGAGGCAAAAGACCTATACACCCAAAACTACAGGACAATGAAAAAAGAGATAGAGGGAGACGTAAACAGATGGAAGAACATACCATGCTCATGGATTGGGAGAATTAACATGTCCATAAAATGTCCATACTACCCAAAGCAATCTATAGAGTCAATGAACTCCTCATTAAAATACCAATGGCATATTTCACAGCCCTAGAATGAACTTTCCAAAAATTCATCCCAAATAGCCACAGAAATCCTGAGAAAGAAGTACAAAGTAGGTGGGATCTCAATACCAGATTTCAAGCTGTATTACAAGGCCACTGTTCTCAAAACAGCCTGGTACAAGCACAAGAACAGACATATAAACCAATGGAATATAATAGAAAACCCAAAAATTAACCCAAATCACTATGCTCAATTAATATTTAAGAAGAGTCAAGAACATACAATGGAGTCAAGACAGTATCTTTAATAAATGGTGTTGGGAAAATTGGACAGATACATGCAAAAAAACTGAAACTAGATCACCAACTTACACCATACACAAAAATAAGCTCAAAATAGATAAAGGACTTAAAGATAAGATGGAAAAACATAAAAATACTAGCGGAATCCACAATCAGAGAAATCTCAGACATATGCTGAAGCAATTGCTTTATTGATACTGCTCCTAGGGCAATGGAAACTAAAGAGAAAATAAACAAATGGAACTACATCAAAATAAAAAGCTTTTGCCGAAACTGGGTTAGCTCAGTGGATAGAGCGTCGGCCTGTGGACTGAAAGGTCCCAGGTTTGATTCCGGTCAAGGGCATGTACATTGGTTGCAGGCACATCCCCAGCAGGGGCGTGCAGGAGGCGGCTGATCGATGTCTTTCTCTCATCGATGTTTCTAACTTTCTATCCCTCTCCCTTCCTCTCTGTGAAAAATCCATAAAATATATTAAAAAAAAAAAAAGCTTTTGCAGAGCAAAAGAAACCATCAACAAAACAACAAGAAAGCCCACTGTATGGGAGAACATATTTGCAAATGTTATCACTGATAAAGGTTTAATCTCCAACATCTACAGGCAATTTATACAACTTAATAAAAGGAGGATAAATGATCCAATAAAAAAAAGGGGGCAACAGACCTAAATAGAATCTTTTCAAAAGAAGACAGAAGAAAGGCCAAGAGACACATGAAAACATATCCAAGTCACTAATTATCTGAGAGATGCAAATCAAAATGACAATGTGATACCATGTCACACCTGTCAGAATGGCAACCATCAACAAATCAACAAATGATAAGTGTTGGCGAGGATGCGGAGGAAAAGGAACCCTTGTACACTGCTGGTGGGAATGCAGACTGGTGCAGCCACTGTAGAGAACAGTATGGAGTTTCCTCAAAAAACTAAAAATGCAGCTCCCATTTGACCCAGTAATACCACTTCTAGAAATATATCCGAAGAAACTAGAAACAACAATCAGAAAGGATATATGTACCCCTATGCTCATAGCAGCACAATTCATCATAGCTAAGATTAGGAAACAACCTAAATGCCCAACAGCAGATGAGTGGATTAGAAAACTATGGTACATCTATGCAACCGAATACTACGCTGCTATAAAAAAGAAGTTCTTACCATTTGCAGCATGGATGGACCTGGAGAGCATTATGTTAAGTGAAATAAGCCAGGAAATGAAAGAAAAATACCACATGATCTCAGTCATTTAGGGAAAATAAAGAACATGATAACCTGATGAACAAAAAGATAGATACAGAGGTAGTAAAGAATCAAACAGACTGTCAAATTACAGTGGGAAGGCTGGGGAGTGTTGGGGAAGGAGGAAACTAGATCACCCAAAGGACTTGTATGCATGCATATAAGCACACCCATGGACACAAGACACTGGAGGGGGAGAGGGATGAGGGCATAAGACAGTGGGTATGGGAGGCTGGGAGAAGGTCAATGGGGAAAAAATGAGATATATATACTACTACATGTAATTCTTTAAACAATAAAAAAAACAACTATGTGAATATTTGGGAGAAGAACCTTATAAGCAGAAGGAACAGATATTACAAAAACCCTGAGGAAAAGAGTACTTGAGGCATTGGAGGAAAAGCAAAGAGCTTTGTTTAGCAGCTTGGGTTCCTAGAAAACAGTTTCTGAAGTGGCGATTAGCAGGGGAGATGTTTATTAGGGTATGCTCTTGAGATCAACCTGTAGAAGGGATTGGAGTGGAAGGAAGCAAGACTGGGCAAAAGATGAGCCAGGATACAGTTCCAACAAGTGCCCCAGACAGCCCAGGGGGAGTTCTAAAGATCGGATGCACTTCAGAGCTATCCCATGCAAGGGAGGGAGCTGGGCTCGTACAACCACTTGTTATTCAACTATGGTACCATGGGAAAAGGGTGGGATTAGATGTTGGGGGAGGCCATTCTCAGTTCCTGAGGACTATCAGCCAGCAATATCTCAATTCCTGAAGGGTGGAGGGTGGTGCCTCTCACCATCCTCTCATCACATGCTGGTGTAGTTGGAGAAGACTGACAGAAAATGGGCTCAGAGAGGTGTCCAGGGGCCAGATTGTGCAAGGAAAGAGTGTGGGTAAAGAATGTATAAAATGGAGTCTCTTTAACTAGGCTGCTAAAATTATTAACATTGTGAAGGTTGAAGCATGAGGAAACAATTCAATTCTTGTTCTAACTAGCCTGGAAACTTAAACTTTTGTTGCTATTGTGAATCCTCACCCAAGGATATTTTTTCCATGGATTTTTTAAAAGAGAGAGTGGAAGGGAGGGAGCAGGGGATGGGGGGTAGGGGAGAGAGAGAGAGAGAAAGAGAGAGAGGGAGAGAGAGAGAGAGAGAGAGAGAGAGAGAGAGAGAGAGAGAAACATTAGAGAAAAACATGTCAATTGATGTCAATTGATTGCCTCCCACACATACCCTGACCAGGACTGCAGACCAGATACATACCCTGGACCGGTAATCAAATCCATGAGCCCCAGTCCTAGCTGGTTTGGCTTAGTGGATAGAGCATCAACCTGTGGACCTAAGAGTCCCTGGTTTGATTCCAGTCAAGGGCACATGCCTGGATTGTGGGATTAGTTCCCAGTAGGGGGCGTGCAGAAGGCAGCCAATCATTGATTCTCTCTTGTCATTGATGTTTCTACCTCCGTCTCCCCTCCTCTCTGAAATCAATAAAAATATATTTTTAAAAAATAAACAAATCCACAACCCTTTGGTATGTGGGCCGGCCAATGCTCTAACCACTGAGAAACACCAGGCAGGGCAGTGGTGTTATTTTTAATGTGAAAACATCCTCTCCAAATATAATGATCTAAAGAGAATTTTCATGTATAAGTTTTTCCAAAAACTGGGTACACCTATAATTACACTTTTGGTTCTCTGCTACCTCTAGTATAAAACTAAATATAACTAGATATTTTCTTCAAAGAATACTAAAGGTTTCTTAAAACTGGAGGCCATCAAAACATAACTGTGAGATTGTAGAACAGCATGTAATTTTTAAAAGCTGAAACATGGAGCAGGAACATTTTTTTCCAGAGGTCATTGAATAAGCCTGGCTGCACCTGCCAATGAAGCAAAGGAACAGGAATTCAGAGCCAGAAGTCGGCTGCCCTCAGGGCCCACAGCAGGAGCCACAAGCAGTAGTTTCAAGACTTTAGGAAAGCGTTAAAAATTAAGGGAGCATCATCTATATATATAGAAGGCTAATTTGTTGTGTCCAATCTCTCATTATGACATGCACTGACCACTAGGGGGCAGGCATTCAATGCAGGAGCTGCCTTGAAGCACACAGAAAATTGGCACCATGGACCTAGCGCCCACAAAGCAACTCTTGGTTTCTTCCACAGGCCCCGCCACCACCCCAGAGCAACACCCCACCAAACCACAGCTGACACTGCTGAGACCCCATGGCGCAACATGCGACCCACAGGCCAGCCCAGCCCACAAACAGTGGCTGTGGGCACCAGGTAATGACATCACATAGCAATGCCCAACTTCCTTTCCCTAGCAATGACTAGCCTCCTTGCAGTTTCTTCAGTCCAGGAACATGACTTGCTTTATAGCCAGGTGGAAACATTTCACACTTTAACCAAATGTCTGTGAAGCATTTTCCTGTTCCTCATCTCATTTGATCCTCACAGAAGTCTTGAAGTAGGTAGATAGGAGACTCAGTGGAATCCTACTTTCTTTTCATTAGCTGGGAAACGGAGATTTAGAAAGTTTAGAAACTTGACCTGACTGAGAAGAAGAAATGGTAGACCTTGAAAATGACTTCAGGTTTTTTCACTGTGCAAAATATAGTCAAACACTGCTGCAGTTAAATATTTTACCCTTTGTTTTCCCTGAATGATCTACAATAATAATCTGCTTTGTTTTGATATTTACTGCTGTGTTGCTGACAATTACCTGAAAGAGAAGTTGGGGTGCTTCACTGAGTTGGAAAAAGTTTAGCTACATCAGAGAGCAGGTCTAATTAAGCAAGTTTATCTATATCTATAAAAGGCTAAGTTGACTCGAGTATGTGTGATTCATATAAACCTCTTACTGGCGCCAATCACACATATGTGTTTCAGTCTGTCATTGTCAATCGTGAATTTGGTTGACACTTCTATTATAGAGAAAGGATGAATAGTGACACTAAATACTTCTTTTAATTAATTTCCTTTCATTGTGCACAAATTCATGCACTGAGCCACTAGTTTAATATAAACAGAACCCTGAGAGCAGCATGAAGTAGGGGGATAGAAGACGTGCGTGATGTCTGCAGGGTAAATGGAGCTAACAACACTGGCTTGCACTAAAGAAAAGGTATCCATCCTGAGCTTGGAGATTAAAGGCTGCAGAGTATGATCTTGACAGTGACATGATGAGTGCACCACCTCAGGTGCTTTCACCTGGTGTTCCCTCTGCTTAGACTACTTGGCCCTAATCCCCACCCCTAACCCTCACACCTTTTTAAAAAATTATTTATTTATTTAATAATTTTATTGACTTCAGAGAGGAAGGGAGATGGAGAGTTAGACAGAAGAAACATCAATAATGAAAGAGAATCATTGATTGGCTGCCTCCTGCGTGCCCCCTACTAGGGATTGAGCCTGCAAACTGTGCATTTGCCCTTGACTGGAATCAAACCCTGAACTATTTGGTCCACAGGCCGACGCTCTATCCACTGAGCAAACCAGCTAGGCCAATGGTCGCCAACTCATTAGTCAATAGAGCCAAATATCAACAGTACAACGATTGAAATTTCATTTGAGAGCCAAAGTTTTTAAACTTAAACTTCTTCTAACGCCACTTCTTCAAAATAGACTCGCCCACGCCGTGGCATTTTGTGGAAGAGCCTCACTCAAGGGGCCAAATAGCCGAGGTTTGCCGACCACTAAGCTAGGCCCTGGCTGACTCTTAACTCATCCTTCAGGTCTCATCTGAAATTTCACTTGGTAGGAAACCCCCCAGCCAACTTCATTCCACCTGAGTTCAGTTGTGGGGTCAATTAATTTGAAAGGTATGAATATTTCTTCTGGCATAACCTTAGAATACAATGAAAAGGCAGTGGGGGGAAAGAGCCCTGGTTGGATAATTATCCCATACACCAAAAGGTTATGGGACAATTCCTGGTCAGGCCATATACCTAGGTTGGGGGTTCAGGTGCAATTGGGAGGCAATGGATATCTCTCTTTCTCTCCCTCTCTCTCGCTCTCTCTTTCTCTCTCACATCAATAAGCATATCCTCAGGTGAGGACAAAAAGTCAACATCTCATTAAATAAGATATCATTGAGGCCATTACAAATGCTCTGTGAGTTATGCCAATCGTGTGTATGCTAAAGCCCGTGGTAATATAAGCTTCTGGTGTTTCCAGGCCTCCTATGCTTAAGGACCATAAAGCACTGTTCAAAGCACTCTTGCTAAGAAGGTCTGCAGAACCCACCCCTCCCTTCCTAGGTCTCCCATCACCAGAGACAGCAGTCCTGAGCACTCTATACAAATAGCAAGTCCACCCAGGCCACACCATCACCAATCCTCCTACCTTGCTTTATGGTTCGTCAAGGTCTCTGATGACCTTTTCACGTTTATTTGCTTACTATCTGACCTCCTCCTTGCCACAAAGGCAGGGAGTTTGCCTTGTTCGCTATTGTATTTATTCCCAGAGCCTGGAAGAATGCCTGTCAAGTTGTACATGTTTGATAAATGTTTGTTGAATGAATAAGTGGATCAATCAATGTCAGACGACGGGGAGGGAAGGCTGCCAAGGCACTGACCTGATCGTCACGTACCAGCTCCAGGACCCCAGGGGACAGAGGAAAAGCCTCCTGACTTGCCTCTTCTTTCACTTCTCTTTCTGTCTTGCAGAGTGGCACCAAGTGCCTTCTTCTTGGCTTTGGTGCACCTGCCATCCCAGTTCTTTTCTCATCTTGTGCTGGGTCTGATTTCCTGGTTCCTCTTGGACTAGTGCAAGCCCCCAACACAGCCTGTTCACACACCGCCATCTCCAGCTGCTCCCCTCTGCTTCCAGCCGCCCCTCTGAGTCAGCACCACCTGTTCATGAGATAGAAAGTCTCAGCAACACGACATCCAGTTTCTAAAAATTTGCTCACCTGCTCGCTAGCTATACTGCGGGTAATGTGTTAAGGAAACATCTCACTATCCTGATTAAATAGTGATCACAAAAGGTTTTCCTGCAGCAAAATATTCCAAATAATCATTGAGAAACACTTTGTGTTTTTTTTTATTAAGGTATAATTAACATACAATATTATATTCATTTCAATTTTACAACATAATGATTCAACATTTGTATATATAGCAAAATGATCAGCACAATAAGTCCAGTTAACATCTGTTGCCATACATAATTACAAGTTATTTTTTCCTGTGCTCAGAAGCACTTTAATTGGTATAGAAGTTGCCCTTAAAACTTCCTATTGTTCATGGAGACCTTCCCATGTAGGATTTTAGATGACATATTTTCATGAGGTTCTGACTAAAGCACCAGCAGAGAATGAACACCTGGAAAGATTTCTCAAGGTCCCACATCCTTGACTATTTTAAATATTCGACTAGATTAGGGAAGGGTGAGAGAGAAATGGCCAGAGGTTAGGGTGACACCTTCCGCAGTTCCCTGTCAGTGCTGTTGGCCTTCTCTCACCATAATCAGGACAATCACTAGAATTCCCTCAGTCAGAAACAAAACACAGCACCCAATTTCACAGGTCTGCTGAATTTTTACCATGTTTTTCTTTACTTTTTATTTTTATTTTTATTTTTTTAGAGAGAGAGAGATAGAAACATCAATGATGACAGAGAATCATTGATCGGCTGCATCTTGCACACCTCACAATGAGGATCAAGACTGCAACCTGGGCATGTGCCCTGACCTCCTGGTTCATAAGTTCATGCTCAACCACCGAGCAACACTGGCCAGACTACCAAGTTTTTATTCTCCCAAATGACAAACATGGTTCAGATTTGTGGTCCTGAGGCTTCTTCCTCGAATGCGAGAGACCATAGACGGCCTTCGCTCACTAGGATCATAGCCACTGTTTGCTACCACTTTAGGGGCAGGGCCCAGTGGCAAAATGCCAGCTGCCACCAAGCCATCCTTTGTTTATTTTGTTGGAGCAATGCCATCCACAGGTAGAAAAACAGGTGAAGACATCCTTGGAGTTAATGAGAAATTAAGAAGTTTCACCCTTGCTCCTGAGGCTATTGTATCTTTACACTGGTAGATGCCAGAAACTTCCTTCCCACAGGCCTTCCACAGGGTCAGTAAGGCAGCACTTTCCTCTGCGTGAGCCTCGTGTAAGGACACAAAGTCTCTTTAACCATTATTGTAATCCAACATATTCGAGCCTGCCAGGAACAGATATAAATATTTGTTAAGTGGATAAATTAATGAACAAATAATGAATAAATAAATAAATAAGTAAATTTGAGGAGAATCCAAGATGGCGGGATAGGTAAACACCTACACTGCTGCCTCGCACAACAATTTCAAAACTACAACTAAAAGACAGAACGGACATCATCCAGAACCACAGGAAAGCTGGCCGAGCATAAGTTCTACAACTAGAAGGAAAGAGAGGGGCTCACAGAGACCCAGAGGAGCTGCAAAAAGCTGAGGTACGGAGACGCGCACCCTGAGAGAGCGGGTGCCCTAGTACCTGGCTGGCTTTCTCTGGTGGGAGGGAGACGGAGACTCCCAATGGCATTGAACCCCTTATCTTACGACACTAAACCCCAGATCCAGCCGAAACTCATACGGGGTGAGTTTGGACTGTGAAAAGGGAGAGGTGCACGGAAATTTAGGGGAGTCGCAAAAGATCGGAGGTCTGGTCGCGCATGGCGCTGTGTGAAGGACAGATTGCTGGTTGTGCCGCTGGCTTTCGCGAGTGGGCGGGAGACAGACCCTCCCAACTGTGCCACTTCTGAGTCCACTGGGCCCCTGTTTCGGGCGAAACCCTGGAGACCTAGACTCCTGTGGTCCTGGCGTGCAGGGGAGCTGGAAAGACAGCGGTCTAGAAGCACTGCGGGCGCTCTGGCACAAGGACCGCTCCAGCCATTACCCAGTCATGTGAGACTCAGGGGCCGTGGAGGGCAGGGCCGACTGGAAGGCAAGGCGGTCCCTTAAGCCCTGAGACTCCACCCTCCCAAGCTCAACAGAGGCTTCTGCGGCTTTGCAAGTCTGGTTTCACAAGGCTGAATCCAACATAGAAGTTTCCCCGACATAGTGAAAATGCCGAGACAAGGGAAAGGATCACAAACAAAAGAAATGGAAGAAAAAAAAACGTCTGGATATAGAGTTCAAAACCACGCTTGTAAGGTTTTTCAAGAATATGCTAGAAAAGATGGATAAATTTAGCAAGAGCCAAGAGGAGATGAAAAAGGACCAATTAGAGATGGAAAAGGTCCAACTAAAGATGATAAAAGACCAACTAGAAATTAAACATACACTGACTGAAATAAAAAATATTATACAGAGTCCTAACAGCAGACTAGAGAAAGGCAAGAATCAAGTAAAAAATTTGAAATATAAAGAAGCAGAAAACACTCAACTGGAAAAGCAAGACAAGAAAAGAATCCAAAAATGTGAACATAATGTAAGGAGACTCTGGGACAGCTTCAAGCGTACCAACATCAGAATTGTGGGGGTGCCAGAAGAAGAGAGAGAGCAAGATACTGAAAACCTTTTTAAAGAAATAATGACTGAAAACTTCCCACATCTGGTAAAAGAAATAGACTTACAAGTCCAGGAAGCACACAGAACCCCATATAAAAGGAATCCAAAGAGGACCACACCGAGACACATCATAATTAAAATACCAAGAGCAAAAGACAAAGAGAGAATATTAAAAGCAGCAAGAGAAAAACAGTTTATTACCTACAAGGGAGCACCCATACGACTGTCAGCTGATTTCTCAACAGGAGCGATGCAGGCCAGACGGGAGTGGCAAGAAATATTCAACGTGATGAATAGCAAGAACCTACAACCAAGAATAATCTATCCAGCAAAGCTAACATTCAGAATTGAAGGGCAGATAAAAAGCTTCACAGATAAGAAAAAGCTAAAGGAGTTCATCAACTCCAAACCAGTACTATATGAAATGCTGAAAGGTACTCTTTTAGAAGAGGAAGAAGAAAAACGTAAAAGACAAAAAATTATGAACAACAAATACATATCTATCAACAAGTGAATCTAAAAATTAGTGAATTAAAAATTTGATGAACAGAATGAACTGGTGAATAGAATCGAATCAGGAACACAGAAAGGGAATGGACTGATAATTCTCAGGGGGAAAGGGGTGAGGGGTGTACAGGGAGAGACTGGACAAAAATCATACACCTATGGATGAGATCAATGGGAGGGAGCTAAGGGCAGAGGGAGGGGTGGGAGCTGGGTGGAGGGGTGCTATTGAGGGGAAAAAAGAAACAAGTGTAATAATCTGAATAATAAAGATTTAATTAAAAAAACAAAAACAAAAACAAAACAAAACAAAACAAACAAACAAACAAATAAATAAATAAATAAATAAGTAAATTACATTTAAGGGTGGGCTCTGGGAACAAAGAAGACTGCCACTTATTAGCTAAGTGACTTTAGGGAATTTACAGAGCCCCTCTAAGCCTCAGTATCCCAGTATGTAAAAGAGGATGACAATGGAACCTATTTCAAGTTTGTTTTAGAGGCTGGACAGCACAGCATATCACACGCTGTACACAGCATCTGGCACAAATCTCAATACAATATCCTTATTGTTTTCTGTTTTACTTTCCACCCCCTTCTCTTCGTAAGGTCTCCAAACTTGTTCAGCAACCGAACAAGAGGCACTACTACCTTTTGTAAGTTTGGAGCACTGTGGTTCAATATTATATCATTGTTTCTTTTCTGTTCCTGCAGGTGTGAACTTATGTGATGTAAAATGGGATTCAGCTAAAATCGTTTTTTCAATATTAAAGTACTTTCTGGTTGAAAATGATTCCTTGCTTATAAATTTTTGCTACTAATCAACAAAGATCTGATTAACAAATTCACATCAATATATTGATGATTAATGATAATATCTCATTTTAGGAAGCAGTGTAGTGTTAATAGTGGGATTTGAGACAGTTAAGTGAGAACTGTAGAGTAAGTATTGTTTTAGGGCATTATTTTACATGTGGTCCTTTGGGGGTTGTGAGAAATGCACAATCTCAGGCCCCACCAGAGTCAGAATCTGTATTTTACAAGGTACCCAGGTGGTTCATATGCACTGTAGTGTGAGAAGCACTTGTCTAGGGGTCCATGAGGTACTGGAATTGCCCATTCAATCTATATAGAGATCTCACTGTGTTTAAAACTGAAGAGGGCAGATGGATTTCTACAAGTAGGCACCCATTTCCTGCCTGTTTCTGTTGCCCCTCCTCCCTACCTGTTCTAAAATTCACTAATTATTATCAAGCACCTCCCTCTACCCTACACACCTGCTTTGTCTAGCAATGCCACACAAAAGCATACATCCACATATCATCAGTGGTGAATATTGTGAACCTATTTATCTATTTTTATGGTTAATTTGTTTTTAAAAAAGATAATCAAAACAACTCTATTGCTGATTGTCTCCAATTTTTATAATAGATGATATAAACTCAGTTGTTCTATCTTCTAAACAAATTCCCATTTTAGTTCATCAGGACTGTCTTCTCTGAGTCAGCCTAATTTAAAACAATTCTAACTCCTGAATTTTTTCACACAGGTATTATGACACAAGCTCATCAATCCTCCTCACCCTGATATCCATGGGAAATTTTTAAAAAATCAAAATGCTACAATAACAAAAAGAGAAGCTATTAAACACTTCTTTGGGTTTTTGTGATGCCTGCAAAGTATGGAGGACAGGAGAGGGTTTACAGTTTCTCTGCTCCATACAAGGGGGACTTACAGTTTTGTTTTTGTTTTTGTTTTTCTTATATCATTATTTATTAATTATTACTATATTATTTATCTTTTTTTAAATTTGGTTGCCTCTGAGCCTGCAACTGAAGTATATGTCCTTTTTTTAATTTTTAAAATTTTATTTAATTAATTAATTAATTAAATCTTTATTGTTCAGATTATTACATTTGTTTCTCTTTTTTCCCCTTCGTAGCTCCCCTCCACCTGGCTCCCACTCCTCCCTCTACCCTTACCTCCCCCCACATTGATCTCATCCGTAGGTATATGATTTTTGTCCATTCTCTCCCTGCACCCTCCCCCACCCCTTTCCCCCTGAGAATTATCAGTCCACTCCTTTTCTGTGCTCCTGATTCTATTATATATTCACCAGTCCATTCTGTTCATCAAATTTTCAATTCACTTAATTTTTAGATTCACTTGTTCATAGATATGTATTTGTTGTTCATAATTTTTTATCTTTTACCTTTTTCTTCTTCCTCTTCTTAAAGAGTACCTTTCAGCATTTAATATAATACTTGTTTGGTGTTGATGAACTCCTTTAGCTTTTTCTTCTCTGTGAAGCTCTTTATCTGACCTTCAATTCTGAATGATAGCTTTGCTGGATAGAGTATTCTTGATTGTAGGTACTTGCTACTCATCACTTTGAATATTTCTTGCCACTCCCTTCTGGCCTGCATAGTTTCTGTTGAAAAATCAGCTGACAATCGTATGGGTGCTCTCTTGTAGGTAATTAACTGTTTTTCTCTTGCTGCTTTTAATATTCTCTCTTTGTCTTTTGCTCTTGGTATTTTAATTATGATGTGTCTTGGTGTAGTCCTCTTTGGATTCCTTTTATTTGGGGTTCTGTGTGCTTCCTGGACTTGTAAGTCTATTTCTTTCATCAGGTGGGGGAAGTTTTCAGTCATTATTTCTTCAAATAGATTTTCAGTATCTTGCTCTCTCTCTACTTCTGGCACCCCCATAATTCTGATGTTGGTACTCTTGAAGTTGTCTCCTAGGCTCCTTATACTATATTCAAATTTTTGGAAGAAGAAGAAAAAGGTAAAGATAAAAATTATGAACAACAAATACATACCTATCAAGAAATGAATCTAAAAATTAAGTGAATAAAAAATCTGACGAACAGAATAAACTAGTGAATATAATAGAATTAGGGACATAGAAAGGGAGTGGACTGACAATTCTCAGGAGGAAAGGGGTTAGCAGGGTGTAGGGAGAGACTGGACAAAAATCGTACACCTATGGATGAGGACAATGGAGTAGGGAGGTAAGGGCAGAGGGAGGAGAGCTGAGTGGAGGAGAGCTATGGGGGGAAAATAGAGGAACAATTGTAATAATCTGAACAATAAAGATTTATTAAATTTTTTTTAAAAATATGGGAGGCCAATCAGGGGTGGGCCAGCCAGGCATAGGAGCCACAGGCTATTGGCCAGCTGGCTCCACCTCCGATCAGTATGGTGGGGGACGATTGGAGCCTGGATCAGGCTGGTTGGCTGCCCCAGTGCACATCATAGCTAACAGTCATTCCAGTTGTACTGGCCTTTCTACCATTCCTGTTCACTAGGCTTTTATATATATAGATATATAGATAGATATACAGATATAGATATATATAGATAATGAACTCATGGAATGAGAAACTAAAAAAACAATCCTTTTTACCATTGCAACAAAAAGTTAAGATACCTAGGAGTAAACTTAACTAAGGAGGTAAAAAACCTGTACTTGGCAAACTACAGGATATTCAAAAAAGAGATAGAGGAAACCATAAACAAATGGAAGACATAAACCATGTTCGTGGATTGATAGAATCAACATCATTAAAATGTCCATACTACCCAAAGCAATCTATAGATTCAATACAATCCCCATTAAAACACCAACGGCTTATTTCACAGACCTAGAACAAACTCTCCAAAAATTCATATATACAAAAAGACCCCAAATAGCAGCAGCAATCCTGAGAAAGAAGAAGCAAGATGGATGGATTATAGTACCAGATATCAAGCTATATTGCAAAGCCACTGTTCTCAAAACTGCCTGGTACTGGAGCAAGAACAGACATATAGACTAATGGACCAGAACAGAGAACCCAAAAATCGACCCAAGCAATTATGCTCAATTAATATTTGACAAAGGCCGAAACCAGTTTGGCTCAGTGGATAGAGCGTCGGCCTTCAGACGGAAAGGTCCCAGGTTCGATTCCAGTCAAGGGCATGTATCCTGGTTGTGGGCACATCCCCAGTAGGGGGCGTGCAGGAGGCGGCTGATTGATGTCTCTCTCTCATCGATATTTCTAACTCTCTATCCCTTTCCCTTCCTCTCTGTAAAAAATCAATAAAATATTTTTAAAAAATAAATAAATAATATTTGACAAAGAAGGCAAGAGCATACAATGGAGTTAAGACAGTATCCTCAATAAATGGTGTTGGGAAAATTGGACAGATACATGCAAAAAAAGTGAAACTAGACCACCAATTTATACAGTACACAAAAATAAAATCAAAATGGATAAAGGACTTAAATGTAAGATGGGAAACCGTAAAAATATTAGAAGAATCCATAGGCAGCAAAATATCAGACATAGAGAGTAGCAATATCTTTATGGAAACATCTCCTGGGACAATGGAAATTAAAGAGAGAATAAACAAATGGGACTACATCAAAATAAAACAAAACAAAAAGAAAGCTCAATCTCTGGGAGAACATATTTGCTAATGTTATATCTGACAAAGGTTTAATCTCCAAAATCTATAGGGAACACATACCACATAACAAAAGGAAGCTAAACAATTCAATAAAAAAATGGGCAAAAATTGCCGAAACCAGTTTGGCTTAGTGGATAGAGCATCGGCCTGAGGACGGAAGGGTCCTGAGTTTGATTCTGGTCAAGGGCATGTACCTTGGTTGCGGGCACATCCCCAGTGAGGGGTGTGCAGGAGGCAGCTGATTGATGTCTCTCTCTCTCATCGATGTTTCTGACTTTCTATCCCTCTCCCTTCCTCTCTGTAAAAAATCAATAATATATATATATTTTTTAAATGGGCAAATGACCTTAAAAATGCTTTTCGAAAGAGAACATGCAGAAGGCCAGGAGACATATAAAAAATGCTCAAACTCACTAATTTTCTGAGAGATGCAAATCAAAGCAACAACCAGGTACCATCTCACACCTGTCAGGATGGCTATCATCAACAAATCAACAAGGCAAGTGCTGGCGAAGGTTCGGAGAAAAAGGAATCCTCATGCACTGCTGGTGGGAATGCAGACTGGTGCAGTCACTATGGAAAACAATATGGAGTTTCCTCAAAACAACTAAAAATGGAACTGCCATTTGACCCAATGATCCCACTTCTAGGAATATATCCCAAGGAATACAAAACACCAATCAGAAAGGACATATGCACCCCTATGTTCAAAGCAGCACAATTTACAATAGCTAAGATTTGGAAACAGCCTAAATGCCCATCAGCAGATGAGTGGATTAAAAATCAGTGGTACATCTACCCAGTGAAATACTACGGGGTTGTAAAAAAAAGGAACTCTTACCATTTACAACAGCATGGATGGACCTGGACAGCATTATGCTAAATGAAATAAGCCAGATGGAAAAAGATAAATATTACATGATCTCACTCATTTGTGGAATCTAATGAGCAATATAAACTGATGAACAGAAATAGGTCCAGAGACAGAAATAAAAGCATCAAACAGATCGTCCAACCTCAGAAGAAGGTGGAGGATGGGGGGAGATCAGAAATCAACCAAAGGACTTGTATGCATGCATAGGAACATATCCCATGGACACAGACAGTAGGGGGTTGATTTCATGTAATAAGGAGTGGGAATGGCTGGGGAGAGGTCAATGGGGGAAAAATGAGACATATGTAATGCTTTAAACCATAAAGAATTTTTTTAAAAATCCATCTCTGGAATTTTGTTTAATGTAGGCCAGGGTAGTAATTTATGCCTGGGAAAAGAAAAGACAAATATCCTCTAAAAGGCACATTTTAAATTCTGGCCTCAAAGAATTATCAGAGATAGATTTCCAAGAGATATGAGCTCGCAATAAAAAAAAAATCTCAAAGCACACAAAGATGCAAGCCCTCATGCACAAGTCAGCAAATTCTAAATGATGTTTTTAAATGAAAAGAAATTTTGATCTGTAGATTCAATATAATACCTATCAAAATTTCAGTACACATTTTTGAAGAAATTAACAAGTTCATTCAAAATCTATATGGGATTGAAAAGAACATAGAAATGTCAAAAAAATTAAAGAACAAAGTTTGAGGAACTGATTTCACTTCTAACTACAAAGCTACACAAAGCTACAGTAATTAAGACAGTGTGGTATTGGTGTAAGAACATATGTAGAGATTAATATATATCCTATATAGTAGAAAGTGAAGAAATAGATCTCATATATAGCCAATTGTTTTTTGACAAAGTGCCAAGGTAATTTAATGAGATAAGGCTATCTTTACAATAAAATGTAGTAGAACAATTGGATATCCATATGGAAAAAATGAGCCTTGAATTGTACCTCACACCGTATCGTAAAAGTACATGAAATAATCAGAGACCTATATCTAAAAGCCAATACTGTAATATTTCTCCAAAAAAAAAAGACTGAAAAATAAGTATTCACAATATTAGATTAAGCAAAGATTTCTTTGAGGGAACACAAAAACAATAAAAATTGATAAATTAGACAAATTTTAACTCCTGATATTCATATATATCTGACAAAGGATTCATATCCAGATGTATAAACAACTCTCAAAAATCAATAATAATAATACAAAAACCTAATTTTTAAAAATAGGCAAAAGACTTAAGCAAACATTTTACAAAATAAGATATATAACTGACTAATAAATGAAAAATGCTCATCATTTTTTGTTGATGTTGTTTTAAATAATTTTTTTGCAGAGAGGAAGGGAGAGAGAGAGGTATAGAAAGTTAGAGACATTGATGAGAGAGAAACATCAATTCAGCTGATTCCTGCATACTCTCTACTGGGGATGTGACTGCAACCAAGGTACATGCCCTTGACTGGAATGGAACCTGGGACCCTTCAGTCTGCAGGCCGATGCCCTATCCATTGAGCCAAACCAGTTAGGGCGCTCACCATTTTTTTACTCATCAGAGAAATGCAAATTAAAACAAGAATAAGATACCACTAGATATGCACTAGAGAGGTTAAAATCTTAAAAACTAACACCACCAAGTGTTGGCAAGAATGTAGAGCAATAAAACTCTCATATATTACTGATGGAAATACAAAACAAGAACAACCATGTTGGAAAACAGTTCGGTGATTTCTTATAAAGTTATTCAACCATATGACTCTGCAATTCTACTCCTAGTTTTTAACCCAAGAGAAATGAAAAAATATATCCATACAAGGACTTGCACATGAGTTTTATTCATAATAACAGAAATAATACAAAACTGAAAATAACCAAAATGTCTGTCAGCAGATGAGGAGATAAACAAATTTTGGAATAGCCATATAATAGACTACTATTCAGCAATAAAAAGGAACAAATTACTGGTAATATACAGTATATAACAGGGGTAAATTTCAAAAAACATTAAACTGGGTGAAGGAGCCATATACCACACTATATAATATCTGATCACATTTTTAGGAAATTCTAGAAAAAGGGAAAATAATCTATAATGCTCACTCTCATATATAATTTTTTAAAGGCAAAGTAAAACCACAACGAAGTATGTTTTTTTTTTTACCCTAGGATAGCAAAAGTGTGTGCTTTGAGCAAGCACAAATCTAGCTCAGAGATCACAGGTAGAGTTTGGGAAATGACTGCAAAGGACTATGAGGGAATCTTTTGTGGCGTCAGAAATGCTGTATCTTTTGATTATGGTAGTGATTACTGAAGAATATACATTTGTCAAAATCCAAAAGAAGTGTATACTTAAAATAGGGATTTTTGCCTTATTAGTGTTGCTCAGTGGTTGAGGTCATGGTTCAATTCCCCATTAGGGCACATGCCTGGGTTGTGGGTTCTATCCCCAGTAGGGGGCGTGCAGGAGGCAGACAACCAATGATACTTTCTCATCATTGATATTTCTATCTCTCTAACCCTCTCCTTTCCCTCTGAAGTCAACAAGAATAGATTTTAAAAATATAGGGATTTTATTGCATGTAAATTATACCTCAACCATTGTTTAATGAACACAGATTTTCAGTTGGGGAAGATGAAAAAGTTCATATTTTTTGTGGTGGCAATGGATAGTATTTAATGTGAATGTTTAAAAGAATAATGTAAATATATTTAATGCCATAGACTGTATACTTAAAAATGTTAAAATGGTAAAATTTGTGTCTTGCATATTTACCACACCAAAAAAAGAATACCTCAATAATGTTGATTTTACAAAAATGAAGGAGAATTTTTCAAATAGAAGTTTGAAAAAAAAAATCCTACATAATAAAGGGGTAATATGCAAATCAACCAAACGGCTGCATGACCGGTTGCTATGATGTGCACTGACCACCAGGGGGCAGATGCTCAATGCAGGAACTGCTCTCTGGTGGTCAGTGGCTCCCACAGGAGGAGCACTGCTCAGCCAGAAGCGGGCTCACAGCTGGTGGCAGCAGCGGTGACAGGATGTCCTCTGCAGCTGCGCTAAGGATGTCCCACTGAAGGTGTCAGTCAGACATCCCCCCAGGGCTCCCAGACTGTGAAAGGGTGAAGGCTGGACTGAGTGGACTCCCCCATCCAAAGTGCATGAATATTGTGCTCTGGCCCTCTAGTGAAATATAATATCTAGAAATAAATGTATAGTATTTGGAAGGAGTTATGGAGGATGTAGTAGATGCTAGCAAGATGTTATTGGACTGTTGAAAAAGATAAAAATGGCAGCCATATAGCATAGAAAGAACTAGAATTAAATGCCAGCATTCTGGCTCCTGAGTGGTGCATGGTGTGACCTGGCCATGTCACTTTTCCTCTCAGAGCTTAAGCTGCCTCACCAGGATCATGTCAAGGATGAATTAGCTAGCACCCAAAGTCCCTCCCAGTTCTAACACTCCCACTTTTATGTCCATTAGGGATGTACTTCCTGATAGAGTAAGATTGGAAAAAGGAATCCATAGCTTAGGTCAGAATGACCTCGAGGTGTGCTTTACAGAAGGAAGCAATATTTGCATTCACAATGATTATTTGTCTTAAAGAAGCCATGTCAGTTTTTTTTCAATTAAGTTTACTAAGCACTCATGTTTTATGTTCAAGCTTTCTACCCACCCCCTCCCATCCCTCCTTTTGCTCTGTTTCTCTTCTCTTCCTCTGTTTTTTTTTTTCTTGTGACTCAAAAGCCTGTGTATCAACACTCCCAAAAATCTGTTCTACCGAAGGTCATAGTGACTTATTTCCTCGCTGCCTATTCCAAAGCACTCTTAACTATTCATCTTACCTGAACTTTTGGACAAAGTCAACACTGTTAAACCTCTAACCTAATAGAATTTGCAACTCCTCACTTCTGAGACTTCAATCTATCTGTCTCATCCTTCTTCCAGAACTGCACTGTCTCAGCTTCTTCTTTTTCTCTTCATATCTTACAGAGATCAGAACACATTTTCTATAAAGGGTCAGATAGGAAATACTTCAGGCCTCATGGGCCCAATGGTCCCCATGACATATTCTTTGTTTGTTTGTTTTTGTTTCTTTGTATGTTGCTGTTGTTTTAAATTCTTTCCAATGTAAAGGCCATTCTTAGCTGAGCACTTCTATTCTGTGTGGTTTTCTCCTCTCAACCTGTGGGTTCTCCCTGGGCCATTCCACCAAGGCTGGCACTCCAACACCCACCTGTAACCCAAGAGCCTAAATAAATAGTGATGTCCTTTAAGTTACATCTTTCCAAGAGAAAGGCATTAAGGATGCCCACTTCGTGAATTCTAAGAAAAATTGTAGTGTGCAGAAGAAAAAGGGCAAAGTATATTAACAGATGATTTACAAAATAACAAATGTTGATGGATTTTAAAGACATTAACATTCTTAGCCTCATACACGGTAAAAGAAATACAAAAAAAAAAACACAATGAAAGGTGGTTATTTGATCTTGCAGAATAACAAAAATGAGTGGTAACATAAGGTGTTGATAAGGTATTGAAGAAATAAGCATCATCCTTCTGGGTGGACAATTTAGCAATATCAATCAAAATTTAAATGCACATATGTTCTGACCCAGTAGGTCCAATTTTAAATGATTATATGAGAGAGGCAGAATGGAGAATACAACTGTAGTATGTTACTACTTGTATTAATGAGGCATAGGGAAAATATGTGCCTATGCAATAGACTGTTAAAAGTGATTAGGGTGGGAAAGAAACTAGAGTGCTGAGAGGCAAAGGTGGGTAGAAACTTATTTCTTTACTGTGTGTCTTTTTTATTGTTAGAATATTTTTACCTTATGCATATGTATTTTACCAAAAATCCTATATAATAAAAGGCCAATATGCAAGTAGACCAAACAGTGGAACAACTGGTCACTATTACACATACTGACCACCAGGGGGCAGATGCTCAATGAAGGAACTACCCCCTGCTGATCAGTGTGCCCCCACAGGAGGAGTGCTGCTCAGCCTGAAGCTGGGCTCATGGCTGGTGAGTGCAGCAGCAGAGGCAGGAGCCTCTCCCACCTCCACAGCAGGGCTAAGGATGTCTTACTGCTGGCTTAGGTCCACTTGCTTAGGTAAACAGGGGAGCAGGCCTAAGTCGTCAGTCAGACACCCGCCAAGGGCTTCTGGACTGAGAATGTACGGCTGAGGGACACCCCCCCCACAAGTGCATGAATTTCGTGCACCTGGCCTCTAGTATTAACATAAATAAATGAACAGATGATAGATAGATAGATAGATAGATAGATAGATAATAGGAGAATCTTATAAACAAACAAAAAAGGAATATTAGAGTCAGAAGGGACCTTGCCCTAGCAGGTTTGGCTCAGTGGATAGAGCATTAGCCTGTAGACTGAAGGTTCTTGTGTTCAATTCAGTCAAGGGCACATACCTTGATTGTAGGCTCGATCCCTGGCCTTGGTCAGAGTGCGTTGGGAGGCAACAAATCAATGTGTCTCACATTGGTGTTTTCTTCTCTATATCTCTTCCTTTCCCTTCCACTTTCGGTAAAATCCATAGAAAAACATCCTCAGGTGAGGATTAAGGATTAATGTACACACACATAAAAAGAATCTTAGCCGAGACCGGTTTGGCTCAGTGGACAGAGCGTCGGCTTGCGGACTGAAAGGTCCCAGGTTCGATTCCGGTCGGGGGCATGTACCTTGCTTGCGGGCACATCTCCACTGTGGGGCGTGCAGGAGGCAGCTGATCGATGTCTCTCTCTCATCGATGTTTCTGACTTTCTATCTCTCTCCCTTCCTCTCTGTAAAAAATCAATAAAATATATTAAAAAAAAAAAGAATCTTAAAGGTATCTAATCCAGCACTATCATTTGTTGATGAAGAACTGAGCCCAGAGTACCTCTGTGACTTTCTTACAATCTTGCTGTTACTGACCGAGCTGGAATTTGAGTCCAGGCCTCCTAATTCTCAGTCCAACATCTGTCCCACTACATCAAATTAAATTGCATCTTTTACATGCCCCTCCCCCCCCCGATACAAGAAGTTCATCTACATATTTGAACTTGAGAAACAAAGAAAGGCATTTATGAAAATTGAATATTTGCAATGCACTTTCTTTTCTTAAGAAAGTCCATTCTTGTATTTTAAAATTACTAAAATATTGGATGCTCTGGTGTCTAGAAAATTCGTAGAAATTTTAAATAATGCAGAAGTGTATTGTACTGTTGTTTCCTCAACAAGCATTCCACCCATTTCCCACCATAATTGATTTTCATGGTAACTACCCCACTTCCAGCTCCAGGGGACATGCTAATTTGATCTAAGCTTAAGCAGGCCTTCTTCCCACCATGATTTATTTGAAGTATATAGGTCCAAGCCAATCAGCACTTCCATTCTTCTGGCCACAGGGCTCATTCAGGGTTGAACCAATAACTATTAAATCTGAAGTCTTTTGCTGAGAATTATGAGACACAAGTACTTCTCTGCTTCTGGAAACCATGGGGGTGCATATATGAAGCCTGGAACTGATGTAACTTTTTTTTTGCTACCACAAGGGAATCTTATCTAAGAATTAAACTTACAGTAATTTATTAGCAGAAAAATTTCAGGCCAAAAGGGATTGGCATGAAACAATCAAAGTGATGAAAAGCACAGACCTACAACCAAGACTACTCTACCCAACAAGGCTATCATTTCAAATTAAAGGAAAAATAAAGAGCTTCTCAAACCAGTAATACATAAAATGTTAAAAGAACTTCTTTAAGAAGGAGAAAAAAACAAGAAACATAAATGCTATATAATAAGGGGGAATATAAAAATTGACCCTAATGGCGGAATGACCAGTCGCTATGATGTGCACTGACTATCAAGGGGCAGATGTTCAATGCAGGAGCTTCCCCCAGGTGGTCAGTGCACTCCCACAGGGGGAGCTCTGCTCAGCCACAAGCTGGGCTGATGGCTGAGAGCACAGAGACAGTAGCTGAAGCCTCTCCCACCACTGCGGCAGTGCTAAAGATGTCAGTGGGGAGTGGGCCTAAGCCATTAGTTAGACAATCCCCAAGGGCTCATGGGCTTCCAGAGGGATGTTTGACTACCAGCTTAGGATCAATCCTCCAGGAAGGGGGCCTAAGCTGGCAGGTGGACATCCCCTGAGGGGTCCTGGACAGCAAGAGGGCCAACCTGAGGGTACACCCCCCTGAGTGCATGAATTTTGATGCACCGGGCCTCTAGCATGTATAATAAAATGGCAATAGCCCTGGCCAGTGCTGCTCAGTGCTTAGAGCATTGGCCTATGCACTGAAGGGATCTCGGGTTCAATTCCCAGTCACAGGCATGTACCTGGGTTGCAGACTGGATCCCTTGCTCCAATCAAGGAGAATATAGGAGGCATCAAATCCATGTGTCTCTCTCCATCAATGTTTCTCTCTCTCCTGCTCCCTCTATCCCTTTACTCTCTAAAACTCAACAGAAAAAAAAAATGGCCATAAATATGTACCGATTGATATTCACTTTAAATGTATGGGTTAACTGTATCAATAAAAATACAATGGGTAGTTGAATGGATAATAAACCAAGGCCCATATATATGCAGTGTACAAAAGCTCACCTCAGAGCCTGAAAGAAAATATTTCAAGGAGAACCAAGATGGCAGCATAAGGTATACACCTATAAATTTTGCCTCTCACAACCACACCAAAACTACAACTAAGAGACAAAACAACTATCCCCCAGAACTATGGGAAAGCCTGCAGAATGGAAGTTCTACAACTAGAAGGAAAGAAAAAAGTGCATTGAGACCTGGTATGATGTGCAGAGGCTCAGAAAGGCAGAGTTACAGAGATGCGCGCGATTTGGGCTGCCGAGAGCTGTTTTTTTTCAATTGGGAGGGAGTTACAAGTTCCCAACTCTCTGAACTCCAGTTTCTGACGAGATTCTGAGGACCCAGACTCATACAGGGAGAAACTGGACTGTCAGCCATTGGCTCAGAAAGGGAGGGTGGTCTTCTCCCAGAGGTGCACACAGGAATCATTGTTTACTGCGCTGGGACATGGGACAAGGGGAAATGGAACAGAATGCTGCAGAGAAGGCTGACTGGCAACGATCGCTGTTTGCCATGCCCTAGCCTAGTGATTCCCTGAGACTTCTCCCTGCTTAATTTACAAACCCACCAAGCTGTGTGCAGCGGCTTTTGCATATGAATGACCTGCCCTCTAGCAGCTTGATCTAACAAATTGCAACTGGTCAGAAAACTCCAAAACTTCCAAACTCCAAGCAAAGAGGAGAAACCTGCAGATCTCTCTGTAGCTCTTGCTGGGTGGCCTCAGACACTAGCTGACTTTCACCTCCTTGGAGATCCAGGAACCAGTGTACTTAGAGGTCAGTGTGAGACATAAGTGACACACTCAAGAGGCTGACTTGGCGAGCACCAAAGCCCCACTGAAGCAAATCCTGCCCTATACAGGTGTCTCCAGCACAGCAATTCTTTCATTAATAGACACAGATAATCCGCACAGTCAATTGGCCTGGAGGTCAATTCCTTCCAGTGTACCAATAGCAATGAAGGCTTAACTACAACAAAACTGTGAATCCAGCCCACAAAGGAGTGCACCAAGTGTGTCTACCTCAGGGTAGATTGGGAAGGCGGAGCTACTGGGCCATAGAAGACAACTAGCACACAAAGCCACTCCATCAACACAGGGAAGCAGCCAAAATGTGGAGAAAAGGAAACATGTCACAAATGAAAGAAATGGAGGATAGCAAACTACTGGACATAGAGTTCAAAACTACATTTATAAGGTTACTCAAGAATCGTCTACAAACCACCGAGAAACTTAGTGAGACCTTCAAGGATCTTAACAAGAATGCCAAAAAACAAAAACAAAACAAAACAAAAATACAGAAAAGGACCAGTCAGAAATTAAGCATACACTGTCTGAAATAAAGAATAATATACAGAAACCCAACAGCAGACTAGAGGACCCCAAGAATCAAAGCAAAGATCTGAAATATGAGGAAGCAAAAAACACCCAACCAGAAAAACAAAAAGAATAAAGAGTTCAAAAGTGTGAAGATAGTGTAAAGAGCCTCTGGGACAACTTCAAGCATACCAACATCAGAATTATGGAAGTGCCAGAAGAAGAGAGAGAGCAAGATACTGAAAATCTATTTGAAGAAATAATGACTGAAAGTTTTTCCTACTTGGTGAAAGAAATAGACTTACAAGTCCAGGAAGCACACAACACTTCAAACAAAAAGAATCCAAAGAGGACCACACCAAGACACATCATAATTAAAATGCCAAGGGCAAAAGACAAAGAGAGAATATTGAAAGCAACAAGAGAAAAACAGTTAGTTACTTACAAGGGAGTACCCATATGACTGTCAGTTGATTTCTCAACAGAAACTATGCAGGCCAGAAAGGAGTGGCAAGAAATATTCAAAGTGATGAGTAGCAAGAACCTACAACCAAGATTATTCTATCCATCAAAGCTATCATTCAGAACTGAAGGTCACATAAAGAGCTTCACAGACAAGAAAAAGCTAAAGGAGTTCATCACCACTGAACCAGGATTTTATGAAATGCTGAAGGGTATTCTTTAAGAAGAGGAGGAAGAAGAAAAAGTTGAAGATAAAAATTATGAACAACAAAGTGATAACAAATCTACACCTATCAACAAGTGAATCTAAAAATCAAGTGAATAAAAAATCTGATTAACAGAATAAACTAGTGAATAGAATAGAATTAGGGGCATAGAAAGGGAGTGGACTGACAATTCTTGGGGAGAAAAGGGTTTGAGGGGTGCAGGAAGAGATTGGACAAAAATCTTACACCTATGGATGACAGTGGTGAGGGGTAAGGGCTTGGGATGGGGGGTGAGGGTGGGAATCAGGTGGAGGGGAGCTATGGGGGGTTGAAGAGGAATATCTGTAATAAACTGAACAATAAAGATTTATTAAAAAAAGAAAAAATATTGCATGAAAATAAAAATGAAAAAAAGGCTGTTATAGCTGACAAAATAGACTTTAAAACAAGGGTATAATAAAAGACACAGAAGGACATTACAGAATGATAAAGCAATCAGCCCAACAAGAGGATATAACCCTTATAAACATTTTTGCACACAGCACCTAAATATATAAAGCAAATCTTTATTGACAAAAAATGGAGAGATCGCTGAAACCGGTTTGGCTCAGTGGAGAGAGCGTCGGCCTGCGGACTGAAGGGTCCCAGGTTCGATTCTGGTCATGGGCATGTATCCTGGTTGCAGGCACATCCCCTGTAGGGAGCGTGCAGGAGGCAGCTGATCGATGTCTCTCATCGATGTTTCTAACTCTATCTCTCTCTCTTCCTCTCTGTAAAAAATCAATAAAATATATTTTTTTAAAAATGAAGAGACCATAGTGGGGGACTTTAACACTCCCTATAAGATAAATGGCTAGATATTCCCAACAGAAAATCAACATGGAAACACTAGTCTTAGAAGACACACTAAACCAGATAACTTTAATTGATATTTTCAGAGCATTTTACCCCAAAACAGAATGTATATTCTTTTAGAAGATGTGTACTCAAAAAAAAAATTGTAAGACATTGAAGTAATAAATTGAAAAAGTACAAATAAATGGAAGCATATACTATGCTCATGTATAGGAAAAACTAACATCCTTAAAATGTCCATACTACCAAACCAATCTATAGATACAAAGTAATTTCTATCAAAATACCAATGGCATTTTTCACAGAACTAGAGCAAATATTCCAAAATTTTACATGGGACCACAAAAGAGATCAAATAACCACAGCAATCTTGAGAGAGAGAGAAAAAAAGAACAAAATTGGAGTTTTTATGTTACCTGATATCAAGCTATACCACAAGGCCATGGTAATCAAAACAGCATGAGACATACTGGTATAAAAAACAGATAAATAAATCAATGCAACAGAATAGAGAACTCAGAAATAAACCCACTCCTATATGGTAAATGAATATATGACAAAGGAGGCAAAAAGATACAATAGGATGAAGATAGTCTATTCCAGTGGCGGGCAAACTCATTAGTCAGCAGAGTCAAATATCAACAGTACAATGACTGGAATTTATTCTTTTTTAAAAAATATATATTTTTTATTAATTTTTTACAGAGAGGAAGGGAGAGAGATATGTAGTTAGAAACATCTATGAGAGAGAGACATAGATCAGCTGCCTCCTGCACGCCCCCTACTGGGGAATGTGCCCACAATCAAGATACATGCCCTTGACTGGAATCGAACCTGGGACCTTCCAGTCCGCAGACTGATGCTCTATCCACTGAACCAAACCAGTTTTGGTGAAATTTCTTTTGAGAGAGAAATTTTTTAAACTTAAACTTCTTCTAACGCCACTTCTTCAAAATGGACTCGCCCTGTCGGTGGTATTTTGTGGAAGAGCCACACTCAAGGGGCCAGAGAGCCACATGTGACTCTCGAGCCACAGCATACCAACCACTGGTCTATTCAATAAATGGTGTTGGGGAAAATTGGATAGATTCATGCAAAAAAAAAAATGAAACTATACCACCTTCTTACATCATGTGCAAAAATAAATTCAAAATGAATTAAAGACTTAAATGTAACATTCAAAACCATAACTCACAGAAGAAAACATAGATAATAATAAATCTCTGATATTTCTCTTAGCAATATTTTTTTTCTGACATTATCTCCTTGGGCAAGGCAAAGAAAAGAAAAAGTAATCAAATGAGACTACATCAAACTAAAAATGTTTTGTACAGCAAAGGTAACCATCAACAAAACAAAAAGACAACCTACTGAATTAAAGAAGATATCCATCAGTGATACATCTGATAAGGGGTTAATACCCAAAAGTGATAAAAACTCATACAACTCAACACAAAAAACAAACAAACAATCCAATTTAAAAAGTGGGCAGAGGACCTGAATAAATACTTCGCCAAAGAGGACATATAGATGGCCAAGAGACATATGAAAAGATATTCAGCATCTTTAATTGACTATCTTTATCCTATTGTATCCTAAAACCAAAATGAGATGTCACCTCACACATGTCAGATTGTCTGTAATTAACAAAAAACAAGTGTTGATGAGGATGGGGAGAAAAGGGAATCCTTGTGCACTGTTGATAGGAATGCAGATTGGTACAGCCACTATGAAAACGGTATGCAGGATCCTCAAAAAATTAAAAATGGAACTGCCTAATGATTCAGTGATTCCACTTCTAGGCATTTATCCTAAGAAACTCAAAACACTAATTTGAAAGAATATATTCATCCCTATGTTCTATAGCTAAGATATGGAAGCAAAGAGGGTGCCCATCAATAGACAAATGGATAAAAAAAATGTGGTACATATATACAATGGAATATTACTCAGCCATAAAAAGAATGAAATCCTACCTTTTGTGACAGTATGGATGGATCTAGAGGGTATTATGCTAAGTGAAATAAATCAGCCAGAGAAAGACAAATGCCATATGATTTCATTTATATGTAGAATCTAAAGAGCAAAATGAACAAAATAGAACAGACTCATATAGATACAGAGCACAGAGGGAGAAGAGTTAGGGGAGGAGGGCTGGATGAAGAGATTAAGAACTACAAATTGATAGTCACAAAATAGTCCTAAGGAATTACAGCATAAGGAATCTAGTCAATAATCCTATATAATAAAAGCCTAATATGCAAAATGACCAAACAGCAGAATGACCAGCAGAACAACCAATCACTATGACATGCACTGACCACCAGGAGCTGCCCCTAGCCTTCAGGCCCTGGGCCAGCCAAGATGGGTGTCAGTGGGGGCCCCCCAATCACCCCATTGGTTGCAACATAGATCAGCCCTGAACGCCAACCAGGCCTAGGGACCCTACCCGTGCATGAATTTCATGCATCATACCTTTAGTATTGTAATAACTGTGAACAGTGCCAGGTGTGTACTTGAAATATTGGGGGGACTACATTGTAACATTTTTGATCGTCTAACAATTATGCTGTACACCTGAAATTAATACAAAATAATACTAAATGTAAACTGTAATTGAAAAATAAAATAAAAATAAAAAAGAATGCAGCTGACCAAACAAAGGTTGAGCAGAGAGATGGAAAGAAACCAACTCCTTGAAGACATTATGAAATTGCCAAATCATAGCAGACCTCTGACCTTCCTCTATGTGAGCAAAAGTTCCCCTTTAGTATTTAAGTTACTTTGAGGTAAGCTTTTCATTGCTTACTAGATAAAGAGATCTAAATGATACATATTTAAAGTAAAGAAGTGAATGTCTCCCTACTTCCACACCAAAGGAATAACCACTGTAAACAATTTGGTGTGTATCCTTTTTTACATACACGCTTTTAGTTTTTTAGTTTTTAGTTTGTTTTTTAAGTCATCAATTATACTACTTATGATTTTACAACTTGCTTTTTCCCACTCAATTATATGGCATGAGTAGTTTCCCTGTCAGTATAAACAAAAGTACCTACTTGCTGCCTAGTATTCCACGGTAGGCCATAACTTACTTACTGAGCCTTCCTTACAATTTTGGATGTAATCTCTATATTATAATAATCTTACAATTTTTTATTTAGTCTCTATATTATAATAATGCTATATAGAGGGTGTCCTAAAAAATGTATACACTCTTCAACTAATTATAACAGTAGTGTTTATTAAAATACATTTCATTTTCAAAATTGAGCTATCAGCTGTTAAAGTATGTATACATTTTTGGGACACCTTGTATATCTTCTCATGCACATGTGGGAAACATGTTAAAGGTAGGGATTATATGTATGGGCTCTGAAATCAGACTACCTGGATTTAAATCCTGGCTTCACTAATTGTAGCTGCAAAAATTTAACTTTCTTAAGCCTCAGTTTCTCTTTCTGAAAAACGAAGATATAGAACCACACTCAACAGGCCATTTTATGAAAGAAACCTGGCATAAGAACAGACACTTGTAAGTGTTTAGTTAAGGTTAGCTGTGTCATTACTGAAGTCAGTTTCTGGAATTGGCCCAGCCGGTGTTGGTCAGTGATGGAGTGTCAGCCCATGCACCAAGAGGTCACCAGTTCAATTCCCAGTCAGAGCACATGCCTGGGTTTCAGGCTTGATCCCCAATAATAATCAGTGTTGATGTTTCTATCTCTCCTTCTCCCTTTCTCTCTATATTCATAAAAACATATTTTAAAACATTTCTGGAATTGGACTTTCTGGGTATAAGCATTTTTACCTTTTAAATTTGATAGGTGCTGCCAATTGCTCTCCAGAAATAAACCAAATTACACTTTCCCCTGGAGTGCCCTTTGACCCTCACCTTTACCAACACTGGATTTTTGACAATCCAGTAGGCAAAATAGTTACTCATTGCTGTTTTATTATTATTACTTGGATCACTGGCAAGCCCTTTGATTGTCTATAAACCATCTGTATTGCTAACCTATGAATTATTTGTTCATCTTTGGCTCTTTTCATTTTGAGTTTTGAGTTTTTCCTCACTGGTTCTTTGTATATATTTAGGATACTAAAACTTAGACTAATATATAAGATGTAAATATTTTACTCTAGCCTATCATATGTCTTTTAACTTTTAAAAATGTCTTTTGTTTTATATATATACTAGAGGCCCAGTGCACAAATTTATGCATGAAGGCTATCCAGCCGGCCTGGCCCAATTGGGGCGGATTGGTGCCAGGCCTATCAGAAGGAGACAGTGGGAGGATGGCCAGCAGGGCCTCCCCCGAATTGGGTTGGGGGGGGGCTGATTGGGGACAGGGCCAGCCGTGGGAAGGGGATGTGCCCCCAAGTGGGGTGTGTGAGGGTGATTGGGGGTCAACAATGGGGGGAGGGGCCATGCGAGGTTGTCTGGCCAGTCCCATCCCCAACTGGTGTGTGAGGGGCCGATTAGGGGCAGAGCTGCCTGGGGGGAGGGACCATGAGCCTATCAGGGTAGTGGGGGCTTATCAGGGGTGGGGCAGGCTGGGGGGAGGGGCTGCAGGAGGTTGGATGGCAGGCCCCACCCCTTGTTGGGGTGGGGGTGCAATTAGGGGCAAGGTCAACTGGGGGAGGGGCTATGGGGAGGTTGTCTGGCTGCCCCATTCTTGATTGGGGTGGGAGAGTCTGATTAGGGCTGGGGTGGCTTGGGGGAGGGGCCACAGGCAATTGCCCAGCAGGCCCTACCCCATTGGGCCAATTCGCTGGCTGCAGTGGGCATCATTGTGACCAGTCATTCTGGTTGTTACAGTGTTACGGTCACTGACTTTTTATATATATAAATATGTTGGTTTTTGTTATTCCTCACTGGAGGATAGGTTTTCTCTATTGCTTTTTAGAGAGAGTAGAAGGGAGGGGGAGAGACAGAGAGAAACATCAATTGGTTGCCTCCCACATGAGCCCTGACCAGGGCCAGGGATGGAGCCTGCAACCAGAATTGAACCTGCTACCCTTCAGTTCCCAGGCCAGTCTCTAACCACTGAATGAAACTGGCCAGAGCGAGGTTTATAATTTTTTAAATATAGTCACATCTGTCCATTTTTTTCTTGTGGCTTCTGGATTGTGTCTTTTTAAAATACTTTCTGATACACATTTGGCTGTTCTATTTCGAGCAGGGTTGTTCTTAGGGTTGAGGCATACCATGGAGTTTTTTTCAGGAACAGTCTGAGCCTCCTGGACATTATTATAGGCTATTCACTTCTTGGTCTGAAAAAGGTTTATAGTGCACAGCCTGGGGTCTTGAAACTGTGTCTACAGCACCGCCTCCTGGGCACTACAGAACACCCAACCTGGAACAGGCCTCCTCAATTTAGTATTTATTTATTTATTTTTATTTTTTTTAATAGAAATCAATTACATAATTTTATTGTTATACCATGTGATAAGAAATTATAATCATTTTGAATAGAAAATAAGTAATGTAAGATTTAGGCAGTTGTACATTATATAATAACAGAATAACTACAGGTGGATCTTAAAAATGTGGAAGTTCCTTTTATTTGACCTAGTTTGTGTTTCTGGGCTTGTTATTCATACGTTCTGTAAGCTTGAATTTCTGAGAAGCTTGTCATAGGAAAAACGCTCATAATTTTTACTGTTTATTTATTTTGTTTTAAAATTTAAGACTTTTTTTTAAATTTCTTTATTGATTAAGGTGTGACATATGTGTCCTTATTCACCCCTTAATCCACATCTCCCCACTGGTTTAGTATTTATTGAGTGTGGTATTAGCAGTGGGATATAGCAATAATATAGAATATAGAAATAATATAGTTCCTGACCTGGAGGTGCTTGGAGAAAATCAACACAAAAATAGATTATTTCAGCTTTTCTGCTATGCCCAATTACCAGTCTACACTACCTTCATAAAACATTTAAATATAGCTAGTGATGTTGACTAGATTACTTCATTTAGAATTGCAGGATTCTACTTTTAAAAAATGGACCCAAAGAAATATAATCTAAGAAACCACAACAACAAAGAATTACTTGCTAAATGAGACTAATAAAAATAGCCTGGTATAAAAAAAAAATAGCCTGGTGTACACAGATGCCACTTGAACAGTCAGTTCCTTGGATTCTCACCTGGACTGTGCCAGGACAAACCTGTGATCCAGGTTGCTCCCTAAACCTTTAGACTTCGTTTTTTCTTAGCTCTCAGGATCTTGGGGTGAGGGAAGTTTGGTAAGAGGAGGGCAAAGGAAGGCAGAGGCTCATAAGGATTGTTTTATTGGTGTTTTGTTTTTTAAATATCACATTGAGAAATCCTGGCCTTTAGAATACACTCATTTTTGGTTTACAAAATACTGTATTTTGTCATCTGCCTTGCATCCATCCCAGCTGCATCTGGCCCTCCTGTTTCTATTCCCGGAACACCCCTGAGTTCTCTGGTCTCTGCAAAGCTTTCACATGTGCTTCCCTGGCTTTCTGTTCTGGCCTTCCTCCCCCTGTTATGGTGTAAATGTATCCCTCAAAATTCATATGTTGAAGTCCTAACCTCAGAAAGTGACCTTATTTGGGGGAAAGGTGTTGTGTATATAATTAGTTCAATTAGAATGAAGTCATACTGGAGTAGGGTGGGTCCCTAATCCAGTAGGGCTGATGATCTTAACAAAAAGGGGTAAATTTGGATACAGAGACACAAATCAAGAAATGCCAGAGATTGCCTGTGACCCACATAAACCTAGGGGAGAGGTATGGAACAGAGTCACCCCCACAGCCCTCAGAAGAAACAAATCCTACCAAGACCTTGATTTGGGACTTCTGCCCTCCAGAATGTATAGAGATAATTAATTCCTGTTGTTTAAGCCACTCAGACTGTGACACTTTGTTACAGTAGCCCTCACGCATATATAATAATGCACATATTTTAGGACAGCTCTCACACATCCTCTAAAGAGATGGGAGAAGTGTGGGACATATTAGCCCCCACAGTCTGGGTAACTTTTAATATATAACAAATTTGGATGTGGTTGACATAAAGTTACATTTTGTAGACATTCAGCTACTCATGTATTTGATATTGTCATTTTCTTTTCATATTTTGGACATAATATATTTTTTTTCAGGATTCAAACATTTTCATAGTTCCTGGGAGAACTTGTAGGCCTTAAGTTCCTGCCTGTGGTGCCTTGAATGAATCAAACCCTCTGGGTGTGTGCCTATAACTGACACTTCCCCATAAATTCCTCAAGGACCAGTCTCTACCACAAGCTCTCTCTGACGTCTAACACGCAGCTGGCTGTTCAGTAGACTCATTTAATGAACAAATAAACTTTTTAATTTTTTTCCCCACAAATCCCACTTTTTAAAATTACTAAGTATGGCAACAATTAATATTTTTATTTTCAAGATCAGAAGCAAGGAATAACCGCACATGAAACAAAGAAAATCTTAGGGCATATTTTTTACATGTGAGAAAACTTATACTCTGAGGATTTACTGAGGACAAACCCACATTTTACAGCATGAAGATAGAACCATGGTCATTTTGCTAACCCTAAAGAGAAGAGACTGAGTGCTGGCAAGTAATTCAACTAGACTTCCATCTCTCTTGGCCTTTCTCCAAGGCCTTGGTTTAAGGAGGTTGCATTGTGTTCCACTTAAGAGTTTAGAATAAATGCTAGAGAGAAAAGGTCAGGAAGGAGAAAAGCAGCAACAGCACAGTGATGGGAATAAGTGGCCTCTGGAAAGAAGTGGGCACATGGGGAAGGGGAAAGCAAAGTGCAAACAGAAGGCAGTTGCCTGTATGATGATGCTGTGGATGAGATCATAAGCAGATGAGCAACCAAGCACATTCTGAAAGTTTACTGTTGCCTAAATTACAGGAAGTACTGGCGCACTTTGTCTCCCTTCACCCTCATTTATTTAGTAAGTAAACTGACAGGCTAAATAAATAAAGCCAGACCCCGTGTTTACATTTTAAGGATTTTTATACATTAATTATTCCTGATTGCAAATGAGACATTAACATTCAAAAGAAACATGACAGTGTTTCTTAATACACATTCTGATAGTACTTAACTAATTAGTTAAGTATAGCTGAATGTACTAGAACTCTGTGATACAGTCATAATTCTTCCTACTATACTGACAAAGAAACTTGGGTGTAAGGAGATTGCACTGAGGTGAAGCTGGTGATGGCAGAGCTGGGACTTGGAGTTTGTGTGGCCCCAGAGGCACACATCTAAGTACCACCACCTCTCTAGCAAGTTGTATTTGTGTGTCTGTCACTACATTCTGGGCCCCCTGAAGGCAGAAATGTTAAGTCCATCTTGTATTATGGCAGGGTTTCTGACTTTTTGAATGGAAGGAAGTAATAATTGCTTACAAATCAACTGATTTTGATCAAGGAAAGCATATCATGCTCTCCAAATTCATTTATCTTGTTGTTCATCACAGTATTTATTTGAGGGCAATACTTCTTTGAATCAAGGCCTATTCAGTTAAAATGATCAAGCACAAACAGTGCTTATTCTTCACTGGGCACAGTTCCACCAGCTCTGTCTATATTAACTCATGTGATACTCTCAGGAACCCTCCACGCAGAGCAGTGGCTCACAGTAGTGCAGGTTGTGACCAATGCCCCTTAAAGCTGTGCAGTTCTGAAAACCTGCCCAACCACAGATGGTGACTCTGCTAGTAGCCCTTAATGTACCCATTTTACAGATGGAAAAACTGAGGCATAGAGATGTCTCAGTGAGTGAAACTTCACAGTTTAACCAAACTACATAATATTATTAAGCACATGGTAAGACAAAATCTCATTAATTTAGCCCAGTTAGAAAGGTAGTAGAATTTACACTACTTGAAAGAATATGGATTATTCCTAAGAAAATTAGTTCTAGTACATTCAGCTATACTTAACTAATTAGTTAAGTACTATCAGAATGTGTATTAAGAAACACTGTCATGTTTCTTTTGAATGTTAATGTCTCATTTGCAATCAGGAATAATTAATGTATAAAAATCCTTAAAATGTAAACACGGGATCTGGCTTTATTTATTTAGCCTGTCAGTTTACTTACTAAATAATTTCTTCTTTAATTATCCCGAGACTTCACCGTATTTCAAATGAATATATTACAATTCATAATTGAGTTTAGGTTAATAAAGTTTTAGTATGCTGTTAAATAAGAAAGGCGATTCAAGAGAAAAACAGTCTTAAACTTCTAGTGGAATAATTCTTAAGCCAATGAGAAGACTGAATATAAACCCAGTTCATGAACAATTGAATAAAAAGTTTGGGGAGGAGAGGTCCAATTTTTAGAATAAACTGCTCAGTTAAAAAAAAAAAAATGACCACACTGGGCCAAACCGGTCTCAGCTCTACTGCATTCTTTCTAACAGCTGCATAGTATTCCACAATTGGATACATCTTGATTTGCTTCATTCCAATGGATTGTCTTAGTTTTTAAATTGTGGTAAAATATACATAACATAAAATTTGCCATTTTCACCATTCAGTGACATTACATTTACACTGTTGTGCAACCACACCACTTTCATTTCAGTAATTTTTCCATTATCCCAAACTGAAACCCAGTACTCATTAAAGTATAACTCTCCTGATAACCTCTATTCTACCTTCTGTCTCTATGAGTTTGCCTATTCTGGGTCCCTTGTATAAGTGGAATCAGACAACATGTGTTCGCTCATGTCTCCAGTGGATTTCGAAGGACATGTTTTCTCAGTGGCCTTCCTGCACAATCTGCACTCCACATCCTGAATCCATAGAGCCGGAGGTTGCCCTTGTCCATGGCCCAGGCAGAAATTAGGTCTGAGTTGCTGACCTTCTGTGATGTGCAACCTCTATAGCAGTGGTTCTCAACCTTCCTAAGGCCGCGACCCTTGCATAGAGTTTCTCATGTGGTGGTGACCCCCAACCATGAAATTTTGCTACCATTACGCATTGTGATGTAAGTATCTGCATTTTCCGATGGTCTTAGGCAACCCCTGTCTTGACCCACAGGTTGAGAACCGCTGCTCTATAGACTTCTGACTCTAATTAACCAAACCATTGTCACTTTCATTCCCTGTGTAATCAGCCTGGGCCAGCCCTGTACTGAATGAGTACTGAAGACTATTCTGTGAGGTTGACAAATGACCCCTATTTTGCACATGTAGAAACTTAAGATCAGAGGCAAAATGACTCCCTGCTCTTAATTAGAGGCAGAAGTGGGTTATAGTTAGTTGTGGCCCCAAAGTCCCCGCCCTTTTCACTACCTGCTAGTCTGGTAATAGAAAAGCAATCATTTCCAGGGTTTTTAATATAGGTACGACTTAAATTAAGCAAGCCAGATAACTGAAGATTCAGAAATATCCCAAAATATTGCTAAACAGAAGAATTCATCACAGAACCTGCCTTGAGCAAAGCTTCTCATTTTACTGTTTCTCAGATAGGGAACGTTTTCAACAGCGTGTGTGTTTGAGTAGATTTATACTGCCTGCCACTGTCCATATTTGTGTTTTCCGATGGTCTTAGGAGACCCTGCTAATGGTTCTCAACCTGTGGGTCGTGCCGGCTGCTGTAGAGCCTGAGACCATCAGAAAACACAGATATTTACATTACGATTTGTAACAGTAGCAAAATTACAGTTATGAAGTAGCAATGAAAAATAATTTTATGATTGGGGGGGGTCACCACATGAGAAACTGTATTAAAGGGTTGCAGCATTAGAAAGGTTGAGAACCACTTATTTTAGAACGATAGTTATGCAAACAAAGGACTAGGAGAACCTTAAGAAATAGTTCCTTATGGAGCTGATCCTATCCTAAAACACTGCAGCCTTCCTTCCCTTCAGCGCTGCGGCAGGAACAAGAGCGCTCAGAGGCAGCACTGTGATCCCTGTGGTACATAACAAGTCAACATGCTCTATTCCTATCGTCAGATATTCCCTGGCCACCAAATGGGCAAATGGGCACGTGGTGTGTGTTGTGTGTGCACATGTGTATCCAATTACTTTCTAGAATTCAACTAGAATGTTCTATTTTTCAGAAAGCAAAACGTGTTTTAAGTTTGTCAGGGGGTGGGGGTGGGGAAGATCTTCTAAAAATGGCTCTCACTGTCACATCTGAAAATTCCTTTTCCTTCTCCTACGAGATGTCCTTTGTCTCTTGTTTTTGCCAAGAAGCAAGAGCACTGTTTACGTTTTGCAGCTCTCTCTTCACGTGCTCGGTTCCGGGATCCTCCTCGAGAGGCTCACATGTTGTTTTGGCCGCCCGCATGCATTCTTCCCTGCTTCCACCCCTTAAAGGAGCCGTGCTCAGCGGAGTGGGACTGGAGCTGTTCCCCCAGCGGTGGTGGGAGGGGTGTACTGCAGGTTGTGATTGTGCGATGTTATGCTTTGGGTCTGTTTCCACTGGGTTTTAGATCTGGGGGGGTTAGGGAAAGTTTATTGATAATATCTCTTAAAATACGACGTACAGCAGAAGGCACTATCTTATTACTCATCATGAAACACACAATAAAATAATGGTAGTATCCACAAGGGCTCCTGGAAGGTTTATTGGACAGAAAGTAAAGATTTTCCAGGTCTGATGCTTTTTAGTGCCTTGTGTCAAACTCGTTAACATTTCTGTGATGCTGACTAATATGCTCCCCTACACAGTTAGCAGGAATTTTATTATAAGACAAACTTCTGATTTGCTGTTGTAGGTACGTCTGAAATTTAAATCACGTGTAGCCTAGTCCACGAAATAGCCCTGAAGGGTCCATGAGAAGCAACTCCCTTAACTTCATGTCTGGGACTCAATAAAAGACTGAGGACACATGTCATGCTAGGAAATTACTATTTTCTGTTGAGGCAAAAGATGCTGCCTTTCTTAACTCACACTTTGGTACTACTCTTTCAATGGTTTGTAAATATAATTGGGCATCCACATTCAGTGAGACTCCTCTAAAGTATGGGACTTGTACACAGAAAAACAGGGGTAGAAATAAAGCTATTCCTCTAGTTCTATTTGCATGTCTCTGACCATCTATCTGGGGTAGGTGGCATGTGATGCACGTGGCTTCTGGGGTTTGTGTACCCTGGGAGGTTGGGGTAACTGCATGTGCAAAATTATAATTCAGTACACATTTACAGAGCATTTCAATGCTATGCTTGCCTTCAGTCAAGAGACTGAACTAAACAAGAGAACAAGAGACGAAATAGCTAGTGGTCACCCATCTGAAAAGGTTACCTCTCCTCTTCAATATCATGTCCCCACAAAGAGTGGCTGGTTTCAGTCTCTCAACAAACATATATATATATAATCCTCTCTCAAGGATATGTTTTCATTGACTTTCTCTCTCGTTCTCTCTCTCTTTTTCACACACACACACACACACACACACACACTTTCTTTCTTTTTAGAGAGAGAGAAACATCAATGTGAGAGAGAAACACGGAGCAGTTGCCTCCCATATATGTCCCGACTAGGATTGGAACCTACAACCTGGGCATGTGCCTTGACTGGAATTGAACCTGCAATCTTTTGGTGTATAGGACAATGCTCCAACCAACTGAGCCATATGGCCAGGGCATGAAGAATTTGCTATCTTTAAGGAACTTACTATCTAGTTCAGGAAAAAAGATATATATATATATATATATATATATATATATATATATATATAAGAGCTAGAGATTGACAAAAGGTCAAAGAGAATTCAGCACTAGAATGTGGTCACGAAGACTTGAGTATGGATTAGAAGTTTAAAGGGGAATAAATGGTTGGGTTAAGGTTAGTGAGAGACTTCTGTGGAAGAAGGAGCCTTAGGAGCTGGCCCTTATGTGAAGTGAGAAATCAAACTAATGTAAAGAACAGAAAAGTGGGCATTTCAGAGTGGAAAATAGGTGATCTCAAGCAAAGCACAGAGGAAAAATGAAGCCTGTGCTGCAGGTTTCCCTTTGTCCTTCCTCTATATTTCCTTGGCTGCTTCACACATTAGAATTCCTTCAACTACAGCTAGCAGGCTGCAAATTCACAGAATAGCCACTGCCATTTTACACCATCTGTTCAGAGAATATTTTGTACCTATTCTCCCATCTTTGGGGAGAGGAAAGGAGAATTGTATTTAAGGAGAAAAAAAAATGGAATCATTAAAGAGAAACATGCTCTTTTTCTTCCTTTACCCTCCCTTTTTTTCCAGATGATTTAGCTCTAAGGTCTGAGACTGGGTAGAGTGAGGTGGACATTAATGTTGTGGTGAGAGAGGATTAGCTGTGGTGTGTCAGAAGGTGGAGAGCCTAGAGCGCATGAGGGTGAGGGCATCCACACTTAGGCAGCTCTGAGTGTGTCAGAGTCTGAGACATCCTCATGACCGGGGGTCCTGAAATGGACTTTAGAATCTGAGCAGAGACAAAAGCATCTGTAAGATGGGAGGAGGTGCAGCAAAGAAAAGAAATTGATCAAATGAATAAACAGATGAGGTTTTTCCACTGTCATAGAACGGAGTCACAAAAATGGAAAGGAAGAAATATGGGCTCTGAGGTGTTGGGTTGGAATTAGATGTATTTGTATAAACCATGTTAGAAAAATGAGAGATGACAGATAAGTTAGAGGATAGAAATATAAACAGATGCACATGTGTGTGTATTATAGCAGACAGACTCAGAGATGGCCCCTAATTATTCACTTTGGGAAGCCTGGCCTCTGCCACTTGAAAAGGTGAATGCAGTAAGATACTCCAAGGTGGCCCCACCAACCCACATCTCCTGGTATTCCTGTCCTTGTGTATAAAACCCCCCTACCCCCTTGCTTCTACCAGGTGAACCAGTTAACAATATGGATTTTTTTCAATATGTCAGTATATATGCGATTTGATATGTATGCTATTTTGTTGTATTGACAGCAAGCTTCAAAACTTCAAATGTCAAATTTTCTGAAGGTGTTAACTTAATAGATATTTTTATGCTTGTAAATGTCAAATTTTGTGCCAAAAAAAGAGAGCATTTGCGGGAAGTTTTAATTCATTACTTTATTTTTAAGAAAAAGTTATCGTATATTTTGGGAAGCTTATGGTGAATATGCTCCATCTCAAGATACTTGTGAATGCTGGTTTAAATGCTTTCAAAATGATGATTTCGATGTGAAAGGCAAAGAATGTCCAGGTCAACCAAAAAAGTTTGAAGACCAACAATTACAAGCATTATTGGATGAATATGCATGTCAAACTCAAAAACAACTTGCAGAAAGATTAAATGTTGCTCAGCAAACAATTTCTGATCATTTACAAGCAATGGGAAAGATTTTAAAGAAAGGAAAATGGGTGCCATATCAACTGAACGAAAGACAAATGAAAAACCAAAAAGTCATCAGTAAAATGTTGCCTCACTGGAACAAAAGAAAGTCTTTTTTGCATCGAATTGTGACTGGCAATGAAAAGTGGATTTATTTTGAGAATCTCACAAGCACAAAATCATGGGTTGATTCATGTCAACCATCAATATCGACTGCAAGGGCAAATCGGTTCAGAAAGAAGATAATGTTCTGCGTTTGGTGGGATCAGGAAGGTGTGTTGTATCATGAGCTTCTAAAATCAGGTGAAACTGTTAATACTGATTGCTTCCAACAACAAATAATCAATTTGAACCATGCTTTGATTGTGAAACGACCAGAATGTGCCAGAAGACATGGCAAAGTAATTTTGCTTCATGATAACACATCAGCATACACTTCAAAACTAGATAAAGACACGTTAAAGATCTTGCCTGGGAAGTATTAACCCACCTGCCATATTCACCAGACCTTGCTCTTTCAGATTATCATTTGTTCTGATGGATGGCACACACAATTTCTGAGCAGCACTTAAAAATTATGAAGAAGTGGAAAATTGGGTCTCTGAATAGTTTGCCTCAATAAGAAAAGTTCTATTGGGACAGTATTCACCAATTACCTGAAAGATGGGGGAAATGTGTGGCTAGCGATGGACATTGCTTTGAATAAAGCACTTTTGATATTTCTCTAGAAATTTACTGTGTTTTCTCTGATTACAAAATCCACCATTATTAACTGGTACACCAAGGGTATAACAGAATATAGAGCAAAGATAGTAGGGTGTCATTTCTGTATTATGTTACATGAGATTATATGTCTGTCTTGCTTGGAGACACTCTCCCTGGCGGCATTGGTAAAGCCAGCTGCTATGTTGTGAATTGCCCTCTGGAGACGCCCACTTAGCAAGGAACTGAGGGCAGCCTCTAGCCAACAGCCAGTGAGGAAAGGAGGTCCTCAGTCCAACAAATCCCCAAAGAACTGAATTCTTCCTCCACCTGAGTTTGGAAGGGAGTCTTCCAAGCTGAGCCTGTAGATAAAACCACAGCCCCTGCTGATACTTTGTGAGATTCTGAAGCTGGGGAGCCAGCTAAAACATGCCAGGATTCTTGACCTCAAAAACCATAACAAAAAAATTTGTGTTGTCTTAAGCTACTAAATTTGTTACCCAGAAATATGTGTAATATATATACCTTAGCTCTCACTGAGAAGGCTTAAGGGCAACAACACTCCAAATACACTAAGCACATTTGGTTCCAAATGTCATTTTCAGCCAAAAAGGAACCTCAACTTCTTAGAGAAATGTCTAAGTCCAAGGCTGCAGCATGAAAAGTATAAGATGAATCTAAAATATTTTGTTGTGCCAGAAAACAAGGAAGAGCTCAAAGAATGATGGGCACATGTCAAAAGGACATAGAAACCCAGATTAAAAGGGCTCCCATAAGCCAAATTCAGGATGATTTCAGCATTAAAATAAATTATTATAGTAGTGGATTATAAGTTTATTGAATAAAATAAGAAACCACAAACCCATCTATATAATAAAAGCCTAAGTGACCCTTATAGCAGAACCATCAGAATGACCGGTCACTATGATGCGCACTGACCCACCAAGGGGCAGACATTGAATGTGGGAGCTGCCCTCTGGTGGTCAGTGCTCTCCCACAGGAGAAGTGTTGCTCAGCCAGAAGTCAGGCTCATGGCTTGCTAGTGCAATGGAGGTGGTGGGAGCCTCTCCCATCTCCAGAAGAGCACTACGGAGCAGTGAGCTGATGGGCAGTAAGGAGCAAGGGATCCTGGACTGCGAAAGGGATGTCCACCTGCTGGCTTAGGCAAACATTCCCCGGAGGAGTCCTGGACTGCAAAAGGGTGCAGGCCAGGCTGAAACCCAACCCCCCCCCCCCACCAGTGCACAAATTTTGTGCACCAGGACTCTAATAGAGATATAAATAAATAATCAAATGAATAAATTGAAAGTTCGGTAAGAAATGAGATATTTAGGTCATTTCAAAATACTTTTGTATTAAAGATGTATTAATCACAAACAAGCAAAAGAGTAACTTCATAGTGGTTTAGTCTGGCAGATGCTGCCTTTATTAAATGATCAAGGTTAGCATTGTCATTAATGGGAGACATTACAATCATGCATCACCTGATCAGATGCACTGAGAAGAACACAGAGACATTTATGTAACACTAGTGGCCTGGTACACAAAATTCATGCACATTGAAAGAGAATTAATTAGAGGAAATATTTTAGGGTCAGGGGTGCAGGGAAATGGGATTCCTGGCTGGCAGGCCACTGACAGAAAGCTGACCAATAGCTGATTCCATGAGGAATGGGGCTCCCTCCACCCTTCTGTTAGGGTCTGGGGTGCAGGTGAATGGGATTCCTGGCTAGCAGGCCACTAACAGCAAGCTGTCCGATGGCTGATTCTGCAAGGAATAGGGCTTCCTACTTCCTTCTGTCAGGTCCCGTTTGAAAGCTGGCTATGCCCCCGCATTGTGCAAGACCCAGAATTCTGCTGTGCTCCGGCTGGGGCCTGGAGCTCCCTTCCACCATGCTGAGACCCATCAAATTTATCTATATGTCCCCCCCCCCGCCAGCCTGGTCACCCCCAAATTGCTTCCCTTGCTGGCCTGGTCACCCCTCACTGCCCCCCTGCCGACCTGGTCACTGCACGCAGCCTGTTGTTCAGTTGTTTGGTTGTCCCTCTCTGCCCCCCTCCCTCCCCGCCGGCCTGGTTGCCCCATGCAGCCATCTGGTTAGTTAGGTCATGATGACCCTTGGATTTTTATATATTAGGATTCCTGCCCAAGATGTGTATCATGAGAAAATATCAGACAAATCCAATTTGGAGGCACTCTAAAAAATAGCTGGCCTGTGATCTTCAAGGGTCAGGGTCATGAAAGTCAAGAGAAGACGAGAAACTGTGTCATGGCGATGGAAACATGACAACCTAATATGATGCATGGTTTTGAGCTGGATCTTTTGGCTATAAACAATGTTATTGGAGCAATTTGTGAAATTTGAGTAGAGAGTGAAGATTAGGCAACAATACATCAGTGTTCCTTTCATGGTCATGATGGTCATACTCTGGTTATATAGAAGACTATCTTTTTAGGAATCTCACACTAAAATATTAGAATGTGATGGGCATTACATAAGCATCTTATTCTCAAATGGCTCAGTAAAATAAAAGTTCTTTGTACTTTATTTCTAACTTTCCTGCAACTTTGAGTCTAGTGTTTCTCAGAGTAGTCCTACCCAGACTGGAAGAATCAGCACTACCCAGGAATTTGTGGAAATGTAAATGCTTCGGTCCCAATCTGGACCTATCTTTCAGGTGAATCTGATGCACTCTTAAAAGTTTGAGAGCCACTAGTCCATTTATTCAAAACATAAAACATAATAAGCCATTTCTTAGCTGAGTGTAACTCCCACTGTTGAACACAAATAATATTGCTCTTTTTAAGTAGCTACTTCTATTTCAATTGATGATCCATTATAAAACTGATAAAGTTTATACTAAATAAAGTGGAATAATAGATTTTAAACCTATTTCTAAAAAAAGAAGGAACTGCTTTTTATTGAGAGCATGTCAAATGCCAGATTTTATGCTAGGTTCTTTCTGTTAGGAAAGAAAATCCATAGATTTTCAGAATATTTTTCAGAAAGTTAGACAATTAAAATGACCAAACTCTCCCACCTAATTCATGGAATATTCTAGCTTTTTAGACATCTGTTTAACATTAATTCAACAAACATCTACTATGTACCCCACAGTGAGCAAAGCAATGAAAGTTATACTGTAGTAGATTGATGTGCACAGTATTTGGTGGCTATGACACAAACCTTCATGGCATATATAATCATTTTTTTTAATAACAGCTATGTTGAGATATAAGTCACATACCACATAAATCATCCACTTAAAGTATAAGTTGAATGGTTTTTAGTATATTTAAAAGTTGCACAGCTATCATCACAATGAATTTTAGAACATTTTCATCACTTCAGAAAGAAGTCCTACACCATTAGTAGTCAACACCCATTTCCTCCTCCCCTCAGCTCCTGGCAACCACTAATTTATTTTCTGTCTTTACGGATTGGCCTACTCTGCACATTTCATATAAATGAATCATGAAAGTTCAGCCATGTTGTAGCCTGTATCAGTATTTCATTCCTTTTTATTGGGGCATGCTATTCCATTGTATGGACATATACATTTTATTTATCCATTCATCCATTGGTAGACATTTGGATTGTTTCCATCTTTTGACTATTACTGGTAACACTTCTATGAACATTTGTGTACAAGTTTCTATGTGGATATGTTTCCATTCCTCTTAGGAATATGCAGAGGAGTAGGAATGGAGGGTCATATGGTAAACCTATGTTTAATTTTTTGAGGAGCCACCATACTAGTTTTCACAGTGGCTGTCTCACTTTGCATTCCCACCAGCAGCATGTGAAGATTCTGACTTCTCCACATCTTTGTCAACACACTATTCTCATACGTCATCTTGTCACCATAATCAAACTGTGAAAAACAACATTCTTAGAATGAAAACCATGGGGCAGGTTATAAAGATTTGGACTCAAGTATTACGAAATTCATATGTTTGTAGCATCAAGTAGTATTTAAGGAGAGCCTACTAGATGTAGGGCACTAGAATAGGAAATGGGTTTTAAGGTGTTTCTCATGTTTTAAATAATGGAGCACCTTGCCGAAACCGGTTTGGCTCAGTGGATAGAGCGTAGGCCTGCGGACTGAAAGGTCCCAGGTTCGATTCCGGTCAAGGGCATGTACCTTGGTTGCATGCACATCCCCAGTAGGGGGCATGCAGGAGGCAGCTGATTCGATGCTGTCTCATTGATGTTTCTAACTCTCTATCTCCCTTCCTCTCTATAAAAAATCAATAAAATAATAATTAAAAAATAATGGGGCACCTAAGACACAGATTTCCCAGGAAGTACCTCAAGTGCTCTGGGTCTGGTTCTACAGGCTGAGCAATGTGACCGAAAAGAAATCTGCTGCTTCCAACCACCCAACTGTGGGCAGAGGCAAATAATAACAGCTTCGGGTTCTCAGTGAGCCAGGCAGAGATGTAAGGCCACAGAGCACACTTAGGACATTGGTGATTGGCCTGCATTTCCAGTTCTGCGTTCAGACCAGCCTCCAGGCCACTATCTGGTGACCCATTAGCCACATCTGACCCACAAAAGTATTTGTTTGGTCCGTGTAGTGTTTCAAACATTCTGATTTGAATTCCTTACACTCTCCAGTTCGAGCTCTTTGTTATTTTATCTATACTTAATCGGGTTCACTCTTTTACATTACCTATCTAGAAGAGTATCTGAATGTGCATGTCCTGCTCCTGCCTGAGTCATATGTTTATTTGTACATCATTGACATCATCAAAAAGCAGACAATCAGGTATCTATACTGCATCATCAAAAAGAAGCAGTAGTTAAGCAGGTAATTGTGCAAGATGTTACATAAAGAACAATAAATAGATATGACCTGTACTTACTGTAACCTTACAAACTAAACCCCACCAACACAGACAGATGTTCATGGGGCAAATAGAGAGTAAAAAAGACAAACAGACCATGAAAATGAACAGAATGGAGGTCAGCTCTGAGCACCGCAGCACAGCCAAACTTATGACTGTGCTCCTGCATACACATGCATGCTAACAAAAGACTCTTTACAAAAGACACTCTTCCCAGAGTATTCCTATGAAAATTTGAAAGTATTTGCTGATCTTATCTCCATAATATGATTTACAAGACTTGTAAAATTCCAACACTCTTCAATAATGCAAACTTTTTTTCTTTCAGAGTTCTCTTATGGCAGAGGTATTCACTGAAAGGATCAGCTGTGTGATTAGAAATGCCATTTAGAGCAGAGCCCAGGCATTCCTAGTTGCTATTGGTGCCCAGAGCATTTCCCATTACCTGTCAGTGCACCCTCTCAGGCTGCTGTGTTCGTTGCCAATGGCTCCTGCCACACCTTTTTCCAGAGAATTGCTCTTGCCTGAAGGGAACCTCCTTCCCCAGAGATGCCCAAGATATTATGCTCCCAGAGGGAGGCAGGTGGTCTAAGCTAATGAATGACTAATACCGGTTAAAACAGTCCTGGACTCCTGCCTAAGCTGAGGCAATGCTGCAGTGCCATACACTTCAGGCTCCCTGGGTGAGCAGGCTTAAATCAGACTTCACTGAACCCTCATCTTTACCTGGCTTCCACTACCTTGCTCCCCTTATTCTCTGTGGATTTCCCTTAAGAGGATGCTCTTAACATTTTTTTTAAATTTTTTTTTAGAGTAGGGAAGAGAGAAAAGCATTGATCAGTTGCCTCCCTCATGCACCACAACGGGGGATCGAACCTGCAACCTGGATATATGCCCTGACTGGGAATCAAACTCAAGACATTTTAGTGCACTGAAGCCACACACTGGCCAAGGTGAGGAGATGTCCTTAAAAAAAAAATCACTTGCATCAGAAACCCCTTCTCAGACTCTGCTGCTAGGAAACCTGTTGTGAGGTACCTGACCTGTCCTACAAAGTTATCCTCATGGGGGAGATTTTTAAATGGTTGTTAAAGCATAATACACATCTCATTAGGTATGTAATGGTTAAAAAGTAACCGCCCTGAGCTGTGGAAGCCAAGGTGACCCTATAATAATGTCCTTAAGGCAGTTTTATGGCATTTATGGCTTCTACTCAATGGAAGAGCAATTTCAATGCATACCCCAATCATAGAATTATTTTTCCATCAAATCAGAGTTCTTGTAACTCCTTCCTTTACTGAGCTGCGGCCAGAACCCAGAGGAAGAGAGAGAGAGACAAGGAGAGAGAGAGAGAGAGAGAGAGAGAGAGAGAGAGAGAGAGAGAGAGAATTATGAAGTAATAAACGTAGATTTATGTATATAATTTACATGACTCATGAGCTCTGAATCTTACAAAAAAAGTACATTCAAATAAAAAGCATTGCAATTTGATGGACATGTGCTAATATATTACTCTTGCTTCCACAATACATAGAAACAACTTTATACAACTTTCCCCCTGCCCATGATCTAAAAATGTTTGAAGTATATACTTGCATTAGTATTCTGTGGCTGCCACAGATTTGGTGGCTTACAACAACAATTTATTCTCTTCATCATTCTGCAGGTCAGAAGTTTAAGATCAAGGTGCTGGAAATAAATAGATATGACCTGTACCTACTGTAACCTTACAAACAGATATGACCTGTACCTACTTGTAACCTCACCACTTCTTCCAGTTCTGTGGGGGAGAATCCATTCTTTGCTTCTTCCAGCTTCCACTCTTTGGCTTGTGGCTGCATCTCTCCCTGCTCTACCTTCACATGGTCCTCTGTGTGTGTGCTTTCTCCTAATTTGTCTCAAATCTTCCTCTGCCTCTCTTCATAAGGATACTTGCCATTGGCTTTAGGCACACCAAGATAACTCAGAAGTATCTCATTTTGAGATATTTAATTTAATCGCATTTGCAAAGACCTTCTTCTCAAATAAGATGACATTCGCAGGTTCACAGGTAGATATTTGGGGAAGTATTTTTGGGTCTACCACTTGTGTTTATACAACCACACTAAGATAAAGGGGGGTATGCACAATTGAAGAATCTGATCAGGGCAGTACTTGTACACTTATACTCACATTGAATACCCAGTCTTTACTCTTTAGAAGGAGGCCAGAGGTTTTTGTCATAATTTTGGTTCATAATTTTGCCAAGAACAACTAGCAACCCATGTGTGATAAGGTTAGTGCAGTGAATGGAAATATGCACTTGGTCAACGAGTAGCCTAGTCAACCACCCGATCACCCTCCTCTATGTCAGTGTGGTTTTGTTCTCTAATCATGTAGATTTTCATTATACTTATGGAGTATTATGGGGTGGCATACTATGCTATAGAAATGTCTTTGGTTTCTTAAAAATGACAAAACTCAATTATCTATGAGAAGATTTCTAATGTTCAGTGGCATAAAGCACATATGAGGGACTGAGAATGTTGATGATATTAGAAAACAGGCCAGGAATTCCATAGCCAATGCCACTCCTCTTTAAATAATTGATATCTATTTCTAAGTTAAATATGTATTTGTAAGATAAACTAATTGCAGATGAAAGCAGAAAAATACTAAAGAAATTTTTGAAACAGGTTGCTTTTTAAGATATAAATGTTTTGAAAATAACAATTTGAAAAAGCCTCACATATTGCTAAGCATCTTTTTCCTTGCATATCTTAAAAGGTACTTAAGGAAAACAAACAAAAATGTTTAAAATATTAATAACTAAACATAAATCATGTAGCCATAATGAAAGAGTGAATTGTGAAATAAATTGTTTCACTAAATTGTTTTTAAAAATATTTACTTAGATTGCAAATTAGATGTTGCACCTTATTTGAGGACCATCATGATTATGTATAATCTCCAGGCTATAAACAAGGTATAAAGAAAAGTAAATTGAACAACTAATTCATTTTACTTATAACAATGGTTTAGACTGAAGAGTTACTTTTCTTTGAATATCAGAAAAATAGCCATGGGTTCTTGTCTCTATTGTAGCACTTTTCACAATCTACCTTGAAAAATTGGTTGTGTAAATAATGTTCTTCTCACAAAACTGTAAACTCCTTTAGGGTAAGGACCGGAGATTCCTCTTTTTATTTTATTTTTTAATGTCTAACAGCTATCTAATCCTGTGTATTACATATAGAAGGTACTCGATAAATCATGCCTACATCTCAAGAATAGAAGGTTAACCCCCAATGAGTAGGCAAGTTATATAGCCCACAATGATATCTGGCATTTTGGGAAACTACTTATCGTTGACCTTTAAGGACACATCTTTTTTGTTTTTCCTCTCCTCTTTTTTTTCTATTTTCATCTTTATCATCCCTTTTCTCATCTCTTCCCTAATGTTGTTGCTAGACTGAAAGTTTGTGTCTCCCCCCCAGGCTCTTCTTTCTCCCCCCCCCCCCCCCCCCCCCCCCCCCCGCCCCGCTCACACACAGCATTCATATGTAGAAACTTAATTCCCATTGTGATGGTATTGGGGAGGTGATTAGGTGATGAGGGTAGAGCCCCCATGAATGGGATTAGTGCCTTGTAAAAGAGACTCCAGAGAGACCCCAGTGAGAAGATGGCCATCTATAAACTAGGAAGCTGGTTCTCACCAGACACTGAATCTGCTCTACCTTGCTTGATTTCGGACTTCCCAGCCTCCAGATCTGTGAGTAATAAATAACTGTTTGTTGTTTATAAACCACCCAGTCTATGGTATTTTGTTACAATGGCCTGAATAAACTAAATAACCAGGACTTTGACTGCCTGAAGGCTATAGCATGCACTGAACCCATTTCCATTCCTAGGACAGCAGGTGGCCTTGTGTGGAACTCAGGAAATTCTGGGGCATCCTTCACATTCCATGATTCCATTGAGAACCTTCTCATGCCTGCCCTATAACACTGAGGAAGATGGTGCAGAGGAAGTGAGCTTCTCCCAACTGCGCCTGTTGCTACTCCATTTTGAATGCAACTTTTCATATTGCTATAAGAAAATAAGAAAGAGGGAACATAAAAATCAATATAAAAAATGTGAGTTTTGACAAATGAGTTTCTAATGGTCTAGAAAAAGGAAAGGAGAAAAAGAAAAAGGAGAAGGGAAAATAGAATCAGGAGATTGACAGTAGGCTAATTTGTTAAATAATTGTTAGCTCAGATTCTTTAAGCCAATATTGCAATTTTTGTGCAAATTCTTCTAGAGCATATTAATAAAATTGTCCTAAAAATGTAATAACTTTTGTTTTTAACATAATTGATGAACACTGAACTGTAACCATCTCATTCACCCATGAATATTGAATAATGCACTTGTATTATCCCAGGTGATTCTACAGATTCTTTTCACTTTGAAGCCAAGCCCCTGAGCTACTATATCTTGGTTTTGTGGATATAGCCAGCACCATCTTTCCAGTCTGGCCAAGATAACATGAGAAGTCCTCCCTTCGTTAGACTTTGTCTACCTGGCATCCAAGCATGTCAAACTCACAGCTGGCCATGCTTGCCTTGCTAGTCAAAGGATGGTCCAGCAGTACGGGCATCACCAGGAATCTTGTTAGGAATGCAGATTCTCAGGTCCCACTCAGCAAATCCCCATGTTCAGGTTTGAGAAGCCCTGCTTTAATTCATGTGTACCAAGTTTGCCTCTCCAACTCTACTCTGTTCACTGTAGGAATAGGTTCCATACTGCCTTCTTTATCTTTGTAATCCCTCTTCCCTCTTTTGCTTACTCCATGCCCAGAACTTAAAACAGGATTCCATACATAATAGGTGCTTAATAAATGCTGACAGAGCACTACTTACAATTTGGACCTTATCCTGCTGTAATTGCTTAGCATTGTTCGGCTGTTTGCCATGCATTTCAATTTACCACACAACAGCTGCCAAAATACCCTGATTCCATTCACATATGGCATAGGTTTGTCTGGGACTCTAGGGTACAGCATGTACTGTTGGTAATAAATTTATCAACTCCTGGAATTTCATTGTCAGTGACTTGGTCTTGTCATTTGGTGTTGAGAATAGTTTATAAGGACTATTGATAAAATGGTCTAGACTAGGGATTACAAAGTATAGCCTCCTGTGGGCCAAATCTAACCTGCTGCCTTTTTGTGTGTGTGTGTATAATAAAGTTTTATTGGAATACAGCCTCATTCATTGGTTTATGAATCCTCTATGGCTACTTTTCAACTACAATGGCAAAGTTGAGTAGTTGTGACCATATGGCCTATAGCGCCTAAAATATTTCCTACTGACCCATTACAGAAAAAGTTTGCCAGTCCCTGGTCTAGAGCTACATTTGATCTGTATATGGCAATGCAGTCTTTCTGGGTTCACCAGAAGTTGCACTGACTCAGTGATAGACAGCTTTCAAAGATGGTTACAAGACCTTGCCCACAGGTATTTATACCCTTGTATCATCCTCTTCCCTGAATGTGGGCTAGTTTTCCAGCCTTCTGCTCAATTATGAGAATCATACGTATCTTTCCAATAAGTTCCTGCTGCTTATTGTTGGCTACTGAAAACCTCAGCACATAAATATATATTGGTATTATAGCAATACATGGTAAAGATTGAAAACACAGGTGCAAAGAGAAGTTAGAAGCTAATGCATTTTTATTATTTTCATCTCTATGTAAAAGTTTAATATCTTATCTAATAAAAGAGTAATATGCAGATTGACCATCATTCCAACACACAAGATGGCTGTCTCCATGTGGTCGAAGATGGCTGCCCCCATGTAGACACAAGATGGCCAGCAGGGGAGGGCAGTTGTGGGCAATCAAGCCTGCAGGGGAGGTCAGCTGGGAGGGACCAGGCTTACAAGGGAGGGCAGTTGTGCATGATCAAGTCTGCAGGGGAGGGCAGTTAGGGGCAATCAGGCTGGCAGAGCAGTGGTTAGGTTGGTGATCAGGCTGGGAGGCAGAAACAGTTAGGGGGAATCAGGAAGGCAGGCAGGTGAGCAGTTGGGAGCCAGCAGTCTTGGATTGTGAGAGGGATGTCCCAGATTGGAGAGAGTACAGGCTGGGCTGAGGAACAATCCAACCCCCCCCTCCTGTGCACAAATTTCATGCACTGGGCCTCTAGTTTTGTAATAAAAAAGTTACTTTTAATTATGCATTGCAATTGTCCATTATAAAACAGTTTGGGATTTTCCTTCATGTCTTTTTAGTAACAATTTTGGCAGACTATAATTATGGTGTAGCCTTATCCATGTAGCACATCCATATCACTTTTCCATGTCTTCAAAACCATTTTTAAAGAGTCCATCTAGTTCTTATTTCAGCCTGTGCCTGTTTAAGAGGCCTGGCAGGAGTGGATCTGCAATTGAGCCCAGTCTCCACTGACTTAAGTCAAGAGGAAGAAGTGTCTTTTTCTAATTTTTGGCCTCATTCTTTCGGCAATTTCCCTGCCCACAGTGGAGGCCTTAAAAAAAAAAAGTACTATATACTAGTATGTGCTCCTGCAGTCCTAATTCCATTGAGAGGGGTATACGATGCTTTCTTCAACTAGTCCCTTCATGCTGAGCATTTTGTCTGCTTTCGTATTTTATCCACCAATACTTCCTGTTGAACATGTTTAGGCCTAAATTTCTTCCACATTTTAGATGTTGTTACTAGGTTTTGAGTTTTGGGTAGAAAATTGTTAATAGGCATGGACACCTTCATGTCTCTTTATAAATATTACAAAATAGGTAGCTCTCTAAAATGATATTATCCATGTTTTCTGCCACCTTCAGTATAAGTGCCTATTTCACAGCATCTTCCCCAAAACTGAAATAATTAATTTCATGATATTGCTTGTTTGGAGAAAACCAGTCACTCCTATAAAAAGCTTCCAACAAATTGTCAGATACTTTTATTTTCTCAACCATTCCCAGAATATGTAAAGTTCTACATAGTTTCCAAGTATGCTGAAACTTGGAAACTAGGAAAAAAGTACACCTTCACAAATAAAAACTTGATGAGAACTTCAAGAAAGTTTTAGTGAGGCTTGAAGCCCATTTATTATTCTACCTTGGCAGTCAACATTAAACAGAGATTGGCTTACATTTGACTCATTATCACTATAATATAAATGAAAGTTTTAGAACAAGTTAAATACAATAGCAACATTTAAAGTGCAATAACTTGAAAAAGTCATCAAACAATCAAATATTTTTATTAAAGAACAACTGGGGATCTAGTTGTCTGGGTATTTGAGAGAGAAATTAGAGTAAGTGGCTATTAGTTCTGGCCAGACATTGAGGGCCTTCGGTTAAATCACCATTTACCTACCCTCATCAAGACAAAATAAAGAATTCTCTATCCAGCAAACTGTTCCTTGCTTATTTGGTCAACAACCATGATAATATCTTTGGAAGCAAACAAATACCAGAATTTATGTCACGTAGTTTATACATGTAAAGTCCAATTCTGTCCACTAAGGAAAGCATAACATAAAGGGAAGTAGTGAAAACAAAATAGTAATTCTAGGATGGGTCAGAGAGCAACACTTGGCAGCTTGTGCCAAATTAGAGGACCATGCAAAGCACTCGATTGGGAACTGCAAAGTAGGAAGTCCTATTTTTGACTCTGCTGACCTCAGTGAATATTTCCTTGTTTTAAAAATGAGCATAGCTGAAACCGGTTTGGCTCAGTGGATAGAACTTCGGCCTGTGGACTGAAAGGTACCAGGTTCGATTCCGGACAAGGGCATGTACCTTGGTTGCGGGCACATCTCCAGTGTGGGGCGTGCAGGAGGCGGCTGATCGATGTCTCTCTCTCATCGATGTTTCTGGCTCTCTATCCCTCTCCCTTCCTCTCTGTAAAAAATCAATAAAATATATATAAAAAAATAAAAATGAGCATAGCCGGACTGACATGGCTCAATGGTTGAGCAGCTACATATGAACCAAGGGGTAGCAGTTCAATTCCTGGTCTGCTCGGGTTGTGGGCTTCATCCCCAGCGGAGGGCAGCGAATCAATGATTCTCTCTCATCATTGATGTTTTGCTCTTTTCCTCTCTGAAATAAATAAAACTATATTTTTTAAATGAGCATAATTCTTTGCTACCTAAAGAGGCCTGTTGTGAAAATTAACGAGTCTATAAAACGTTTTTATATCTCTAGAAGCCCTTCCTAACGTACACACTATAACCTTATCTTCTGCCTGCTCTCTTTGAAGCCGTGCCCAGCTTTTGTAGTATACCTGTTACACCTTCTACCACTATCCGTTCACGTTAGGGCGTCATAAAATTAATTAATACAATGCTCACTATTTTAAGTGGGAGACTGCCTTCAGAAAAGGTTTCCACTCCCCTAACGATAACGTTCAGGTATTAAATACTGTGAAGTAGGAAGTAGGTTCGGAAACAGGGATGCCCACCGGAACCTTCCTGGGAACCCGTGGGCACTCTCCTGACTGCTCACCTCGGGGGCTCTGATTTGGGGTCCACGAGCCGGAGCGCTCCGGAGGCCCCAGCGGGGCTCGATTACTTTCGCCTGGGCGAGCCGCAGCCCTGCCGCCCCAGCGGGAACCCCACGGTGGGGAGGTGGGGCGACGACAACAAAAAGAAGTAAAGTAGGAGGAGATACTGCGGGGGGGG
>JAAGEH010000392.1:11660466-11828869 GCA_011751065.1 Lasiurus cinereus
GCCCCAGCCCCGGGCCCAGCCCTGGCAGGCAGCAGCGCCGCGGCGCCCTTCCCGCACGGGGACTCGGCCCTGAACGAGCAGGAGAAGGAACTGCAGCGGCGGCTGAAGCGCCTCTACCCGGCCGTGGACGAGCAGGAGACGCCGCTGCCGCGGTCCTGGAGCCCCAAGGACAAGTTCAGCTACATCGGCCTGTCGCAGAACAACCTGCGGGTGCACTACAAAGGTAGGGCGTGCGTCCTGCGGCGGGAGGGCTGTCCGGAGGGTCCCGCCGCCGCCGCCCGCCCCCGCCCTCCCGGGTCCGGGCGCCCTCGGCGGGACTGGCCGGCGCGCTGCAGCTCCGAGGGCGGCTGGGGTCGTGGCGAAAGGTGCGGGGGCCGGCCGGGGCGGGAAGGTGGTTCTGGAGCGGTAATCCCAGGCTCGCAGTAGGACACCGCGAGGGAAGCCAGCATGACAGGACACAGCTCGCTTTCTGGTTTCCCTTGAAGATAAATCTTAGGGCTGGGATGGAGGCATCCACGGACTCGGAGTTGGGTCACATTGTTCTCCAGGTGGCGTGGGTCCGGCGTTCTCTTCTTACACGGCGGGGAGAGAGGCAGGATGCCGAGGCATAGTTGCTAATGGAGTTGCAGGGCTGTGTAGGGGGAGGAGTAATCAGTGGAGGATTTTGTCCAAAATTAGGCCAGAGGTTAGGGGGACAAACGGACAAGGGGCCCAAGTTTGCCATCAGCGGGTCTTCCTGAAGGCAGCTGGGGAGGGTAAGAGGTGAAATCTCAGGGGTCCGCGTCTTCCTCCAGGAGCAGACGCCTACCGCTACTGATGGGTAATGGCGTGTATTTACGTGTTGGCATTATGTGAAGTCTGGTTGAAACAAGGATTGTTAAAAAACGTTATTTAGTATTTTAAAGAAAGTTGGCCTGGGTTTTACACCTGCAGTTTTAGGCTTGTGCTTTTCTCCCTCTTCCCTCATCTGTGTCTGTTATATTAAAACAAAGCTTCATGCAGATCACTTTTATATAACATAAGTTGCAATGGGAATTTTAAAAATGTAGCACAAATTAATAGCATGCATCAAGTTTACCTGTATGTGTGGTGGGATGGGATGGGGTGGTGATGAGGAACAATCCAATGTATTTGCCTGGAAACAAATCCAGTTTTTTAGGCCGCAAGCCCGAATCTGGAGCTTTTACATTCATAGTAGCCTTATTTTGATTGGCTACACAGGGAGGGTTTTAATCAGGTCCTAGTGACATGGATAGAGAGGGAATAAACAATTGTGGTGGCTAAATAAAGTATACAGAACTGTAATTTAAGAAGAACCTTGACAAATAAGTTACTATTTAATCAGAAAGGAGAATGGAGACAAATCTACCAAATGATTTGGCTGCATAGAACCACGTACAAGAATAGGCCTTGTTGAATATTTCTTCTTTTTATTCGCAGGCCCCTAGAAAAGCTTCCCATATGCTTAATTTAAATGGCCAAAAATTTCAGAATATTGGACTTTTGTTTTTTCTTAAGTTTGGATATTTTGTTAATACTGTGTCAAGGCTATTGTTTAATTTTGTGTTTTAGTTTGTATGGACAGTGCTATGTTATGAGGTGCTTACTTCTGATCTGGCCGCTAGAAAGCTTTTTGACAAACTTAAAATGTATGGTTGATGGTTAATAATTAACTTACAAAAAATCAGAAGCAGAAGATATGGAAGATTCTTGAACAAAGAGTTCTAGCTTTCCTGAGTTCTGCAATCATTTGTGATTTTAGGCATGTTACAAAACAGGGCATCAGTTTCTTTCTCTGCCTGAGGAGGGAGTTGGGCTGATGGTTGGGAAGGAAATTTCCAGCTCTGAATTTCCATGAAATCTAAGATTCATGATTACAATTTATTTAGCACTGTAACATGGATTGATTAGTTTTACTAACTCTTACATAAAATTGATGATTTAGGTTAGAGAAAAAGTACATACATGCTTGTGTGAAATTAGTTGGCATTTGGAATATTTATGACACTGCTGTCTCACTTATTTTTCCTGTTGGCCTCTGTATTACTTTCTGTTGTGTAATACCAAGATTCACTTTCTGGAAACTTCACTCTTTTATAATCATAAACCATTATTTCCGGAAGAACAGATTTTGTTGTCATCCTTTTGCTCTCTTGTCCCTTTCTTCTATCCTTCTATCTCCCCTTTGTCTCTCCCTTCCCCCTTGATGCAAACACAGTCTCTTTTTTTCCCTTTCTACTGCCTCTTCCTCTTGTCTTGTTATTTTAATGTATTGGGTGTTTTTCTTCCTGTTGTTTTTCTGTGTGCCTTCTGAGTGGATCACACCAAAAGTACGAGGCAACTCTGTCCCAGTAATAAGGGAAGGGAGAAAAGGGGAAGTGTAATAGGTAGTGGGTAACTAAAACTTTGAAGTCCCAAAATAAGCAAAGTTAATTTTATTTAACTTACTGTGCTGCATTGTTTTTACCTAAGCATTTTGAGACACATTTGACATTAATCACTACTGTTCACAAAATATTTTTGCATATTACAGAATTTTAAAGGGTTGATAATTATTTTCCAGAATGAGAATTATCCTTTTTTAAATATATATATATATTTTTATTGATTTCAGAGAGAAAGGGAGAGGGAGAGAGAGATGGAAACATCAATGATGAGGGAGAATCATTAATTGGCTGCCCTCTCTTCCCCTCATTTCCCTGCATGCCCTCTACTAGGGATCCTGCCTGAAACTCAGGCATGTGTCCCTGGGGAATCAAACCTGGGACCCTTTGGTCTTCAGGCTGACACTCTATCCACTGAGTGAAACCAGATAGGGCTATCCTGACCTTTGGAATACAAATATCATGGTTTCTTTTGCTCTGACCACATTCTGTGTTTAAGAGTTTATTCTAAGTTGGAATTACTGTTTTTTGGTCCCAGTGTGTGGTTCCTTGAATGATCTGAAGGGATTAATATTAAACAATGCCAGCCAAATAGACAAAGTTGTTTTGGATTGCAGAGAAACAGGGTGTGTATTCTGTAAGTTAAAAATTTAAAAAAGCCGAGACCAGTTTGGCTCAGTGCATAGCGCATCGGCCTGCAGACTGAAGGGTCCCAGGTTCGATTCCAGTCAAGGGCATGTACCTTGGTTGTGGCCACATCCCCAGTAGGGGGCGTGCAAGAGGCAGCTGATCGATGTCTCTCTCATCATCGATGTTTCTAGCTCTCTATCCCTCTCCTTTCCTCTCTGTAATAAAATATATTTTTAAAAAATTAAAAAAAAATAACATAACAAAACCTTTTGTTTAGCAGTCTCACACCAACTGTTGAAATACTCAGGCATGTTTCTTTCTTTTTTACAATTGTCAGCTTTGAATAAATACAAATATGACAAGTTTAGACTTAAATCATTATAACTTTATTCCAACATAAAGCATTTTCATGAATTTGATAATGGATTTGATTACCAGAAATGTTTCCAGTTACATATTTCATTTTTATATGTGTAGAATTATCACTCTTGGGATATTTTATAAAGCATTTTGATAGAAGTAGATTTGGACAAGGTGGAGTAATTCTTATTTTAGATCTAAGAAAGTGGGAGCACTTAAAGGTTATATTTTGCCAGTAACAGTTAAGCCAGGATTGAAAACTAATTTCCAATCATTTCCCCGCATGCCCTCTACTAGGAAGCCTGCCTGAAACTCAGGCATGTGCCCCTGGGGAATCAAACCTGGGACCCTTTGGTCTTCAGGCTGACACTCTATCCACTGAGTGAAATCAGATAGGGCTATCCTGACCTTTGGAATACAAATATCATGGTTTCTTTTGCTCTGACCACATTCTATGTTTAAGAGTTTATTCTAAGTTGGAATTACTGTTTTTGGTCCCAGTGTGTGGGACCAAATTGACTATTTCAATTTGTATGAGATATTTTTAAGTATCTCAAGTAGATAAAATTCATTGATGACATTTAGAACTTTTTGAAGAATAGTTGACATTAAAAGTTTAGAAGATAAGTGTAAGTTGGGGATGGTAGGAAGCAATGAATAGTGTATTGCATTTTTATTTTAAAGCATCATTGACAGTATCTAACCAAATAGGTTGAGCTTTTGGTATGCTTAATTCTGCCCCCCCCTCAATATCAACTGCCATTAGACCTAAGTTTAATTGCTTATCTGATTTCTTTCACTTCTTAAGGTTGAACAAATATCTCAATAAATAGTTGCTTGCCTGCCAATACAATTGTCCTATAAGAATTATGGGAGTGATATAAAATTGCTCCTCAAAAGTCAAGAAACTTAAAAACCAAACTGAGCATTTCCCAGGGGTCCCTTTGCCAAATTTAGCTTTAAAAATACCTGTTGACAGTTGAAAGAATCAAGTGAGTTTAATAATCATATTTGCAGTAAAATATACAATAGAAATGATAATCCATTGAGCAGTTGCTGTTTAGCAGATACTTTGTTAGACAATCTATAATAATAAAAGGGTAATATGCTAATTAGACTGGATGTCATTCTGGATGCCCTTCCTGATGAAGCCAGCCCTGTCCAGAGTGCCTGAGGGAAGCCCAGGCGAAGCCAGCCAGGGTCCCAGGTGTCTGTGGACAGTGGAAGGAGGGAAGCCTGGGTCCAGGTGTTGGAGGGAAGCTAGTGCCAGCAGCCAGAGGAAGGAAGGCCTACTCTTGCATGAATTTTCGTGCATCGGCCTTAATTTATATACATAAAACTGTTTGCAACTGGTCAACTACTTGACCGGTTGCCATGATGTGCACTGGCCACCAGGAGTCAGAGGCTCAATATAAGAGCTACCCCCTGGTGGTCAGTGCACTCCCACAGTTGGAGCGCCGCTCAGCTGACAATTGTGCGCCAGATGCTGGGCTCACGGCTGGCAAGTGCAGCTGCCTGGAGCGAGACTTTCCTGCCTCCATGGCAGTGCTACCAATCGGTGGCAGAGGCAGGCGCAGTGGGGCTGGGATAAGTGGGCACAGCACCCGATCCGGCTTGGGCTCCTCCCTGGCTGCCTGCCACTTTGCATACCACTACATCCCTTGGGGGATGTTAGACTACTAGTTTCAGCCTGATCTGCAGGGATCGGGCTCAAACCAGCAGTTTGACATCCTCCAAGGGGTCCCAGATTGTAAGAGGGCGCAGGCCAGGCTGAGGTACCCCACTGGTGCATGAATCTGTGCACTGGGCCTCTCGTTTGTGTATATGCCTTGATCTCTATTTACTTATTATTTCATTTATTCAGCAACCTTTTAGTGAATGTTTGTTTACATTATACAAGGTTCTGGGCACTCAAAGGTACATGTCATTCTGTCTTTTTATTCAAAAAGCTCCAAGGACATGATGTAGTAAAGGAAATGTTATAAAGAGCACACTTTGGAGGGCAGGAGCAGCTCTGCTCAGGCTGACATTGGAAGGGATGAGGTCGGTGGCAGGGATAGCTTTTAGAGGAGATGAGGCTAGTGGTCAGTCTTAAAAGATAAGTAGTCTGTAGAAGAGGAGGGGCTAGGTATTACAACTAAAAAGGCAGAGAGAATTCTTTTATATGTTTGGAACTACAAGCAATTTTGGGTGATTGAAATTTAAGTGTGCAACAGGAGCTGCTGGAAAAAGATAGTGAGAGGCCTTATAGAATATTTTATTGAGCTTAGATCTTATTCTGTAGGAGGTGAATCATCAAAGGATTTTAAATAGAAAGTGGCTGGTTCATATTTTCATTTTTGTCAGATTATACAATAATTGGAAGATAGATTCAATAGGTACAATATTGGATATTACAAACCCATTTAGGAGACGATTGCAGCAAATCACATAAGAAATAAGTATCTGAACTTGATCAGTGGTAGGGGTGGAGAAGAGCAAACATAGTTGTAATGTTTTAAAGTAACACTGACAGGATATGATGGGATGATGGAGAAAGAAATCAAAGTTGATGACTGGGTTTCTGACTCAGGTTCTTGCAAGGAACTATGAATCAAATAATGATTGTAAGAAGTATCTATAATAATAAAAGGGTAATATGCTAATTAGACCAGACATCTTTCCAGATGTCCTTCCTGACAAAGTCAGGGCTGGAGGGAAGCTAGCCGGATCCCTGGTGCCTGTGAGCACCCCAGGGGAAGCCAGCTGGGGTCCTGGGTGCCTGCGGGCAGCCTGGAGGAAGCCAGCCCAGATCCTGGGTACCTGTGGGCAGCATGGGAAAAGACAGCCTGGGTCCTCGGTGCCTGCGGGTGGCCCAGGGAAAGCCCGCTGTGGAGTCCTTGGTGCCTGTGGGAAGCCCAGTGGAGAGCCAGCTCAAATCCCGGGTGCCTGCTGGTGGCCAGAGGAGAGAAGCCAGTGCTGGCAGCCAGGGATGGAAGGCCTATTCTTGTATGAATTTTCATGCATCGGGCCTCTAGTTATAATATATTTGAAGATAAGTAAAAATGGGAATCTTATGCTCTAACAGGTTTGGCTCAGTGGTTAAAGCGTTGGCCTGCGGACTCAAGGGTCCCAGTTTCGATTCCAGTTAAGGGCATGTACCTTGGCTGTGGGCACAACCCCAGTAGGGGGCGTGCAAGAGGCAGCTGATCAATGTTTCTCATTGATTTTTCTAACTCTATCCCTCTCCCTTCCTCTCTGTAAAAAATCAATAAAATATATTTTTTAAAAATGGGAATCTTAGCCATGTGATCTGACTTCATGGAAACCGGAAAAAAGCCAATGAAGCAAGACTTACACAAAGAGCAGTTCTTCTGGGATTAAGGTGACTCCAGTAATCACAACAGCTGGAGTTCATGGTTTTTTACTTTATTCTCCTGCTAAAGTGACTCAGCTGCAGTCACTATTTTCTGGTTTTCTTCTCTTTTTTTTTCTCTTGACTTACTCTTTTCTTCCTGTTTCAAATTCCTGAGAGACTTACCATGTTGGCCTTGCTAATTGTCATCATCCTTACTTGGGCAGAGCTTCTCCTTATATGCAGTGGTGTGAATTGGTGACTTTCATGTCAGGTGCTGACCTGTGTTGAATAAGCTGTAGGGATGTGAGAGTAGTAATGATATATAAAACATCCTCCTGGCACAAGGATGGTCTGGACTCGACTTCTTTTAGTAGGGAAGTGTGTGAGGCAGATTGGCAGGGACCATTATTGCATGGAGCTTGGGAGAGAGCTAGGTCATGACTGATTTGGGAGTCCACCTCTTGGTAATTGGGACTCTGGGAGTGTATGATAAAGTAAGTGAAGTGAGAAGAGCAGTAGGCCAAAGATGGAACCCTGAGCAACGCCTACATGAAAAGACTGGATACATCCCAAGAAAGAATAGTTAAGAGGGACCTGGAAAGAGGAGTGTGGTGTCACATTAGCTGAGCAGAGGGGTATCAGAAATGAAGTGCTCTTTAGTGTCAAATGCAAGATAGGTTTAGTGAAATAGGCACAGGAAATTTTCCACTGAATTTGGAAATTAGATCATTGTGATCTCAGGGAGAATAGTTTGAATTGAGTGATGGGGGCAAAAATCAGAATAAACAGAAGGGGACCACGCAGAGAGAAAGTGAATATAAATAACTCTTGAGAAATAGAGATGAGGAAAGAGGTTAGGGAGTGCCTGGAGGAGGATTGAGGTTAAATCAGGTTTTTGTTTTTGTTTTAATGACTGGCTAATAGTGGAGTTACATTGTACCTGGCAATTAGCTTCTAATGTTAGCATGTAAAATAAAAATCCACATAATCCAAAATTATTTCTAAAATCCTCTTTAGAAAGTACTGTTAGAGGCTACTGTATCATTTCTAAGTAAGTTTCATTTTAGTTTGTCTGTGTAGATAAAACTGGAGTGACATAGATAAGAGTAAGATGTCAGTCCAAGGTATAGCATCCCAATAAATGTATAACAAAATTTAACACATTTTAACAAATAATTAGTAATTGTACCTGTTTTTATTACATTAAAATATTTCTTTTAAAGTTCATTATGCTCACCACCAACCTCAGTGCATTATTGACAGTGATTTATACCACAGGAGCATTATACAGGGTGAGGCAAAAGTAGGTTTACAGGAATTTTCTAATATATTAATGAATAATAATACAAGAATAAACTTTGTTTTGCATACTCACTATTATAAACCTACTTTTGCCCCACCTTGCATTTTATGAAAAGTGTATACATTTTTCAAGACTGTCCTTATAGATTGAGAAAGAAAATAAAGAGAGAAAGGATAAAAATATAACGAGAAAGGCTGTAGGCAAGAGCATAGAGGGCAGAAAGTAGTTTAGGAACACAGGATGATGGTTAGTCTTGAAAAGGAGTGTATGCTATTCTCTCTGATAATAGTGGAAGAGGTGAAGAATGTTATGGATACAGACCAATTTGTAATAGGAAAGTAGAGGCTAGAACTCATGACCATATATCATGGTGAAGTCCCTTTAAGTCCTGTTTTATGATAAAAGTAGGCAAGGCAGTGTGCTCACTGAGTTCGAGTAGAGGTCTTAAAGTGAATGGTGAATTTGTGGGCTAGGTACGGAAGGGATGGGAAACAAACTAAAGATTTCCGAGTGTATTGTTGATAGCAGTGGGAGAGCCCAGCTGACTTCGTAAGAGTGGGTCTTTGCAAGATTATTGGACTTTATTCAGGAGAGGCCAAATGCTCAGTGCAGGAGTTAGGGAAGGGAGATTTTAGTATTGATCTAAGGCTGTTTGCTGGCTGGGTGTGGTGGATGGATAGGCATCTGAGGAAAATCAAGGCTATTTGGGAGCTTTTAAGTGATTACCATGTAAGCCTATCCTGGGGGAGGAAAAATGAAGATTAAAAACAAACCAAGAAAGGGTCCAGGGTATTGGAATTTCTTTGATATTGGAAGGTACAGAAGTGAAGTCTTTAGAAATGGAAGATGATGGGATGGTGTGTCTTAAGGGAAAGTATAGGCATTTCTGTTATAATGCCAAAAATGTGTTATTGGAGAAAACCCCATGTTTTCCACAAAATTGCACTCAAAAAGTAGCAGGGCTTATGGAAAAAAGAGGGCTGTGCAGATCACTTAAAACCTGTGGAACTTTGTAACCAGAGACTACAAAAATAATAGTCCTAATAAAATACAGGCCCAGTTAAATGTCTACTGGCATTTGTGCCCAATATCATATTGGCTGCTGATCCTTCACATCCTTAAGCCTCAGGGTTGGGCTTCATTCTTAGAGATGTGAGCACTTAACAGCTCTAATAAAAAATAATCTGATTCGGAATTTAGTTTTTTTTACCCCCTTAAAAAAAAAAAGAGGAAATACCTATCTTTAGCTATTAAAATGACTAAAATCCAAAGAAAACCTGGCAGTGCTAATTGTTGGTGAGGATGCAAAGCAACAGAAACTCTCAGACATTGCTGGTGGGAATGCAAAGTTATACTACCACTTTGGAAAATGGTTTGGCAGTTTCTAACAAAGCTAAACATAGTTTTACCATATGATCCATCAGTTCAACTCCTTGCTATTTACCCAACTGATTTGAAAACTTACGCCCACACAAACACCTGCACATGAATGTTCATAGAAGGTTTTCTCATAATTGCCCCAAACAAGCAACAAAGATGCTTTTCTGTAAGTGAATGGATAAACTGTGGTATATCTACACAATAAAATATTATCTATACTAATAAAAGGGTAATATGCAAATTGGTTGGGACGCCCTCACACAACGAACAGCAGGCTGCATGGGACGACCAGACCAGCCAGGGGGGCAGTGAGGGGCGACCAAATGACTGAACAGCAGGCTGCATGGGCTACCAGGTCGAGTGGGGGAGAAGTGAGAGGCGACCAAACGACTGAATAGCTGGCTGTGTGGGGTGACCAGGCAGGCAGGGTGGGCAGTGAGGCATGACCAAGCCAGCAGAGGGGGACAGTGACGGGCAATTAGGCTGATGTGGAGGGGGGGGGAGGCAGTTGGGTACGGCCAGGCTGACAGCAGGGGTCAGAGGGGATCAGGCCAGCAGGCAGAGGCGGTTAGGGATGATCAGGCTGGCAGGGGGGCAGTTAGGGGTGATCAGGCAGGCAGGCAGATAAACGGTTAGGAGCCAGCAGTCTGGGAATGTGAGAGGGATGTTGGACATCCCCTGAGGGGTCCTGGATTGGAGAGGTTGCAGGCTGGGCTGAGGGGACCTCATCCCCATGAATGAATTTTGTGCACTGGGCCTCTAGTTCAGTGATAAGAAATGAGCTACCCATCCATGCAAAGACACAATGGATCTTAAGTGCATATTGCTGACTGAAAGAAGCCGGACTGAAAAGATTACATACTGTGTGATTTCAGTTATATGACATTCTGGAAAAGATAAAACCAGACATGTAAAAAGATGACTGGTTGATAGGGGCTTTAAAGGATGAAAGAGAGGGTGGAAATAGCAAAATATGGCGGATTTTTTAGACCAGTTAAAGTATTCTGTATGATACGTAATTGTGGATACCTGACCCTGTATTTATTTATCAAACCCATAGAATTTTACAACATGAAAAATGAACCTTAATGGATGCAAATTAAAAAATCATTTATAAGAAAGGGGGAAATCCCAGGATAGAATACAGAATGTGATCACATAATCTTTTACAAATGTATGAAACAGCCTGAAGAAGGAAATCCCAGGATAGAATACAGAATGTGATCACATAATCTTTTACAAATGTATGAAACAGCCTGAAGAAGAAGAGGGGAAAAGTACTGACCTAAATAACTTTGGTAATCAGTAGAGTCTGTAAAACTAAAGGTAAAATAAACTAGGTGAGCCCTAGCTGGTTTGGCTTAGTGGATAGAGCATTGACCTGGCATCTAAAGGGTCCTAGGTTTGATTTCAGTCAAGGCCACATGCCCGGATGGCCGTTACAATCCCCAGGAGGGGATGTGCAGAAGGCAGCCAATCAGTGATTCATTCTCATCATTGATGTTTCTCTCTCTCCCTCGCTCCCTCCCTCCCTCCTCCCCTTTCCTCTCTGAATTCAATAAAAAGATATTTTAAAAAAACAAACAAACTAGGTGAGCACTGAACTCAACAAAGGTCATATTCCTCGGGGATATGAGTTAACAATTCTGTTACTGGTATATACTTATACTAGAATTGAACAAGTAAATCAATGGATGGCAGATGAGGGTAGCTAGGTTTCTTACCATTGGAGTTGAATTTTATGGATAAAAAGCAGAGAGGGGAAAAGTGACCTATGTGATGATTAGAGTTGGGGATATTACCATGAACTCATGTTTAGTTTAATATTGACACAAATGATAACTTGGAAATACAGATATGTGTATATGCAGGAGTTTAATATACAAACACATATTTTCTTGCTCTTCTCAACAAGGGCACCTGAAAGTAGTAATCCCATATAATAAAAGCCTAATATGCTAAGTGTCCGACCATTCGACCAATCTCTATGATGCTCACTGACCATGAGGGGACAGATGCTCCGACCAATGAGTTAGCTTGCTGCTGGGGTCCAGCTGATCGTGACTGGGCAAGAAGGGCCTAACATGCCCTGGAGCCCTCCCACGGTCTCTAAAATGTTTCTTCTAATTAATTTCCTTTCTTTGTGTCTGAATCAGTCCATCGGGCCTTAAGTACTTCCATACCAACTAGCACACTAATACCTAGAGCTGGGTTCTAATGCCATTTGCCAGGGCTCCTTGGAGAAATCCCTCATTCTAGGAGAGGGGCAGGAACTATATTAGCATCTGTGGTGCCATAGAGTAACAAACAAATAAGGACACATCATGAAAGTATATCAGAGTGCCAGAGGAGCCAACCGAAAAACACTCCCAATAGCCTAAGGGGGAACAGTTTGAGCAACAAAATAAAGTAGTATTAAATTATAACCCAAAACATAAAGTAAATATGCATGAGGAGTTTGAGTCTATACAGATATAACCAAAGAGGAAATATCATAGCACCTTTTGATCTGCACTGCACTTGCATTTTCCCCTGATGGTTTCATGTAGTAGCAAGTGTAAGTAGTTCCTAAAGCTATTAAGCATTGGACATTATAGGAATGCACTTCTGTAGGAATCCCAGTCTTCATTGACATAGGGCCTTTTGTACATGCTAAACTTTTCTCTTTCATTCATAATATACATAATGAATGAATTAATATAATTCATTCATTCATGCTATACTTTTTCATTCATAAGCTGTGTTATGAACTAGATGACTTTTTCTTATATTGACATCATTCCCATATTTATCAAGTGCATCTCAGCTAATTTGTATTCAAGAAATGTGTTTTGTAGCAGAACAGACTTTATGAGAATTTAATATTTCGGGGTTGGAATTGTTTGAGGAGATCATTATGGCTCCAGGAGGAATGACTGAAGTTAGGATGGATGTCAGGAGGAATTAAAATGCAAAAAACGTTCAGGAAAATGCAAAAAACATTCAGGAATTAAAATTCAAAAGTGTAAAATAATAGCATATAATTGTTAAGTATGTTAATGTATGGGAAAGATATTTGTTACTATGAAGGGCATATAAAAAGGAAGGTAAAACAAGTCAGGTTAGAGAAAGAGTAATTGAGGAAGTACAGCTTGAGCTAAGATCTGAAGGCAGAATAGGACTTATCTAGGCTGAGAAGGAAGGGGAAAGCTTTCCAGAGGGAATTAGTTGTGGCAAAGACTGGCTTGGTGAATGTAGCTGGAGCAGAAAGGAGATAGAAAATGCAGGAGGAGGGGGCACTCGAACAAGGTTTTCTGGAAGTTTATTTTTTTCTTAGGTTTAGCAGGAGGCTTTTAAGAAGGAATTTTAATTGTATTGAGGGATAGTGGTACAAGGACGGCAAATTTATGTTTCAGAAAGACACTTGGTAGTATGTTAGCAAATGGAAGGGGATAGGATGGACTTTATTCAGACCCTTTCCATTTCAATGAAACTGATCAACAAAATTTTGTATTTTTATTTTTTAATATTTTTATTGTTGAACATATTACATATATTAGTACATATTATCTTCTTTTATTTCCCCATTGACCTTCCCCCAGCCTCCCCTACCCCCTGTTGTATGCCCTCATCCCACTCCCCAGTGTCTTATGTCCATGGGTGTGCTTATATGCATGTGTACAAGTCCTTTGGTTGATCTATTTCCTTCCCTCCACAACACTCCCCAGCCTTCCCACTGTGATTTGACAGTCGTTCGGTGCTTTACTGCCTCTGTATCTATCTTTTTATTCATCAGGTTATAATATTCTTTATTTTTCATAAGTGAGATCATGTGGTATTTTTTGTCCACTGCCTGGCTTCTTTCACTTAGCATAATGCTCTCCAGGTCCATCCATGCTGCTGCAAATGGTAAGAATTCCTTCTTTTTTATAGCAGTGTAATATTCCATTGTTTAGATGTACCATAGTTTTCTAATCCACTCATCTGCTGATGGGCATTTAAGCTGTTTCCAGATCTTAGCTATGGTGAATTGTGCTGCTATGAACATAGGGGTGCCTATATCCTTTCTGGTTGTTGTTTCTAGTTTCTTCGGATATATTTCTAGAAGTAGTATTACTGGGTCAAATGGGAACTCCATTTTTAGTTTTATGAGGAAACTCCATACTGTTCTCCACAGTGGCTGCACCAGTCTGCATTCTCACCAGCAGTGCACTAGGGTTCCTTTTTCTCCGTATCCTCGCCAACACTTGTCGTTTGATTTGTTGATGATTGCCATTCCTACAGGTGTGAGATAGCATCACATTGTCCTTTTGACTTGCATTTCTCAGATTATTAGTGAATTTGAGCATGTTTTTATGTGTCCCTTGGCCTTCCTTCTGTCTTCTTTCAAAAAGATTCTATTTAGGTCCATTGCCCATTTTTTTTATTGGATCATTTGTCTTCCTTCTATAAAGTTGTATAACTTGCCTATAGATATGGGAGATTAAACCTTTATCAGTGATAACATTTGCAAATATGATCTCCCATACAATGGGTTTTCTTGTTTTTTTGTTGGTGGTTTCTTTTGTTGTGAAAAAGCTTTTTTATTTTGATGTAGTCCCATTTGTTTATTTTCTCTTTAGCTCCCTAGGAGTGATATCGGTAAAGAAATTGCTTCGGCATATCTGAGATTTCTCTGCCTGTGGATTCCTCTATTGTTTTTATGGTATCCCATCTTATATTTAAGTCCTGTATCCGTTTTGAGTTTATTTTTGTGTACAGTATAAGTTGGTGATCTAGTTTCATTTTTTTGCACGTATCTGTCCAATTTTCCCAACACCATTTATTGAAGAGACTGTCTTAACTCCATTATATGTTCATGCATCCTTTATCAAATATTAATTGAGCATAGTGGTTTAAGTCGATATCTCCATTCTCTATTCTATTCCATTAGTCTATGTGTCTGTTCTTGTGCCAGTACCAAGCTATTTTGAGAACATTGGCTTTGTAATACAGCTTGAAATCTGGTATTGAGATGCCACCTACTTTATTCTTCTTTCTAAGGATTGCTGTGGTTATTTGGGATTTATTTTTATTCCAGATGAGTTTTTGGAGAGTTCTTTCTAGGTCTGTGAAATATGCCATTGGTATTTTAATGGGTAGTGCATTGAATGTATAGATTGCTTTGGGTAGTATGGACATTTTATGGACATGTTGATTCTCCCAATCCATGAGCATGGTATGCTCTTCCATCTGTTAACATCTTCCTCTATCTCTTTTTTCAGTGTCCTGTAATTTTCTACATATAGGTCAGTAAAAATACATTTTAAAAAAATTGAATTTATTGGGGTGACATTGGTTAATAAAATTATACATAGGTTCAGGTGTACAATTCTACAATACTTCTGTTACTGTATTGTGTGTTGAACATCCCATGTCAAATCTTCTATTATCATTTATCCTTTTTTTGCCCTCTTCTTCCCCCACCTTCTTTCTCTCTGCTGATTACCATGCTATTGTCTATGAGGTGGTAATTTTTGTTGTTTTTGCCTAATCCCTTCACCTTTTTCACTCAGCCTCCCAACATGAATCTTTTTAATTTTACATCTAAACTTTTCCCTAAATATTTAAATATTTATAGAATTTTTCTATAATTTCTTTTTAGAGCATAATGAATATTTATGATTGTGTAGTTTTTTTACATTTTTTGTTTGTATAATGGAAAAAATGTGGGGATTTTAATTCATACATGGATTTAACATGAGTCTACTAATTTGGGACAAGGTTATATAATCTCTTAAGAATCTTTCCATTTTAAAAAATGAGGTTAAATAATACCTATTTCACAGATGTTGGAAGAGAACAAGCCAAAGAAAGCATATAATGCTTTGATTGATTGTTTACCCTAAATATATATTTTTTATTGGCTTTTTAAAAATATATTTTATTGATTTTTTTACAGAGTGGAAGGGAGAGGGATAGAGAGTTAGAAACATCGATGAGAAACATTGATCAGCTGCATCCTGCACACCTCCTATTGGGGATGTGCCTGCAACCAAGGTACATGCCCTTGACCAGAATAAAACCTGGCACCTTTCAGTCTGCAAGCCAACACCCACTGAGCCAAACTGGTTAGGACTATTTTATTGATATTTTACAGAGAGGAAGGGGGAGGGAGGGTGAGAAACATCGATGAAAGAGAAACATCAATCAGCTGCCTCCTGCACAACCCCTACTGGGGATGTGCCCACAACCAAGGTAAATGCCCTTGATCAGAATTGAACCTGGGACACTTGAATCCATAAGCCAATGCTCTGTCCACTGAGTCAAATCAGTTAGGGCACCTTGAGATTATCTTATCTCTAAAAGTTTTGATCATTTCCCCTCCAAAACAAACAAACAAACACAAAACCCCGAAAATATAAAAAAGCTAGATGATTTAGGACGCCAACATTAATTAGGGTTTTCTTTGGATTTATTTTTAACTGTCTAAATTTTTTAATGCATTTAATTTACCTGATCTTTTCACAGGCAAATCAGTTATTTTTAACATGTTTTTACAGAAAAGATCTTTTGCTAAAACCATAACTTATTAAATATCTATTTTAAAAAAAGTCATTGGTGTCATTCTGCAAATTTGTGCTGTTACTTGTTTTTTCCTGCTTATTAGCTCAGTATAAATCTATTACCTATATATGTTAAAGCAGTTTTAGTCTATATATTGCTGCTTCTGCTTTTATGTTCTTAGCCAAGCTTATCACCTGGTCGTCTATTTCTGTTCATAACACAACACCATATACAGTTAAGATGTCTATGGACATAGGTTTTCATGGTACCAGAAAGGAGCTGTGGAGTTTTAACAATTTCTTTCAGGCTATGTCAACATCGGCTAATTTACATTACAACTGTAAACTTAACTGTTTAATGGTAGGATGTACATTGGTAATTTGATGAAATGCATGGTAAGGGAAGATATGACCTCATTGGTTTGTGATGGTTATTATAGGGGTAAGATGTAGTAATTTGTGAGTTATGTTTTTTAGTTTTAAAACAACAGTAAATTTGAGGTGGGGAATTCTTCTCCCCATGAAGGTATTGTTATAGTATGACTGAAAGGTTGGTCCAGTTGGCGTGGCTCAGTGGTTGAGCCTGGACCTATTAACCATAAGATCATGGTTTGATTCCTGGTCAAGACACACGCCTGGGTTGCAGGCTCATCCCCAGTAGGAGGTGTGCAGGAGGCAGCCGGTCATGATTTCTCTCATCATTGATGTTTCTATCTATCTCTCCCTCTACCTTCCTCTATGAATTCAATGAGAATATATTTAAAAAAGAGATTAATGACATAAGTTTGTATTGTGTAGAACATATCTAACTAGAACACGTGAATAATGATTTTAGAATATTGTCTCATACAGTCTTTTTGGGGATTGTGGAGACTAGTCTCACTCACTCTCTTTGAGTACTTTTTGACTAGCTATTTCAGCTTCTGTCTTTATTCATATTCTGTGGTTTTATGGGCTTATGTTGCACATGCTAGCTTTCAAGGTTAATTATGTCTTAGGCAAGGTCAAGGGAGGTGATTATGAGTGAAGGATAAATACCTTCTGGGATCAAAATTGAGGGATAGTTAATTTAAGATGTTTAAAGCTGTTACCTAACAGATTTTCTAAGATGTCAGCAAAGGTATGGGCTTATATTTCTTTTTTTTTCTTTCTTTTATTAAACAAAAATCGCTCACTCAACGGCTCGTATCTCAAAAAATCTCGTATGTCAGGGCACTCGTATCTCGAGGTACCACTGTATTAGGATCCTCTCTCTTTACTTCTTGGTGAGTTTGGCCGGAGGGTCATCAATCTTGTTTATTCTTTCAAAGAACCAGCTCCTGATTTTGTTCATCTTTTGTATTGTTTCTTTGGTCTCTATGTCTCTGACCACTTTTAAGATTCCTACTTTGTCGTTTGTGTTTGCCAACTTAATTATAATGTGCGTTGATGTCAGTCTTTTGGGATTCATTTTGCTTGGAATTCTGTGAGCTTCATGGATTTGTTTGGGTTTTTTCTTTCCTATATCAGGGAAGTTTTCTTTCATTATGTCTTCAAACATTTTTTCTATTCCTTGCTCAGTTTCCTCTCTCTCTGGGACCCTTATTATGTGAATGTCATTTTGTATCATGTTGTCCCAAAGTTCTCTTAGGCTCTCCTCCTGCTTTTTAATTTTTTTTTTCTAGAAGTTGCTGTACTTGGGTATTTTTTCTACCTTGTCTTCTAGCTTACTGATATTGTCCTCTGCTTCTTCTAGCCTGCTCTTGATGCTTTCTATTGAGTTCTTTATAGCAGCGATGTCATTTTTCATTTCTTTTTGGTTCTTCTTCATTTCTTCTTGGTTCTTACTCATATTGTCAAATTTGTCTTCCATTCCTTTCAGCCACCTTATGACCATTTCTCTGAATTCTTTCTTTGGCAAGTTCCTTTCCTCCATTTAATTTACTTCCTTTTCTGGTGATGCCTGCTTTTCTTTCATATGTGGGCTCACTCTTTGTCTTTCCATAACCTCTCTTCTCTGAGTATCTGGTTATGTGGTTCTCTCCTGCATTGATTTAAAGGTACAAAGTACAACACAACCAGGTATAATGCAGAAGGCACTGAATATTCACGATGTTAATAACCACAAATAAAGGTGGCCATCAGAGAGTGGCAAGTTAGGGCATAGGAGAAAAAGAAGAAGAGAGATAGAGATAGAGATAGAGATAGATAGAGAGAGAGAAATAGAAAGGAAGAAAAGCGTGCCAAAATGAAATTTGTTGGAAAAAAAAGTAAGAGAGAAAAGAGAATAAGAAAGAAGAGATGAACAAATGATATATATGCGGAGAAAACTTCAATAGAACAGCCACTAATCCGAACAAATGCCAGCAACAATTACCTGGAGATTAATACAAACTTCAAACAACAACTAATATCAACCAAGGTGAGGGAAAACAAAAGCAATAAACAAGCAAAAACAAAGCAAATAAAAACCAACCAAACAAAAAGAATAAGCAAAATAATCTCGCAAAAAAGCATAAAAAAATCAATATAATCAACATTCAAGTAAACAACAACAAAAGAACAGAGAGAAAAACAATTTTTGGATAGTGAATTCAGAGAAGAGAGAGGTGTGTGTGTACTTGGAGCAGGGGATTAGAAATAAGGTATATAAGTAGGATGAAATTTTAACAGGGTAAAAAAGCTAGGAAGACAGTGGTGGCATAAAGGTAGAGTTGAGATAGAATAAAATGATGCTAAAGGAAAGATGAAAATAGAATGTAGAACACTAATTCCAGAGTAAAATAAAGAGAAAATAAAATGACACTTTCTTTTTAACAAAAGTAAAATACTAGTAGTAATAATACTTATTGAAAATAAAAATGTAATAATTATAAAGGTAAAATGAAGTGAGGAAAAAAGGAAAAAAAGTTTCTCAAAAGATGAAAAGGATAAAACTGAAAAATAAATAAACAAATAAATAAATAGAATGCACAGTAGCGAAGGTCATTCACTTCCTCTATTCTTCTTTTTGGTGCAACTGTTTCCTAGTCAGGACAGTATTGCAGTTCCCTGCATTTCACTGCTCCTCAGTGTTGTAAGCCTTTCCTGATTTTTAAGGAGGCGGTGTGTCTTAATTTCTTTATTCTTTTATTTGTGATTACACAAGAGTCAATTTGTGATCCAGCCCCTGGTTTGTGGGAGTCAGCTTCCCCAGAATTGGTTCTTTGATGGTCACTCCCTGTTCTGATCCCCAAGTTCCAGAAAAACAACTTTTTCCTTCAGTCTCCTAGAGTATATCCCCACCTGTGTGATTCTTTGTATTGGGCTCAGCAATCAGAGGCAAGGATCTAATGAGGAAAGCGCACAAGTTTGCGAACTCTCATTTAAAACTCCCAGGCTGTCTCTTTGTGTCAGATCAAAATAAATTGCTTTCTAGAGATCCCCTCTGTTAGCAGTTCTGAGGACCCCCTTCCACATTTATGGATCACGCCAGCCGCAACAGCCATGGATATCTCCAGCTGCAGACTGAGGACCGACTGGTGTTCTGGGGTTTTCAGCTGCTCCTTGGGTGATGCAGTTGTAGATTCTCAGATTTCCGATAACATCCACCCTTCCCTTCAAGATGGTGCCGTCTCCGGGTCCAGGCTGGTGGCTCTGGGAAGAAACCCAGCAGCTGTAGGGGCTGCCTGGTCAGGATAGCCCCATCAGTAGCCCCCCACCTTCTCCTGGAGTATAGCTGTTCCTCAACTTGCCAACAAACACTCCTCATGCGACCCTCAGCTGTTCCCTCTGTCTGCTTTGGAACAAGGCTCCGTCTATTCCACCACCATTTTTTTCTTCCGTCCAGTGATGCTTCTTTTTTAAAAAGTAGGCCATTTTGCAAAATAATATTGTTTAGAAATTTTATAAATGATATGCAAATTTAGATGAATGAAATTATCATATTCTCATCATATTCTTCAAATGCAACCTTCTTTTTTTTTTTCCTTCTCTTAAAAATATAGTCTACTCTAAAATACTTTAATTTTCCTAAAGGACTGCTAGGTTCAGTGGTTTAGATTCTGAAATTTTATTAAGACTACTACCGTGTAAAGTGTTCCATGACTAAGTTGGGCTATTTTGCATATTGGGTTAATTGCGATGACCATTAAGTCTTTAATTATTTGTGGATGCAGAAATGTATATATATTAGTCTATAAACCATATTTGTTCCTGAATTATTTGTTAAGATTCTCATTTGGATATCTCATTCAATTTTTTTCCCTTTCTGTTTTTTATGCAGGTCATGGCAAAACCCCAAAAGATGCAGCATCAGTTCGTGCCACACATCCAATACCAGCCGCCTGTGGGATTTATTATTTCGAAGTAAAAATTGTCAGCAAGGGAAGAGATGGGTAAGTGTAAATTGGGGTGGTAAAAATTGTTTGCTATTCTTGGGTAATTATTTTTGTTTTCATTCCTAATGTTTATATTAACCAAGTTTTTCTGGTAGGTTTGTCATTAAAATGATTAATTGGAACCCTGTGTAATAAAGAGGGGATATGCTAATTGACCCTCATGGTGTCACAAAGATGGTGGCACCCATAGCCATAAGGAGGGGATATGTTAATTGATTGCTCTACTCTGAAAGATGGTGGTGCCCACAGCCAATAAGGAGAGAAATGCTAATTGACTGCCCTGCCTTGAAAAATGGCAGTGCCCAGTCCTCTCAGCCCCACCGGTGCAGCAGGCACATGGCATACCTCCAGAGTCCCCCAGTCTCCTCAGCCCCCCAGCCGCCCAGGGCTGGCCCAAGGCACAGGCAAGCCTTGGGTGGCAGCTGCCCAACCACCCAGGGCCACCCAAGGTAACCAGGGCCGACCAAGCTTGTACTGCCCACAGTGGCAGCAGCATAGCTGTGATGGGGCTTCGCCTTCCCTTGATATTGCTGGGTCGTCTCCTGCCCTTGAGGCCTCCCGAACTGTGAGAGGGTCAGGCCAGGCTGAGGGACCCCCCCTTCTGTGCATGAATTTTCATGCACTGGGCTTCTAGTTAAATCATAGAGATAATGAATAATTTTTTCAGGCCTTTTCTTACACTTTATCTTTCTGAGTTGAGAGAGCCAAGTTCAAATAGGCATTATTGTAATAATTTCTAACCCTACTGCTGTATATTTAGTAAGCCAGTTCCTTTTGTACTTAAATTATATCTTTAACCACATAAAGCTGGTGTTGTGCAGGATGATTCCCAGGGTTCTCTTTTCTTTTCACGCTACATAATCTACCTTTACCATGATCTTGACTCATGACTGCAAATACCCTGATGAGTTTCAAATCTAAACTACATCTCAGGCTGTTCCCCTGAGCTCTGGACCAATATCTAACCAGATGTTAGCATTTGGATTTCCCACAGGCACTTAAATTTAGCTTGTCTTGGTTAGCTGTTTCACTAGTGCTAGAAAGTCAAGGAACTTCTTGGTTTTACTATCTTTGTCCATCTCTAAAGACTCTACCTTAGTGCATGGTAATTTATCCCCTAAATTCATTGGTTTCCTAGTTGCTCCCTGTTTTCCTTTTTTTTTTTTTTCTTTTTAAAAATTCCCAAGGATATTTTTCCATCGATTTTTAGACAGAAATATCAGTGTGAGAGATACATATCGATTAGTTGCTTCCTGCAGGTATCCTGGTCAGGGCCTGGGCTGAGGAGGAGCCTGCAGTTGAGGTATGTGCCCTTCACCAAAATCGAATCCGGGACCTATCGATCCACAGGCTCACGCTCTAGCCCTGAACCAAACTGGCTAGGGCTCTCTGTTTTCTTATTTCATTCTATAATTGTTAGTGTTCTTTTTAATATGGAACTGAATTGTGACTGCCCCTTTCTTCAAATCATTCAGTACATTTGTTGCTTTGGGGATAGAATCTAAAACTTTGTTACCTAGCAAGGGCTTACTTCCTGACACATATAGAAGCCAATAATATGGTGCCAGATGTTAAAAAAGAAAACAGCTTTATTGAGAGGTGAATTGGTAGGTGAATCTCCCTCATCCATTGAGATTTAAGCAGTTAAAAAGGGAATAAGTTGGTATGCCCAAGTGCTGAGGGGCAGGTTTCTGTAGAAGGGCTTTGGGTCATTCATATGAGATATGGTAGGGGCTTCAGGCAATGGATTTTCTGGACAATGGAGACTTTATTTCTGAAAGCCTTGAGGCTTTGCTTTTAGTGGAGGTTGGGTGGACTGTCTCTGGGTATGATTGGAGGTCATGCTTCTTGAGAATGACTTGTGGTTTTGTTTTGTTTTCTCTGCAAAATAACTCAGTATCTTGTTAGAAACAGGATAGGGCCAGTTTGAGCTAGTTCTATTATTACAACTTCTTAGGGCAGTGGTCGGCAAACTGCAGCTCACAAGCCACATGTGGCTCTTTGGCCCTTTGAGTGTGGCTCTTCCACAAAATACCATGGCCTGGGCGAGTCTATTTTGAAGAAGTGGCATTAGAAGAAGTTTAAGTTTAAAAAATTTGGCTTTCAAAAGAAATCGTCGTACTGTTGATATTTGACTAATGAGTTTGCCAACCACTGTCTTAGGGTCCTTCATGAAGAACCCTTCATGAAGGGTTCTCCTTTTCTAATTTTTCAGGCTTATCTCTTTGTTGTCAGGCTTTTTCTCTCTTTTTTTTCCCCAATTGTAAAATTTATCATTTTAAGCGTGTAGTTCTATGAGTTTTGACAGATGTGTATGATCATTTTACTACCATCACAATCAATATATAGAACAGTTTCATTACCCCCATTCCTCAAATACCCATTCATTCCCCTTTATAGACAGTTCTGCCCTATCTCCAGCTCCTGGCAATTGCTGATTGGTTTTCTGTTTCTATAGTTTGCCATTTCTGAAATGGTTTAAAAATGGTATCATACAGTTCTTGGTTTATCTTTCTATTATTTCCTTTTGAAAATATAAGTAAATGTTACCACAGAAAATTCTGAACGTGCATCACAGATAATTGGTGACACTAGTTGCTTTTCTGGATGGGGGAAGTGGTTAGAGTCTGAACATAGAGGAAACTTTATTTTTTTAGAGGGGTATTCTTTTATTTTTTATTTATTTTATTGACTTTTTACAGAGAGGAAGGGAGAGGGAGAGAGGGTTAGAAACATTGATGAGAGAGAAACATTGGGCAGCTGCCTCCTGCACACATCCTACTGGGGATGTGCCCACAACCAAGGTGCATACCCTTGACTGGAATTGAACCTGACTGATCTCTATCCACTGAGCCAAACCGGTCAGGGCCATAAAGGAAACTTGTTCCAATTATGCCCCAGTTAATTAATTATCTGCCTAGATTTAGTGGGACATAGGCAGGTGACCAGGGGTCAGCAATAACGGCCTATCCCCTGGTACTTCAATGTCTAGACAGTTGAGCCGAACCGGAACAAGACAGAATTCCTATGCAATCACACAGGGTTTATTTACCTATTCCTAGTGGATCCTAGGCTCCAGCAAGGGCCACCTGGCTATGCACACCAAAAGACGGATGACAAAGACAGAGACAGACAGGCAGCTACAGTTGGTTCAGGCTCGCAGCACAGAGCAGTCAGTCAGGGGCTTGTCTCACAGAGCCACGTGGAATTCTCCTCTATCAGGCAGCAGACCTTGACTGAAGAAGGTCTGGTGCTTATATAGCTGGTAGTAAACAACTTGTGTCTTTTTCAAGTATGCCTTATGCTAGCGGCAGGGCATTTACACTTTAAGGGATTAGGGTGTTTACATCAAGATAGTGGGGGATTCACCATGTTTATAATATTTTGGAAGTTACAGAGTACTGGGGTCTCCACACAGCAAACATTTCACATATTAGAAGGATTTCCTTATGACCACAACATTATAACAAGAACTTTAAGCATTTTTGTCACTTTTGAATTTTGTGTATTTTTTTTATAATGTAGTTTATTTCTTTGCTATTTTAGAGGTTAGTATATTTTTATGTTTAGGAAGTTACTAATACCTGCAGGCCCCTGCTTTTAAGATATTCTCTTTTTGTGAGCAGTAATGGAATTAGTAATAACCTATTCACATTCTCTTCCCTCTTCCCTGGTATCTATATTTTTGGCATTTAAAAATTTATTATTATTGATTTACATGCACTAAAATTCACTTTGTTGGAATGGCGTGTATAGTTCTGTGAGTTTTGACAAATAAAATGCAATCATGTAATAACTACCACAATCAAGATGTGGAACACTTCCCTCACCTCCCAAAATCCCCTTTTGTTGCCCTTTTGTAATGAAATCCTCCTCCCATCCCTAACTCCTGGCAACCACTTATTTGTTTTCTATTTCTATAGTTTTTCCTTTTGAAACCAGAATGTCATATAAATGGAAATGTCACATAAATGTAACCTTTTAAGTATGGTATTTTTTCACTTAATTTGATGCATTTGAAATTCATTTTAGGTAGTCCAGTCTATCAGTATTTTGTTGTTTTTTTGGTAAAGTCTCCCTGTTTCCATTTGTTAATTATATTATATCTATCTATTGTAAAAGAACATCTGATACCTCATTTTATGTAAGTTCTAAATTCAATATGTTCAACATCACCACAAGATCTTGTCCCAAAACTTCTCTTGGTGTATTTTCGTTGTCTGAAGCTCACTCTTTACCAGAGAGCTCAGGAAGAGCTCATGGGAGACAATATTATTTCAGTCCTTTTTGGTTCATAACTTGTTTGTGACCATTATTACATTTGAAGGTTCGATTGGGTATAAAATCCATGCCATACATTTTCTTTTTTTTTAATTTTTATTAATTTTTTTATACATATCTCCCCATTGCCCCCCATCCCTCCCAGGCATACCCCAACCCCCAGTGTCTATGTTCATTGGTTATGCTTATATACATGCATACAAGTCCTTTGATTGATATTATCTACCTCACCTAACTTTAATCTTCCTGCTGTAATTTTACACTATTTGAAGCTTTACTGTCTCTGTATCTATCCTTTTGTTCATCAGTTTATAATGTTCTTTATTATCCAACAATGAGTGAGATCATGTGATGCTTCTCCTTCATTGACTGGCTTATTTCACTAAGCATAAGGCTCTCCAGTTCCAACCAGGTTGCTGCAAATGGTAAGAATTCCTTCTTTTTAATGGCAGCATAGAATTCCATTGTGTAGATGTACCACAGTTTTCTGATCCACTCATCTGCTGACGGGCACATAGGCTGTTTCCAAATTGTAGCTATTGTAAATTGTGCTGCTATGAACATAGGGGTGCATAAATCCTTTCTGATTGGTGTTTGTAATTTCTTAGGATAAATTCCTAAGAGTGGGATTACAGTGTCAAATGGGAGATCCATTTTTAGTTTTTTGAGGAAACTCCATACTGTTCTCCACAGTGGCTGCACCAGTCTGCATTCCCACCAGCAGTGCACGAGGGTTCCTTTTTCTCCGCATCCTCGCAAACACTTGTCGTTTGTTGATTTGTTGATGATTGCCATTCTGACAGGTGTAAGATGGTATCGCATTGTCATTTTGATTTCCATCTCTCGAATAATTAGTGACTTTGAACATGTTTTCATGTGTCTCTTGGCCTTCCTTCTGTCATCTTTCGAAAAAGTTCTATTTAGGTCCGTTGCCCATTTTTTATATTGGATCGTTTATCTTCATTTTATTAAGTTGTTTAAGTTGCCTGTAAATTTTGGAGATTAAACCTTTATCAGTGGTAGCATTTGCAAATATGTTCTCCCATACAGTGATCTTCCTTGTTGTTTTGTTGATGGTTTCTTTTGCTGTGCAAAAGCCTTTTATTTTGATGTAGTCCCATTTGTTTATTTTTTCTTTAGCTTCCATTGCCTTTGGAGAAATATCAGTGAAGAAGTCCTTTCGGCATATATCTGAGATTGTGCTGCCTGTGGATTCCTCTAGTATTTTTATGTTTAAGTCCTGTATCCATTTTGAGTTTATTTTTGTATTTGGTGTAAGCTGGTGTTCCATTTTCATTTTTTTTGCATGTGTCTGTCCAATTTTCCCAACACCATTTATTGAAGAGGCTATCTTGGCTCCTTTGTCAAATATGAATTGAGCATAGTGGTTTGGTGGATATCTGGGTTCTCTATTCCAATGGTCTATATGTCTGTTCTTGTGCCAGTACCAGGCTGTTTTGAGAACAGTTGCTTTGTAGTATAGCTTGAAATCTGGTATTGAGAACCCACCTACTTTATTCTTCTTTCTCAGAATTGCTGTAGCTATTTGTGGTCTTTTTTTGTTCAAGATGAATCTATGTAGAATTCTTTCTAGGTCTGTGAAACATGTCATTGGTATTTTAATGGATAGTGCCTTGAATCTGTAGATTGCTTTGGGTAGTATGGACATTTTAATGATGTTAATTCTCCCAATCCATGAGCATGGTATGCTCTTCAATCTGTTAACATCTTCCTCTATCTCTTTTTTCAGTGTCCTATAGTTTTCTGCATATAGGTCTTTTACCTCTTTAGTTAGGTTTATTCCTAGGTATCTTAATTTTTTTGGAGCGATGGTAAATGGGATTGCTTTTTTAGTCTCTCTTTCTGTAATTTCACTATTAGTGTACAGAAATGCCACAGATTTCTTGGCATTAACTTTGTATCCTGCTACATTGCCGAATTCATTAATTAAGTCAATTAATTTTGGAATGGAGTCTTTTGGGTTTTTTATGTATAATAATACCATGTCATCTGCAAATAAGGACAGCTTTACTTCTTCTTTTCCAATTTGGATGCCTTTCATTTCTTATTCTTGTCTAATTCCAATGGCTAATACTTCCAGTACTATGTCGAACAGGAGAGGTGAGAGTGGGCATCCCTGTCTTGTTCCTGTTCTTAGGGGAAATGGTTTTAGTTTTTGCCCATTGAGTATTATGTTAGCTGTGGGTTTATCATATATGGCTTTTATGATGTTGACGTATGCTCCTTCTATTCCCACTTTGCTGAGAATTTTTATCAAGAAAGGGTGTTGTATTTTGTTAAATGCTTTTTCTGCATCAATTGATATGACTGTGATTTTTACCTCTCAATTTGTTTATGTGATGTATCACATTTATTGATTTGTGGATATTGTACCGTCCCTGCATTCCTGGGATGAATCCTGCTTGGTCATGGTGTATGATCTTTCTGATGTACTGCTGGATCTGATTTGCTAGAATTTTGTTGAAGATTTTGGCATCTATGTTCATGAGAGATATTGGCCTATAATTCTCTTTCATTGTGTTGTCTTTATCTGGTTTTGGTATTAGGGTGATGCTGACTTCATAGAAGGTGTTTGGAAGTGTTCCTTCTTCTTGAATGTTTTTGAATAGTCTGAGGAGGATAGGTTTTAATTCTTCCTTGATTGTTGGGTAAAACTCTCCTGTGTAGCCATCTGGTCCCGGGCTTTTGTTTGCTGGAAGCTTTTTGATGACTGCTTCAATTTCTTCCATAGTTATTGGGTTATTGAGATGTTTGGCTTCCTCCTCATTGAGTTTGGAAGGTTATATTTTTCTAGGAAAATGTCCATTTCTTGCAGGTTGTCCAATTTGTTGTAATAGAGTTGTTCATAGTATTTTTTAACAATCCTTTGTATTTCCACAGGGTCTGTTGTTATTTCTCCTCTTTCATTTCTGATTTTGTTTATTTGGGTCTTCTCTCTTTGCTTCTGGGTGAGCCTGGCTAGAGGTCCATCAATCTTGTTTATCCTTTGAAAGAACCACCTCTTGGTTTTGTTGATATTTTGAATTGTTTCTTTGGTCTCCAAGTTGTTTATCTCTGCTCTGATCTTCACTATTTCCTTCCTTCTGAGTACACTGGGCTTCTCTTTTTGCTCTTGTTCTAGCTCTTTGAGTCGTAGATTTAGGTAATTTATTACCACTGTTTCCTGTTTTTTGCAGTAGTCTTGTAGGGCTATGAACTTCCCTCTCAAGACTGCTTTCACTGTGTCCCATAAATTTTGTATTGTTTTGTTGTCATTGTCATTTGTTGCCATGATATTTTTAATTTCTTCCTTGATCTCTCTGGTTACCCAGTCGTTGTTTAATAGCATGCTGTTTAGTCTCCATGTGTTTGATTTCTTTTTATTGTTTTTATTATAGTTGATTTCCAGTTTTATGCCACTGTGGTCTGAGAGAATGCTTGACAAGATTTCTATCTTCTTGAATTTGAAGAGACTTTTCTTACGACCCAACGTATGATCTATCTTTGAAAATGACCCATGTGCACTGGAGAAGAATGTATATTCTGTGGCTTTGGGGTGAAATGTTCTGAAGATGTCAATGAATTCCATCTGGTCTAGTGAGTCATTTAGGATTGATGTGTCTTTGCTGATTTTTTGTTTAGAGGATTTGTCCAGTGGTGACAGTGGGGTATTAAAGTCTCCTACTATGATTGTATTGCTGTCAATCTCTCCCTTAATATCCTCCAAGAGTTTTTTTATGTATTTAGGTGCTCCTATATTGGGTGCATATACGTTTACCAGAGTTATTTCTTCTTGTTGGATTGTTCCCTTTAGTATTATGAAGTGGCCTTCTTTATCTCTTATTATGTCCTTCACTTTGAGATCTAATTTGTCAGATATAAGTATTGCAACCCCAGCTTTTTTTTCATTTCCATTTGCCTGAAATACCATCTTCCATCCCTTCACTCTCATCTGTGTGAATCTCTTTTCCTGAGGTGGGTTTCTTGCAGACAGCAGATATATGCATCATGTTTTCTGATCCAATCGGTTACCCTATATGTTTTGATGGTAGCATTTAATCTGTTTACATTTAAAGTTATTGTTGGTAAGTACTTATCTGTTGCCATTTTTAGTCCTTACCCCTGAGTTCCTTCTTCGCTTCCTCTTTCTTTTTATTACAGCAGACCCTTTAACATTTCTTGCATTGCTGGTTTGGTGGTAATATATTCCCTTAGTCCTTTTTTGTCTGTGAAGCTTTTGACTTCACCTTCAGTTTTGATTGAGAGTCTTGCAGGGTACAGTATTCTTGGATTCAGACCCTTCCTTTGCATGACTTTGTATATTTCATTCCATTCTCTTCTGGCCTGACGAGTTTCTGTTGAGAAGTCAGTAGCTAGTCTTATGGGGGTTCCTTTGTAGGTAACTTTCTGTTTCTCTCTGGCTGCTTTTAAGATTCTTACTTTGTTGTTGGTGTTTGCCAATTTAATTATAATGTGCCTTGGTGTCGATTTGTTGGGGTTCATTTTGCTTGGGACTCTGTGAGCTTCTTGGATTTGTGTGGGTTTGTTCTTTCCTATATTGGGGAAATTTTCCGTCATTATTTCTTCAAACACGTTCTGTAATCCTTGTTCAGTTTCCACTCTTTCTGGAACCTCAGTTATGCGGATGTTGTTTTGTTTCATGTTATCCCAAAGTTCCCTTAGACTCTCCTCTTGCTTTTTAACTTTTTTTTCTAGAAGCTGCTGTACTTGGGTATTTTTTTCCTATCGTGTCTTGTAGCTCACTGATGCAGTCCTCTGCTTCTTCTAGTCTACTTTTGATGCTTTCTATTGAGTTCTTTGTAGCAGTAATGTCATTTTTCATTTTTTCTTGTTTATTCTGCACCTCCTCTAGTTTCTTCTGCATTTCTTTTTGCTGCTTCTTCACCTCCTCTTGGGTCTTCTTCATTTCCTCTTGGCTCTTACTCAGAATGTCGATTTTGTCTTCCATTCTTTTCATCCACCTTACGATCATTTCTCTGAACTCTTTCTCTGGCAGGCTTATTTCTGCTTCTATTTCGTTTACTTCTTTTTCTGTTGAAGCCTGCCTTTCTGCCTTATGTGGGCTGTTTCTTTTTCTGCCCATGGTCTTTCTTCTCCAGGTGTCTGGTTATGTAGTTCTCTCTCCTACGTTGATTGAAAGGCACAAACTACAATACGACCAGGTACAGCACACAAGGCACTGAGTAGAAATGTATTCAAGATGTTAATAATCACAAATAAGGTGACCACCAATGAAGGACAAATTAGGGGTAAATAGAGAAAGAAGAAGAGGAAAATGAGGAAAAAAGAAAAGAAAGAAATGCCAAAATCAAATTGGGAGAGCGAGAAAAAAAAAGATAAATAAATGAACAATAAAATAAAATAAAATAAAATAAAATAAGAAAATAAAAAGGAGAAGAAGGAGAAGGAAAGAGGAAGAGAAAAAAGTCAGAGAGAAAAGAAAAGGGGAACAAAATATACATGTCAGGTGACAACTCCAATAGAACAGTCACTAATCCCAATAATGCCCTCAACCAGTACCTAGAGATTAAGGTAAATTGCAAATAGCAACTGGTATCTAGTGAGGTGAGGGAAAAGAGAGGTAGAAAACAAAGCAAGCAAAAAGCAAAATAGAACAAGTAGAATAAACTAAAACAATCTCACAAAAAATTTTCAAAAAATCGATATAATCACTTTTCAGGCAAATAGCAACAAAAGGACATAGAGAAAAAACAACTTTTTGGCTAGTGAAGACAAGAAGAGAGAGGTTTGTGTGGACTTGTAGTAGGGGATTTGAAATTAGATATATAAATGGGGTGAAATTTTAACCCGGTAAAGAGAAAGAATAGGGAGAATTTAAAGTTGGAAAAGGGAAAGAGAAACAAGACAACAAAATGGGGAAAGTTAGGAGGAAAGTGTTTGCATAAAGGTAGAGTTGAGTTGGAGTAAAATTATGCTAACAGAAAGATGAAAATAGAATGTAGAACTCTAATCCCGAAATAAAGAGAAAACAAAATGACACTTGTTTTTTTCCAAAAAGGTAAAGTACTAGTAGTAATTAATAATACTAGTTTAAAACAAAAATGTAATAATCAAAAAGGTAAAATCAATGGAGGCGGAAAGAAAAAAAATAGTCTTTTAATTAAAATATGTGAAAATGAAAAATAATTAAAAAAAGAAAAGAAAAGAAAAAAGGGGAAAAAAAAGAAAAAAAATAGAATGGTCCTTCACTTCCACTATCATTCTGTTTGGCACTCCTGTTTACCAGTAGGGAAGGTATTGGAGGTCCCTGTGTTCCCCTCTTGGTGTTTTAATCTCTTTATTCTTTTGTGGTTATGCGAGAGTCAATTTGTGTGTCATCCACTGGGTGGCAGTGTTTCAGAATTGATCTCTGAGACAAAGCTCAGGACCTCTCTAGGCTGTGCTCAGATCCTGCTACTTTGTGGTTCTCAAAGCCAGTTTGTGGCGGTTTTTGCAGCCGGGACACTGTAATAACTCTCAGGCTGTCCCTCTTCCCCAGAAAAAAATGCGTCGTTTTCCAGAGCTCCCCTCTGTCAACAGCTCTCAGGGTTTGCCTCCACACTTAGGGATCACGCCCTGACCACCTCTGGGGACCTCTCCAGAGGCAGTTTTCCCGCAGCCCATTTCCCGTTGTGTGCGCGTCCCTGTTGTGTGTGTGTGGGGGGGGTGGGTAGGAGACCTCACCCTGTCCCAGGTGAAATCTGAACCTTCCCCGCACTGTGTGGATCTCCGAATCCGCCGCCTGTGCGTCTGCGCCACCTGGAGTGCCGTGCTCTGGGTCCCCGGCTGCTCCGTGGGTACCTCCGCCAGCTGCAGCTTTCAGACCTCCGCAGAAATCCACCTTCCCCTTATCTCAAGCGAAATCTGACCTTTCTGTGTGCTCTGTGGATCTCTGATCCCGCCGCGTGACTGCGCCTATTGGAGATTGGAGTTCTGGGTCCCCGGCTGCTCGATGGGTGCCCCAGCTGCCGGCTTCAGACCGCTGCAGACATCCATCTCCCTCTGCAAGATGGCGTGGTCTCTGCATTTGCGCTGGTGGCTCCGGTGGACAAAAACCCCGTGGCAGTGGGGCTGCCTGGCCGGGAGAGCCTCGTCCAGCAGTCCCCCACCTTCTCCTGGAGGATAACTGACTCTCAGCTTGCCAATAGACACTCCCAGTGCGACTCTCAGCCGCTCTCTCTCCCTCTGCCCAGTGATAAAGCTCCAGACGCATCTGTCTACTCCGCCACCATTTTTCCCTCCCATGCCATACATTTTCTGGTGAGCTTGCTCCATGGACTTGGAAATGAAGTATTATTGTCAAAGTCTTATGTTTTTCCTCTTACATGAAACTGGGTATTTTGATTACATACTGAAAAGATTTTTCCTTTTTAAAAAAGTACCAATACTTGAGTATGTCTTGACATTAATCTTCATGTATGGCCTTAAGTAATAGGGCTAAGTCTTCTATTTCAGAAAATTTTCCTTTTGTGAGTTTTCAGTATTTGTCCTGTTTCCTTACAGAGGTTTCTTTTGGGGCAGGATTGGGAATGGGGGTGATCTCCAATTATGAGTGTGTTAGATCTTCTTTGCCTAACTTATATATCATTTGCTCACAAAATCTTTTCTTTTTTATTTATTTAAAAAATTTCCTCCATTCTGTTCTTTCTTGTGGAGTTTATTTCCCTCTTGTGTTGTATTTAGTTTTGATATAACGTATAGTTCTTACATGATTCAAATAAAAACACTATTTTCCCACTTATTGAAATAAAAAATTGGATACTTTCTATGAAAAAAGCTTAAAAATCTAGTGTATATTTTAACTTATAACACTTGTGAAGAAAAATATTGCTGAAAACCAAACAGTTAAATACATCTTAATCTTCATAGTTTTATAGGTATATGTCACTAAATATGATGGAATGCACTTGTAAAATCTATAGTTGAAATTTGAAGCAGTTTCTTGCTAACTTATTTGTATGATTTGGAATTGCTGCTATTCATTGTTCCTTAACTTTGTAAGGACATGATGAAAAATAAGGGGATTTTAAATATGGATTATTGCAATGTGTAGAATTTTATTAAGTAAAAATTTTATTAGAGTCATAAATAATTTAGTACCTATGAGGTGAAAAGTAGGATTTGTTTTATATGTGTAATGTGATAAGTTCTTTTTCTTACACTATATTTAACACTATAACAAGCTACTTTGAAAAGTTAGGAAACCAAGTTATGTTTATTTGTTGTTACTGACTATAGATGAGATTATTTGACAAAGAATTTTTAGAGGAACTCTCACTAGTGGTGTGCTTTTGTTGATCTTAGAGTTTTATTATCTTAATTATTACTTAAAAGGCAAGATAAATGAAGAGGTACTTGAAGTCCATTTTAGTATTGTATATTTATATACTCCTTGAGAGGTAATGGGAGAATTGTGGAACTGATGGTTTGATGCATATTGTTGTGCACTTTCTGGATGCAAGAAGTAGAGCCTGTCAATTTTTGTTTTCTGTGATCCTTCTGCATTGGGAGGAATGTGGGCAGGTGCATTATAGAGAGATAAGTGGCTGCTTTGCTGTCAGCATAGAATTGTAATTGTAATGAAATTTTGTCTCACAGACAAGAAATCAAAAATATTCTAGGTTCGAATAGTAGTAGTGAAAAAAAGAATTTTCTTTTTTTTAAATTTAATTAATCTTTATTGTTCAGATTATTACAGTTGTTCCTATTTTTCCCCCCATAGCTCCCGTCCACCTGGCTCTCACCCCTCTCTCTGCCCTTATTCGCCCCCCCGCCCCCCATTGTCCTCATCCATAGATATACAATTTTTGTCCAGTCTCTCCCTGTACCCCCCTCACTCCTTTCCCCCTGAGAATTGTCAGTCCACTCCCTTTCTATGCCCCTAACTTAATTATATTCACCTGATTATTCTGTTCATTAGATTTTTAATTCACATGATTTTTAGATTCACTTGTTGATAGATATGTACTTGTTCATAATTTTTACCTTCACCTTTTTCTTCTTCTTCCTCTTCTTAAAGAGTACCTTTCAGCATTTCATATAATACTGGTTTGGTGTTTATGAATTCCTTTATTTTTTTCTTATCTGTGAAGCTCTTTATCTGCCCTTCAATTCTGAATGATAGCTTTGCTGGGTAGAGTAATCGTGGTTGTACATTCTTGTTATTCATCACTTTGAATATTTCTTGCCACTCCTGTCTGGCCTGCATAGTTTCTGTTGAGAAATCAGCTGACAATCCTATAGGTGCTCCCTTGTAGGTAATTAATTGGTTTTCTCTTGCTGCTTTTAATATTCTCTCGTCTTTTGCTCTTGGCAATTTTAATTATGATGTGTCTTGGTGTGGTCCTCTTTGGATTCCTTTTGTTTGGGGTTCTGTGCACTTCCTGGACTTGTAAGTCTATTTCTTTCACCAGGTGGGGGAAGTTTTCAGTCATTATTTCTTCAAATAGGTTTTCAGTATCTTGTTCGCTCTCTTCTGGCACCCCCATAATTCTGATGTTGGTATGCTTGAAGTCCCAGAGGCTCCTTACACTATCTTCAAATTTTTGGATTCTTTTTTCTTTTTTCTCTTCCATTTGAGTGTTTTCTGGTTCTTTGTATTTCTAATCTTTGACTTGATTCTTGTGTTTCTCTAGTTTGCTGTTTGGTCTCTGTATAATATTTTTTATTTCAGTCATTGTATGTTTAATTTCTAGTTGGTCCTTTTTCATTTTCTCTTGTGTTTCGCTAAATTTACCCATCTTTTCTAGGAAATTCTTGAAAAACCTTATAATCGTGGTTTTGAACTCTATATCCAGTTGTCTGCTTTCTTCCATTTCTTTCGTTTATGATCTGTTCATTTGTCTCTGCATTTTTGCTGCTTCCCTGAATTGGTAGAGTAGCTTTGTGTGCTAGGTGTCCTATATGCCCCAGTAGCTCTGCCCCCCAGTTACCTGAGGTGTACTCTCTTGGTGCACCCCTTTGTGGACTATGTATACAGCCTTGTTGTAGTTAAGTCTTGATTGTTGGTATCACTGGGGGAAATTGACCTGCAAGCCAATTGGTAGTGGGGATCAGCTGTGTCTATGCTGGGAGAATTTCTGTGTTGGGGTCAGCCTTATGATACAAGACTTGTAAAATTGCAAAAGTCTCTGTGCTCAGATTGGATGGGGCAAAATCTCAGGACTGAGCAGACAGCCTTTGTTTCTCATCAGCCATACCCTGTGAGGCCCCTGGGTCTCAGTGTCCCTCGGTACTCACTGCAGCCTTCTCTGCATGTGCTTGTGCGCCTCCAGACCTCTACCTTTCGTGCCTACTCTGAGTTTCTGTGCTCTCTGGAGACCCTAACTAGTCTGGGTCCCCAGGGTCTCCCCCAAACTGGGGTTCATTGCAGTCGGAACTGGAGTTCAGCATAATCCAGGAGGTTCACTCTTCCTCCTGCTAGAGAAAACCAGCAGCACAATCAGCAGTCAGTCCTCTCTGCAAGCACTGGTGCGCGCTCCTCCAGACCTCTGCCTTTTGCGGCTTCCCTGAGTTTCCATGCACTCCTCGCTTTTTCCAACAGTTCATACTTCCCTCATATGAGTTTCGCCCAGAACTGGAGTTCCTTGCAGTCGGAACTGGGATTCAGTGCAGTCGGGAGTTTCTGTCTCCTCCCATTAGAGGAAGTCAGCCAGGCACTCTGCCGCCTGTCCTCTCCACGCACGTCTCTGTACCTCACCTTTTTGCAGCTCCTCTGAGTCTCCTTGAGCCCCTCTCTTTTCTTCTAGTTGTAGAATTTCCACTCAGCCAGCTTTCTTGTGGTTCTGGATGATGTCCATTCTGTCTTTTAGTTGTAGTTTTGAAATTGTTGTGCGAGACAGCAGTTTAGGTCTTCACCTATGCCACCATCTTGGTTTTTCCCACAGTTTCTTTATCCCCCCCAACTGGATTGGGTTGTTTGCAGTTTATATTGGTTATGAGTTTAAATTTCTATAAAATTAAATAATACAGAGAGTTCCTGTATATATCTCTCTCCCCCACAATTTCCCCTATTTATATCCTGCATTAGTATGGTACATTTTTATAATTGTTACCAATATTGATACCAAGTTTATTACAAAAATCCATAGATTACATTATGGTTTGTTTACTGTGTGTTGAGTAATATTGTGGATTTTGGCATATGCCATATATCATGTATCTGCTATTATAGTTTTATATAGAATGGCTTCATTGCCCTAAAAATCCTCTATGGCTCACCTATTATTCTGCCCTCCCCAACTTCCTTCCCCCCACCCCCACCCCGGCCATTTTCCTCTACCCTTCATCTTCAAACTAGTAACCACTGATATTTTGTACTGCCTCGGTAATTTCATAATTAGAATTATATAATACATATATCCTTTTTAGACTGGTTTCTTTCACTTAGCAATATGCATTTAAGGTTTCTGTGTCTCATGCCTTGGTTGATCCTTTTTATAAGTGAGTAATACTCCATTGTATGGATGTACCACTGTTTAATCCTATTGAGGAACATTTTTGTTATTTCTGGTTTTTGACAGTTATGAGTAAAGGTCCTATGAACATTCATGTGCAGGTTTTTGTGTGAACATGTCTTCAGCTCACTTGAATAAATACCTAGAAGCATGATTGCTGAGTCGTTTGGCAAGACTCTGTTTACTTTATAAGAGTACAAAGTGGCTTTACCATTTTGCATTCTCACCAGCAATTAATGAGAGTTTCTGTTGCTCCTCACTAACAATCGGTATGTCAGGTTTTTTATTCTTTTAAAAAACCATTATAATAGGTTTGTAGTGGTATTTTACCATTGTTTTAATTTGCCAATTCCCTAATTACATATGATTCTTAGCATCTTTTCATGTGCTTATTTGCCATTTTGCAGATCTTCTTTGCTGAATTATCTGTTCAGATTTTTTGTCCACTTTTTAGTTATTTTGGAAATATTTTCTCCCAATAAATGGCTAGGTTTCATTCTCTCTTAACTCTGTCTTTAAGAGCAGAAGTTTTTAATTTTAATGAAGTCCAACTTTCCATCCCCTCATCCCCCCACAGATCTTACTTTCCATTTTGTATCTAAAAAGTCATAGCTGAACCTAAGGTTACTTAAAAGTTTTTTTAAACATCTTATAGTTTTGAGTTTTATATTTATGTCTCCAGTTGTTTTGAGTTAATTCTTGTGAGAGATGTAATAAGGTTCTGTTTATATTCACTTTTTCTAGTAGGTGTCTGTTCAATACCATTTGTTGAAAACTATTTTCGCCATTGAATAGGCTTTGCTCCTTTGTCAAAAATCAGTTAACTATATTTTTGTGGTCTATTTCTGGGCTTTCTACTCTGTTTCATTGCTCTATTTATCTATTTTTTACCCCTAAATGTGGTCTTTAAATACTATAGATTTTATAGTATGTATGCTTGAAGTTGGGTAGTGTCAATTCTTCAGCTTTATTTTTCTTTAGCATTTGCTATTTTGGATCTTTTATTTTTTTCATATAAACTTTAAATATGTCTTATTGATTATTTTACAGAGAAGAAGGGAGAGGGATAGAGAGTTAGAAACATCGATGAGAGAGTAACATCGATCAGCTGCCTCCTGCACGCCCCCCGCTGGGTATGTGCCTGCAACCAAGGTACATGCCCTTGACCGGAATCGAACCTGGGACCCTTCAGTCCGCAGGCCAATGCTCTATCCACTCAGCCAAACTGGTCTTGGCCATATAAACTTTAGAATCAGCTTATTGGTATCCATAAAATAGCTTTCTTGTGATTTGATTTGGATTATGTTGTATCAGCAGATCAAACCAATATCTTAACAGTATTGAGTTATCTTGTTTACAAATGTGGAACCTCTCTTCATTTATTTAGTTCTTCACTTTTTAAATCAGTTTTATAGTTTCGTCATATAAACCTTGTACATATTTTGTTAGCAGTATACCTTTTTCATGGTGCTAATTAAATGACACAATTTTTTAAATTTCAAAATCAGATTACTCATTACTAATATGTAGTGATTGACTCCCTTCCCCTCTTCCTTTTGAATTTATTGGGGTGACACTGGTTAACAAAATTATTTGGGTATAAGGTGCACAAGTCCACTAGTGGTTGACTTTTGTAGATTAACCTTGTATCCTGCCTGACCTTGGTATGTAATCCCTTATTTGTTCCAAGAGCACTTTGTCAGTTCTTTGGGATTTTCTACATAGGCATTCTTATCAGCTGCAAAAATCAGACAGTTTTATTTCTTCCTTTGTAATCTGTAATTCTTTTATTTCTTTTTCTTGTCTCCTTGAGTTACTAGGACTTCCATTATGGTGTTGAATAGGAGGGGTGAGAGGAGACATCTTTTCTTTGTTCCCAGGAAAAGTATCTAGTTTCTCACCATTAAGTATGATGTTAACTGTAGGTTTTCTGTAGATGTTCTTTGTTAAGATGAGAAAATTTCCCTCTATTTCTACTTTACTCAGAGTTTTAATCATGAATAAGCATGTTAAATGTTGTCAAGTGCTTTTCCTGCATCTATTATTATAATAAGGATTTTTCTTCTTTAATCTGTTGATGAAATAAATTACATTAATAGATTTTTAAATTTGAAACAGCTTTGCATGTGTAAGATAAATCTCACTTGGTTGTAGTGTGTACTTCTTTTTTATACATTGTTGATATGCTTTGTTGTACTGGTCTATAGTTGTTTATGTTTTGTTTTATAATATTCCTTTGGGATTTTCTAGCCATCTTTTTTTTTATTTTTGGTTTATTCAATTGTGGTTTAAGCATATTTCATATTATTTCAGTTTTTAAAATATCTTAAGATTTGTCTTATGACCCAGAATGTGGTGGTCCATCTTGATGAATATTTTTGTGAGCTTGAGAATAATGTGTACTCTGCTGCTGTTGGATGAATAGTCTATAAATGTCATGAAATCTAATTAATTGATAATGCTATTGAGTTTGACTGTATCCTTGCTAGTTTTCTGCCTACTTTGTCTGGGAGATAATGATGCAAGTTTTTTGGTGTAATCAGTTTTAATAGTGGATGTGACTGTTATTCCTTAAAATTCTATCAGTTTTTGCCTTATATCTTTTGACACTTAGTTATAAGGCCCATAAATATTAAGGTTATGTTATCTTTGAGATTTGACCTTTTATTATTAAGTAAATCTCTTTATCCCTGATAATTTTCCTTGTTCTGAAGTCTGAATTGTTTGAAATTAGTATAGTTAGATCAACTTTTTTTTTTAGTGTTAGTACGATGTGCCATTCTCCATCCCTTTACTTTTAATTTATCTGTATTTTTATATTTAAAGTTGACTTCTTGTAGACAACATATATTTGAGGCTTGTTTTTTAGTCACTCTTTCAGTTTCATTTAATTGGTGTTTTAGACCTTTTTGATTCAAAGTACCTGTTTATAGTTGGGTTGATATCAACCCTATTTGAAACTATTTTCTATTCATTGCATTTGTTCCTTGAAGCTTTTCCTTTTTTAATCTTGTTTTCTTCCTTCTCTGGTTTTAATTGAGCATTTTATAATTTCATTTTTTCTTCTATCTTACTGTATTAGTTATACTTATTTTTAAACTTTATTGGTCATTGCCCTGGAGTTTTCGATAGACCAATTTCAGCTAATACAAGTCTATTTTCAAATAATACTTTACCACTTTAGAGGCAATGTAGGTGCTTTGTAAGGATCTAGAGGCCTAGTGCATGAAATTTGTATACTGGTAGGGTCTGTAGCAGCTGCTGGCTGCCAGCTGGGTATTCCTTCCCTTCCCCCTGCCACCGCTGGCCAGGGCCTTCCTCCCTTCCTCTACCTGCCTGCCAGTGCCAGAGCCTTCCTCTCTTCCCCTGGCCACCTGCTGCCACTGGGCCGGGGCCTCCCTCCCTTGGGGTCATCACAACTTGAGGAACTGTATAAAAGGGTCACAGCATTAGGAAGGTTGAGAACCACTGCCCTAACCAATCCTCTGCCAGCCTGATTGAGGCCAAACTGCTCCCCTGCCAGCCTGTTTGCCCCTAATTTCCCTCCCCTGCAGGCCTAGTCCCCCTGAACTGCTCTACCCTGCAGGCCTGGGTCCCCCCCAACTGCCCTTCCCTGCAGACCCAGTCACCCCCAACTTCCCTCCTCTGCTGGCCTGCTCACCCCTAACTACTCTCCCCTGCAGGCTTGATTGCCTACAACTCCTTTCCCTTGCAGGCCTGGTCCCTCCCAACTGCCCTCCCCTGCTGGTTCTCTTGTGGTGGCCATCACATGGGGGAAGGATCTTTGACCACATGCATGGGGCAGCCATCTTGTGTGTTGGAATGATGGTTAATCTGCATATTACTCTTTTATTAGATAGGATAGAGGCCTGGTGCATGGGTGGGGGCCAGCTGGTTTATCCTGAAGGGTGTTCTGCATCAGGTGGGGGTTCCCTTGGGGCGTGGGGTGGCCAGGGTGAGGGGCCTGTGGTAGTTTGCAGGCCGGCCATGCTTCCTGGTGACCCAAACAGAGGTCCTGATATCTGGTATTTATTTATCTTCTACAATTGAAACTTTGTAGCCTGGAGCAGAGCCAAACCTTCTGCTTGCTCCATGGTGGCAGCCATTTCTGTTGGGATTTATTTATTTTCTATAATTGAAACTTTGTAGTCTGGAGTAGAGGCCTGGGCTGGCCAGGGTATGTAGAAAGCTTGGCTTCCTCCATCGCCAGGGGCAACCCTAGCCTCCTGCTCTCTTCAGCTCTGTGGCTGCTGCCATTTTTGTTGGGATTTATTTATCTTCTATAATTGAAACTTTGTAGTATTGAGTGGAGGCCTGGGTTGGCCAGGGTGTGCGGAAAGCTAGGATTCCTACATTGCCGGGGAAACCTAAGCCCTTCCTCCTGTCTCTCCATGGCCATAGCCATCTTGCTTGGGTTAATTTTCATACTCACTCCTGATTGGCTTGTGGGTATAATGGAGTGATGGTTAATTTACATGTCACTCTTTTATTAGAGTTATAACTCAATTTTTTTCTTCTTTCCTTTATAATATTGCTCTTTTTCATTTCACATGTTAGTAAACTAATATTGATTGTTACTGTTATTTTTTAAAACAATTTCTGAGCTCAATTCAGAAGAAAATAAAAGGATTTTATCTTTATTTTATCAATCATCATGCAGTTATGCCAATAGAACCTCTTCCTTTCTTTATGTAGAACTGAGTTTCTCATATATGTCTTTTCTTTTTCTCGGAAGAACTTTTAATACTTCCTGCAAGGCAAGTCTATTGGCAACAAATTCCCTCAGTTTTTGTTTACCTGATAAAGTCTATTTGTTTTTAACTTTTGAAGGAACATTTTTCTCAATATCTAATTATAAATTGGTATTTTTTTATTTTAATACTCAGATAATTCACTCCAATCTTTCTTTCTTTCTTTTTTTTTTTTTTGCTTGCATAGTTTCTAAAGAGAAGTCTGACATAATTCTTACTCTTCTTTCATATAAGTAAGGTGTGTTTTGTTTGTTGGTTTGTTTGTTGTTTGTGTGTCCTTCAGCTTATTTTGGGATTTTCTGTTTGACTTTTGCAATTTGAATATTGTAAGCCTAGATGTTAATGTTTTCTATTTAACCTCTTTTGTGTTCTCTGAGTTTTCTGGAATTTTGGTTTAGTGTCTGTAATTAACTTCAGTTTTTCTCCTCCTTCTAGTGTTCTCATTATATGTATGTTATACCCCTTATAGTTGTTCCATGGGTTTTATATATTCTTTCCCCCTTTATATAGCATTTCAGTTTGGGACATTTCCATTGACATAGCTGCACGCTGACTAATTGTCTCTCCTCAGTTGTGTTTAGCCCATGGGAAGCATGCTTGATTTGTGTTAGTGGTTTTGATTTCTAGCATTTTACTTTGATTCTTATAGCCAATAGCATATAAATGAACAGTTATCTTAAATTCTTAGTTTTGATAATTCCAAAATATGTGCCATGTGTGATTTTGGTTTTGGTGCTTGCTTTGTCTCTTTAAAATATAATTTGTCTTTTTTTCATGCAATTTAATTTTTTTTTGAATGCTATATGATTTATTATATAACTAGAGGCCCGATGCACAAAAATCGTGCAAGAATGAGCCTTCCTTACCCTGGCTGCCAGCACTGCCTTTACACCAGCCAGAGCCGACATTCTGCTTCAGCTTGGAGCCACCTTTCTGCTCCGGCCCGGAGCTGCCTTTCCACTTTCCCATGTCACCATTCAATGATGCAAGTGTCTGCCCTGCCCCTGGCCGCTTGGTGCCCATGTATGCAAATTAATCCACCATCTTTGTTGGTTTAATTTGCATTCTCCTGATTAGCTGATGGGTGTCAAGAAGGTATGGTCAATTTGCATCTTTTTATTAGTGTAGATAGGAATTCAGGTGAATAATTATCTAGCTTATATTTATGCCATGTTTAATGTTTGCTAAGTGTGTGTGTGTTTTTTTTAATTAAATCTTTATTATTCAGATTATTACATTTGTTTCTTTTTTTTCCTCCATAGCACCCCTCCACCCAGCTCCCACCCCTCCCTCTGCCCTTAGCTCCCTCCCATTGATCTCATCCATAGGTGTATGATTTTTGTCCAGTCTCTCCTTGTAAACCCCTCACCCCTTCCCCCCTGAGAATTATCAGTCCACTCCCTTTCTGTGCTCCTGATTCTATAATATTCACCAGTTTATTCTGTTGATCAAATTTTTAATTCACTTAATTTTTAGATTCACTTGTTGATAGATATGTATTTGTTGTTCATAATTTTTTGGCTTTTACCTTTTTCTTCTTCCTCTTCTAAAAGGGTACCTTTCAGCATTTCATATAATACTGGTTTGGAGTTGATGAACTCCTTTAGCTTTTTCTTCTCTGTGAAGCTCTTTATCTGCCCTTCAATTCTGAATGTTAGCTTTGCTGGATAGATTATTCTTGGTTGTAGGTTCTTGCTATTCATCACGTTGAATATTTCTTGCCACTCCCGTCTGGCCTGCATCGTTTCTGTTGAGAAATCAGCTGACAGTCGTATGGGTGCTCCCTTGTAGGTAATAAACTGTTTTTCTCTTGCTGCTTTTAATATTCTCTCTTTCTCTTTTGCTCTTGGTATTTTAATTATGATGTATCTTGGTGTAGTCCTCTTTGGATTCCTTTTCTTTGGGGTTCTGTGTGCTTCCTGGACTTGTAAGTCTATTTCTTTTACCAGATGTGGGAAGTTTTCAGTCATTATTTCTTTAAACAGGTTTTCAGTATCTTGCTCTCTCTCTTCTTCTGACACCCCCACAATTCTGATGTTGGTACGCTGAAAGCTGTCCCAGAGTCTCCTTACATTATGTTCACATTTTTGGATTCTTTTCTCTTCTTGCTTTTCCAGTTGAATGTTGTCTGTTTCTATATATTTCAAATTTTTTACTTGATTCTTGCCTTTCTCTAGTCTGCTGTTAGGACTCTGCATAATATTTTTTATTTCAGTCAGTGTATGTTTAATTTCTAGTTGGATCTTTTTCATCTCCTCTTGGGTCTCACTAAATTTATCGAATTTTTCTAGCATATTCTTGAAAAACCTTATAAGCGTGGTTTTGAACTCTATATCCAGTCGTTTTTTTTCCTCCATTTCTTTTGTTTGTGATCCCTTCCCTTGTTTCGGCATTTTCACTATGCCGGGGAAACTTCTGTGTTGGATTCAGCCTTATGATACCATACTTGCAAAACCGAAGAAGCCTCTGTTGAGCTTGGGATGGGTGGAGTCTCAGGGCTTAAGGGACCGCCTTGCCTTCCAGTTGGCCCCGCCCTACACGGCCCCTGAGTCTCATGTGACTGGGTAATCTCTGGAGCGGTCCTTGTGCAGGCGCGCACCTGCAGTGCCTCTAACCACTGCCCTTCCAGCTCCCCTGCGCACCAGGACCACACGAGTCTAGGTCCCCAGGGTTTCGCCCGAAACAGGGGCTTAGTGGACACAGAAGTGGCACAGTTCGGAGGGTCTGTCTCCCGCCCACTCGCGAAAGCCAGTGGCACAATCAGCAATCTGTCCTGTGCACAGCACCGTGCGCGTGCGAGACCAGACCTGATCTTCTGCGACTCCCCTAAATTTCCATGTACCTCTCCCTTTTCACAGTCCAAACTCCCCCCGTATGAGTTTCGCTGGATCTGGGGTTTAGTGTCGTAAAATAAGGGGTTCAATGCCGTTGGGAGTCTCCGTTTCCCTCCCGCCAGAGAAAGCCAGCCAGGTACTCCGGCACCCGCTCTCTCAGCGCGCGCGTCTCAGTACCTCGGCTTTTTGCAGCTCCTCTGGGTCTCCGTGAGCCCCTCTCTTTCCTTCTAGCTGTAGAACTTCCACTCAGCCAGCTTTCCTGTGGTTGTGGATGATGTCTGTTCTGTCTTTTAGTTGTAGTTTTGAAATTGTTGTGCGAGGCAGCAGTGTAGGTGTTTACCTATGCCGCCATCTTGGATTCTCGCTAAGTGTGTTTTTATTGTTTGTATGTGTCAGAGGCTTTATTTTCCTCTCATTACTTTGTCTTCCTGGTTGTTTTAGGGTTTCCCTAGAAACTTCTTATAGTCCATGTCTTGCAGTTTTCTCACTTGTCATCTGTTTTTATCCTGGAACCTTGTTGTGATGATAAGGTACTGGGGAATGGACATGTGTTCTATAATGTTATGATTAAATCTCAGTTGGTGTAGTGAACCAGATTATGATCTCCAGAGAAGTTTTAGTATTCTTCTCCCTTTACTTTTAAGTCAGGAAAGCTATCTGGAATTGGAGTGTCTAATTGTCCTTACTTTAGCTCAGACAAGGAAGGGTCTAATAACAGTAGTTTCCCTTGGAGGCAACTCTTTGTAAAGGAGAACTGATTGCTTTGGGCCTATCCACTTTTCCTCTCCCCTAGCCCAAATCTGGAAGGATTTTTTTTTTTTTCCCTGAAAATAATCTGGTGGAGTTCCTAAGGTAAAACTCATGAATATGTGGAGGCTTCTTGAAGATGGGGAGGATTTTGTCCAGGTGGCGTTGCTCAGTAGTAAGCATCAACCTAGGAGGTCACGGTTTGATTCTTCAAGGCAATTGCCCAAGTTGCAGGTTTGATCTCCACTGTGGGTGTGCAGGAGGCATCTGATCAGTGATTCTCTCTCATCATTGATGTTTTTATCTCTCCTTCTCCCTCTCTGAAATCAATAAAAATATGTTAAAAAAAAAGGGAAAGGATTTTAAAGCTCAAGCTAGCTTACTTACACAAATATCTTTAAAATATTCCTACCATTTACGGTTTTCAGAGGCTCCTATTCCTGGCAAGTTCAATCTGATTCTTTTCAATTTTTCTGAAGGCTTTTGGCTTTGTGAACTCAATTTTCTGATGACTTTAAGAAGAGTTGTTGATTTTCAGTTTGTTCACTTTTTCCTTGTTTTGAGAATAAGTGACAAAATTCAAGCTCTTTACATATTGGAGCTGAAATCAGAAGTCCTCTTGTTTATGTTTGACAATGAGTTTCATTGAGACATAATTCATATACCATAAAAATTTACACTTAAAAACATACTTTGGTTAGTTTTTAGTGTATCACAGAGTTGCACAACCCTTACCACTGTTTAATTTTAAAACATTTCATCACCTGAAAAAGAAAACCTATCCCCATTAGTAGTCACTTCTCCCAGTCTTAGGTGACTACTTACTGTTTTGTTTTTATAGAGTTTCCTATATTGGAAATTTCATATAAAGAGAATCATGCAATTTGTTTTTTTACTTATTTATCTTTGCATGTTTTCAAGGTTCATTCATGCTATAGCATTTATCAATAATCTTTTCCCCATTGTTGCAAACTAATATCCCATTGTAAGGGTATATATCACATTTTGTTTATCCATTCATCAATAAGTAGAAACACTTTTTTTTTGCATACATATACTCATTAACACACAAAAACGCACGCACGCACCCTTCATACTCTGATATATTCTATCTCAGTCTACTTTTCTAGATTACATTAAAATGTACTAGTAATGACCCACCAGTTTGTTTCATGACTGCAGCTTGGAAAGCATGCTCTACTTTACCTGGCTCCTGTCTACTTTTGCTTATTTTTTTATTTTTTTATTGTGTTACATGTATACATATCTTCCCATTGCCCCCGCTCCCCCTCCCAGGCATACGTATCCCAATCCCCCAGTGTCTTGTGTTCACTGGTTATGCTTATATGCATGCATACAAGTCCTTTGGTTGATCTCTTATCTACCTACCCCACCTCTCCTTAATCTTCCTGCTGTAATTTGACAGTCTGTTTGGTGCTTTACTGCCTCTGTATCTATCCTTTTGTTCATCAGTTTATAATGTTCTTTATTATCCACAATAGTGATATCATGTGGTGTTTTTCCTTCATTGACTGGCTTATTTCACTAAGCATTAGGCTCTCCAGTTCCATCCAGGTTGCTGCAAATGGTAAGAATTCCTTCTTTTTTATGGCAGCATAGAATTCCATTGTGTAGATGTACCATAGTTTTCTGATCCACTCATCTGTTGACGGGCACCTAGGCTGTTTCCAAATTGTAGCTACTGTAAATTGTGCTGCTATGAACATAGGGGTGCATAAATCCTTTCTGATTGGTGTTTCTACTTTCTTAGGATAAATTCCTAAGAGTGGGATTACAGGGTCAAATGGGATATCCATCTTTAGTTTTTTGAGGAAACTCCATACTGTTCTCCACAGTGGCTGCACCAATCTGCATTCCCACCAAAGTGCACAAGGGTGAAACACTTTTTTTTGCCTATTATGTATAATGTTTTTACAAACATTCGTGTAATAGTTTTGTGTGGATGTATTTTCATTTCTTCTGGATAGATGTCTAAGAATTAGATTGCTGATCTTAGGGATACTCATTTCAAGTTGTGAGTTTTTCTTAGTGGTTGCTCTGGAGTATTACTTAGATATAACTTAATATAATTTAGATTAATAATACGAACTTGATTTTAATAGCATATTAAACTTTGCTCCATATTATCTCCTTTTTGGTATTGTCATAAAAGTGTAGCTTTATGTAGTTCAAGCCCAGAGAGTTATAATTATTGCTTTATATTCATTTTTCATGCCTCTGCCTTCTGGCTTCCATGATTTCTGATGAGAAATCTGTTGGTAATTTAATTAGGTACTAGTACATAGCATTAACAATAATAAAGCTGTAATAGTAACGTAATTCTTATCCATAATAGGAATTAAATTAACCTAGTCCTCTTAGTTCTGTTGCTGGATATTTGGTAGAACTATTATCTACTTAACAATACTAATAAGTGTATAATTTGAAATTATGTATTGATATATTATTCTGAAAAGTATCCACGACCATTTCCCTTTTTAAACACATAGTACCACAATAATACATTTATTGTGCATGTGCTTAAATCTTATCACTCCTTCCCTCTTGTTGAATTTGAGCGTGTTTTTATGTCATGCAACACCTCAAACATTTACCAGCTATCTTGGTTCACTGTGCTCTAAGTCACACCCCTGCATATCCAGTGTTACAATTTTTCCCTTCTCAGATAACTTTCTTTCCACCACTTTGAAATAATTTACAAGCTGTAATCTTTATATCATCCACTTCTCCAAATAAAATTCAGGTCTTTTTCAGTATAATATGCCATGTTTATTAAAGTATTCTTTTTAACAACTTGTGTTAAACTTTTTATTGAATTTTGAGTTTAAATTGGGTTCTTAATTTTTTTTCTTTTCTTTGTGTGTGTGTGTGTGTGTGTGTGTGTGTGTGTGTGTGTTACTGGTGAAGTTTTGGAACACTGTTCTTAACCCTATTTTCCCCCATAAACACTGTAGATTTATTTATTGCATGATTTTGTTTAGTTTGATGATTTTAAGGAACTTAAATGTTGTGATATAGCAAAAACTAATTTCTTTACCTCATATCTACCCATTCATTGGTCCATCTTTTTGATGCATTCAAAGTAGAAATCACTGCAGTATGCATATTTTATTTTATTTTTATTATATTTTCATTGATTTCAGAGAGGAAGGTAGAAGGAGAGAGAGAAAAACCATTAGCAATGAGAAAGAATCATTGATTGGCTGCCTCTTGCACACCTTCCACTGGGGATTGAGTCTGCAACCTGGGCATAGGCCCTGACTGGGAATCAAACCATGACTTTCTGGTTTATAGGTTGACACTCAACGATGGAGCCATGCCAGCTGGGCCACAGTATGCATATTAATTAGAATTCTGTATTGTTCACTCTTTTGAAATTATAATATTTATGTACAGCGAAATACACAAATTTTAAAGTGTACTGCTTATTGACTTGCAGATATGTAGACCTGTGAAATTGAAACTTCTGTCAAAATATAGAACAATGCTATCATCTTCAGAAATGTTCCCTTGTGCTATTTCCCAGTGAGGCCCTTCTCATTTTGTCTGATTTTACAGCTTCATATGAAAGGAATTATATGATTAATTATAACATTTTTTAGATCATCCATATTGCATGTATCAGTAATTCACTTTCTTTTTTTTAAATTAAATCTTTATTATTCAGATTATTACATTTATTTCTCTTTTTTCCCCTCCATAGCACCCCTCCACCCAGGTCCCACCCTTCACTCTGCCCTTACCTCCCTCCCATTGATCTCATCCATAGGTGTATGATTTTTGTCCAGTCTCTCCCTGTACACCCCTTACCCATTTCCTCCTGAGAATGATCAGTCCACTCCCTTTCTGTGCTCCTGATTCTATTATATTCAGTTTATTCTGTTGATCAAAATTTTTAATTCACTTAAATTTTAGATCCACTTGTTGATAGATATGTATTTGTTGTTCATAATTTTTTGGCTTTTACCTTTTTCTTCTTCCTCTTCTTAAAGAGTACCTTTCAGCATTTCATATAATACTGGTTTGGAGTTGATGAACTCCTTTAGCTTTTTCTTCTCTGTGAAGCTCTTTATCTGCCCTTCAATTCTGAATGTTAGCTTTGCTGGATAGATTATTCTTGGTTGTAGGTTCTTGCTATTCATCACGTTGAATATTTCTTGCCACTCCCATCGGGCCTGCATCGTTTCTGTTGAGAAATCAGTTGACAGTCATATGGGTGCTCCTTTGTAGGGAATGAACTGTTTTTCTCTTGCTGCTTTTAATATTCTCTGTCTTTTGCTCTTGGTATTTTAATTATGATGTATCTTGGTGTAGTCCTCTTTGGATTCCTATTATATGAGGTTCTGTGTGCTTCCTGGACTTGTAAGTCTATTTCTTTTACCAGATGTGGGAAGTTTTCAGTCATTATTTCTTTAAATAGGTTTTCAGTATCTTGCTCTCTCCTTCTGGCACCCCCACAATTCTGATGTTGGTACACTTGAAGCTGTCCCAAAGGCTCCTTACATTATCTTCACATTTTTGGATTGTTTTCTCTTCTTGCTTTTCCAATTGAGTGTTTTCTGCTTCTTTATATTTCAGATTTTTTACTTGATTCTTGCCTTTCTCTAGTCTGCTGTTAGGACTCTGTATAATATTTTTTATTTCAGTCAGTGTCTCTAGTATGTCCTTTTTCATCTCCTCTTGGGTCTCACTAAATTTATCCAACATCTCTAGTTGGATCTTTTGCATCTCTAGGTGGTCCTTTTGCATCTCCTCTTGGGACTTGATAAATTTATCCATCTTTTCTAGCATATTCTTGAAAAACCTTATAAGCGTGGTTTTGAACTCTATAGCCAGTCGTTTTTTTTTTTGTTTTTTTTTTCCTCTATTTCTTTTGTTTGTGATCCCTTCCCTTGTCTCAGCATTTTCACTGTGTCGGGGAAATTTCTGTGTTGAATTGAGCCTTATGATACCAGACTTGCAAAACCGAAGAAGCCTCTGTTGAGCTTGGGATGGGTGGAGTCTCAGGGCTTAAGGGACCGCCTTGCCTTCCAGTCACCCCCGCCCTCCACGGCCCCTGAGTCTCATGTGACTGGGTAATCGCTGGAGCGGTCCTTGTGCGCGTGCGCGCCCGCAGTGCCTCTAGACTGCTGCCTTTCCGGCTCCCCTGCACACCAGGACCACACGAGTCTAGGTCCCCAGGGTTTCGCCCAAAACAGGGGCTTAGTGGAGTCAGAAGTGGCGCAGTTGGGAAGTTCTGTCTCCCGCCCACTCATGAAAGCCAGCGGCACAATCAGCAATCTGTCCTCTCTCAGCGCCCTGCGCACCACCAGCCCTGATCTTTTGCAACTCTCCTAAATTTCCGTGCACCTCTCCCTTTTCACAGTCCAAACTCCCCCGGTATGAGTTTTGGCTGGATCTGGGGTTTAGTGTCATAAGATAAGGGGTTCAATGCTGTTGGGAGTCTCCGTTTTCTTCCCACCAGAGAAAACCAGCCAGGTACTCTGGCACCCGCTCTCTCAGCGCGCACGTCTCCGTACCTCAGCTTTTTGCAGCTCCTCTGGGTCTCTGTGAGCCCCTCTCTTTCCTTCTAGTTGTAGAACTTCCACTCAGCCAGCTTTCCTGTGGTTCTGGATGATGTCCGTTCTGTCTTTTAGTTGTAGTTTTGAAATTGTTGTGCGAGGCAGCAGTGTAGGTGTTTACCTATGCCGCCATCTTGCTGTACCGTCCAAGCTCTGATCTCTTTTTTATTTCTTATTTGAATTGAATTTATTGGGGTGACATCTGTACTAATAAAAGGGTAATATGCTAATTAGAGTGGATGTCTTCCGGACAAAGTCACGTAGTGGGGGCCGAGGCAGAGGCGGTTAAGGGAGACAAGTGGTTTGGAGCCAGAGGTCCCAGATTGCAAGAGGGATGTCTGACTGTCTTTTTAGGCCGATCCCTATAAACTAGCAGTAGGACATCCTTCAAGGGGTTCCAAATTGCAGAGGGTGCAGGCTGGTCTTAGAGACCTCCCCAACCCCCCCTGTGCATGAATTTTGTGCACCAGGCCTGTAGATGTTAAATAAAATTATATAAGTTTCAGGTGTACAGTTCTTTAATTACATCATCAGTATATTGTATTGTGTGTTCACCACCCCAAGATAAGTCTCCTTCCATCACCATTTATTCTCCTTTTACCTTCTTCTACCTTCACCCATCCCCGTTTTTCTCTGGTAATCACCGTACTCTTGTCTGTGTCTGAGGTTTTCTTTTTCTTTTTTTTTCCTTCTTAATCCCTTCGTCTTTTTCACACACACACACACACACACACACACACACACACCTTTGACAGCTGTCTGTCTGTTCTCTGTATCTATGAATTTATTTCTATTTCATTTGTTTATTTGTTCATTAGATTCATCATATAGAGGAATCATATGGTACTTGCCTTTCTATGACTGGATTATTTCACTTAACATAGCACTCTCCAGGTTCATCCATGCCATTGCGAATTGTAAGATTTCCTTCTCTTTTATGGCCAAGTAGTAGTAGTCCATTGTGTAAATGTACCACAGCTTTTTTTTCTACTCACCTACTGATGGCCACTTGGGCTGCTTCTAAATCTTGGCTATTGTAAATAATGCTGCAATGAATGTAAGAGTGCATATATTCTTTTGAATTAGTGTTTTCAGTTTCTTTGATCCCAGAAGTGAAATCACTTGGTCATAAGGTTGTTCCATGTTTAACTTTTTGAGGTAACTCCACACTACTTTCCCCAGTGGCTGGAACAATCTGCATTCCCACCAACAGTGCATGAAGATTGTATTTTCTTTGAATCCTTGTCAACATTTGTTATTTGTTGGCTTATTGATGATAGCTATTCTGACAGGTATGAGCTGATATCTCATTGTGTTTTAATTGGCATTTCTCTGTTGATAAGTGATGTTCATATGTTTATTAACCATCTGCATGTGTTCTTTGGGAAAATGTCTATTCAGATCCCTTGTCTTAGATTGTTTGTTTATTTTTTGTTTTAACTTGTATAAATTCTTTATAAATTTTGTATATAAAACCCTTACCAGATGCATCATTGGCATATATGTTTTTCCATTCATTGGGTTGTCTTTTCATTTTGTTGATGGTTTCCTTTGCTGTACAAATCTTTTTAGATATAGTCCTATTAGTTAATTTTTATTTTTGCTTCCCTTGCCTGAGGAGATGTGTCAGAAAAAATATTGCTAAGAGAAATGTCAGATATTTTACTGCCTATGTTTTCTTGTAGGATTTTTATGGTTTCAAGTATGACCTTTAAATCTTTTATCCAGTTTGAGTTCATTCCTGTGTATGGCATAATGGTCGAGTTTCATTTTTTTGCATGGACCTGTCCAATTTCCCCGATATTATTTATTGAATAGACTTGAATAGACTATATTTACCCATTGTATGTTATTTGTGAAGTATCAATTGACTGTAAAGGTGTAGGTTTATTTCTGGGCTCTTTATTCTGTTCCATTTATCGATATATCTGTCTTTTTATGCCAGTACCAGGCTGCTTTGATTAACAATGGCCTTGTAGTACAGTTTGATGTCAGATCGCATGTACCTCCAACTTTATTCTTATATCTCAAGATAGTTATGGCTTTTGGGGTCTTTTGTATGTTCATATAGATTTTTGAAATATTCTAGTCTGTGGAATATGCCGTTGCTATCTTGATAGGAATTGTGCTTTATCTAAATTGTTTGGGGATATATGAAGATTTTAATGTTGTTCTTCCTATCAATGAACATATTATATACTTCCACTTATTTGCATCTTCTACAGGTTAGTGTTTTAGTGTCTTATACTTTTCTGAGTATAGGTCTTTTATCTCCTTGCTTAAATTTATTTTTACATATTTTATTTGTGATGCAATCATAAATGAGATTGTTTTCTTAGTTTCCCTTTCTGATAGTTTATTTGTGTATAAAAATGCAACTAATTTCTGGATATTTATTTGTGCCCTGCTACTTTACTGAATTATCAATTCTAAAGTTTTTTTTGTATAATCATTAGAGTACTCTATATACAGTATCATGTCATCTGCAAATAATGACAATCCTACTTTATTTCTTTCCAATTTGGATGCCTTTTATTTCTTGTCTTATCGCTGGGGCTAGGATTTCCAGGACTATATTGAATAAGAGGGTGAAAGTGACATCCCTATCTTATTACTGATTTTTTAAACTAAGTCTTTATTGTTCAGATTAGTACAGTTGTTCCTATTTTTCTCCCCATAGCTCCCCTTCACCTGATTTCCACCGCATCCCACCCCATGTCCTTACTCAGCCCATTGTCCTCATCCATAGGTGTTAGATTTTTGTCCACTCTCTTCCCTGTACTCCCCACACCCCTTTCTTCCCGAGAATTGTCAGTCCACTACCTTTCTTTCCATGCTCCTGATTCTATTCCATTCACCAGATTATTGGATTTTTTATTCATTTGATTTTTAGATTCACTTGTTGAAAGATATGTATTTGTTGGTACTTAGTTGTTCATAATTTTATCTTCCTTGTCTTAAAGAATACCCTTCAGCATTTCATATAATACTGGTTTGGTGGTGACGAATTCCTTTAGCTTTTTTTTTTTTTTTTAATCTGTGAAGCTCTTTATCTGACCTTCAATTCTAAATGCTGGATAGAGTAATCTTGGTTGTAGGTTCTTGCTATTCATCACTTTGAATATTTCTTGCCACTCCTGTCGGGCCTGCATAGTTTCTGTTGAGAAATCAGCTGACAGTTGTATGGGTACTTCCTTGTAGGTAACTAACTGTTTTTCTCTTGCTGCTTTTAATATTCACTCTTTGTCTTTTGCTCTTGACATTTTAATTATGATGTGTCTTGGTGTGGTCCTCTTTGGATTCCTTTTGTTTGGGGTTCTGTGCACTTCCTGGACTTGTAAGTCTATTTCTTTCACCAGGTGGGGGAAGTTTTCAGTCATTATTTCTTCAAATAGGTTTTCAGTATCTTGCTCTCTCTTCTTCTGGCACCCCCATAATTCTGATGTTGGTACGCTTGAAGTTGTCCCAGGGGCTCTTTACACTATCTTCAGATTTTTGGATTCCTTTTTCTTTTTTCTTTTCCATTTGAGTTTTTCTGGTTCTTTGTATTTCTAATCTTTGACTTGATTCTTGTGTTTCTCTAGTCTGCTGTTAGGTCTCTGTATAATATATATATTTTTTATTTCAGTCAGTGTATGTTTAATTTCTAGTCGGTCCTTTTTCATCTCCTCTTGGGTCTCACTAAATTTATCCATTTTTTCTAGGAAATTCTTAAAAAACCTTATAACCGTGGTTTTGAATTCTATATCCAGTCATTTGTTTTTCTCTCTTTTGTTTGTGATTTGTTCCTTTGTCTCTGCATTTTCATTGCTTCCCTGAGTTGGTAGAGTAACTTTGTGTACTAGTTGTACTATATAGCCTCATAGCTCTTCCTCCCAAGTTACCTGAGGTGTACTCTCTCGGCACACCCCTTTGTGGATTGTGTGTACAGCCTTGTTGTAGTTAAGTCTTGATTGTTGTTGACACCCCTTTGTGGACCGTGTGTACAGCCTTGTTGTAGTTAAGTCTTGATTGTTGTTGATATCACTGGGGGAATTGACCTCCAGGCCAATTGGCTGTGGACATCAGCTGTGTCTACACTGGGAGAATTTCTGTGCTGGAGTCAGCCTTATGAGACAAGACCTGCAAAATTGCAAAAGCCTCTGTGCTGGGCTTGGATGAGGCAGAATCTCAGGGCTGAGCAGACAGCCTTGGTTTCCTGTCAGCCTTGCCTTATGAGGCTCATGGGTCGGTGTCCCTCAGTAATTGCTGCAGCACTCTGTGCGCACTCCTCCAGCTCTCTGCCTTTCACAGCTACCCTGAATTTTCATGCGCTCCAGGAACCCATATGAATCTGGGTCCCCAAGGTCTCGCCCAAAACGGGGGTTCAGTGCAGTTGGAACTGGAGTTCAGTGCAATTGGAATTTCCCTCTTCCTCCCGCTAGAGAAAGCGAGTGGCACAATCAGCAGTCAGTCCTCCCTGTGTGCAATTGCATGTGTGCCTCCAGACCTCTGTCTTTTGCAGCTCCCCGAAGTTTCTGTGCACTTCTCCCTTTTCCTGACAGTCCAGACTTCCCCCGTATGAGTCTCATCTGGAAATGGGGTTCAGTGCAGGGGAGTTTCTGTCTCCCGCTAGAGGAAGCCAGCCAGGCACTCTGCTGCCCCATCCTCTCTCCACGCACATATCTCAATACCTCAGCTTTTTGCAGCTCCTCTGAGTCTTTGTGAGCCCCTCTCTTTCCTTCTAGTTGTAGAATTTCCACTCAGCCAGCTTTCCTGTGGTTCTGGATGATGTCTGTTCTGTCTTTTAACTGTAGTTTTGAAATTGTTGTGTGAGGCAGCAGTTTAGGTGTTCACCTGTGAGACCATCTTGGTTTCTCTCCTCCTGCAATGATTTAAATGATCATATGTGTTTTCATCTAATTTAGTAAAGTACATTGATTCATGTTTGTTAAATCAACCTAGCATTCCTGGGTTAAACACTACCTGATATTTACATATTACTGGAGGCCCAGCACAAATGATTTTGTGCGCGAGTAGCTCACTTCCACTTTACTCTGCTGGCAGCCTTCCCATTGCCACTCATAGCTCATACCCTGCCCTTTGATAGCTTTCTGCCGCTTGTAGGCTTCCTGCCTCCCGCCGCTCGTAGTTCTCTGCTGCTCATAGCTCTCTGCCACTAGTAGCTCACGCCCTGCCCACAGCAAGAGCTGCTGCTTGTTTGGTTGTGATGGCGTGACATTCATGGGCCTTTTATTAATATAGACTAGTGGCCCGGTATACGAAATTTGTGCACAGAGGGGGGGTTCCCTCAGCCTTGTGTGAACCCTCTCTAATTGGGGACACCTTGAGGGATGGAGCCTAAATCAGCAGTCAGACATCCTTCTTGCAATCTGGGACTGCTGACTCCTAACTGCTCACATGTCTGCCTGCCTGATTGCCCCTAATTGCCTCTGCCTGCCTGCCTGATTGCCTCTGCCTGCCTGCCTGATTGCCTCTAACTTCTCTGACTGCCTGATTACCCCTAACCTCTCTGCCTGCTGCCTGGTTGTTTCTAACTCCCCTCCCAGCCTGATCTTGCCCCTAACTGCCCTCCCTTGCTGCCCTGATCTTGCCCCCAACTGTCCTTTCCTGCCAAGCTGATCACCCCCAACTGCCTCTTCCTGCCCAATCACCCCTAATTGCCCTGCCCTGCCAGCCTGATCTTGACCGCAACTGCCCTTCCCTGCAGGACTGATCGCCTCTAACTGCCCTCCCCTGCCAGTCTGATTTTGCCCCTAATTTCCCTTCCCTGCAGGCCAATTTGGTTCTGGTTGGTCAGTTTCTAGGCCACTCAGCATCAAAAGCTTCGCCTCCTATGCAGTCATTGGCTCCTCATATTTGACCCAGATTTGGTTCTGATTGGTCAGTTTCTATGCCAGTCAGCATCAAAAGCTCTGCCTCCTAGGCAGCCATTAGCTCCTCACACTTCACCCAGATTTGGTTCTGATTGGTTGGTTTCTATACCAGTCATTGTCTTTGGGCTTAGTAACAGGACCTGATTAGAAAGTGGGGCTGATCAGCAGCCCTTGTGGAGGCCTGGAGAGAAATGGAGGCGCAGTTGCTAGCCTGGCCTGGAAAGAAAGAGGCAAGTGCTGATCAACAGCTGCCACACAGGCTACGGATCAGACCCTGCTTTTCTCTTCAGGCCTTTCTCCAGGCCTGATTCGCAGCACTCTTGGCAGTCAGTGCTGAGTCACCGGCGCCTGCAGCTGTAGCTGTCAGTGCTGGGTCACCACAGCAACCCAGCACTGTCTGCAGGACTGACTTCTGTTTTTATATATTAGGATTATTATTTTGATATATTTCTAGAATTCCATCTTAATTTATCTAGTGGCTTTTTAACTATATCTTTTTGAAGTATTTTAGTGTTTTCTCTGGATATTGTATTATATATGCCTGTTTTTATAATCTGCTGAGAATGTATCATTTCACATAAAATGTAGAAACTTCCAATTATATAGGTTCATTGGCTCTTTCTTGTTTTTGCTGTAGTTGTCATACATATTACATCTACATATCTTATAAACTGGATAATACATGTTGTTTTGCTTTGAAAAGTGATATGTTTTAAGAAAATTAAGAGTGAAATCAATCTTTCATTACCTACCCATGTGTGAGTTAATTCCAATGCTCTTCATTACTTTCTTTTTTTTTTTGTATTTTTTGTATTAATTTTTATTAATTTTTTATACATATCTCCCCATTGCCCCCCCTCCCTCCCAGGCGTACCCCGACCCCCCAATGTCTGTGATCATTGGTTATGTTTATAAGCATGCATACAAGTCCTTTGATTGATCACTTATTTACCTCACCTAACTTTAATCTTTCTGCTATAATTTCACAGTCTGTTTGATGCTTTATGATTTTTGTCCTCCTGAGAATTATCAATCAGTCTACTCCCTTTCTGTGCTCCTGTTTCTATTATATTCACCAGTTTATTCTGTTGATCAGATTTTTAATTCACTTAATTTTTAGATTCACTTGTTGACAGATGTGTATTTGTTGTTCATAATTTTTTGTCTTTTACCTTTTTCTTCTTCCTCTTCTAAAAGGGTACCTTTCAGCATTTCATATAATACTGGTTTGGAGTTGATGAACTCCTTTAGCTTTTTCTTCTCTGTGAAGGTCTTTATCTGCCCTTCAATTCTGAATGATAGCTTTGCTGGATAGATTATTCTTGGTTGTAGGTTCTTGTTCATCACGTTGAATATTTCTTGCCACTCCTGTCTGGCCTGCATCGTTTCTGTTGAGAAATCAGCTGACAGTCGTATGGGTGCTCCCTTGTAGGTAATAAACTGTTTTTCTCTTGCTGCTTTTAATATTCTCTCTTTCTCTTTTGCTCTTGGCATTTTAATTATGATGTGTCTTGGTGTAGTCCTCTTTGGGTTCCTTTTCTTTGGGGTTCTGTGTGCTTCCTGGACTTGTAAGTCTATTTCTTTTACCAGATGTGGGAAGTTTTCAGTCATTATTTCTTTAAATAGGTTTTCAGTATCTTGCTCTCTCTCTTCTTCTGGCACCCCCACAATTCTGATGTTGGTATGCTTGAAGCTGTCCCAGAGGCTCCTTACATTATCTTCACATTTTTGGATTCTTTTCTCTTCTTGCTTTTCCAGTTGAATGTTTTCTGCTTCTTTATATTTCAAATTTTTGACTTGATCCTTGCCTTTCTCTAGTCTGCTGTTAGTACTCTGCATAATAGTTTTTATTTCAGTAAGTGTATCACTAAATTTATCCATCTTTTCTAGCATATTCTTGCAAAACCTTATAATCGTGGTTTTGAGCTCTATATCCAGTCGTTTTTTTTCCTCCATTTCTATTGCTTGTAATCCCTTCCCTTGTCTCGGCATTTTCACTGTGCCGGGGAAACTTCTGTTCTGGATTCAGCCGAAGAAGCCTCTGCCGAGCTTGGGAGGGGTGGAGTCTCAGGGCTTCAGGGACCGCCTTGCCTTCCAGTCGGCCCCGCCCTCCACGGCCCCTGAATCTCACGTGACTGGGTAATGGCTGGAGCAGTCCTTGTGCGCTTGCGCACCCGCAGCGCCTCTAACTGCTGCCTTTCCGGCTCCCCTGCGAACAAGGACCACACGAGTCTAGGTCCCCAGGGTTTCGCCCAAAACAGGGGCCCAGTGGACTCAGAAGTGGCGCAGTTGGGAGGGTCTGTCTCCCACCCACTCACGAAAGCCAGCGGCACAATCAGCAATCCGTCTTCCGCGTGGTGCCGTGCGTGACCGGACCTCCGATCCTTTGCAACTCCCCTAAATTTCTGTGCACTTCTCCCTTTTCACAGTCCAAACTCCCCCCGTATGAGTCTCGGCTGGATCTGGGGTTTAGTGTCGCAGGATAAGGGGTTCAATGCCGTTGGGAGTCTCCGTTTCCCTCCCGCCAGAGAAAGCCAGCCAGGTACTCCGGCACCCGCTCTCTCAGCGCGCGTCTCCGTACCTCAGCTTTTTGCAGCTCCTCTGGGTCTCTGTGAGCCACTCTCTTTCCCTCTAGCTGTAGAACTTCCACTCAGCCAGCTTTCCTGTGGTTCTGGATGATGTCCGTTCTGTCTTTTAGTTGTAGTTTTGAAATTGTTGTGCGAGGCAGCAGTGTAGGTGTTTACCTATGCCGCCATCTTGGATTTCCCCTTCATTACTTTCTGAAAGTCCAACAATCTGATGTCATTTCATTTCAATTTAGCAGACTTACTTTGGCATTTTTCTTATGCGGGTGTGCTGGTAACACATTCTATTATTTTTGTTTTATCTGAAAATGTTTTTATTTTATTTTTATTCTTGAAGGTTATTTCTGTGAATATAACACCCTGTATTGGCATGGGTCTCCCACTTCCCTTTCTGTACTTTTATATATTCCATTCCACTATCTTCTGGATTTTGTATTTTCTTGTGAGATGTCAGTGAATATTCAGAGTTTAGTAGATTTTGTGTACAGAATAACAGCAACTAAAACTGAAGATAATTTTACATTTTAATATTTTTAGAGGTCACATAGGATTCTAATTTTATTGAGTTATCTGAAAATTCATAAACATTGTTTAACCATTGTAGGCATCTCTATGTTTCTAATTTTAATGGAAAGTGCTTCATTGTTGAATATTTTGCTTGCTCTGAAACATTTGGGGAAAAAATGGGTCATACTTAAATAGTTTACTTTTATTGTTATTTTGAGTTTTTATTAGGAATTGTACCTGAAATTTGTTAAATGACATTTTAAGTCTTGATATAATCACAGTCAGTTAGCTTTTTAACAAATTGGATTCAGATGCTCTTTTATTTAGTTTTTCTTTTTGCATCAGTACTGACAAGTGTATTGCTTTAGACTTTTCTCTTTTGAACTATCTTTATCAGGTTTTATTGATATTTTATACCACTTATCTTCTCGTATTTCTTTTGTGGAGATAATTTTCTTCTAGTTTCAAAAAATAATAAGTAAGAGTCTTATGTTTAAGTGAGTTTTGTCAGTTTGCCAAAACACTTTTTAAAAACTATTATATAGATACTATCCAGTATATATATATATATATTTAGTGTAATTTTAGTAAGGATTTCAGATATTTTTATATGAAATTGACCATTTTGCCAAGTATGAATCTGTTATTTTATATGGTTGTATGGTCTGGATTTTTACTGTGTCCTGTTGAAACACTTGTTTCTTTTAAAACAATTTTTTAAATTGCTTTTAGAGAGAAGAAAGGAGAGGGGTAGACAGAAACATAGATGAGAGAGAAACATTGATCAGCTGCCTCCTGCACATGCCCTACTGGGGATTGAGCTCGCAAACCCCAGCATATGCTCGGACCAGGAATCAAACCTTGACCTCCTGGTTCATGGACACTCAACCACACCAGCTGGGCCCCATTTGTTTCTTATTTAACCCTAGAGGCCCAGTGTATGAAATTTGTGTACTGGTAGGGTCCCTGACTGTTTCCAGCTGCAGGGCAGGGCATCTCTTCTTTCCTCTAGCCAGACCTGTCCCCCTGGTAGAACTCTGGGGCAACTCCCAGTGGAGGGGACAGTTTGCATACTACACTTGTATTATATAGGATTTCTTTTTTTCTTTCACGAGCTCCTCATTACTTTTTGTTAGAAGTCTAAAAAATCCTAAATATGTGTAGATAAATTGGAAAGATTTTTATTGCATGGATGTCTTTTTTTGGGGGGGGGGGTTAGGAATCCTCTCCTGTTTGATAAAGTGCATAATTATTACCAAATAGAGTCGTGCACCAATGGTGGGGTCTTTTGGCCTGGACTGCAGGGATGTGACCGAAACGTGATGGTGCACAGATTTGTCCAGGGCATGTCTATCTAGCTTGGCTCGCTCAGTTCAGACCATGGGAGGGCTCCTGGGTGTGTTGGACTATCTTGCCCAGTCCCAATTAGCCAGACCCAACAGCAAGCTAACCTGGTCGGAGCATCGGCCCCCAGGTGGTCAGTGCACATCATAGCAAATGGTCAAATGGTCAGACACTTAGCAAATTAGGCTTTTATTGTATAAGATACTTTGGGTGTGTTTATGAATGATTATTGGAATTTGCTGTAATTTGAGTTTTAGTGTTGCTTAATGTTTCCCTTTTTGCTATTTAAAGAATTGCAATAACTTATTTAGCTACCCTATGAATTTCAACTTGGTATTGCTTATTTATATATAATAGGACTATATATAATAGATAATATATGATATGACTATATATAATATATATAATATAGTCATAATATATTACATATAGTCTAACTATATATAATATATAATATATGATATATAATGATTATATGTAATAACCTGCTTTTCTTCCTTCCAATTTTTTTTAACAGTTACATGGGAATTGGTCTGTCTGCTCAAGGTGTGAACATGAATAGACTACCAGGTAGGTACAGTTGTAATTGAACTATATAGTATAGTCTCATAGCTCTTTGTAGCTAAAACTTTCCATTAATAACTTGAAATAGTAAAGTTCATTGGGTTTCTGTATTTTTAATCACCTATACTATGAATTCAAAGTAGAAACTGAATTGTTAAAATAAATTGAAATTTCTTTGCTATTTGGCATAATTTTTAATACATATATACCATGCATTTTTTTGTTGTTCTTCTTTGCCCTTTTCTTTTTTGTATTTCTAACTTCCAGGACATAGTCATACCAACTTTAAACATTTTAATGTGGTTAGCTCTATTTACTACCCAACACATTCTTGGCTTTTAACTCATTTTCAGTTGTTTATATTTCAGTTGTTAATATTCTCTTAATGTAGGCCTGATGTTAAAAGTAAATTAAGGAAGGTGTGAATTCAGATGTCAGACTGTTTCGCAAAAACCATTATTAATCAGATAATTATATTTCTAGTGTTCTATTTACTAATGTGTAAAATTAATTTGGGGGTAAACTTTTTGAAACTAGAAAGCAAAATAGAAAACTCTCCTATTTTATATTAAACTGTGTGTGTGTATATTTGTGCATGTGTATGTAAATCACATCAAACCAAAATTCCTTTTGGTATATTACCAAAGGAAATATGCATGGAAAACATGTTTGTTTATTTTTTGTTTTTGTTTTTTGTAGGAGTCCTCTCTGTTTAATACATGTTTTTGTGTTCTGTGTGCTGAGTTCATTTTCCATAATGTTATAAATAGTGTGTATATGTGTGTGTGTATGTGTGTATATATATATATATATATCACTTTTCTTTTTTTTTCTTTTACTGATTTCAGAGAGGAAGGGAAAGGGAGAGAGAAACATCAATGATGAGAGAGAATTGTTGACCGGCTGCCTCCTGCATGGCCCCCACTGGGGATGAAGCCCACTGTGATAAGGAACCGAACTGTGACCTGCTGTTTTATAGGTCATTTTCAACCCACTGAACCTTGCCCAGCAGGCTATAAACATTATTTTAATGTAGAAATTATGTTATATAAATGTTGAAAATTTAAATGTACATTTGGGAATTTTATCTCTGTATTATCTGTTGTACTCTTCTTGCTTATTTTCCCATAATCTTTGTGATTAAATTGTAGCACAGTGGAACTTTTCATTTCTTTGTAAATATACTGGAACTTTCTCTTTAGGCTGGGATAAACATTCATATGGTTATCATGGGGATGATGGACATTCATTTTGTTCTTCTGGAACGGGACAACCTTATGGACCAACTTTTACGACTGGTGATGTCATTGGCTGTTGTGTTAACCTTATCAACAATACCTGCTTCTACACCAAGAATGGACATAGTTTAGGTACTATGATAATATATTGCATGTAAAATAACCAAATATTGTTACTATTGTATTTGCATTGTGATAGTCTTCTTTATAAGTAGGTGCCTCTGGAAGCTATTTCTTTGTTCCTTCCAGGTTAAAGTTGATAAAATGGTGAAAATTGTATTCTGTGCAGACACATTGTATCATATGTACAGGAATAAAAGTAATTCCTATGCTCAGATATTTATTGTAATAATAGAAGTGTTAAGTGTTTTCTGCTTTGCTTTGAATAAAGCCCTTCACAGTATGATTCAATTCTCTAGGTGAATAGGTGCTAAGAAAAAGGGCTGTCAGTTTTTAGTCCAGCATGGGGTAAAATATAGGAAAAGCTTGATACTACCAACCAAATGAAGGGCACTGACACATAAAAGGTCATGCCTGCTAACAAAGATTGATAAAGGATGGTGACTATAAGTTCTGCAAAAGGGATCAGAATTAAAACAAGCAGATAACAGCAACACTTCTAAGAATGAAAGACAGGTAGGTGACTAATTAAGAAATAAATAGATTAATGAAAACATGAAGATACCTATTCATTATAAGACTAATAGAAAATTAGGGTTTTTAGTTAAATATGAACTCATAATACTTCAAATTTAAAATTATATATGGTTGTTACACTCTCATTTTATAGCAGTTCTTTCAGTTGTTTTTGTGTTTTGTTTTTTTTTCCTCATTATGGAAAACATAAAGAGTAGCAAGATTAATGCTTTAAAAATATAAAGGTTTCACATTACTTTTAGTGTTTGAAATAGACTTGATTCATAGCAAATTATTTCTGATGAGATAAAGTGAAAGGAGTCAAAAACTGAGTAACCCCAGAAGGCAGAAATTTCAATTTATTTATAAACAGTATTTAAAAATTAGACTGCAAATAGTATGCATCCTTAGACGTATAATAAATATTCTTTAATACAAAAACTATTCTTTCTGTCATTTCAGAGAAAAATTCTAAATTTCTAAGTGTATTAGTAATAGTTATTTTTTATTAGTGTCTCAACATATTCTTAATATAAAGTTAGTGTCTTCATATTAATATTTGGCTTAAAATATTTTCTTCTGATTATTAATATTGATTCTTAACTCCTGTGTTATCTGACTTAAAGATTGTCTCAAGTCCATTAAAGATCCTTACGCACAGTTAGTTCATCATAGAACAGGTTTGAGTCCACTTGTATATGGATTTTTTTCAGTAAATACATACGGTACTGTAAATATATTTTATCTTCCTTATGCTTTTCTTAATATTTTCTTTTCTCTAGCTTTATTGTAAGAATACAGGATATAATAAATATGATGTACAAAATATGTGTTAATCAACTGTTTATTGATAAAAGTAGTGGTCAACAGTAGGCTATTAGTAGTTAAGCATTTGTGGGAAGTCAAAAGTTATATGTGAATTTTTAACTGCACAGGTCAAATATTCTTATCAGTATAAGAATGTTAAGGATGCCATGCAAATTTTTTTTGTATTTATAATTAGATTGTTATGGCTAACTGGTTTCTGTAACGATACAGCTCCTTCAATTTATTCCTTGTTACTATTCTGGCTTTGATTTATAAAAGTAGTTAACTGGCATAGTCTTAGGTGTCTTGGCTGCTGAAGATATTTAATATCTTAAACCAGGAGAAATTCTCTTTTAGGTATGATTTTGGGTTCAGAAATGCAAAAGGCATATTTTAAAATTAAATCAGTCTTTTTACAGTTTTTAAAATTTTATTCCAGAGAAGAAATTTTAATTTGAAAGATGGGACGAAGTGATTTTTTTTTCTGTTAGATTTTTACAGTTATTTAAATCTCCTGAATAAGAAAACTGTTTTTAAAACGTGAGATATTTTTAAAGGGTACATAATGATTGAATTACATTCAACTTTTTAAGTAAATTTGAAACATTTGACATTACTTATAAATTAATAAATATTTATTAAGCACATAGAGAAGCAGTATATAGTGGTTAATATGATTTCTTTAGTTGCCTGATTTTGTCTCCTGATGTAGGCCATGTGAGCAAGTTATTTAACATATTTCTGTGCTTCAGTTTGTAAAATAGTATCACTATGATGCCTACCTTATTAAGGTTGTTAGAGTAAACTGAAATGATGCATGTGCAATTCTTAACTGATTGCTGACACAAAGTGAGTGCTCAGTAAATGTTTATTATCATTGTTTGCCACATCTGGGCTAGGTGCCAGGGCTACAGTGGTAAAACATTGGTGAGCAGTTATTTCTTTAGAACCAAATTTCTTTAGATGTGCCTAATCTGTCTCCTGTCTGTTTTTTCTAAAATTTTATTGGAATGCAGCCACATCCATTTTTATGCACTGTGTATGGCTGCCTTCCTGCCTCGGTGGCAGAATTGAGTAGTTATAACAGAGACGATATGGCCTAAGGAGAAGAAAATATTTACTCTCTGGCTCTTCATAGGAGAATCGTACTTACCTCCGGTCCATAGTCTTAACATCTAGAAGATAAAGTATTATTCAGTTATAGTACTTCCCAAAGTGGATAATTTTTACCCAAAAGCTGATAACATCTTTAATTTCTGTCTCATGAGGTTTTTAAAGTATGTACCTACTATAAAAGGAGAAATGGAAAGGTTTTTATTTGAGAAACAAATTAAAGGAGAAATATTTCAATATTTAGAGTAATGTAATTTGAAATTTTTTTACTTAGTTTTAATGAATACCTATCATTCATCAATTGAAGGATCACTTTTCAAAAAGCATCTTGACAAATCAGGAAGTTAGAAATAAAAACACACACGCTTTTAGTGTATTTAAATAATTATACTAACTTATTAAACTGGCATTTTTTGTGGTCTCACTATTTATAGGCTTAGCTATATTTGGCAGTGGTCAAAAGTGTTCTATGAAATTAAGTTGGAATTTTCATGAGAGTGTTTAGTAAAGAGTGATTTCAGTAATTAATAGCAAAAAAGGAATTTTTTACTAAAAGAATGTAAATTTGGCAGTTTTGTTGTAAATAGACATCTTTGAGGAAAATAATTGATTAGGCTTTTATGAAAATGGCAATTATGTATGGTAATATTTTATTGAAATATTTTCTTTGAAAGTTTTTTGAAATTTTTAGAATAAATTTTCATAGTTGTATGGCCCACAGTTATTTTGCTTTTCTATGAATGAAGCTAAAAGTAATCAGATTATTTTACCCAACTGGCAGGACATTAATTTACTAGTTTTAAAAAGGACTTTAACTACAAAGCACTATTTTTACACATTTATTGTAAAACATATAAAGTAAAGATTTATGGTCAATTTATCTTTTAACTTTAGTACTTTCATGGATAGAGTCAGTTTTCTGATGCTACAGTACAATTATATAGTTAAAGAATCTCAAATGGGAAGATAATTTAACAGAAATGCCCTCGCTTTTTCTATGGTGATCAGCACTGTAGGGGTATTGCTGGTATGGTCTTCCAAATTGTTTTAATGTGTGTTTAGACTGGAAGATTTTATATTAACCCTTCATCAACATCATCCCCTGCCTTTATTCTAGAACTCAAGTTTTTTAAATATATGAATAAGGTGCTATAGGAACGTTTGGTTTATTATCTTATTTTCAGCTAAGTAATATATTTTAATATTTTAAGGGAAATTATTAAGTAACCACTTTGGGATGTTAGGAGTCTTATTCCAATAATATTATCATTGTTTATGTGTATTTGGAACATAACTTGAAATTACTGTCTGAGAACATTCAAGAGAAATTCTCAACTATTTATATCTTTATCCTTTGAAGGAGAAATTTTTTTTCAGAGTAGTCAAATGTTATTCAAGAATATTCTTTTATAAGGGATTTTATTTTTTTTAAAAGAACAAACATACTGTATTTTCCATTGTTTACCTTTTTAGTGCAACATAAAATCTTTCCCTTCCAAAATTATTTAAAAGCTAAATCTAAGAGAGGGATATTAAATGATAAAGTTGCATAAAGCATCTTGTATATTGGTCAAAATTCAAATAATTATTTTATAATTGATTTTCTTACATGATGTCTAACATAGCTTTGAAGACATATCTAAAATCGTTTCAAAAATCCTGGAGTCAATAGCAGGACCCCCAAAGTAAAATTGGTGTGTGACCTTGAAAAAAGGGTCAGAATTCAGTCATATCTGTTAGTGTTATTAAGAAAAAAAAATTACTTGTTATTTTATATTTGGATTTTTTCTTTTTTTCTTTTCTGCTTTTGCCATTCTTTTTCTTAACTTTAATCAGAAATTTAGCTTGTCACCATAGTCTGCCTTTGCAAAATAGCTTCTAATATCACCTTTTTTTTCCCCCTTCAGGTATTGCTTTCACTGACTTACCGGTAAGACATGTGTGGTTTTTTTTTTTAAGCATTTTTGTATTTTTAATTAAGCTAAGTATAAAGAAACTAGTACTAAATTTGTTTAGAATGCATTCTTACTGACATTCAATTTATATGCTGTGCATAAAATAGAGGCATTTCTCTAGTCAACATTGGTGTGGACCTTCAAAAATTAAGCTCCAGATTTCACTGCACACTGTTGCACAAGAAAACTTTGTTGTAGCTAAAAAATAAATCAGAATTTATTATTAAAATATACTTTAATGTCACTGTGTTTATTTGAAATATGTTTCTTTGGTATCATACTATTTAGCAAGTGCTTGTAAGGCAATTCTAGTCATTTTTTTAGTAAATCTTTATTGTTCAGATTATCACAATTGTTCCTATTCTCTCCCCCCTCACCTCCCTGTAGCTCCCCTCGATCTTACCCTCCTCACTGTGTACGATTTTTGTCTAGTCTTTTTCCACATCCCTTTCCCTCTGAAAATTGTCAATCTACTCCCTTTTTTATGCCCCTGATTGTATTATATTCAGCAATTTATTCTGTTCATCAGATTTTATTCACTTGATTTTTAGATTCACTTGTTGATAGATATGTATTTGTTGTCATTTTTTTGTTCATTTTTTCATTACATTTTTCTTCTTCCTCTTCTCAAAGAATACCCTTCAGCATTTCATATAATACTGATTTGGTGGTAATGAACTCCTTTAGCTTTTTCTTATCTGTGAAGCTCTTTATCTGACCTTCAATTCTAAATGACAGCTTTGCTGGGTAGAGTAATCTTGGTTATAGGTTCTTGCTATTCATCACTTTGAATATTTCTTATCACTCCCTTCTGACTTACATAGTATCTGTTGAGAAATTAGCTGATAGTCATATGGGTACTCCCTTGTAAGTAACTAACTGTTTTTCTTTTGCTGCTTTTAATATTCTCTGTCATTTTCCCTTGGCATTTTAATTATGATGTGTCTTGGTGTGGTCCTCTTTGGATTCCTCTTGTTTGGAGTTCTCTGCACTTCCTGGACTTGTAAGTCTATTTCTTTCACCAAGTTGGGGAGGTTTTCTCTTTTTTTTTTTTTTTAATATATTTTATTGATTTTTTACAGAGAGGAAGGGAGAGAGATAGAGAGTTAGAAACATCGATGAGAGAGAGACATCGATCAGCCGCCTCCTGCACGCCCCCTACTGGGGATGTGCCCGCAACCAAGGTACATGCCCTTAACCGGAATCGAACCTGGGACCTTTCAGTCCGCAGACCGACGCTCTATCCCCTGAGCCAAACCGGTTTTGGCTGGGGAAGTTTTCTGTCATTGTTTCCTCAAATAAGTTTTTAATATCTTGCTCTCTCTCTTTTGGCACCCCAATAATTTGAAGTTGGTACCTTTGAAGTTATCCCAGAGGCTCCTTACACTCTCTTCCAATTTTTGGATTCTTTTTCCTTTTTCCTGTTCTGATTGTGTGTTTTTTGCTCTTTGTATTTCAAATCTTTGACTTTATTTTTGGGATCCTCTAGTCTATTGTTGGATCTCTGTATATTATTCTTTATTTCAGTCAGTTAATGCTTAATTTCATATCCAGGACCAATTTGTCCTTTTTCATATCCTCGAGGGTCTCACTAAATTTTTCAGAGGTTTCTAGAAGATTCTTGAGTAACCTTATAACTGGTTTTGAACTCTATAGCCAGTAGTTTGCTTTCCTCCATTTCTTTCATTTGTAATCTGTTTCTTTGTCTCTGCATTTTGGCTGCTTCCTTTTGTTGATAGAGTGGGTTTGTGTGCTATGTATCTTATAGAGCTCAGTGGCTCAGCCTTTCCAGTTACCTGAGGTGGGGCACCCTTCGTGGGCTGTGCGCACAGTGTTATTGTAGTTAAGCCTTGATTGCTGTTGATATCACTGGGGGGAATTGACCTTCAGGCCAGTTGGCTGTCAGGATCAGTTGTGTCTATGATGGGAGAGCTTTTGTGCTGCAGACACCCTTATGGAGTACACTTCACTTGGGCTTTGGTGCTCACTGAGTCTGCCCCCTGTTTGTGTCTCTTATGGATCTGATGTAATCTGGATGGTCTCATTCTGAACACTGGGTACACTGGCTCTTGGGTCTCCAAAGAGGTGCAAAGTTAGCCACTGCCTGAAGCCACCCAGTAGGAGCTACAGAAGAGATCTTCAGATTCCTCCTCTTTGTTTGGGGTTTGGAGGTGCCCAAGATGAGGCCTAGCTGTGAAGCAGTGTTAAGTTGCTGTCCATTTTTGGCCTTCTTTTGGAGGCTCTGGCACTCTCTGATCCAGCTGCAGTATGTTAGGTTTTAGATGGCAAAAGGCCAGGCCATTCTTATGCAAAAGACTCTGTGCACAGCGTGGGTGGGGCAGGGTCACAGGGAATCACTAGGGCAGAGCAAAGTCAGCCCTGCCCCAAAGAGGTCCCCAGGACTCTCTGTCCTGCGACACCATGCAGGAACAATGATCACTGCAAGTACCTCTGAGAAAGCTGCCTTCGTGTTCTGGCCTGATTGCAGACAGTAAATTTTCTCCCTGTATGAATCTGTGTCCCCAGAGTCTTGCCCAGAACTGGAGTTCAGAGTAGTCAGGAGCTTATATCTTCCTCCCAATTGAAAAAGACATCAGCATACTCAGTTGCCAGCCCTTTTCTGCTCGCCTCTGTGCCTCCGCACTTCACTTCTGAACCTCTGCACCTCCTCCCAGTCTCAGTGTGCTTTTCTCTTTCCTCTGGTTGTATAAATTCCACTCAGCCAGCCTTCCCATGGTTCTTGATGATACTTGTTTTTTCTTTTAGTTGTAGTTTTGATGTGGTGCGAGGCAGCTAGTTAAAGTATTTACCTATGCCACCATCTTGATTCCTCTCCCTCATATCTTTTTTTCTAGTCATTTTTAAATTTAGTGTGTATTGCATGCCTACTGTGTGGCAGATTCTGTGCTTGGATATATCAGTCAAGAAAATAGGTAAGGTCTCTGTCCTCTTAGAATACTCAAGCTGAAGAATTTAGAGAATAAAAAATACATTAAAAATAAGCAAATTATAATATTTTAAAAGATTTTAAATACAGAGAAAAAAGAGTGTGAGTACCCAACATAGAACACAGCATATACAATTTGCTCATCTTTGCTCAAGGTAAAATTTAAGCAGAGGCTTTTGAAGAAGTAAGGAAGATAACTAAATGAATATATAGATTAAGAATGTTCCAGGCAAAGGGAACAGTTAGGGGAATAGTACTAAAGCAGTAGCATGTCTGGTATGTTTGAAGAATAGATGAATCAGAGATAATGATGGGGATGGGGATTGACTAGATCAATGGTCAGCAAACTGCGGCTCGTGAGCCACATGCAGCTTTTGGCCCTTTGAGTTTGGCTCTTCCACAAAATACCACAGCCTGGGCGAGTCTATTTTGAAGAAATGGTGTTAGAAGAAGTTTAAAAAATTTGGCTCTCAAAAGAAATCTCAATCGTTGTACTGTTGATATTTGGCTCTATTGACTAATGAGTTTGCTGACCACTGGGCTAGATCATCTGGACCTTGAGGGGCCACAGTAAGGACTTCAGCATTTACTCTGAGTGAAATACAGAGACATTGCAGAGTTTTTTAGTTATCATGATACAACTTTAGTTTTTAAAGGATCACTGGCTGCTGAATGGAAAAATTAGATAGGCTGGAGCAGTGGTCGGCAAACTCATTAGTCAATACAACCAAAGTGTCAACAGTGCAATGATTGAAATTTCTTTTGAGAACCAAATTTTTTAAACTTAAATTTCTTATAACGCCATTTCTTCAAAATAGACTCACCCAGGCTGTGGTATTTTGTGGCAGAGCCACACTCAAGGGGCCAAAGAGCCTCATGTAGCTCACGAGCTGCAGTTTACCAACCACTGGCTAGGGAAAGGAGTGGGGGACAGTAAGGGTAGAGACAAACAAACTTGAGGGGGGCTATTACAGAAATTCAGGCAAGGTGTGTGAAGTGTAATTCTAGATACCTTATTTACCAAACCTAAGGTTCTATCAGTCTGTCTATTCTAATAAAAGGCTAATATGCTAATTAGACCAGATGTCTGCTGGACATCCTTCTGGTCAAAGCCATGGTGTCTGGGACAGAGGCAGTTAGAGGCGATCGGGCAGGCAGTCAGAGGCAGTAAGGGTGATCAGGATCCACTGGTCCCAGATTGTGAGAGGAATGTCTGGCAGTCAGATATCCCCCAAGGAGTCCTGGATTTGAGAGGGTGCAGGCCAGGTTGAGGAACCCCCTTCCCCCATGCACAAATTTCATGCAGGGGTTCTCTAGAATGAATGAATATATATATATATATATGCCTAAGTGATCAACCAGTAGCTATGATGCATACTGACCACTAGGGGGCAGACTTTCAATGCACAGGCATGGAAACATGGAACAGACTGATGAATCTCAAAGGGAAGGGGGGAGGATGGGAAGAGATTAACCAAAGATCTTATATACATACTAGAGGCCCAGTGTACAGATGAGTGCATCAATGGCTTTCCTCGGCCTGACCTGTGCCCTCTCACAATCTGGGACCTTTTAGGGTATGTCAGATGGCTGGTTTCGACCTGATCCCTACAGGCCAGGCCAAGGGACCCCACCAGTGCATGAATCTGTGCACCAGGCCTCTGGTTGTAACATATGTATCACATATAACACTAGGAGGGGAAAACTAGCAAACTATGATTCAGCTAGAGGCCTGGTGCACAAATTCATGCATGGGTGGGGTCCAGCTAGCCCTGCCCCCAATCGGAGTGGCAGGGCCCACCGGGGACAGGGGTGGCTAAGGGGAGGGGCCCTGGGCAATTTGCTGGCTACTCCCATCCCTGATAGGAGTTGAGGGGGTGGCTGGGGGAAGGGGCTGTGAGAGGTTGTGGGGCCGATCAGGGCACAGATTGGGCTGGTTGGCCACTTCAGTGCATATTGGAGTGCTCAGTTGTTCCACCATTCCTGTCACTAGGCTTTTATGTATATAGAGATGCTTTCTTATCACTTAGAACTTTTATTTTACATTTACCCATTGATCTTTGAAGGTATTTAACATATTTTTAATCAGTATTACTTGTTGTATGCCTAAAAATGATGAAATAGCAAAGGGATGACTAAAGTAGTGTTCCCCAAACTTCTTATGTTCAGAATCCAAGTTTTTAGAACACTTTTTTAAGAGTTGATGTCTGTGGTTTTTCTACATGGCATTGTCTTCTATGCCATCAAGAACATTTCTTAAGAGTTCTCCATTATGTCTGGTATTTTCTTCCAACCTTCTGCTTGCATTGTACAGGTTTTGTTGCTATCCCTTTCTTAATATTGCTAGAAAGGATTAACCACAGGTTTTCTGACAGTAGCTAGGACTCTTACATTTCTTTCTTAGTTGGCTTGTTGACTATTAAATGTCTTAGGATTGCAGTTATCCCGATGTTTCATCAGGAAAAATAATCAAATCCTAGATTTTTTTGTGAGCTCATTTTTTAACAAATTTACATCTGTGCAGGCAGTGACAGTTTCATCACAACAGCTGCCTTGCCAGATATAGGGTGTCATCGATTATAAGACACATTTCAGTTTCAGAGTTGTTTTGAGATGACAGGATACTCAGAGGCAGAGAATAGACACCAAGGTATAGATTATTAATATCCCTCAAGAAAATCTTACAAAAATAGAAGAAATCAAAGCTATAGAAAAAACTTTGCTAACCCAAGAAAATCCAGAATCTATAGATCAAAATTGCCCATCAAGAAGCATTATTTAATAAGTAGTGAGGGAATAAGTGTTTATTTTAAAATATATATAATCTTAGGATTTTGTTTTATGTATACCACAGTAAATTCCAGATAGATTCAAGAGTATGCATAAAAGTAAGTAAGTAAATATTTTATTAAAAATCTACTGTGAGCCAAGAGCATTTTCAAAAAGTTAACCTAGACTGTATTAGAGTTATCATGGAGCACATGCTGTTTATACAGCTTGAAAACCTTAGATCTACTTCAGAAAAAATGTTTCTTCCCCAGTTCACCTCACCAGTTTGAGAAATGTCCATTTATAAATTGACTTAATTCAGTATGGGATTAAGTAAAATTCTTTTGTTATAGAATGAGGTCTCATTTAAAATAATCCAGCTTGCTGAAACCGGTTTGGCTCAGTGGATAGAGCGTCGGCCTGCAGACTGAAAGGTCCCAGGTTCGATTTCGGTCAAGGGCATGTACCTTGATTGCGGGCACATCCCCAGTAGGGGGCGTGCAGGAGGCGGCTGATCGATGTCTCTCTCTCATCGATGTTTCTAACTTTCTATCTCTCTCCCTTCCTCTCTGTGAAAAATCAATAAAATAAAAATAAAAAAAATAATAATCCAGCTTACCATTTTCTTAGGCTGACTTGAAATCTTTTTATAGATACATTGATAAGGGTTTGTTTGCTTTTATTTTCATAGAAAAATATTTTAAATGAAATAAAGCTTATGCTATTGAGAATATGATTTTATTGTGTATATTTAGCTTTTGAATAGTATCTATTTTTTCCTAAAGCAATAAAAATGAGAACTATTTTTCTATTATCTTATTAGAGACTTAAATTATTCTCACTTTTGTCTAATTCTGCGTGGGCAGGAGTAATTATTGTTGTTTTTTGTTTTTTTGAGAAACAGTTTACTGGGAAACATTGTTTTAAATAAATCCATAAATCCGTAATTCAGATACATACTATAACATGGATGGATCTCGGAACATTATGCTAAATGAAAGAAGCCAGTCACAAAAGACACACATTGTATAATTCTGTTTATATAAAATGTCCAGAATAGGCAAATCTGTAGGATCAGAAAGTAGATTGATGGTCATCTGAGTTACAGTGATGAGGAATGGATATGGATTACTTTTTTGGAGTGATGAAAATGGAAAATTTGATAATGATGATGGCTGTACAATTCTGACTAAATTAAAAACCATTGTATTGTTATATTCTACTTTTAGGAACCTATAATCTTGCAATTTAAAGTTTTTATTATATTTTTTAAATTTATAGTTTACCAGTTAAATGCTATGTCCTTAATTCCTTGTCCTCAAAATTGTTTAGTTTTAAGGTCGAGTAAATGGTGTTAAAACTTAGTTACTTTTCATTGAGCCCACCTGACTTTAACAAATTTTCAGTGTTTTATCACTTTGATTATAAAAGCAATATATAATTTTAGTATTCAAATAATAGAAATGTTTATGCCAGCCTATTTAAATATGATGACTGTGTTAACTTGGGTATATATCCTTTCACATCTATTTCTAAACTTATGTTAACCAGTTTGTCCATTGTATAAATGTTTACAGGAAAGATGGGGTTATAGTTTATGCACTATTCTATAGTGTGCATTCTTCATTTAGTAATATATATTTGGCATCTTTTCAGTGTATACATTTTTTAACTTATTTTGCTTAATTTTGTAATTTAACATTTATGAAATGGGGCTGCATCTTAGAATCTGTGGTCTGGTAGAATTTCATAGGCAATGTTATTTTTTAGACCTAAAATAATGGCATATCATAATTATTGGAGTCTGGGTTTTGGTGAATGTCCTATAAATGGACATTCTTTTTAACTTTTATTTGCAACTACAAACAATGTTATAGGACATATAATATCCTTGCATATGTTTGTTTTTCTGTAGGATTAAATTGTTACAAGTGAAATTTTGCCAAAATTTCTTAAAAGATCAGTTTACATTTCTGTATACAGTGAAAGAGAGGGCTTATTTTCTCAATCTTCATCAATACTGGGTATTCTCAGTCTTAAATCTTAATCTGATGTGCAAAAAAATAGTCAACTTATTTTTTTTATTTGCATCTTATGAAGTGTCTTTATTGTAATTGTACTAGTAATCTTTATCTACCTGTATTATGAGAATCAGTCTATCTAATAAAAGAGTAATATGCAAATTGACTATACCTCTGCTACACCGCCAGCCATTCAGGAGCGAGTATGCAAACTAACCCCAACCAAGATGGCTGTGGCCATGGAGAGAGCAGGAGGGAGGCTTGGGTTTCCCTGGCAGTGGAGGAAGCCAAGCTTTCTGCACACCCTGGCTGACCCAGGCCTCCACTCAATGCTACAAAGTTTCAATTATAGAAGATAAATAAATTCCAACAAAAATGGCAGCAGCCATGGAACTGGAGAGAGCAGGAGGCTAGGGTTGCCCCCGTGATGGAGGAAGCCAAGCTTTCCTCAGCCCTGGCCTACCCTGGCCTCTGCTTAAGGCTACAACGTTTCATTTATAAAAGATATAAACCCCAACATAAATGGCTGCCACCACTGAGGGAGCAGGAGGCTTGGTTTTGCTCCAGGCTACAAAGTTTCAATTGTAGAAGATAGATAAATTCCAGATACCAGGGCCTCCACTTGGGTTGCCAAGGGGTGGGGCAAGACTGCAAACCACCAGAGGCCCCTTGCCCAGTCTGCCCCACACCCCAAAGAAATCCCCACCCTGATCCGGGACACCCTTCAGGGCAAACCAGCTGGCCTCCACCCATGCACTAGGCCTCTATCCTATTAATAAAAGAGTAATATGCAGATTGACCATTATTCCAACACACAAGATGACCTGCAAGGGAGGTCAGTTGGGAGGGACCAGGCCTGCAAGGGAGGACAGTTGGGGGAAATCAAGCCTGCAGGGGAGGGCAGTTAGGGGCAAACAGGCTTGAATGGGAGCAGTTTGGCATCAATCAGGCTGACAGGGGAGTGGTTAGGAGGTGATCAGGCTGGCAGGCAGAAGTGGTTAGGGGCAATCAGGAAGGCAGGCAGACAAGCGGTTGGGAGCCAGCAATCTTGGATTGTGAGAGGGATGTATAACTACCTGTTTAGGCCCGATCAGGATCAGGGCTAAATGGGCAGTCGGACATCCCTTGAGGGGTCTCATATTGGAGAGGATACAGGCTAGGCTGAGGGACACCCTCCCCTCTACCCACCCAGTGCATGAATTTCATGCACTGGGCCTCTAGTATCCAATAAAAGACAAACATGTAAATTGATGTACCTCTGCTACATCCACAGCCAATCAGAGTAAGTATGCAAATTAACCCAACAAAGATGGAGGTTAATTTGCATAGGTAGGTGCCCAGCAACCTGGGTCCTGGGAACTTTCTTAGCACCCTGGTCACTCTAAGGTAGGCTCCCATGGGTCCTGAGCAAACCTGAGTTATGTGTTTATATTTGAATCTCTGTAACTAGTATATGACTTTTCTTTTCCAACAAAGATGGAGATTAATTTGCCTAGTTCAGTAGCCTGGGTCACTCCAAGGTAGGCCCCGTGGGTTCTGAGAAGGGCCTAACCTAGGGGGCTCCTTGGCAGGGTCTGAGCTGGGTGATTGGGTAATCTGAGGGAGCTGAGGGTTCCCTGTCCAGGCCCCAAGTCCCAGCCAGAGGCTTGGGGCCTGGGTAGGGGTGGAGCTTGGCGATCGGGTGATTGGAGGGAGCTGGGGGTCCCCTGTAGGCTCCAAGCCCGGGCCAGAGGCTTGGGATCTGGTCAGGGGCAGAGCTGGGTAATAGAGCAATCAGAGAGAGCTGGGGGGTCCCCTGTCTGGACCAGTGGCTTGGGGCCTGGCAGGGGCAGGGCCAGGTGGTCAGAGCTGGGGGACACCTGCCCAGTCCCTGAGGCTTTAGGCCTTGGCAGGGGCGGAGCCAGAGGTTGGAGGCAATTGGTGTGAACTACAAAGGAAATACCTTTTCTGACCGCTCATTGGCTAAGCTCCTATATGCCACCACATGCAGTGTTCTTAGTAACTTGAATATAAGAATTCAAAAAGATGATCTAGGGCTTTTCCACCACACTCCTGGAGAAAAAAAGGAAGGTCTGCTGCTGGAGGGCTAAGAAATGTCATATCCTGCCCTAGCCAGTTTGGCTCAGTGCATAATGCCTAGGCTTGCTAACCACAGGGTCGGGTTCGATTCTGATCAAGGGCAGGCTCCTCCCTGGCTATGGCCCGGGTCAGGGCTCATGCAGGAGGCAACCAATCAAAGTGCTCCTCTCACTTTGATGTTTCTTTCTGTCTTTCACATTCTCTAAAAATCAGTGGAAACATATCCTCAGGTGAGGATAAAAAAAAGTAAAATATATGTCTTATCCTATGAAAGGATAATGCATAAAGAAAGTTGTCATTTTTCATGGTGAAGGGACTGGAGTCCGTGTTGATGAAAACACCTTGGTGGCTGCAGTGACTGGCAGTGGCTGCAGCAGTGGGGTGATGGAGCTGGTGCCTCCTCCTGATCAGCCCGGTCACCTCAGCCCGGGCTCCCAGTATGTGAGAGGGGGCAGGCTGGGCTGAGGTTCCCCCTCCTCCAGTGCACAAATTTTGTGCACCAGGTCCCTAGTTTTTATATTTGAAATAATGATCCTTTCTCACATGTGTGACAGGTGTTTGTTGTATAAAGTTTATTTTTCTTGATCTTTATCGCAGGTTTTGTCCCAGGGACGTTTGAAACTCTTTTTTTAAATCTTCAAAGCTTTTGGTTTTTCCCCCAATTTTGTTGTTGTTCATACTATCACTGAAACCTTTGTATGGCACGTTTTTTATCAGAGTATACATGAATACTGATTTTCTTTTGTAATACTGATCTGAGTTCTTTTCCTGAATTTGTTAAGAAAAATTAAGATTAGCAAACCATTTTAAAAGCATCTCTGTTTGGACGTTGCTGAACGTCAGAATTATGAACTCTGCGTAATGAATAGGATTGCTTTTTATTCTATTTATATCCTTATTAAGAGCTTTGGCTTTATATCTTTTGTTCTAAAACACATCATAATTTTGTAATGGGTTTTAGTGGAAAGAATACTACTGTGCTAGAAGTAGAGAGATACAGATTTTTTCCCTGTATGTGTCTCATTAATAAGTGGTGTTCTATTGGATAAATTCCTTAAATTCTTTAGGTCTGTTTTCTCATTGATGGAATGGGAAGGTCGTAATAAGTGTTTGGCTAAAAATTCTAGTAACTTGCTAATTTTGTTGATTATTAAGAGTCAGTGCATTTTTGTGCATTGCATTATCATTTCCTCCCTTCTCAGTATTTTAACACAGTACTCTTGTTTCTGATTTGATTGCTCCATTGTTTTTAAGTACATTCTAACTTTTTACTGTGAAATCTGTTTAAGCAATCCTATATTATACACAAATTATGCCCTAATCATCTTTACATGATTTTATTCAGAAAATATTTGTGATAATCAAAGCAAAGAAATAAGATAGAGAAAGAATGAAAATGAAGTAGAATTTGGAGTTTTAGGAATAAAAATTTGGCTTAGATTTGGTGTCAGATAAATCAATCCAATCTCATCTCTGCCATAGTGTAGAAAGACCATGAGCAAGTTAATTTGCCACTGAGTCTCAACCTCTCTAGTTTTATAATTGTAAACAATAGTAATTCTTTCACAGGATTATTATAATGATTAATCATAGCCATTTAATAGACATTTAGTAACTTATTCTCCCTGTAGATGTAACAACTAGTGATAGAGCGAAAAGAAGGACTTTAGATTTTTATTTTTTTATTTTTTTGTATATTGAAGCTATGAAATTGACTAGTCTCAAAATCTTGGAGTATATCTAAATGTATTTATTTATGAATTTTAAATTCATCCTTCTCTCGAAATATGTGCATTTGAGTTTTTTATTTTTATATAGAGAATCCCCACTCTCAATGGGACTGTGTTTTGCTTATAACCATCCTTTTATAAAGGCATCCCAAATAGATAAATAAGTAAAATTAGTAAACTTAAAATAGCACTTGCCTAGTTAGGATTGTACCTTTGTGCTAACTTACTTTCACATTCATTTCTAGAAATACATCGCATATATCATATATAAAAGGATAAACCTGAGTTATGTGTTTATATTTGAATCTCTGTAACTAGTATATGACTTTCTTTTTTTTAAATCCTCACCCAAGGACATATTTATTGATTTCTTTTTCCTTTTGTGGGGAAGGGCAGGGGGAGACATCAATGTGAGAAAGAAATAATCATTGCCTTCTCATGAGCCTAGACCTGGGTCCAGAATTGAAACCAAGACCTTTCAGTGTATGGGACACCATTCCAACCAACTGAGCCACACTGGCCAAGACCTATATGACATATCTTAAGAGCAACTTATTATTTATTAAAAGTTTGTTTTCATGTGGTCTCTGAACAAATAAAATAGGTTACTGAGGTTCCCCTCTATCCCTCCCTCCTCCCTCTCTTATTTCCTCCCCCCTTTTTTTCTTTCTCCCTGATTAGATGATAAGAAATGAGATACTTTCATCTGGTATAGATTGTATTTTTAGAGTGTTTGCTTTTAGTCTTCCTCTACTAGTTTTAGAATAAGAAAATTTGTAGTTCTGTTATTTTAAAGAGACAGCATTTGAAAGAATGAATGTCTTTAACATAAAAGGGAGAGATGCTTAGTGAAATGTGTTGTCTTACAGCCAAATTTATATCCGACTGTTGGGCTCCAGACACCAGGAGAGGTCGTTGATGCCAATTTTGGGCAACATCCTTTTGTGTTTGATATAGAAGACTACATGCGGGAGTGGAGAACCAAAATACAGGCACAGATAGACCGGTTTCCTATTGGAGATCGAGAAGGAGAATGGCAGACCATGATACAAAAGTAAGTGAAGAAATTTGAATGGATATTATTCAAAAGTACTTTTTTTATAAAATGCTATAGACCCAGTGCACGGATTCATGCATCGGTGGGGTCCCTCAGTTTGGCCTGTGGGGATCTGGCTGAAACCAGCTCTCTGGTTCCACATTGAGAGAGGGTGCAGGCCAAGCTGAGGAACCCCACCGGTGCACATCAGGAACAGGAAGAGACTGTGAGAGGGCTACAGAGCGTGTCCAGCCCATCTTGCCCAGTCCAGGTGGCCGAACTGCATGCAGCAGTAAACTAACATACTGGTCGGAGCGTCTGCCTCCTGGTGGTCAGTGTGTGTCATAGCGACTGTCGAATGGTTGGACACTTGTTATTTTATAGGATGTTATTCGTTTGGTACAAAATATTTTAATCTATAAAAATAACTTACTCTATTTGAACAATGAAAAATAATGTTTGACTTGAACATATTAGTATATTAGTCTGTGATTTACTAATTTGATGGAAGAAATAAAGTGACACTAGATCACTTAGGTTGGGGTCATTCATTTTCTATCATTAGTAATAGGATTTAATGATTTCCATAGGTTACACGATTCATAATAATAATAATAGTGCCAATGCAAAATATAAATTCAGAAAGATAATTTAGATAGCATAATTCAGGATCATTTTTTTATATGACTTTAACTATGTTGTTTAAATATTTATGGGGAAAAAAGAATTATTACCCAATAAGAATAAACATCAAAATAATGATAAAGTTTATATACTGTAATACAGACTTAATATGTATATTTCACTTTTCAGGATTTGGCTACCTTTTTCTAAGTGATGAATGGGTTACTCTGTAAGAATAATGTCAGCTGTTTTTGTTTACTATTATTCCTGTTTTGCTAAATATTTTTTATCATGTAGATTTAGGAAGGGTCTAATTGCTCCTATTCTAAATAGAAAAGTCTGACCAAAAACTTCTGGCTTAAGAAATTTTTAAAAATCTTATGATTATTTTAATGCGTTTGCTTGTATGTGCTATTATTAGACATTTAAACGGAGGTAAAGGAAATGAAGCCAAGGAACAGTGAAGGTGGAGTTAGGATCCTAAGTTCAGGACAAATACTTATGATCCAGTAATAGTAGTAGGGGAAGGTGGGCAGCAGCAGAGTACACACTGGGTGTCAATAAAATAAAAGTACTATAAAATGAATAACCTTTCTCGCAACTCATTTCTTACCGAAAAATTGCAATTTGTTTTATTAGGTTACTTTTTATGAAAAGGTAGAATTTCATTATGGAAATCAGGAAAATATAATTCCTATGTCAGTCACCTTTTTAGACTGAAAGGCTCAAGGTGACATCAGATACCAGTAGTACTAAATGATAGCTCAGAAAGCTTGAAATAGTATAAACTTAAAAATGAAATAAACACCAGTAAGTTTAAATAGTCATTTTCACTACTATAATCAAAGAAAATGACAAATTCTTTCAGATACCATCAATCTGACACAGTTCATCTTAAACGTCTTTATAATTGCTTTGAACAGGCTGAAATTGAAAAATCTAATAAAGGTTTTTGTGTGTACCTTTTGGAGGAGATAATGATTGGAAGATATGTTGATGATTCTGAAAACATGCTTCTTCACTAGAGCAATTATCATCAGGTATTGCAGAATCTGCACTTTTGTCCTGCAGTTGAAAGAATAGTGAACCCTGACCCAGAATCTCATAGTTGCCATGAATTAGAGCTAGGATAAGTTGCTTTCCTGGGGTCACTGCCCTTTAATGCTTTAAAAATGGTCACCACTGAGCGTCGTGGCAGGATAGTAGCAGAGAAAACATCATCTCTTCTTACAGCCAGAGTTCTATGAGGGCCCCCACCCCAACCAACCCCATTCTTCCCAAAATAGACACTCATCATGGAAAGTATATTTTCAAAGGTTCTGCCTCTTAAAATAATTTGCATTAGATGAAAGAAAATGAAAAATCTGTTTTTTAAATGCTCTCTGGTCAATCCCGCTTCTTCCTACCATTTTCTAGCAGGTCTTTAATAGTCCAAATGAAGGCAGGTTTAAAGTTGAATATTTGGCTTTATTGACTATCTAGGTTAATACTGTTTAGCCAGCAGTTTTTCTGTTTGTGGTTAAATGTAAATACATGTTTTGGCCACTTACTTGGTGGTTTAGTAAAAATAAACCTGTTCTTTGGGAGAATGTAACTTACATATAAATCACATTTGAATAATTAATCTCCTGATGTACAGCCATACCAAATGATTTAGATTAGAAGGCTGATTAGTATTATCACCTTCATAGACTTTTTCTGGAAGATTATCCAAGTTCACTTCAGTACTTCTTGTGTTCACAACTTGTGATCTATCTACTGTAACTAATCGATAAAAAAAGGGGTTAAAGTCCAGAATACAAGGAGTTAACCTGTTATTTTACATTTGTTTTATTTTACAAAATGACAACACTTTATTGGGATAAGTTATGATAAACATGAAACGGGATTTATGGTGAGTAGGATTGAATATAAGGATGGGGAACAATTGTAAGGATCTGGAGAAAATGGGGTGTCCTTGATTCTCTAATAATCCTTATTTTTAGGGACAGTAGTCTCAACATAGCATTTGCAATTATCTTTTTGGAAATATGTGAAAGAACAAAATGATTTTTTGAACTTTAAACTTGAAGTTATTAAAGCCTTAATTATTTCAAGGGAATAGGTTAATTTTGTAACACCAGAGTAGACCTTGTTTATGTAAATTGTAATATGAAGCATGTATTCTCTTGACTAAAAGTTGTGTTCTTTTTTTTTTTTTTTTAAGAATGGTTTCATCTTATTTAGTTCACCATGGGTACTGTGCCACAGCAGAGGCCTTTGCCAGATCTACAGACCAGACTGTTCTAGAAGAATTAGCTTCTATTAAGAATAGACAAAGTAAGGACTTACGGGGCATGGCTAACTCTTGTTTTCAGATTATAAGTTTCGTTGTATAGATTTTTATAAATTTGTTAAATTTTAAAATTGATCCCTCTGAAATTTATTTTTATTGATATTTTTTAAGATTACCTTTTAAAAATTCACGTAGGACTTTGTTAGCATTCTGGATGTACAAAGATATAATCTTGGAGACATGTTATAAGAATGTGTACCATTTTTAAAAAAATGTTTTATTGACCTTCTAGGAAATAAACATTTAATAAAATGGTCTTATTTGTTAGTAAAGTAGTCCCATAATTAGATGTTAGTGGAGATAATATGTAAAAGATAAATACCTTTGAATTTAAATTGCTATCTAAATTTAAGATAGTTTTGATCTTAAGCCTTTGTTGCTTAGGTTCTAGTGCGTTTAGCCAGAGCAGTGGGGTCTGTTCTTACTAAGGTAAGTCAGCATGATAATTGTACCATAGTTAGTCATCATAAAATTGGTATGTCCATCAGGAAGGGTATAACTTGATGAGAGTATAGGCATAAAAACAAAACATGGGCAAAATCATGTGGATAAAAAGAATTTTTTTATAGGTCAGATTGCTATAATATTACTGACTACATTGTATTGTAGTTTCTGTATGCTTTGTCTCACAATATAATAAGCTCTTGTGAACAGGAAATGATCACATATTCTTTGTATCCTCATCATCTAATATAACAAATATCTGACACAAGGAATACTTAATGAGTATCTGTTGAATTCAGATCTTACTAAGTTTAGCATTCTTTTAGTACTGGTTCAAAAGGTTATCATAATTACTTTCAACAGTAAAGATATAAAATTAAACGGTTATATTTTATAAGACATTTTGAGTATTATGTCTTTGACTTTTCTATGGTCTTTTAAAGAAACACTTTATTGAAGTGTGGTTGATATTAAAAACCACATAATTTAGTGAATGTAATTTGATAAATTTGGAGATGAGTATATGTGTATGAACCCATCAACACACATGTATGCCATAAAAATAGTCATCTTTTTTTAAAGACTATTTTTTTAGAGAGCGAGGGATGCGGGAGAGGGGAGAGAAAGAGAGAGAGAGAGAAACATTGATGTGAAAGCAAAATCAATGGACTGCCTCCTCCATACCCCCTACCAGAGACTGAGCCAAAACCCTGTGTGCACCCTGATCGGGAATCAAACCAGCAACATTTTAGTGCATGGGTCAACACCCAACCAGCTGAGCCACACTGACCAGGGCCATCTTCTTTACTTTAATTTTTATTACTTCAGTGTTGAATTAACAGGTATTTTTCCTATATTACTTATATGATAATGTTTCTATCTACTCTTAAAAAATAAATCTTTTTCTCTAAATAGGAATTCAGAAATTGGTGTTAGCAGGAAGAATGGGAGAAGCCATTGAAACAACACAACAGTTATACCCAAGTTTACTTGAAAGAAATCCTAATCTTCTTTTTACATTGAAGTGAGTTTATTTAATAAAATGTGCTATGTTTATTATATGTGTGTGTTATATGTAACCAAAATAATTTCCATGTTTTAATTTTTGTTTAACCTTCTTTCAAATATTGACATAAAATTTTGTAATACAGCACATTTAAGTAACAGGTTACAAAAATACTTGTGTTGAGGAGTATAAAAGATGACATCTTTTGTTTGATCTTCTGTCATTCTATCTCTGTGTTTCCAAATGTGAAAATCTTACTTAGAAGATGGGAATCTATCTGATGGGAATCTATCTGCAAAGTACCTCATAATAAGTCTGTGGCGTTTTAAAAAAATTGTGATAAATATGCATATAAAAATTTGCCATTTTAAATGTACAGTTCAGTAGTATTAAATACATTTACATTGTTTTGTAATCAGTGCCAACTGCCCATTTCCAGAACCTTTCTAATTAAAGCTTGGTACCCCTTGTTAACTGGCTTATTTCCCTTAGCATAATGTCCTCAAAGTTAATTTGTATTATAGCATCTGTCAGAATTTCCTTCCTTTTGAAGGATTGTATGCATATATCACATTTTGTTTATTCACTCATCCATCTTTATACATTTGAGTTGCTCCCACAGTTGGATATTGTGAATAATGCTGCTATGAATAGGTGTGATGGAATATCTGTTGGAATTCCATCGTATTCTTATATACAATTTGATTTGCTACCAAGTGCAAATATTATTTTGATTAAATTATTTGAGAGCTAGAAAGGTAGTCCATTTTGATTTTATTATAGCTATAGTTAAGTTTTCATTTTCTTAGTAAATCTTGATTAAAGGATATACAGCTTTTGCATATAGTCTTTTTCTGGAAAATTTAAAAATACTCTAACCAGTATAGTATATAAAATTTTAATTAGTGCTTTTAGCATACTATCTTAAGGCCAAAGTTATTGATAAATACAAGTTATTAAATTGTCTCCTTTCAGAAATCTTTTGCTATTAAATAAATGGCTATTTGAAGATTACTAAGTAAATTGCTTTGCTTTTTTTAGAGTGCGTCAGTTTATAGAAATGGTGAATGGTACAGATAGTGAAGTACGGTGTTTGGGAGGCCGGAGTCCAAAATCTCAAGACAGTTATCCTGTTAGCCCTCGACCTTTTAGTAGTCCAAGTATGAGCCCCAGCCATGGAATGAATATCCACAATTTAGCATCAGGCAAAGGAAGTGCTGCACATTTTTCTGGTGAGATTCAATCTTATGATATCTTTATATTCTTGCCCTTCTTTATATTTTTGAAACACAATAAAATTTTAAAAAATCTAGATACTTCTGTAGCAGTTTTGCATATGTGTATACTTACTCTCAAGATACTCTGGAAGAAAAACTATAGGTGGATCAGATGCATGTGTTTTTAGTACCAGGAAGTAACTTGAAGAGCTATTTCTGAGAATAAGTTATTGTAGCATATCTTCGTAACCAAATGCTAATGTTTGAGTTATCTCTAGAAAATAATTATATGTTTTCATGAAGTTTAAATTTAAAGGTAGTGATGTGTCTGCAATGTCTTATGCCACCAATCACCAAATCTGGCTGGGCTGTGTGCTTTCTATCTTATTCTTTCTCAACCAAGTCCAATTCATTTTTTCCTGTTTACCACCACCACTCTTAACCCCCTCCCCTCCCGGTTCTGGTTTTGTTTTTTTCTCACCAGCCTTATTCTCCAAGGCTTTTGGTGTTCTCTTGATTAGAATTCTCTCTTTTCTTAGCTTTTATGATTTCTGCAATTTTATTTCTAATCCTCCTTAGTCTTCCTTCTTTGCTTGTCTCTTTCATTTTGTTTTCCCCATGGTGTTACCTTTCTCAGTTCATTTAACTTAAAAAAACAGAAGTCAACTGCTGTTTCCTTTCCTTTCATAGAATAACAACTTTGCTTTTTCTCAATCAGCATATAGTTCTCTTTTTATATCACCATCCTGTACAGTGCAGATGATTCTCAGGTTTGTATCCTTAGCTGCTTCCCCTCTTTAATATCCAGTACAGTCACTTCAGACTTGGACAAATTCTTAGCCTCAATAAAATGGGACTGATGATAACACTGCCCTCAAGGGGGATTGATTCATAATGAAGCCTTCAATAAATGTTAGAAGAGATGATAATTATAGCTTACAATTAAATGTACATATATCTTTCAAAGAAGTTAACTGTTTACTATTTAAATAGTCCATTGATTTAAATAGTCCTATATTTTAAATACAAAAGTCAGAATATAGGTATATTATTTACAGCCTAATAATAAATAAACGTTTGTTTCTATTTTCAAGACCTATCTTTCCTTTTTTTCCAGGTTTTGAAAATTGTAGTAATGGTGTAATATCAAATAAAGCACATCAATCATATTGCCATAGTAAACACCAGTCAACTAATTTGAATGTACCAGAACTGAACAGTATAAACATGTCAAGATCACAGCAAGTTAATAACTTCACCAGGTAAATGATTTCTCTAGCTTTTACGTTACTATAAGCAGCCTAATTCATATTTAATAATTAGGAAAATTTGAGTTATATGGCTAACAATAGAGGTCTAAGAATTCCCAAGCCCCCAGAGAATAAAAGGTTAGGGAATAGGTTTCCCAAAGCTTTTCAGTCTCTCAGTATGCACATAGGCTCTTTCCTTTGTTCCTTATTACTCTCCATTCCTTTGCCCTTATAGTGAGGTTATAAGGACAAATGCAAGGCTCTGCAGTCTACTCTTCCCGCCATCACAGACCTATACAAATGATCACACACATGCCATTTGTTATGTTTCCAAGTTAAGTCAAAGTATTGCATTTAACCTCTAGTATTAACATATGATTCGTTTATAACTATTTTTTCTCTCTGTATATTTTTTTTCTGTAAATGTATGTGTAATGTTTACTGACTTTCAATTAACTAATTTTATTTTTAAAAAAACCCTCTTATTTGAGAGCCTATTTTTACGCAGCTTGTTTATAGCAGATGTGGTTAAGTCATTTAGAACAGTGGTCTCCAACCGATGGTCTGCACACCATGGGTGATCCATGAGGTCCAAAAGGTTGGCAACCGCTGGTTTAAGGAAACCTTTGACACAGCAGTTGCCAACTGGTGGTCTGTGAACCACTGGTGGTCTGTGAGGTCTGAAAGGTTAGTGACCAATGATTTAGAACATAGAGCATGAGGGTAGTATTGAGGACCTATTTTTAGCCATTTTCCTAGGCAGAAAGAGCTTTGAGAGAAAAGACTATTTTATATAATAAAAGGGTAATATGCAAATCAATTGAATGGCAGAACGACTGGTCATTATGATGTGCACTGATCACCAGGGGGCAGAGGCTCAATGCAGAAGCTGCCCCCAGTGGTTAGTGCGCTCCTGGTGGGGACCAGGCCCAAGCTGCAGATGGACATCCCCCAAGGGCTCCTAGACTGTGAAAGGGTGTAGGCCAGTCTGAGGTGTGTGTTGTCTCCCCTCTTCCTCCTCCAGTGTACAAATGCATGCACCAGGCCTCTAGTATCACTAACTATGATATACTCAGGTTTAATGTTCATGAAATCTTTGAAACGTTCCTGAAATGTAATCACCTGAATTCAATGCTAGTGTGTGAAAGCAAAATGCTTATGAATTCAGCCTGCCCAAATCATATAGCATTTGAATCTCAATTTGGTTTAGAATGCATGTTATAACATTTTAAAAATAATTATAATGACCTTGGCCAGTGTGTCTCAGTTTGTTGAGCATTATCCTGTGCACTGAAAAGTTGCGGGTTTGATTCCTGGTATGGGCACATGTCCAGGTTGTGGGTTCAATCACCAGTTGGAGTGTGTACAGGAGGCAACTGATTGCTATTTCTCTATCCTTCCCCCCTTGCCCCTTTTCCTTTCCTCTTGTTCTAAAATCAATTTAAACAATAAGAAAAAAATAATGGATAGATTTTACAATTTGATGTTGGTTTGGTCTTATAATCTGAATCGATTGGTCACACTGCATTTTGGGAGAATTGTTCATCAGTGCAGATTTTTATCAAAGGAGAGAGAGAACCATAACTTTTAGCAAGGAATCTTAATGGAAATATGACTCCAGAAAAAGGAATATATGTAAAAATCTGTATTTGCAAATTTTGCAATTTATCAGAATCTCCAGGTTATCCTTCACAAGTGATCAAAATTTACTGAAATAATGGTGTGTGGTACAGGTTATAATGGAGGTCCCCAGAAGTCATATGAGAACAATAGAAAAAGTAACTATCTTTTGCTGAGGAGGTCATGTTAATCTTTGACAGTAGAGATGACATACTAAAAACATAAAATTAGAATATTTAGTAGTAAAAATTATGTATGGGAACTTTAAAAGGTAAGACTTTAGTACTTATCATTGATTGAGAGTTCTGCCATTTTTTTGCAGTCAGGATTGCAATCAGTTGGTTAGTTTTTCTCTTAAATACTATCCTCATGGCAGGAAATTGCTAAAGGGACGGGACCTATTACTACCTGAGTTCAGGGAAGGAAACATAACATAAGAGATTGATGACACAGCATTCTCCTTTGTGTTCAGTATAAGAAAGTAAGCTTTTAAATCCCCTTAAACTGTTCAACAGTAACAGTTATTTTATAGTTGATAATGATTTTCCTTGCAACAGTATTGTGTAGTAGGCAAAAATGGTATTAACTATGAAAACCATTTTACAGATGTAGAGCTGAATACCAAAAAAGTAAATGGCGTGTTTTTTTTTTAAAGTCAATAATTAGTAGCTAGTAAGTTGCAGAACTGAGACTAATTCCCAGGATTTGTGACTTCCATACTTGTACTTTTTCCATTATACTTCCCTCTATTTGTAAGTCTCCTCTCCATGCTAATAAATGTCTGTTCTAGTTAAAACTCAAGTTCACATTACTTCTTCCAGGATTTTTGCCTTGATTTATATTTCCACCACATGTTGTGTTACTCCTTGCAATTAACTTTTATCAGAGTAATAGTCCTCTGCAATAGAGTAACTTGATTAGCTTTTATCAGGTAGTTTGCTCCTACAGGGCAGAGACAGTTTCATTATATTCTTAGCACCTAACATGGAATATGGAGAACATGACTCAGGGGCTCTTGAATGTGTATTGAATGAAAGAATCCCTCTCAAATAGTATATTGAATTGTTTTCTTTAAAAAATGGTTTAGTATATTAAGATCACCAAAAGCTATGCCTTTAAAGATTTCTACTAAACATTATTTTTAATGTTATTTTTTTTTAACAATTCTCAAAGGTCACCAATGTAATACACAGCTTTTCTGACTCATAGAAGGAGTCCTAAGGCAATTGCCACCTTATTTCTAGCTGTCTTTTTACCAGATAGGTTATACTGATAAAAGTGTGCATGTACCCACACACGGTACTTAAATCACACACACAAGTCACGCAAGGTGTTAACCATGTCTGGTGGCATTATGCATAAAGTGCTTTTTGTTTATCTGCATTCAGTGTTGTTGGTTTCTCTAGGAAATGAATATCCCTTGCTTTTTTTAAATAGAAAAGGTCATTTTAATTTAAATACTTACTAAATTTTCATCAAGTGTTGCCTTTTGGGCTGTGTAATTGTTACCTAGATCTTCATAGGTATTTCTTAAATATTAGGTATTTATTATTGCTTACTGTGTGGATGAATCTGAAGGTCCTACATTGACAACTATAATATGTCCAAATGTAGTTATTGGCACATAGTTATTCATTCAGTAAATGTAAAATGAGTACAAATTGAAAACACCCTAAATATCCAAATCAACATTTTTAAAATTAAGATTTGGCAATACTTTTAGTACGTGTATTTTATTTCCCTTATCTCCAGGAGTACAACTTTGTTAAAAGTCAGCTATATATTTGGCTTTGAATATAGTCAAAACTTAACTAAATACCTACTTTGAAGTTGAGTAGTAATTTATTTTAAATTAAGCTGCAAGTATGCGATTTCTAAAATTAGGTTTGTTTTTTCGTTTTCAGTAATGATGTAGACATGGAAACAGATCACTACTCCAATGGAGTTGGAGAAACTTCATCCAATGGTTTCCTAAATGGTAGCTCTAAACATGACCACGAAATGGAAGATTGTGACACCGAAATGGGTCTGCAGTGATATTTCTTACATTTTTAATAAAAAATGATGACTACAAGGTTATGTTTTCACTCGTACTGATTTACAGCTGATGAGCATAAATCAAATTTAAAGATAGATGTGCCATTGGATTTGACAATACACATTACTTCTCTTAAACTTGTGAGAGTGGGTTGCTAGACAGAGCAGAGTGACTCTATAGTACTTTCTTTCTGCAGTTCAATGTACAGAGTTTTCTTCGCTGAACTGTCTGTCTGGGCTCAACTTTAGCACTGTCGTTAGTGCAGTGGTACCAACTTAATGTTAAATATCCTTTAGAGCAGTAGTTGCCAACCAGAGGTCCATGGGTCACTGGCAGTCCGTGAGGTCTGAAAGTTTGTCGACCGCTGCTTTAGAGGATATTTAAGGTTTGAAATATAGGAAGGTTTTATACTTATTTTAATATAGCCAATAAAAGCCAAATGGGTAGAGATGCTTTTATAATTTCTAATCAAACAGAATTTCTTAAATTTATTTAATGTGAATATATGTGACTTCATAGCTCAGTGCCTGGCACTTAGTAGGTACTTAAGTGTGACTCCACCTCCTCTTCCCCCTAAATTAAATGTCATGGTTAATTTTACTTCCTTGACAACTTATGTAGTAAATTATATTGTAAAGTTAAACGAACAGCAAACTTTCCCATCAACTGGAAAGTGAACATTACTAAAACTTATAAATTCTTTGTCAGAATTCCATGGCCAGCATTATTAGACTTCTCAGTATTTTGAGGTTAAAAGGTATTTTTTCAAATTATTATTAAGAAACTACTTTATAAATGTAGTTATTATTTATATAACTACCTTGTTGGGAATTATATATTCTACTGTATAAATCCTTTTTTCAAGCAAGGAGTATGATTAAAAAGGCAGCCTAGTTTTATTTTCTCAGATAATCAGCAACCTTAAAATTCAGAGTAATTTGAGTATAGTGATTAGGAGTTATACAGCCAAATTACCTGGATTCAAATTCTGCAACTGTTACTTACTAGCTGTGTAACCTTGGACAAATTACTTAAGAGCTCTGTGCCTCAGTTTCTTCATCTGTAAAATGGGTATTATAATAACTGCCTCATAGATCATTGTGACAATTAAATAAGCTAATCTGTGAAAAGCTAATAGAACAAAGTGCTTATTACATATCATCATAATCATTTGTGATTACATGTATTAGTAATTTAAATGGATACATTATTAGTCATTGATTATTGTCAACCAAAATATATACCATAAAATTATTTTCTAAAAGTAGTATTCTTAGCATAACTAACCCTTTTTTATTAGTAAAATATGGTATCTTTTGTGTTTTTATTGGAATTTTTTTGCCTCTCTTACATCCAGGAATCATTTAATTCAATCTCTTTTCTATGGCAGTTAAAGTAGCCTGACAGGCAGTTACTAACTTTTTCTTTTTTTCTTAATATTGCTTATTGTAGTTTTAGAGATTTGTGCTTAACTTTTTATAAAATTTCCCTTGACATATAGGTACATCCTAACACTGAGAAAGGTTGTCACCTGACTTTCAACTGCATGCTAGATATTGGATCCTAGACTCTTGAGACCTAGATAAAACGTACCTTTTAGCTGCAAAGTTTGATATTAAATTAATCTGCATATTTAGAGAAAAACTTTAGGTAATAGTTACTACATTAAACATATAAAATGTTATAAACATTGTATGTTCATTTCTCCATTGCAGTTCATTCAATAAGGTAGTAAAATACTTGTTTGTTTTGGTTACAGAAGTTGATTCAAGTCAGTTAAGACGCCAGTTGTGTGGAGGAAGTCAAGCCGCCATAGAAAGAATGATTCACTTTGGAAGAGAGCTACAAGCAATGAGTGAACAGCTGAGGAGAGAATGTGGCAAGAACACAGCAAATAAAAAAATGCTGAAGGTACATTTGTTTTCCCCTGTAAAATATAAATGCATCAAAGGAACTAAGTTGTAGTTTTGTAACACACTGAACAGAGCTAGAAATTCTTGTTGCACATGAACTTCTCTCTGGCTTCCTATTTGAGAGTGAAAGTGTTCTATGTGTTTGGGCAGTTCTGCTCTACTGGAAATAGCACTGGAGTCCAAGTAAAAAGTATGGATTCAATCCTCATTTGTGCACTTCATCAACTTACTTTTCTTAGTGTTTTATCAGCTTTAAAACAGGCAAAGTTAGGGGAAATGTGAGTATGCTGATAAAACTGTAATTTAGAGGTATTTGTATTTTAGTAAACATTGCTTAGTTGCAGCATATTGAAAGTAATACATGGTTTTCATTTTGATGATGATTGGTGAATGATTTGAGTCATCTAGCTAATACATTTTCAGGTCTTAGATTGACATTTATGATAGCTAATAAGATGGATACAACTTAAACAATTTAGTAAGTTAGGAACAATTTTGTGTATCATTTGAAGTTGGGAGTTTTCTCCTAACTTAAGTCAAGATTGTAATTAGCTGTGGAGATGTTATTCCTTTAAAAGCTTTTTCATACTCAAAAGAGTCCTACCAGCTCTGTAAGTCTATGAAATATTAACCTAGCCATTGCATTTTTTTTTTATCCTGCGATAGATTTGTTATAGGGTGAAATTTCTCTGTTGCTAGTGGGAGTGGGATTCTTATGATACTTTGAGAAAGATAATTTTCTAAGACGCATGGGAGAATGAGATATATTGAAAGGTTTATTTGTGTATTATTGTATCCCTCGGTTTGCACAGTCCCATTTCCCTTAAACCAGTTTTGAAAAATATGCAACTGGAGGTTCAGCAAAGCTAGAAGCAAAACCAGTGTTCAAAGCTTCTGTTTCAAGGTGGAGTTGAGTCCAGCAGTGCACCAGGCTGATTGTAATCCATTAGTCCATTGTGGGGCCATGTGCGAGAATGCAGGGCAGCATGCCCCTTGCAACAAGAGTTCCAAGAGAGCAGGAGGGCCAACACAGCCAAACAAAGGCAGGAATTCCTTTGTTTAGTAGGAGTTTAATGAACACCAAATCTTCCCACACTTGCAGTGGCCATGCTTGTTCCCCAGTGTGATTGACAGACAAGTACCTTCCCACTTCACTCAGACCAGGAGAGTGTTAAGCTACATCTTCCTGGCGAAGCTGTACAAATGGCATGCCTACATTATCTAGCCTTCTCTTTGCTTCTTTCCAGTTATTAATAACCAGGTTATTACAGTGGTATCAGGTTGGGCTCAAAGGTGGTAAGTTATAAACATTTTCTCTTGAATGTTTTGAAAGTTCAAAAAACAAAGGAGAGCTTCATGTTGTGCTGCTTGGGTGTAATGTAGCAAAGGGCAAGGCTGCTGACATCCCTTCCTGATTCAAACTGAGAGTGCAACAGTAGCAACACCTAGTAGCACTGAATATAGTATAAAGTCAGCAAAAATCATGCACCTACATATCTGCTTGATCTAGGATGGGTTAAGGAGACACCTATATACATCTCCAGTTAAAGATATGTGGTCTTGTATTTTCAGTATCTGAGGTGTGAAGAGAGGTGTAGTCACTATACTTAGTACTTCATCTACTGGATAGCAAACTGCTATTCTAATAGTGATCAGCTCTTTAAAAAAAAGTTTAAAAGATAATTGTTAGGTTATGTGATTTAAGCTGTTTTTATTTTTAAACATCCTTTTTAAAAAGTAATAATTTGTATTGATTTCAGAGAGGAAGGGAAAGAGAAATAGAAACATAAATAATGAAAATCACTGATTGGCTGCCTCCTTCATGCCCCCCTGCTGGGGATTGAGCTGCAACCCAAGCAGGTGTCTTGACTAGGAACCAAACCTTGATCTCCTAATTGATAGGTACTCTCAACCACTGAGACACATGGGCAGCTATTTTTTGTTTAAAAAGTAAAATCAGACATTCAGATACTATTAGGAAAATAGCTGTCCACATTTGCTCTATAGGTTTATGAGTTCTTTGAGGTCATGCTGGGTCTTTCCTTAACTCCTCCCCTTTTAAATATATCTTATGCATATAGAACCTAGGTATTCAATGAATGTTCATTCAATTGAGATTGAATTCATTTGAGAAGTATAACTGATTTTTCAAGATTGGGTATTTTTATCACTAACTTTGTAGAACTTTTTCTTATATCAAGAGTGGCAAGAACAACTTATTTTTTGGCCTTTCTTAAGTTTAAAATAGCTAAAGTCATCCATTTAGGAAGTTATTTTGCTCGATACTGAGGTTCTCAATCTTTGTGGTGTCTAGACACCTTAAGAAACTATTAAAGATTCTCAAAGAGAGAGAAACCAAGATGGCGGCATAGGTGAACACCTAAACTGCTGCCTCGTACAACAGTTTCAAAACTACAACTAAAAGAGAGAATGGACATCATCCACAGGAAAGCTGGCTGAGTGGAAAGTCTACAGCTAGAAGGAAAGAGAGGGGCTCACAGAGACTCATAGGAGGTGCAGAAAGCTGAGGTACAGAGACACATGCGTGGAGAGGACCGGGCAGAGTGCCTGGCTGGCTTCCTCTAGCAGGAGGGAGACAGAAACTCCCGACTGCACTGAACACTAGTTCCAGGTGAGACTTATATGGGGGAGTCTGGACTGTTGTGAAAAGGGAGGAGTGCAGGGAAACTTAGGGGAGCCGTGAAAGACAAAGGTCTGGAGGTGCGAGCAAAAGTGCGTACACAGAGGGTTGACTGTGGATTGTGTTGCTGGCTTTCTCTAGCGGGAGGAAGGCAGAACCTCCCAACTGCACTGAAATCGAGGTTGGACTGCACTGAACCCCAGTTTTGAGTAAGATCCTGAGGGCCCAGACTCATATGGGTGCCCAGAGTGCATGGAAACTCAGGGGAGCAGGAAAGGCAGAGATCTGAAGGTGTGTGCACCTGCGCACAGAGAAGGCTGCAGTGATTACCGAGGGACACTGAGAACCAGGGGCTGACGGGAAGCCAAGGCTGTCTGCTCAGCCCTGAGACTCCACCCTATCCAAGCCTAGCACAGAGGCTTTTGCAGTCTTGCACATCTTAAGACGGAGTCCAGTATAGAAGTTCTCCCGGCATTGACACAGCTGATCCTCACAACCAATTGGCTTGGAGGTCAATTCCCCCCAGTGATACCAACAGCAATCAACATTTAACTACAACAAGGCTGTACACACAGTCTACAAAGAGGTGCACCAAGAGAGTCCACCTCAGGTAACTGGGGAGGCAGAGCTACTGGGCCATAAAGGACACCTAGCACACAAAGCTACTCTACCAACTCAGGGAAGCAGTGAAAATGCAGAGACAAAGGAACAGATCACAAACAAACGAAATGGAGGAAAACAAACAATTGGATATAGAGTTGAAAACCATGGTTATAAGGTTTTTCAAGAATTTCCTAGAAAAGATGGATAAATTTAGCGAGACCCAAGAAGAGATGAAAAAGACCAACTAGAGATGAAAAACTGGAAATTAAACATACACTGACTGAAATAAAAAAAATTATACAGAGACCTAACAGCAGACCAGAGGAACTCAAGAATCAAGTCAAAGATTTGAAATACAAAGAAACAGAAAACACTCAACTGGAAAGCCAAAAAGAATGCAAAAATGGGAAGATAGTGTAAGGAGCCTCTGGGACAATTTAAGCGTACCAACGTTAGAATTATGGGAGTGCCAGAAGAAAAGAGAGAGCAAGATACTAAAAACCTATTTGAAGAAATAATGACTGAAAACTTCTCCCACCTGGTGAAAGAAACAGACTTATAAGTCCAAGAAGCACACAGAACTCCAAACAAAAGGAATCCAAAGAGGACTATACCAAGACACATCATAATTAAAATACCAAGAGCAAAAGAAAGAGAGAATATTAAAAGCAGCAAGAGAAAAACAGTTAATTACATACAAGGGAGCACCCATACGATTGTCAGCTGATTTCTCAACAGAAACTATGCAGGCCAGGCAGGAGTGGTAGGAAATATTCAAAGTGATGAATAGCAAGAACGTACAACCAAGATTACTCTACCCAGCAAAGCTATCATTCAGAATTGAAGGTCAGCTAAAGAGCTTCACAGATAAGAAGAAGCTAAAGGAGTTCATCAACTCAAAACCAGTATTATATGAAATGAGGAAGAAGAAAAAGGTAAAGATAAAAATTATGAACAACAAATACATATTTCTCAACAAGTGAATCTAAACATCAAGTGGATTAAAAATCTGGTGAATATAATAGAGTCAGGGACATAGAAAGGGAGTGGACTGACAATTCTCAGTGGGAAAGAGGTGAAAGGGGTGCAGGGAGAGACAGGACAAAAATCATACACCTATGGATAAGGACAGTTGGGGAAAGGTAAGGGCAGAGGGTGGGGTGGGACCGAGTGGAGGGGAGCTATGGGGAGAAAAAAGAGGAACAATTGTAATAATCTGAACAATAAAGATTTATTAAAAAAAAGATTCTCAAAGAGTTTGATTTTACTATACTAGAAATTAGAACTAAAACTAAAAACAATTCATTAGAAATAACAGTAAATCCATTAGTTAAATATGTTTGTGGGGGAAAAAACTATCTTCCCCACCCAAAATGGGGAAAAAATGAGAAGCATGGCATTGCTTTACATTTTCACAAGTCTTTTTAATGTTAGTTTTAATCAAGATAAGCCGGATTATCATATTTACTCCACTATATAGTTTTGAGAGGATGAGAAAAATTAAAGTAGTATGTCGGTGTTACTATGAAAATAGTTTTGACTTCACAAAACCTTCTGAGAAGGTCTTGGACCAAAGTGTCCCTGGACTATACTTTAAATACTGTTGTTCTTTGAATGGATATTTGGGAATATGAGATAATTCTAAGAATTCCTAGACTTTTTAAAGCAGGTCATCTGTTAAGGAATGTGATTTCTGCACACAATCTTTGAAAATTTAAGATTTCACTCAATCAGCTTACTGTCCTTGATTCCAATTTGTATGAAGCTCAGAAAATGGCATTACATGGCCTATTCTCAAAAATGTTCCTTGATTATATATTGAATTATGTGACAGTATAATTTATTTTCATTTAAAGAATGTAGATGGCTTTGATTTTGCATCTCTTGACTTCTAAGCAAATGCCAACTGCTTTAAGAGACTTCCTTTATATTCTGAGCTGCTTTCCTCCCATGCTCTGAACTTTTTTTTAACCCAGATAGGAAAGAGTAAGTAACCTTACTTTTAAGTACCTAAAGAACAAGGCTGAAGAATTTGAAGCAACTTGAAGAGTAGTTGAAAATATTTAGAATTTATTCCTTTTTATTCTTTACTTCAGATCACATGTGATTTAGGGGAGTATTTTTTTTTTCTGGTTTTGTATAAACTTCTGAATCATACATGTATGTGTAAAGAATGGTTTGGATAAAGTCAAAGGTAAGATTACCTAAAATGTGTTATGATAAGTTGCACATTTATGTCTGGTTCCCCTCATTGTGGAGTAACGGGCACATTGCAGTCCATTCGAGTAGCCCGCCTGTGGTAAAATGGCAGGGAGTCCCTGCAGTAGTCCAGTTTCCTTTGACCTTTTCTCTGGTTTTGTCAGTCTTTCTTTCCTCTTTCCCTTTTGTCTTTCTGTTCCATACCTGCCTAGGTCTGCAATAGGCTCCCTGGGAACTACCTAACTTTGGGCAGCAGCTGTTTATTGAATTGATGCAGTGTGGCCAGGCACTGCTATAGGCAGTATGGAGAGTCAAATGTGCATGAGCAGCCCATTCAGAACTTTTACCAGTAACTGAAGCAGTAGAGCCATTTAGACTCACGCTTTATAAACTGCTATAGATTTTAAGGCAAATATTAGTTTCAGAATCCTACCTAAATGAAGTCACATTTCCCTCAGAAATTATTCTTACTGACATAATATTTTAAAAATAAAAAGTAACCCACAATGTCTTTGGTTATCATCAGCAATTGAGTTTTATAACAATTTTAAACTTAGAAATGCTTTGTTGATTTCATTCCCTTTGTAAAGGAAGATATGGTGCTAGGTATTTACTACTGGGAACTTGATGGTGTCAACCTTTTTATTTTTTAAGGTTTTTAGTTTTCTTGGTTACAGCTACCACTCTACTTTTAACCTGTGTTTCATAGTGTTGTTGTGTGATTCTTCTATAATCAAGTCTAATCTATACCATTCCTGTATTTAAAACTCCATTGCCTTATTGGCCAAAAAAATGCAAGCTTTTTAGAGTTTTTAGAGACATTTTAGGATTCAACCCCTTACCCATGGGTCCAACCATGCCTTTTTCTCCTTTCATTCAGCCTGTGTCCATGTAGCTTGAGCCTATTTCTGTGATTGCATCATGTGACACAATACACTGTACATTAATAAGCAATATGCTATGTTATTTATGTGCTTTTTCCACAAAACTATGTGAATCCTTAAAACAGTGACAAGTTCCTGGTGATCTATGTGTCCTCAGTTGTCTGGCTTCTGCGTCCGATAAATATTTGTTTGAATTGTACTGAAAACAATAGGGCAGAATTTTGTACTTTTTTCCTCTTAAAATATTGAAAATTAAAAGGGACTTCTCTTACTAAAAGTACAGTACTACCTGTCTGATCTTAACTTCTTACTGCCTCAATTTGCATCCCTGTGTGATGGATATTATAGTATCTATCTCATAAGGTTTTTGTGAGGATTATAAATAAGATGATCCACATTAGTGCTTAAAACATTGCCTCATACAATATTAGTGCATAATAAGTTACTATCATAATTTTCATTGTGTTTTGTTTTAAATACTAGAAGGTGAAAACAGAAAAATGGTCCTGATTTGAGATTTGGAACATTTCACCTTTTTGGTAGCATGTCTACCTATATAGACCCAAGAGGATAGTTTTGTGCTTAAAATTTTTATGTACCAATTATTCCTTGGGTAATTCTTTAGGATATCTTTTAAAACTTATCCGTACTTTGGGAATGGTACCTCATTAGATAGTTGTGGGGTAAATTAAGGCTTGAGCAAAGCTCAGTCTTTAGAAGTAATGTGATTGATTAGAGTTGGCTTTGTAGGATATAGAATATCAATATTCTTTCCATCAATAAATTAGGATTGGGGGCATTCACGAAATACAACCTAACTAGTTTTGTGGGATGCATAAAATACCTTAAAACTTTAAAAAGCAGGTCTTGTGATCACCAGGTTTGTAAAGCTTCTTCCCTACATCAAGCATCTTATCAGTAACTGCAGGGATTCAAAATAGTATAATAATTTTTTTAATCTTCAGAGAACTTTCATAATAATCAGGGTGAGAAGTCTGATGTGAAATACTTAGCAATAATGACAGTGGGTGACACACGTTTGACACATGTATTCCCTCTCTAGTAACTGCAGACTGATGGCACAGCTTTGCTTTATGGACAATTCTTTCCTTATTTAAACAATATGTTTGGATAAGAAAGGGTAAGAATACAGTTGACCAGGAAGCCTTTCCCCTACCTCTGCTTTCTCAGAACACTAATAAGATTCTGAGGAATGCTGGAGCTGTACCTAGGAGATAATCATCTCTAGGAATCTCAAGTCATCAGCATTTTGAAAGTTGTTACTGAATTCACTGATTTATAATTTCCACAGCACCTCTCCATGTATGTGTTCTGAATTGGGAAGGTGCCCTGTACCTAACTATATCTGTACTTCTGTTAGAATGAACCAACATTGTTAATTTCATTTAGCTCTTTGTGAAATATGACCTTACAATCCCCATTACACAAATGATGAAACTATCACTTAGGTTGTTAATTGCTAAAGGCTACACTCAGGCTGGTAAACCTGTGTATGTGCCTCCCACTTAAAAAGTCATTTGAAAAGACTATGTATGTGTCAGCTACTTTAGGAGGAGGGGTGACTTGAGAATGATTGGATATAGGTGGACCCTATCTTTTGATGTCAAATTCATGTCAGTGATAATAAATTGTGAAGTATCTGAATGCTTTGTCTTCCTCTTTAATTTAACCAGTACTAGCCCATTTCACAGGAATCCGTTCTTTAAATTTGTAGTATTTGTTCCTGCTCTGTATGTATGGTAGAGATAGGGAGAAGATAATGTGTTTACAAAAAGAATGAAAATCACGAAAAATCAGGCTTTGCTTCATAATCTAGTAAATGGGTTTAAATGTCACAGTAGTATAGCTATATTTTACCAGTCTCTCAATTTGTAACCGTGGTGAGCATAGTAGTTGAACTTATTTGAACTAAAAACCAAATTGCTGTTTTCAACAGGATGCATTCAGTTTACTAGCTTATTCAGATCCTTGGAACAGCCCTGTTGGAAATCAGCTTGACCCAATTCAGAGAGAACCTGTATGCTCGGCTCTTAACAGTGCAATATTAGGTAAGTGAAGCTAAAAAGCACAACTTTAATAGATATTTTGAATATTTGAGGTGGTGTTTGTGTTGGCATTTTATATTTTAGTAAAATCATAAGGGAAAGGTTCTCTACATTTTAAAATTAAGATTACCTTAGAATATAGTAACCTTCCTCCATTATTTTAGTTCCAGATTAAATGGATTCAAATGGAATAAAGACAGTACATTGGGGTACGTTCTTTTTATGTCAAATGCATATCAAATTGGGAAGTTTGGAAATTAAAAATTTTTGTGTACGTAAATATTTCTGGCCTGGGCCACCCATTTTATAGCTCTCATCATGCTTCAGATACAGGCACAAAGGGGCTTCCAGGTGACTTGGAAATGCCTTGTCACTAACTAACCCTTTGTCAAATTATAGTTGAATATTCAACTACATGCCCTTCCCAAATAAAAAGTGTGAGGAAGAGAACAGCAATTTAAATAAGCTTAGCCAGAGGTGAGCATGAAGTGAAAAATTGGAATTTCCTTTTTTGATGGTTGATGCCATTCCTATGAGTCAGCTCACCACAGATTATGATACTCTTTTTCTATGAATTATGTAACTATACATTTTGTACATTTATATTTAAACTCTATATGGTTAATTATGTAAAGCTATGTTTTAATTTCTGGGCAATTCCTTTCAAAAAGGTAGTTCAGATAAGAGCGATTTTTCACCTGACTTTTTCTAATTCCCCTCATATGGCCAGAATATAAAGCAAGCAAATAAAAGTATTCATATTTGAGCCTTAATTTGTTTTTTGTTTTTATTTTCCTTATAAAATTCGTTTTTAACTCATTGTGTTAAGGTCTCATACTAAAGTTTTGAAATAAGAGTAATATCTTTGTGTTGTAATTTTCTTAAATTTAGAATTTGTATATAATTATGTGAGTTTTCTTTGCATTGTTAAATTGTGTTGTAATTTCTTTGGTTATGAAATTCATGTATCTCTACTAAGTAAAATAATAAAATAGCTTAGTAGCAGTGCTGGAATTGTAGGGCAAATTATGGTTTGCTATACTTGTATTTTTTTAAGTTATATTATCAGTAATCATGAAGCCCTATCATTGCTTTGCATTTAGGTACCACTCAAACCTGGAAAAATTTGAAAAGTAACTAGTTTTCTTAAAAGTTTTCTATATCTTGTGTTCTTCAAAGAGATTAAATTTTAAAATAGTAAATTACTTGAGACCATTATCCAATATATTATTTATTTTTATATATTGTACTACATATTATGTAGGTTTGCCCATAAATAGTGCTTAAATTTAGTAAGACTATTAAACTGCAGAGGTGTCTGCATATCTATAAATACTATAATTAGTGCTTGAAGTTATATTAATTGTATGTAATTCTTGCAAATTGTGTATCCAAAAAAAATTTTTTTTAATGTTTTTTGCTGATTTTAAGAGAAAGGGGAGGGAGAGATAGAGATAGAAACATCAATGATGAGAATCATCTATTGGCTGCCTCCTGCACACCCCTAACTGAGGATTGCAACCTGGGCACGTGCCCTGACCAGGAATCAAACTATGATCAGCTATAAGCCACGCTGGTGGCCGGGCTAAAAAATTTTTTAAATGCTTATAACCAGGTGCTCACTTGGCCAAATAAAATGGTAATAAAGTACCTCTAGATCTTTATCTTACAACGAGATTATTTCCTTAAAAACCTTCAGGAAGGTTTTTGAAAGGAATTAATTCAAATTAAGGCAGAATTATATAAAATTATAAAGTCAGCTCTGTGTAGAGTTGGCAAAAAAAAAAAAAGTTTTAGCACTATCAAAATTTAGCTAAATAGCATCTTGCCACAGGATAATCCAGTATTTTAGTAATCTTAACCCAAAGACCACTTTTTAAACTACACCTTCTCACCAACCTGTGTATTTTTCTTTGCATAGTCTTAATCATATCTTCTTTCCTCTTGTACTTTTAAATTCTGAACTTGCTTCATTTTTTTTTCTTCACTCCTTCTAGAACTTTTCTGAGATTACAACCTTTGAATTAAGTCACATGGAGCCTTAACAGTCATTTATCACTGTTTTTTGCCCTTTGTTAATGGATCATTTATTAATTGGGAATCTATATAAATTTAAAATTCATCTACTCACCAGGAAAAAGTACCAGCTTCTATAAGTTTGGCCACTTTCATCATTCATTCACTTTTTTTCTTTTCTGGCAAAGAATAAGTTATTGTTTGTACTATAACTGTCTGACAGATTTCTGGTATGTAGGACCCTGAATATTTTATTGATAGTTAAAATGTTTGAACTGTGAATTGTAAATTACCCCTCCAAAATTATTTGCCCTATCATCTCTCATGGTGACCATCATCACTTGCTCCTTACCAACCCAAATATCATTTACTAATATGCTCTGGGAATAGTTAGGCAGCCTCAATTGTGTTCTAACCCAAAAGAAGAATCCATCAGTGAAACTTACTGAAATCCTGGTGCCTTTTTCTAACTTAGATAAAAGAAAAATACTAAACATTCCTTACGCCTCTATTAAAATCGCAGCCAAAAAATATCTTTCCCATCATACTTAATATGGAAGTAAAAGATTTATAGTAGTTAAGGCTTTAAAAGTCTGCAAGAATTTTCCTTATAGTTTAATACCAAGTACCATATGACCTTGTCAGAGTATTTCCAAGGTATTAATCATTTGCTTAGAAACTACCTATGATAGTTAAGAGTGATACATGCATTAATAATTTTGTAAATAATGCAATATTTTCCCTTAAAAAATGAGTGTTTAAAAATGTCTTGCTAATTGCTATTTTCATTTTTAATCATTTTTCCTCAGAAACCCACAATCTGCCAAAGCAACCTCCACTTGCCCTAGCAATGGGACAAGCCACACAATGTTTAGGACTGATGGCTCGGTCAGGAATTGGATCCTGTGCATTTGCCACAGTGGAAGACTACCTACATTAGCTATGCATTCAAGGAGCTCACACTTATATTGTGGCATATAGTCAACATGGAAGTAGACCAGGTCTGCTGATTTGAAATTTAGATTTTTTTAATTATGTACTGGGGACAGGTTTTTGTCGCTTTACATTGCTTCCTAGTTTACAGCATGATGCAAATGATTTTCTAACTTAGTGTTAGGAGAAATTATTTTCCATCTTTAATCTCTTAGTTGTCTAAGAGTTAAATATTACTGAATCTCAGACGTTCAAATTTATCATCACAAATCCTTTAAAACAATTACCTAAAAGAAACCAAAAAATCCTGCCTTCTTTATTGGGGGATGAAGGGGGGAAGGAAATGGAACAAGTTGTGTTGTGTTAGCATGTGGGTGATGTAAATTTCAAATTGGGAGATGTTCCGACCCCCCACTCCCATATAAGCATTCAATCAGTGTAACTTGCAAAAATGCATAAACATCTGACAGTTTGAATTTATAGTGTTGATGGAAGAAATCATTTTTAATGTGTACTGTAAAACTTGAAATACTCAGGAGCTGAGTGAATATGTTTGTTGCTACTTACAATCCCGACCTGTTAGTCCCAGTAGTTTTGTTTTAACATGGTCTTTTCAACTTTGTTTCCTGTTTGACTACCAACGAATTCTGTTGTAGACTCACAAGTTTAACTTGTATTATAACAGTATTATATGTCAACGGTGTGGTTATGACCTTTATTTATATAAAAACCAAATATTTAGTCAATTTACTGTGTCTTAATTTAATCTTTGTACACCTTCCATTTTTAAGTGCTTAAATGAGTAAGTACTATATTGCAATAAAAATGTAGTGATATAATTAACCAGCCATTAAAAATTTACTTCTACAAATATTAGTGTCAACTGAGTTTATATATTAGGTACTTAAATGTTTCTTATGATTAATATAAAATTAGAGCTTAAGGAAAAATTTTTACTGTAAGTCTGAATTCTGTTAACTTAAAACTGTTCAGTTTACTAGCCTCCCTGTATTAGGGTCAAACCTGATAATGTGGGTGACACAGAAAGAAAGGGGAAAATTAATGTCGTTATTTTCATCATCACAATAAAGACACGTTACTTGATAGTAAAGCAAACTCCCAAACCAATTAAAAGTAAAATTTAAACAGCTATTCAAGAGGATGACCATATACTTCGGTTGACTATTATTTTGTACAGAGGTTTGAATCTTCTTTAAAAAAAAAATAGGCATTTATCTACACTTATTGTATTTTCAGTCTCTTTCTCATTCTGTATTTTGTGAAGCAAATTCTCATCAGCATCAAAATACTGAGACTCTAAGGCAGTGGTTGGCAAACTTTATTAGTCAACAGTACAACGATTGAAATTTCTTTTGAGAGCCAAATTTTTTAAACTTTCAACGCCACTTCTTCAAAATACACTTGTCCAGGCCGTAGTATTTTGTGGAAGAGCCACACTCAAGGGGCTAAAGAGCTGCATGTGGCTCGTGAGCCACTGTTTGCTGACCACTGCCCTAAGGCATCTGAGAGCTGCAGTTGAAATGGATATCCATTTCTCCTCTCTGCCATTCCTGCCACAACACACCCACACTGTGGACCAGGAAGAGGGACAGAAGAGGTGCCATTAGCAGCATCATTTGTTTTCAATTAAATGGATAAATATTTATAAAAAGAAAGGAAGACAATTCCTTTTAAATTGCTATTTCTTCCAGGACCCTCAAAGGCTAAAGGCACAAGTGTATTCCAGAAGGATGAAATGTGATGGGGTACTTGCCCAAATAGATTTATAACTTTTGTAATCCTTTAAAATGATTTATTAGATTTTTAATAAATTTATATTAATCTTCTAAACTAAATAAGTTCCATACATACAAAGTTCTCATGCTTCATTTAGCTTTGATTTACTTCTTAGAAGTTTTCATCTTTCTGACCATCCACCGTCTTTTAAACCTCTTGGCATTTTGTTTTTTCTGGGTTCCTAGAATAGAAAATTTGTGCAATAAAAATATTATAGATATAAAATTCCCAAGAAAGAATTAAATTTTTTCAAGATCCTCTATATGAGTATAAATATTAAAATTAAGTCAAATTAGATTTCATGTCAGATATACACATACATAACCATTCTGACCTATTTCCCAGAAGCAACTTAAAAATACTAATATAGAAGCCATTATAAAAAAAAAAAGTAATTCATACTTGAGTATTTACTATTTCCTTAAAAAGAATATCATTCCATATATAAAACTATCAAAACCAAGAAAATAAAGCTGGACCTTACCCCAACCATTATTCAAAAACTGGGCTGCAGCCTTCTTCACGGGCAACCTCTTATTGTTAAGAGACAGGAACTTATTTACTAGAAAAGAGAATTATTTATCATTTCTTTATTTACTTGCAATAAAAAGTGAGAAAAATAGCCCATAAAGAAATTACCAGTAGTTCTGTTGGTTCCTGGACCATACAAAGAATTTTGTATGAAGGCTTTGGCCGCTTGTTGCCTTGAATCTCTCAGATCTTGATCTTTTAGCCTTAGAGCCACGTAGCTTTTATTCTGGCTGGTAATCAAAACAAAAAATCAAAATAAATGAAGTTGATAACATGCTTAAAGTATTTTTCTTAGTTGTCTCAAAAAGTGAAAACCAAATGCACAGGATAATAAAAAATAAATTCCAGGGCTATTTTATAAGAAATATGCTAATACCTACATTTTAGTAAGCAAATACTTTGTTTTTATATAAGTATTATAATTGGTTTTCCTAGAACCGGGGTCAGCAAACCACGGCTTGCTAGCCACATGCGGCTCTTTGCCCCTTGAGTATGGCTCTTCTACAAAATACTGTGGCCTGGGCGAGTCTATTTTGAAGTGGCAATAGAAGAAGTTTAAGTTTAAAAAATGTGGCTCTCAAAAGAAATTTCAATCGTTGTACTGTTAATACCTGGCTCTGTTGACTAATGAGTTTGCCGACCACTGTCCTAGAGGATTCAATCTGAACTGCTACTAATTAAAGTACTTTCCCACAGAAGCCAACACTTTTTCAAAAAGTTATCTTTATATCCTACATGGAAAAAACTATTCTTACCCAACAGATTGTACTTTTTCTTTAGCTTTCTTGGACTCACTTCCTTTATCACACTCTTCATTTTTCTTCTGCAAATTATCTAAAAAATATAAAATTGAATTTTATTTCTAGTTAGTACTTATGTAAAAATAAATCAAGAACATTTCTTGGAGTTCATTGTTAAATATCTACACACATCAATTGGTAAGAAATAAAGCAACGGGCCCAAACTAAACTTGGCTGGCCATTCCTATTCCCAATAACATTGGACTACAAATGCTCTTGACAATTACATGAGAAGTTATTTAAAATAGAATAGTTCATACCTTCTTTTAACTTTCCTGGTGATTTCTTTATGCTAAGGGAGAACACAGAAACACTGATTGGAAGGTCAGACAGCAAAGATTACTCTACTCATTACACATTAAATCTGATTTTACAAATAAGATACCCCTTCCATTACCACCACCCTCAGTTTTGACTCAGGATCTTTAATCAGTTTTGGAAAGCAAGTCACCCCTAAATTCATGGCCACCAACTCCTAATCAACAAACTAGTATATATTGGATGGGAGTATCTTCTCAGAATTTAAAATTTGAAAGCATATAAGTTTCAAATAAGCAGATTGGAGGTAAAGTAAAAGGTGAAATACAAAGTGGAAAGTTGTAGGCCTGCCTCATTTTTACTTGTAGAAGTCACAAAGGATTAATTCAACAGTTCAAGCACAAGAGACAAACAGGAAAATGGACTGGTCTGAAAAATGACAAAACAATATAAGATGCCTGAACCATGCACAGTACAAAAGCTACAAGGAGGAATTAATGGGGAGGGTGGAGTGGGAGAACGAGAGGTGACACTGGAGTTTGGTTTTCAAGGATAAAAGGGGAATCTGCCACCAAATACATTTGTTTTTATGTTTAATGTATTCAAGATCTGATTAACTGGAAAAGTTCTACAGGACATTTGAAAACCAGGTCAAAAACATGGGTCTAAGCATTAAGAGAGAGGAGAGAAAAACAAATACATAAAAGTTAAAAGTGAGTAAGGTTTGATTGATTTCATGGGATAGATGAGGAAGAGGATGACTAGTATAACATTTGCTTAAAACATTCAGTGGATGGATGGCAAAGCTGCTGAATGAAATGGAGAACGAAGAGGAAGGACAGGTTGGTGGCAAGTATGGGACAAATGGAGTTTTAGGAGGAGCCTGCAAGGTAAACGTCTGCTACTCCACTAAATAATAAATTTCACGGCGCTTGTTTTATTCACCATCCACCCTGCCCGGTACAATGACAGATAGGTACAACAATCCTATCTAATAAAAGAGTAATATGCAAATTGCCCATACCTCTGCTACACCCACTAGACATGCCCACCTGCCAATCAGAATGAGTATGCAAATTAACCAAGATGGCTATGGCCACAGAGCAGGAGGCTTGGGTTGCCCCTCGCGATGGAGGAAGCCAAGCTTTCCGCACACCCTGACCGGCTCAGGCCTCCACTTAAGGCAACAAAGTTTCAATGGCTATGCCAGCAGAAGGCTTGGCTCCATTTCAGGTTACAAAGTTTCAATTGTATAAGATAAATAAATCCCAGATACCAGGGTCTCCAGCTTGGGTCATCAGAGTGTGTGGCCGGGCTGCAAACCACCACAGGCCCCAGGCCCAGGCTGCCCCATGCCTCAAAGCAACACCCACCCTGATCCAGGAAACCCTTCAGGGTAAACCAGCTGGCCCCCATCCTATCTAATAAAAGGGTAATATGCAGATTGACCATCACTCCCAACACACAAGATGCCCCATTTGGACACAAGATGGCCAGCAGAGGAGGGCATTGGGAGGGACCAGGCCTGCAAGGGAGGGCAGTTGGGGTTGATCAAGCCTGCAGGGAGGGCAATTAGGGGTGACCAGCCTGCAGGGGAGGGCAGTTAGGGGTGACCAGGCCCACAGGGGAGGGCAGTTAGGCATCAGTCAGGCTGGCAGGGGAGTGGTTAGGGGGTGATCAGGCTGGCAGGCAGAAGCAGTTAGGAGCAATCTGGAAGGCAGGCAGGTGAGCAGTTGGGAGCCAACAGTCCTGGATTGTGAGAGGGATGTCCGACTGCCGGTTTAGGCCCGATCCAATGGGCAGTAGGACATCCCTCAAGGGGTCCCAGATTGGAGAGGGAGCAGGCTGGGCTGAAGGACAGCACCCCCCCACCCTTACCACCACCACCACCACCACCACCACCACCACCACCATGCATGAATTTCGTGCACTGGGCCTCCAGTTGTTTAATAAATATTTTAGGATTAGGAATTCAGAAGCTCGAGTTGGCAGTGGGAATGAATAAAAAGAAAGGGCGAAAGACTGAAAAGAGAGAAAATACTTTCATCTTTTCCACCAAATTAAAAATCTGTGTAAATTTAAGCTTTACTGTTTAATTCAGGCTTTATTATTTCTTTAATTTTGTGGGTTCAAGTAAATGCTCCAATGTGTATTTCAAAGATGGATGTATGTAAGCAAGAAATATAACAAGATCCATTACTTACTTTGTCTGTGAAACTGTAGTTAACTTCTCTAGAACAGTGTCTGGAAGGAGTTTCCTTTTCTTAAAGACATTTTAAAAGAATAGAGTGAGATACATGACAATGTACCTGTGTTGCTTCTGAAGTTACAGGCTTAGGGGCTGCCTGATATCCTAGGCAAATAATGAGTTTAGGCTGACCACTGCCTCCACTATCTCTAAGCTGTGGGAAAACTGCGGTTACAAAGCTCAGAACCCATTTGACATTCTTGGGAAGACCTGGTGAAGACAGGAAAGGGTCCCCAGCCCTCAAATCACTGTATACCCGAAAGCAGTTAAGTCATGTCCTTCTGGAGTCAGTTCTCCGTGGCCAGTCCGCCAAGCACTGGGCAGCAGCGCAGTCACCATCCGCACAGCCCTGCGTTTCCAAAGCTCCTCGCAGAAGCCCAACAGGTCAGCTGCCCCCGGTGAGAAGTGACTGAGAGCTCACGGCGAGCTGACTGTCAGGGTTGGTTTTTAACTATGATGTCAAATTCACAACTCCACCCACTCCCGTCTTTCAGAGGTGGGCAGCAGAGGGTACAAGCGCATTTGTCTTCACCGATGTCTGAAGAAACATTAGGACTCTGCCTCCACCTCCATATGCTACCAGCTTCGCAACAAACACGGAAAGGTTACCCCAAGCCGGGTTCTTTTAACAAAGGAGATGCCTCCCCGCAACTCTAACCTTTTGCTCAATGAACAGCTCCTCGCGTCGCTTCCTCTTCTCCTTCAGGAGTGTTTTATCCCTGAGAGAAAGGGAGACGAGTCAGTGCGAGGAGTCACACTGGGGCGGGAGGGACTGTTCTCCGGCCCCGCCGCGCGCTCCCAACCTGCGCGCCGTGTCCCGGACCCGCCGCTCCTCTTCCCTCGCTTCCGCCTGGGCGCTGGCGAAAGTCAGTTCCTCTGGGGCCTCGTCGTCCAACTCCTCATCCCCGTCCCCGTCTTCCTCCATGGGCTCGGCGGCCGCGCCGCTGCTGGGCTGCCCGAGCAGCAGGCCGTGCTCCGCCTCCTCCGAGGTGGGCTGGCCCTCGTCCACCATCGCCGACGCCGACACCGGAGCGCGGGACGCGCGCGGTCGGAGCTGCACCATGGCCTTCGTCGCGCCGGACCGTCCTACCTCTGACCCGGAAGTAGCAGCCCGCAGGCCGAGCGTGACGCGAAGAACAAGCGACACGGGTTTACTCGCTCCCTACACGTTCCGAAAGCCCACAGCGAGGGAAGGCGCATGCGCAGGGCGGGGAGGGCGTGGCCTAAGGAAAACGGGGGGCGTGTCCTTCCGCTCGGCGAGAGGCTGAGCCCTCGGGGCTGTAGGATCCCTCCGGGCCGCTGCTCGGGCGCTGGAGGAGTAGGGTGGGCGCGGGATTTCCAGGCGGGGCAGACGCCGTGCTGCCTTCCGGGCTGGGGTGCCCCGAGCAGGTTTGGCTAAGTCCCCGCCTCCTCGAGGCGGGCTGGCGCGGGTCACGCCACCCCGTGCCCAGGAACTCGGTGGCCGCCAGACACGGTGGTCCTGTCACCGCTCTTTTAGCTCTGGGACTCTTTTCGTAGATCCAGTTAGTCCGTGTTTGTAGATCTGACTCCCTTCTCTCCTCACTCGCCGAACAAGTGGCGTTTCATAGGGGAGAAATGCGCTACAGCGGCAGGAGGATTGACAGACACCGGATTAAACCAATTCCCGGCACCAGATGTGTGCTGGGCGACTTTGGCCGCCCCGACCTCCAGCTCCTCCACCAGTCTGCCCACGCCTCTGTTCTGTGCTCATCACTGGCAACTTCCCAGTTTATAGCCGGACTCTGCTCCCCACCCCCTATTTAAATGTAAGCTCTGTGAGCGAGTAGGGAGCCCACCTGACTGCCTGGTGCAACCCCAGGACTTGGAACAATGGCCAGCTCATCCCAAATCCTGAACCCACTGAAAGAATGCCACCCTGCACTTAGTGACTGCAACCCTAGTACGATTTCTTTGTCCTCCTAAGTACATTCCATTTTTTGGAATATCCATGGCCTTTCTGACGTGTGATTATTTCCTCCCACCCATTACACAATACTAAGTGTCTCCGATCAAACCAAGGTTTCACACTTGCCATCCATTTGTACATGCTGTTCCCTTTATGATATACACTCCCCCACGTGTAACTATTTATACCTGAAACACAGGCCAGGGCTGACTTCCTTTAAAAGGCAAAGACCTTAACATCTATCAATCCCCACTCTGCCCATCTTTTACTACATTTTCCTCTGAATCTTGAACAAATTTCTATTACTGAAGTTTCTACACTGAATAATAGTGCACATGACAGTTGTACCAACATTCTATCAAGTCCTTGAGGGCAAGGCCCCCGTCTTACTAATTATATTTCTAATGCCTATCATGTGGCAGACATTCTAAACTGAAAATTTTCCACCTCACATTTTTTATTTTCAATTCTCCTTTCATTTTCTCTAATAAAACCAAAACATGAACAGAAATGATAAAATACACACAAAGATGGTGGTACCAAAGCCCAATTTGGGAGGAGTTGCAAAGAACAGTACTGAAATATCTGGGCCTTGGGCAGATAGAAATTGAAAATATAATCAGACTCTCTGAGACAGCATATGGACTTCCATCATTGCTAACACTAAGAAAATGTTTAAAGTAACAGAAAAGCCCAACCACAAACCTATTAGAACAATTGTATTTTATGTGCAAAAACTGTAAGTATTACAAGTCTCTTCAGTATATATGCCTTGAACCTATTGTGTAAAGTGTGAAGGGAACCCTAAAGGCTGGCCTTTCAGATACCTTGTAAGTTATGTACATCCCTTTTATGCTAAGAACCTTTGGGATTTATTAATAGGTACCAGAGGCCCAGTACACTAATTCGTGCATCTTGAACTGTGAGCTGTGAGGCTGTGGTGAGCACAGGGGTGGATCTCAGCCCATCCTCTGTGCCCCTGCCCAGCCACAGCCCCTAGTCCCCTCTGCTGGCAGCCCTGCTCCTGCCGCCACCATGGCACTGGTCCTGCTCGCACCTGCTAATGTCATGGAGCAATTGGGGCCGGCACCAGCAGCAGGTGCGAGTGCCAGCAAGGGACCACGGCACACAGGAGCAAAGAATTTTCAGTAACCACCAGAGGTTTACCCCGATGACAGCGACTGGCACCCCACCTTGGTCTGGCACCCCCATTCACCTGCTCCACCATCCCCTGCAGCTGCCACCCACCATGTTCCGCACTCTGCCACCTGCTGCCAATGGCCAATGTGTGTGTTCTGTATGTGCCCCCTGGTGGTCAGCACACATCATAGTGACTGGTTTGTTCTGTTGTTCCGCCATTCAGTCTATTTGCATATTAAGGTTTTATATATATAAATGGCATGCAAATGCAGTACAGTTTTGTATGATAGTGTCTTGTCATCTATTTCCACTAAAGTCAAGGATGTAACATTAAATCAATTCTTGTAAAGGGCTGAGGTGATGAAACTGTGTAATCACCCAGGGGGCCAGCTGATCCAAGGGCCATTGTTATGTATGACCTTCATACACTGTTTACTAAAGGCCACTGCCTCAGTCAGGCATTCCACAGGCCGTGGGTACTATATTAGTGTGGGACCTGAGGATGAGAACTATGTTCTTGCTACTTTACTCTGAGGTAAAGTCCTATTGAAAATACTCCCTTCAGAATTCAGTGTCTGGGAAAGCTTGGCAGACCCTGAAGAGCCTATATGCTTCTGTGTTTATAATATCAAGAAATAGTCAACTACCACCACTCCCTTTCCTCCTTGGCTGCTAAGAAGGCTAGTACTGACCAGCCGGTGTGGCTCAGTTGGTTGAGCATCATCTCATACACCAGAAGGTCTCAGGTTCCATTCTGGTCAGGGCACATGTCCGCCACCAGGGGACATGCAGAGGCAGCCAACTGATATTTCTATCTCTCTCCCTCTCCCTTCCTCTATCTGAAATCAATAAAAACATATATTTTTTAAAAAGGCTAGTCCTACATTGTAGTCAGTTGTGAATACCTTTGGAATCTATATATTTGTGTCATTTTGGGGTGGGGGCCTCATCCTGATTTTCTACCTTATTGCTACTTTTCCTTCTTGAGTTCCTGTTCAAGGCAATCTCACATACTTTGAAGTAAAGCAGCCAAAAAGGTAAACAAGGAAAAATCCTCAACAAAGATATCTCTCAGAGTGACATCTGTATACCATAGATTACTTCCTGTAGAGAGTGATTTTATTTTTCACCAAAATGTGTATAAAAATCAGAAATAGCAATGTTTTACCTGTCTACTTCTATCTTTGCCAAATAGTAAAAATATGATTGGGATAATTACATTTTTAAGACAATCTAATTAGAATTTCCCCCTTCAATAATCAAACACATGAGAGGATCAGAGGTATGTTATGTTTAAGTTCAAACCAAATAACATTCATTAACTTTACAGTTCTCTGACTTGTTGTAATTATATTTGCTACTGTTACCTCTAACGCCCCTATCACTTATCAACAGGTTGGATCCCAGCCAGGAAATCAGAGAATATTTTTAGATCTTCCAATACTCAGCTCCCCATCCACAAGATTGTGTCATCTCTTTGTGGCCTGGTACTTAGATGTACTATAATCTCTTCCTTCCCCAGGACAATTAAGAAACCTTCTCAGTTTCATGAGGAGCCAGGGCTTCAGGAAGGGTCCTACCACAGAGCCCCTGGAAATGAAACCTGAAACAGAAGGACAAATATAGCAATTAGGAGCTAAACCAACATACTACTTCAGCAAGTCACACATTTCTTAATTTTACCCAAAGTAAGATCCAAATTCTCACAAATGTGGCATTATGAGCTTTTGTGCCCACTTCTTTCATCTAGTTTCTGACAACTCAAGAAATAGACATTTCACTAGGGGTTGGTCCTTGTGATCAAGAAAATTTAGGAAATGAAATGCCTAGTTTTTAGATGGTATAAATAAAAATTTTATTTTAAAGAGCAGAGGGAGATATGATTGTAAAATATATTTCATGATTATATTGCCAAACTCATAACAGGTTGCTTTTAGTTGAATTGAGAGAAAGTAAGAAGGAGAAGAGAGAAAAGGAGAGGAGAGGAGAGGAGAGGAAGAGAGGGGAGGGGAAAGGAAGGGAGGAGAGAGGAGGGAAGAGAAGAGGAGGGAAGGGGAGGGGAGGAGAGGAGAGGGGAGTGGAGGGGAGAAGAGAGAGAAACATTGATTTGTTGTTCCATTTAGTCATGCATTCATTGGTTGCTTCTTGTATGTGCCCTGACTGGAGATTGAACCCAAAACCTTGGTGACTATCTAACCAACTGAGCTACAGGGCCATAATGAAAGTTTTAAGTTTTATGATATCTACATACTACATTAAGACAGCATTCATATGTACTAAGGACAAGAGAAAAATAACTCCATGCACCATACAGACCACAGGATTTTAGCTGTGTCAACAGGCTTCTAAAACCAACCATTTCACAGCTAGCTCTGACTTGTAGTCAGAAAGGAGGAAAAAAGAAAAAGAAAAGAAAAAAAGAAAGAGTAAAGAAGAGGAAGAAAAATCAATGATTTCTGCTTCTTTCAAGAGAAAACACTTAGGGCAGAAAAATAGCACGGTTTTGCAGTGTATTATTAATAAGAAAACCAACAAAGCACAATTAAAAATGAAAAAAGCACTTGCTCAATGTAATTCATCATATTACCAATTCAGATGCAACACAAATTGTTAATGCCTTAGCCCTTAAATACTGTTCATGTCACAAAATGCCACTAATGGGCATCCCTGACCAAGTGGCATTTCCACTCCTGCCACGCTCAGCATGCTGAACACTGGCTGCTAGAAAACTTCTCCCCATCATAGTGGTCATAGTCCCTTGAGGACTGTCCAAGAATTTTTATAGCCGCCAAGGTACGAAGAGTTTTTAGGGAATTTCCCTTTCCTCAATCCCACGTGGTCTCCTTCCTAAGAAAGTGCCTCTCAAGTGCTCCTTTTCACTATACCTTTCCCCCATTTCACAAAGGCAGGCTGCACCTTTAACTCACCCCAAATCTTAGATTGTGTCTTAGCCCAGAGTATGAAAACTTATGAGGTGCTAATTAAAGAGAAATATTGGTGTAGAATAAAGAAAACAAATGCTTTCTGAAGACTAGATATCACATCCTTATTCAATTAGGGCCTTTTCATCCTTGCTTTCAATAAAATGGAAAGAGGGTCTGACAGAATTGTCAGTTAACAGAAAATGAAATAAGGTATTACTATGGCATTTTAGCATGTAACTTGGAAAGAAGTCCAAAATCTGAATGGCCATGCCATATGAAATTCCTTTCATGTAAGAGTTTATGTAGCCCAGTTCTCCAAGTACATCCATCTAGAAAAACCAAAAACTAAGAATTACAATTGATATTGAAAAACTAATACTGAGCTTGGCGAGTGAAAACTAGCCCTGCTATCCTTCAGATGGGAAAAAGAGACACAGATAAAGCTGTAGAGTGAGAAGGAAACATATTTTCCCAGGATAAGCTGCAAAGAATTCTAACAACTCCCTTCTTTGAGTAACTGCATACTTTTTTACTCACATCACTTTTATTATAATACAGGAGCCTGAAAATTCATGCACTGGAAGGGGAGTTCCTCAACCCAGCCTTCCCCCTCTCACAGTCCAGGAGCCCTCAACGGTGGGTGGTAACCTGGCAATCAGGGGAAGGCAACATCCCATCACACCTCTGCTGTTGCCACTGCCGGTAGTACAAGTCTCAGCGGGCCCTGATTACCTGAGTCTTGGGCTGGCCCTAGGTGAATTAGGATGACTATCTAATTGGGTAACCACCATCCGGGGCTTGCCTGCACCTCAGGCCAGCCCTGGGCAGCTGGGGGGCTGGGAGGACTGGGGGTCTCTGGAGCAGGCACATAGAACCTGCCTTTAACCTTGCCACGTGCCTGCCGCCCCGACAGGAATGAGACTGGCCACCACCATCTTTGAGGACATGGCAGTCAATTAGCACATCCTCCCCTTATTGGCTATGGGCACTGCCATTTTTGAGGGCAGGGAAGTCAATTACCATATTTGCTCCTTATTGGCTATGGATGTCGCCATCTTTGAGACAGCATGAGGATCAATTAGCATATTCACTTCTTATTAGATAGTATACTAGAGGCTCAGTACATGAAATTCGTGCATGGGTGGGGAGTCCCCTCAGCCCAGAATGCACCCTCCACATTCTGGGACCCCTTTGGGGATGTCCAACTGCTAATTTAGGGCCAATCCCGGGGATTGGGCCTAAACCCACAGTTGGACATCGCTCTCATAATCCTAGACTGCTGGCTCCTGATGTGTGATGGGGTGTTGCCTTCCCCTGCCTGCCTGATTGCCCCTAACTGCCCCCCTGCCAGAGTGATCACCTGCAACTAAACCTTCTCCCCTCCCTTTGCTCCACTGGCCTGGTCACTCCTAACTTCCCCTCTGCCTTCCTGGTTGCCCCTCACTGCCCCCCCTCTGCTGGCTTGGTCACCCCAATTGCCCCCCTATGATGACCTGGTCACCTTCACTGCCCACCCTGCTGACCTACTCACCACAAACTGCCCCCCTGCTGGCTTGGTTGGCCTCAACTGCCCTCTCCCCACCATCCTGGTCACCACCAACTGCCCCCCTGCTCACCGACCTGGCCGCCCCACTCAGCCTGCTGTTCAGTGATTTGGTCATCCCTCACTAAGCCCCCATGCCGACCTTGTCACCCCACGCAGCCTGCTGTTCAGTTGTCCATCAAGTCTCTGGCTTTTTATATATTAGGATTTTTGTAAGTATTCTATTTTATTAGTATTGCTATTAATCTCTTATTGTGCCTAATTTATAAACTTTAACATAGCTATGTATGCATAGGAAAACATAATATATATAGGGTTCAGTGCTATCTGCTATTTCAGGCATCCACTGGAGGATCTTGTAATATATCCCCTACAGATAAGAAGGGACTTCTGCAGAGCCATACTAGAGTTTGCTAAGTGGTATCTTATGGTTTTAATTTACATTTCCCTAATGATTAATAATATTCAGCATGTTTTCAATGTGTTTATTTCTTTTTAAATAAATCTTTATGGTTGAGTTTATTACAGATGTCACTCCCCCCCCCCATAGCTCCCTTCCACCTGATACCCCACTCCCCTACCCCATGCCCTTACCTGCTGCCACTGTCCTCATCCATAGGTGTAAGATTTTTATCCAATCTCTTCCCACACCCCTCACACACCCTTCCCCCTGAGAACTGTTAGTCCATTCCCTTTCTATGCCCCCGATTCTATTATATTCACCAGGTTATTCTGTTCATTGCAATTTTTATTCACTTGATTTTTAGATTCACTTGTTGATAGGTATATATTATCACTTTGTTGTTTATAATTTTTATCTTTACCTTTTTCTTCTTCCTCCTCTTCTTTTTTTTTAAATTAAATCTTTATTATTCAGATTATTACATTTGTTTCTCTTTTTTCCCCTCCATAGCACCACTCCACCCAGCTCCCACCCCTCCCTCTGCCCTTAGCTCCCTCCCATTGATCTCATCCATAGGTTTATGATTTTTGTCCAGTCTCTCCCTGTACACCCCTCACCTCTTCCCCCCTGAGAATTATCAGTCCACTCCCTTTCTGTGCTCCTGATTCTATTATATTCACCAGTTTATTCTGTTGATCAAATTTTTAATGCACTTAATTTTTAGATTCACTTGTTGATAGATATGTATTTGTTGTTCATAATTTTTTGGCTTTTACCTTTTTCTTCTTCCTCTTCTAAAAGAGTAACTTTCAGCATTTCATATAATACTGGTTTGGAGTTGATGAACTCCTTTAGCTTTTTCTTATCTGTGAAGCTCTTTATCTGCCCTTCAATTCTGAATGTTAGCTTTGCTGGATAGATTATTCTTGGTTGTAGGTTCTTGCTATTCATCACGTTGAATATTTCTTGCCACTCCAGTCTGGCCTGCATCGTTTCTGTTGAGAAATCAGCTGACAGTCATATGGGTGCTCCCTTGTAGGTAATAAACTGTTTTTCTCTTGCTGCTTTTAATATTCTCTCTTTCTCTTTTGCTCTTGGCATTTTAATTATGATGTGTCTTGGTGTAGTCCTCTTTGGATTCCTTTTATATGGAGTTCTGTGTGCTTCCTGGACTTGTAAGTCTATTTCTTTTACCAGATGTGGGAAGTTTTCAGTCATTATTTCTTTAAATAGGTTTTCAGTATCTTGCTCTTTCTCTTCTTCTGGCACCCCCACAATTCTGATGTTGGTACGCTGAAAGCTGTCCCAGAGTCTCCTTACATTATGTTCACATTTTTGGATTCTTTTCTCTTCTTGCTTTTCCAGTTGAATGTTGTCTGCTTCTTTATATTTCAAATTTTTTACTTGATTCTTGCCTTTCTCTAGTCTGCTATTAGGACTCTGTATAATATTTTTTATTTCAGTCAGTGTATGTTTAATTTCTATTTGGTCCTTTATCATCTTTAGTAGGACCTTTTCCATCTCTAGTTGGCTCTTTTGTATCGCTAGTTGGTGCTTTTTCATCTCCTCTTGGGTCTCACTAAATTTATCGAAATTTTCTAGCATATTCTTGAAAAACCTTACAAGCGTGGTTTTGAACTCTATATCCAGTCGTTTTTTTTTTTTCTCCATTTCTTTTGTTTGTGATCCCTTCCCTTGTTTCGGCATTTTCACTAAGCCGGGGAAACTTCTGTGTTGGATTCAGCTTTATGATGCCAGAGGCAAAGCCGCAGAAGCCTCTGTTGAGCTTGGGAGGGGTGGGCTTAAGGGACCGCCTTGCCTTCCAGTCGGCCCCGCCCTCCACAGCCCCTGAGTCTCACGTGACTGGGTAATCCCTGGAGCGGTCCTTGTGCGTGCGTGCACCCACAGTGCCTCTAACCGCTGCCTTTCCAGCTCCCCTGAGCACTAGGACCACACGAGTCTAGGTCCCCAGGGTTTCGCCCGAAACAGGGGCTTAGTGGACTCAGAAGTGGCACAGTTCGGAGGGTCTGTCTCCCGCCCACTCGCGAAAGCCAACGGCACAATCAGCAGTCTGTCCTGCGCGCAGCACCGTGCGCGTGCGAGACCAGACCTGATCTTCTGCGACTCCCCTAAATTTCCGTGCACCTCTCCCTTTTCACAGTCCAAACTCCCCCCATATGAGTTTCACTGGATCTGGGGTTTAGTGTCGTAAAATAAGGGGTTCAACGCCGATGGGAGTCTCCATTTCCCTCCCGCCAGAGAAAGCCAGCCAGGTACTCCGGCACCCGCTCTCTCAGCGCGCGCGTCTCAGTACCTCGGCTTTTTGCAGCTCCTCTGGGTCTCCGTGAGCCCCTCTCTTTCCTTCTAGCTGTAGAATTTCCACTCAGCCAGCTTTCCTGTGGTTCTGGATGATGTCCGTTCTGTCTTTTAGTTGTAGTTTTTTCCCTCTTCTTAAAGAATACCCTTCAGCATTTCATATAATCCTGGTTTGGTGGTGATGAACTCCTTTAGCTTTTTCTTGTCTGTGAAGCTCTTTATCTGACTTTCAATTCTGAATGATAGCTTTGTTGGGTAGAGGACTCTTGGTTGTAGGTTCTTGCTATTCATCACTTTGAATATTTCCTGCCACTCCCTTCTGGCCTGCATAGTTTCTGTTGAGAAATCAGCTGACAGTCGTATGGGTCTCCCTTGTAGGTAACTAACTGTTTTTCTCTTGCTGCTCTCAATAGTCTCTCTCTGTCTTTTGCCCTTGGCATTTTAATTATGATGTGTCTTGGTGTGGTCCTCCTTGGACTCCTTTTGTTTGGGGTTCTCTGTGCTTCCTGGACTTGTAAGTCATTTCTTTCACCACGTAGGGAAAGTTTTCAGTCATTATTTCTTCAAATAGGTTTTCAGTATCTTGCTGTCTCTCTTCTTCTGGCACCTCCATAATTCGGATGTTGGTGTGCTTGAAGTTGTCCCAGAGGCTCTTTACACTATCTTCACACTTTTTGGACTCTTTTTTCTTTTTGTTTTTCTGGTTGGGTGTTTTTTGCTTCCTTGTATTTCGATCTTTGGTTTGATTCTTGGGGTCCTCTAGTCTGCCTTTGGGTTTTTGTATATTATTCTTTATTTCAGACAGTGTATGCTTAATTTCTGACTGGTCCTTTCCCGTTTTTCTGACATTCTCATTAAGATCCTTGAAGGTCTCACTAAGTTTCTTGGCAGTTTGCAGAAGATTCTTGAGTAACCTTATAAATGTGATTTTGAACTCTATGTCCAGTAGTTTGCTTTCCTCCATTTCTTTAATTCGTGAGAAGTTTTTGTCCGAATTTTGGCTGCTTCCCTGTGTTAATGGAGCGGCTTTGTGTGCTAGTTGTCCATTAGGGTCCAGTAGCTCTGCCTCCCCAATCACCTGAGGTGGACACTCTTGGTGCACCCCTTTGTGGGCTCACAGTCTTGTTGTAGTTAAGCCTTGATTGCTATTGGTACACTAGGAGGAATTGACCTCCAGGCCAATTGACTGTGAGGATTAGCTGTGTCTATTAATGGAAGAATTGCTGTGCTGGAGACACCCCTATGGGGCAGAACTTGCTTAATTGGAGCTTTGGTGCTCACCGAGTCTGCCTCTTGAATGTGTCATTTATGTATGTGAGGATTTGAAATCTGGTGTCGTCTCACACTGACCTGTAGGTGCTCTGGTTCCTGGATCTCCAAGGAGGTGCAAATCAGCTAGTGTCTGAGGCCACCCAGTAGGAGCTATAGGGAGATTTGCAGATTTCTCCTCTTTTATTAGAGTTTGGAAGCTTCGGAGTCATCTGACCCAGTTGCAATTTGTTAGGTTAAGCTGCTAGAGGGCAGGCCATTCATATGCAAAGGCGGCTACACACAGCTCAGTGGATTTGTAAATTGGGCAGGGTGAGGTCTCAGGGAATCACTAGGCTAGGGCGTAGCAAACAGTGATGGCTGCCAGTCAGCCCTCTCTGCAGCGTTCTGTTCCGTTTTCCCAAGTCCTGCCACCAGCACAGTAAACAATGATTCCTGTGCACACCTCTGTGAGAGAGCCCCTCTCCCTTTCCAACCTGATGTCAGACAGTCCAGTTTCTCCCTATATGAGTCTAGGTCCCCAGAATCTCGCTGGAAACTGAAGTGCAGAGAGTCGGAAACTTGTATCTCCCTCCCAATTGAAAAAAACAGCACACACAGCCAGATTCACGTGTGTCTCAGTACCTCTGCCTTTCTGAGCCTCTGCACATTCTACCAGGTCTCAATGCACTTTTTTCTTTCCTTCTAGTTGCAGAACTTCCACTCTGCCAGCTTTCCCATGGTTCTGGGGAATAGTCATTTTGTCTTTTAGTTGTAGTTTTGGTGGGGTTGTAAGAGGCAGCACAAATAGGTGTTTACCTTATGCTGCCATCTTGGTTCTCCCAATATGTTTATTGACCATATGTATATATTTGGAAAACTATTTGAATCTTTGACTCACTTTTTAATTGGATTGTTTGTTTGTTTATTATTGAGTTATGAGAATTCTTTATATATTCTGGATACTCATTCCTTATCAAATATTAGATTTGCAAATACAGTGGTACCTCGAGATACGAGTTTAATTTGTTCCATAACCTTGAGGCGTAGGAAACTATGAGACACTCGAGTCGCTGTAAACTGGTGGGTTGTGTGCAGCCAGCCGATCCGCACGATTACTTGTATCTAAACTGTTGCTCGTATTTCAAAGCAAAAATCGCTTGCTCAAGGGCTTGTATCTCAAAAATCTCGTATGTTAGGGCACTCGTATCTCAAGGTACCACTGTATTTTCTCCCATTCTGTGGCTTGTCTTTTTCTCTTTATTGATGGTGTCCATTGAAGTAAAGAAGTTTTTAATTTTGATAAAGTCCAATCTATCCATTTTTCCACACTTGATTTTAGCCAAAAGGCCTAGAAGCAATAATTTATCCATTTTTTCTTATGTTACCTGTGATTTTTATGTCATATAAAAGGCTTTGACAAACAAAAGGTGACAAAGATTTACTCCTGCATTTTCTTTTAAGAATTTTATATATTTGTAGCTCTTATATTTAGGCCTATGATCCATGTCAGTTATTTTTTATATATGGTTTGAAGGGGTCCAATTCCAATCTCTTCCATGTGGCTATCCAGCTTCTCTAGCACCATTTGTTAAAAAGACTATTCTTTCCATTACTGCTTTGTCTTCATACTTTTTCAAAATTCAATTGGCCATAAATGTGAGGGTTTTTTTCTGGACTATCAATTCTATCCCACTGAACTATATGTCTATCCTTATGTCAGTACCACACTATCTTGAAAACTGTAACTCTGTAGTAAATTTTGTAACTGGGAATTGTAAGTTATATAACTTCATTCTTCTCTTTCTTCTGTTTTTTTGAGTCCCTTGAATTTTCATATAAATTTCAGGATCACCTTGTCAGTTCAGCAAAGAAGCCAGAAGCAATTTTGATAGGGAATGGGTGAATCTGCAAATCAATTTGGGGAGTATTGCCACCTTCATAATATTAAGTTGTCCAGTCCAATCCATATATGTGGATGTCCTTCTATACAGTTAGGTTTTCTTTACTTCTTTTGATAGCATTTTATAGTTTTCAGAGTATAAGTTTTACATAGAATGTGACTTTTTTTTTTAAAGGATGTCTTTCTAGTTCCTACCACTTACACAAAAATGAAGAACTATGGATTGAGGACACACGCAGGCTGTAGCTGATTAAAAATATCTGGAAAATATATTACATCAGAATGGCATGGGTGGTACCAACTCATCAGTATTTTAAAAATATGTGGCCAAGTTTGAAAACTACTGATTGAAGTAATTTTAAGAGTTTCAGTGATGTTTTAGAATTGTGTTTATTTATTAGTTATTTCTACTGTATCTCATTTGAGAAAGGAATTAAGAAGACTAACAAAATATAAATTAAATTAAAAGTGAAGACAAAAAAAGCAGGGGTGAAATAAGAAAGGAAAAAAAAGGTGAAGACATGAGTGGGACTAAACATGCATACTATGATGATCTATCTACTCTTTCCACACAAACGTGGGAAACAGAATCAGTATCATGATAAAGACACAAGTACAAATATTCTTGGCAATTAGACCAGAGACATGTGTGTAGCAGCCTCACCATGAGAGCAGTAGGAAGAAATTCTGGCTGGTATCTCCAAGGCTTATTGCTCAGCTTTTGTTCAGCTTATCTACATCCAAATGCCTGCCATCACTAAATCGACTTAAAAAGACAAATGAAAGCAAAGCCAAAGGAATCAAAGAAAGCTTTCATAATGTGAAAAAATATAAGTCTTATGGCAAAACCCTTGTAAAAAGACAGAGCCACCTTAGTCTAGTTAACTATTTTGTTCTTCCAAAAAAAGCAACGACAGACCAAATAAAACACAAATCCAGTGTCTATTTTTTAAAATTAGAACATAACAATAGATAAAATATCTTTAGATGACCATGTCCAAACCTGCTCAATGCCTCCCATTCCCCACCCTGGTAATGCCTGTACCTGAATTTATTTGTGGCTTGAGTGGTTTCCATGTTAAATTCGGCCACTGGCACACCCCTGGCAGATACTTGGGGTGCAAACATGGCGGCAGGATAAACCACTGAGGAAGTTCCCACCTACAAAGCAAACAGATGGAAACAAACAAAAGACCACACTATATGAGAAGAAACATTTTTTCAGAAAATCTCACATAAACCCAGGCAGGTTTGTGGTTGCAGGTGTGTGTGGGGGAGCTGGAGAGGGGGTGGGGACTAAACTGGATGAGATACACGGAGAGGATTTAAGGGACAAATCAGGAATTAGGAGACGTCTTTTTGGCTGATCACTGGAACTCAGAAAGATGTGTTATGAAAAGGAGGGTTGTACAAACAAGAGAGAGTGGCAACAAAATGACTCATCCCCTTTTGGGGTTAGTTTTATTTTTGTTTCTACTCTTTGAAGTGATGTAAATAATCCATGATCCTTTTTTTTTTTTAGTTAGATAATTCAAAGAAAAAATAAAGACACATCATTCATAACCCTACTACCCCAAGATAACCACTGTTCACAATTTGATGTATATTCTTTCATGTTATCTCCTATAGATATAGTTTTGTAAATATTCTTTACAAGAATGGGAAGACTAGCTGGCTTATATCTTCCCTGACTCACTTCTTCTACCTCTGTGGCTTTGTAAATAAACTTCACTCTGAATTCTTTCTTAGCCAGAACTCAAGTACTGAGGTTTTGGGCAGGGGGTGGGGGTGATTGAGGGAAAACCAGCTTTTTTTACCTAGCCACTGATCCTATACTCAACTTCGGGATGCACTTAGTAAATACTGACTGAATGAGTACACACCCATGAGTAAGTGGCTCTGCTTTTGAAGAAGTGTTAAAGAGAAAATTTGAAATATGCCTACCCTTTGTCAAGTCCATTTCTAGAAAATTTGTCCTAAGAAAATACTTTGATGAGCATGTTAAAAGTTATGTCTGAGGCCCTGGCCAGATAGCTTAGTTGGTTACAGCATCATCCTGCTATGCCAAGGTTGTAGGTTCAATTCACCATTAGGACACATAAAAGAAGCAACCAATTAATGCATAAATAAGTGGAATATCACATCAATGTTTCTCTCTCTCTCTCCCTAAAAATTAATCAATACATTTTTTAAAGAGTTATGTCTGAGTTATTCACCATAATGTTGTTTAAAATATCAAAATTTGAAACAGCCTGAATGTCCAACAATAGAGAATTGGTTAAACACCTACACTAGAACACCACATAGCCAATTAAAAGATGATGTACTGACATGGAATATGCTAAGTGAATTGCTACATGAATAAAATAATTTTAAAACAGAACATATATAGACCATTTAAAACTTTTTTTAAATACCATTTACATCAGTGTTATTTTATATTGGTTTCAGGTATATAGCATAGTAGTTAACTATCATATTTTACAAAGTGCTTCCCTCAGTATTTCCAGTATCCACCTAACATCATACATAGTTACTTTAATACTAGAGGTTCAATGCACAAAATTCGTGCAAGGGGCTCTGCCCCCACCACTGAAGCTTTATCTGGTCTAATTAGCATATTAAGCTTTTATTATTATAGATTATTGACTAGATTCCCTAAGCTATAACTTACATCTGCAGGGCTGTTTTGTGACTTCCAATTAGTACTTCTCAGTTCCTTCATCTTTTTCACCCAGTCTCCTAACCTCCTCCCCTCTGACAACTACCAGTCTGTTCTCTGTATCTCTGAGTCTGTTTCCATTTTTTTTGTTCATTTATTTTGTTCTTTAGATTCCACATGTAAGTGAAATCACATGGTATTTGTTTTTCTCTGTCTGACTTATTTCACTTAGCACAATACCCTCTAGGTCCATCCATGTTGTCACAAATGTTAAGATTTCATTCTTTTCATGGTTGAGTAGTAATCCATTGTATATATGTACCACATCTTTTTTATCCACTCATCTATTGATGAGCACTTGGGTTGCTTCCATATCTTCACTATTTTAAATAAGGCTGCAATGAACATAGGGTGCATATATTCTTTCTAATTAGTGTTTTGGGAGTATGAACCCATTTTTAAAATTTTTTATCAATATGTGTACATCTGCATATGGAAAGGTCTAAATCAGGGGAGTGGAAACTTTTTCTGTAAAAGGTCAAATAGTGCTGCTGGGTTTTCTTTTTTAGTCTTTATAGACCATATGATCTCTGTTGCAAACATTCAGCTCTGCCAATGTAGTGTGAAAGTAACTATAGACTATACAAAGAAGAAAGGGCATAGCTGTGTTCCAATGAAACTTTATTTACAAAGACAGGTGGCAGGTCAGATTTGCCCCATAGGCCACAGTCTGCTCATCCCTGGTCTAGAAGAAATCATACTAAAATGCTAAAGAATATTTTTGGATGGTAGAATTATCGGATTTTTAATTTCCTCTTTTTGTGTTTTCTCAATTAAATTTAATAATGAGCATGTATTATTTTAAAAATTAGAGTCAATAACATGCTCTTTTTATGATATTTTTTTTTTTGTGGGAGGAAAGGATTTGAGAAATCAAAGACATGGTCTTGCATTGTTTTGTATTTTAAGATAAATTCTTATTCGCTGTTTTTTAGTTTTTCTGTAGAATACCACAACTCTCAAAACACATCTTAAGAGTAGAAAAGAAGGAAGGAAAGCAGGAAGAAAAGCAAGAAGAGAGGAAGGGACAGAGGGAGGGAGAGAGGGAGACAGAAGAAAGAGAGGGGAAGGAACAGCATTAGTCTCCACCCCAGCCCTGGTGTTTCAGAAAATCCCTACAATCAGGGAAGAATGAAACCTACCACTAGACATAAGTCACAGTGGGCCAGCTCTCTGTCAACCTCCTCGAGAATGGCAGAGTCCAGGTTTTCTCCAAACCACACGACATAAGGTCGCAGCAGGCCCCCACACTCTTCCTCTTCACACCTGTAAAAACATCATCCTTAACTCAACCCTGAGCCTTGCCTGAAGGTCTGCCCAGGTGGGTCGGAGGAAGACAAGGGGTTGCCCCAAATCCAGTCTGTCTAGATAGGTCACTTCATCCTCTTATCACCATCCCTGCCCTTCCAGCTCATAGGATCTTGTCCTGAATATGAAGCACTTTAGCTGCCTTATAAAGTTTCTATTTTTCTCTGAATGCATTGGGTTGATTTAGAGACAAATATGTTTCAGCCAAGCTTGACTCTTCTTTCTTAAACAGTTTTCTCTTTCATAGTGACTTCATCACACTCAAGGGCACGATTCTGCTCAGTGACCCAGGCTTGGGAGGACACACTGGACTAAGATTTGTCTCAAACACCCCAATCATCCCCTAATTTCATCAATGACCTTTAATTTTCTCCAAGATTCGCCTCTCTCTGTTGCCATCTATAACCAAGTTTTCCAGTATCAATTACTAGAAATCTGTCACTATTTCCTCCCCACTCTCTCTTAGTCATTTTATTTTACCTTCTAAAATAACCCCGCTGAAACATAATTTTCATCATATTATTGTCCTACTCAGGAACCCCTCAGGATTCCCTGTTCTTTCAGATTGAAACTTTAGCATTTAGTAATGAAAAGTCTTATTAAGAAAAATAAAAAGGGTTCTGTGGTCAAATGAACCAGTGAAATATTAGCATACTATAACTACTTTTTAGAGAGTAACAATGTACTTTAGTATATGAAATGTTCTGAGAAGTCCTACAGTGAAGCAAACATACTCTTACTTGGTTTAATCTAGTGTGATCTGAGAATATAACATTTTTTTTTTCAGGCAATGCCTATGAACATCATATGGATAGAGTGCTCTCTGAAACACTTTTGGAAGTGCTATTTTAATATCTGGCTTTGAAAACTTGACAAAAATCTTTCTAGGTTTTTAAAAAAATCTACAACATTTTGGTCCTATAACTTCATCTTTGCAAGACCTTTTACTGTCTACATAAATCTGGATTAATAACACTGATGATGATGAGGAGGAGAATGAAGATGACAGTAACTAATGAAAAGCAAGAAGGGTTGGAAAGCAGAAGTTCTCTTTCCACAGGTTTGGTTCATCCTCTGAACTTCTGCCCTTAACCTCATAGGGCAGGGCTGGTATTTACATTTGAGGATTTAAGAGGCATCTTGCCAAATGAACTTGGATTTTGATTCTTACTTTTCTTTTCTTGAAACCTGGAATATCAAGTATAGTTAAAAATTTTACCCACCGGGGAAGTTTCTCCACTGGTATTCTGGCATCTTGCATTTCAGGTTCTGGAGCACTGAACAAACAATATTAGAAAAGAAAAAATGTCATTGGTATTATCAAAGAACAAAGGAATAACATAACCCAATAAGTATGTATATTTGCTTGGCAGGATATGGTACAAAACTCCTAATTAATACATGAACTATTCAAAGAATGGACACCAAATAATTACTAGTGGTTTTACCACAAGAGGGAATTGTATGCAGCGAGGAGGTGGAGCAACCACATGCGCTAATGGGGGAGTTTCATGACTGACATTTTATATGTTATCGCTTGAATTTTCTTCAATGACATTATGTTAATACTAGAGGCCTGGTGCATGAAATTTGTGCACAAGAGGTGTCCCTAATCCCAGCCTGCACCCTCTCCAATCTGGGACCCCTCGGGATCCCAGATTGTGGGATTGGGCCTAAACTGGCAGTTGGATATCCCTCTCACAATCTGGAACTGCTGGCTCCCCACTGCTCACCTACCTGCCTGCCTGATTTGCCCCTAACCACTCCCCTGCCAGCCTGATTGATGCCTAACTGCCCTCTCTGCAGGCCAGGTCATCCCTAACTGCCCTTCCCTGCCTGGCTGGTCGCCCCTAACTGCCCTCCCCTGCCAGCCTGGTCACCCCCAACTGTCCTCCCCTGCAGGCCTGCCCCTCCCAACTTCCCTCACCTATAGGCCTGGTCACCCACAACTGCTCTCCCCTGCTCGCCATCTTGTGGTGGCCATCTTGTGACCACATGGGGGCAGCCATCTTGTACAAGGGCATGACAGACAATTTGCATATTACCTCTTTATTATATAGGATATTTCTTATATACTTTATACTGATTTAAAATGATCAGGTAGAATTTTTCTCAATATTCTGAGTCTACTCTTAATTTCTTTCTCTAACTACAATAATAATACACATTCACATCATAGCAATGTTGAAAAATTCAAAAAGATATAAAGCAGAAATCAGAATTACCTATCATCCCACCACTCCTGATAAAATTTTGCTGTTTTTTCTTTAGGTCTGTTATCTATACACAAATACATCAACATGGAGAGAAAGAGAGAGAGAGAACTTAAATACAAGGTTGGGCCCTGACTGGCATTGCTCAGTGGTTAGAGCGTGGGCCTGAACACCGAGGGCCACATGTTCCATTCCTTATTAAGGGCACTCAAGGGCTCATACCTGAGCTGCAGGTCTGATTCTCACCCTGCTGGGGCACATGTGGGAGACAAGCAATTGATATATCTCTGTCACGTTGCTATTTCCCTCTCTCCCTTTTCTCTCACTCTCTTTCTCTCATCTTCCCTCCTCCCTTCCACTCTCTAAAATCAATGGAAAAGTATCCTCATTTCTTGGGTGAGGATTTAAAAAAATACAAAGTTGGGATCAGACTGTATAGAGTTAGATTCTGTGGTTTTCACTTAATATAAATTGTGAGCAAAATATTTCTTTCATAATATGGTATAATGTATTGAATTCTATTTCTTATAAGTATCCATGCAAATCTTAATTAATGTTTCATTTCCTCACATTTATGTTCAATTCAAAGGAGAAAACAGCACACACTATTCTGTAGTACAGCATAATTACCCTTTTCCCGCCAAAGCTTCACAAATTGGACTCTTGTAATTCTCAGCCACAACCCCACAAGAGGTACATTGAGTTTTGAATATGCTACCTGAAAAACATAAGTCAAGTAAGACCAGAAATAATATCATCAAGAGCAACTGTCTCCATGTCCAAAGGGTAAAAAATCACTTTGTTTTTATATGTTCATTTTAGCAAATGGGCCTACCCTAGGCATCATGGAAAATGTAAAGGTATGCAGTACTATTGAATAAGCCAGGAGCATCTGCCCTCCTGGACTTTGTATTCTAGAGGGATGAGAGACAGATGAAATAATCATTTATGACTAAGGAGCTCTCACATTTATTGGAGTGATGCTCAGGTAGACCTGAACTGATCAATAGGGTAGATGAAGCCAACCAACTAAGGGCATGATTTACTAAGTACATGATTCATAAAGTTTCAGTATCTTAGAATGTGTTTACAAATCTTAATTTTAAAGCTTGAACATTTTATCCAAACCAGATCAATCAATAATTAATCAACTAATAAATGAAGAAAATAACTGCTAGAACTAGCAACCATTTATTGAGCTCACCCAATAATAATGACCACAATTCACTACATATTGGCATGTGCCCAGTGCTGTGCTGAGCGTGTCCCACACCCACACACACACTATGGTAGAAACACCTTGTTCCATTGTCCAGTGTCACTTTGTTGAGGACTCATCCTCTATCCCATTCCAAGCTGATGAAGTTGTAAATCACATCCTAAAATACAAGCTTGGATACATGTTTCAGACTGGTCCCAGTACTCCACCCCTCTAGCGATAGTGTTTGGTTAAAAAGCAGGTAAGTGACCCAAGCAAGGCTCCTCGAGGTTTATTTTCTGAGAAGAGAGCTGAGCTAGAGTGAGCCTGGAGCTGCCAGACGTTACCTTTGCTGGCACATGTAGGCAATCAACTACAGAGGGAGAAGTAAAGTAACTCAGAATGAGCAAAGCTGAGGGAAGGAAAGGCAGAGAGGCAGGGAGAGAAAGACAGTGAGCCTGCTGCTGATGTCAGCTTTTCCCAGGGCTCCTCAGTATTGCCAGCCAATGTACCTATTTTGTCCGTTTTAGCATTGCTACTTTACCATAAACATCTCTGAAATTCAGACGCAACCTGCAACTGCCACTGGCCACATGATGGATGTACGTGGTTGCCATAGCTAGCACTTGCATAGACTTGTTGAAGGATTACACAACAACTGACATGCGTCCTGACTGGACAAAGGCAGCCTCTGCATATTTCAGCCAACAAACCATTTAAGGTCCATTTGGGGAAGAAAAATGAGTCCTGGATGTTATCTAGAATCCTTCCACTGACACCTTTTGTTAAGATCAAGAAAGGCCTAACATCAATCCTGCAGTTTGGTGATGACCATTTGGGAGGGAAACCCAGAGACAAGAGAGAATCCCTTTTTAGGAAATGCTGCATCACTGATCCCACACACTGTGGAAAACAAAGTCACCAACACCTTGGAGTCCTTCAGAAATCATTCAGAAGAAACATCTTAACCACTATATTTTACCCATGTTTTGTTTTTTATATGCATGAGAGTGATAGTTTCTAAAAAGGTTTTAACTTTTGTATATCTAAATAAGTTTTAACAAGCCCTTTCTATATGTATAAAATAGTGAATTCTAAGGGGTAACAAAATAAGGTATCATGGTTTGGGCAGATTATTTTCTTTCTACGTATCACATTAAAAACATGTTGCATCTTCAATCTGATGAAAAAAAGGGCTTCCTTTTGTTTTTTGAAGAGAGTTCTCATCACTTGCAACGAAAAAAGTCCCAATATGTACATATTATCTTATTTAGTGCTTAAAATAACTAGATTTCGATTTTATACATTCTACATGGCAAGTGCCAGTCTACAACCTGACACTGCAGAGAAACAAGAAGAGCCATGTGGAAAGTATCCCAGATCCAACAGAAGAAGGTGCCATAAAGCCTTTCTGTGAGTAGGTGGCTGACACTGTTCTGACACAAAAGAGGCATGGATCCAAGCAAACAATGCTCACCTCTCATTATCAGGGTGACCATAAGCAAAGGCAAAAATGGGCAACCTCACAGCGTACACACAGAAGCACCATCCCCATTGGATCACTGTTCCTGGAAATGCAACTATTAGAAATGCATCTCTAGGAATTAAAGTTTTGTAGACTCTTAAATGCAAATGTCCTTGGGGCGGGGGGAGGGGGGGAGGGGCATCCTTGCTTGCCCATTGGTGCTCTTGTATGAATGGGTTTATTAGATTTTTTTTGGTGAAAGCAAAAGAGGAGAAAGGAGTAAGAAGACAAGAGGGGAAAGGAGGCTGTCATCAGGGAAGAGAGGGAAAGCCAGAGGGATCTAAGACAAAACCTATGTGTGTCACAACTTGGTGGGCTTGATTCAGTGCAGGTGGCTGAGCGGTAGCTCCCTAAAGGCTGGAGGGCTTAGCAGAAGCACTGCCTCAAGTAGACAGAACCAACTGGGTGGGACAAAGGGAAAGTGAATAGATACCCCAGGAATGCCAAGGTCCCTCATGCCAGATCTTGCTAAAGCCACCTGTTCAATGGCCCACTCCTCCTGGTTCCCTTCAGCCTAGCTGGGCCCATGACTCTAGCACAACCCCCTCAAGAGCTGCTCAGGGAGGGGCGTGCAGCAGCTGTGCAGACTAGCGCTTTCATGGTGTAACAGATACACACCAGACACCTGGGTGTGTTGTCAAAATGCAGATTCTGTTTTAGTGAGTCCAGGTGGAAAATGGCAGGACATATGCTTTCAAGTCTAGTTCCCCTCCCCGTGTGAGGCTGGGGGTTCTCACCATGGATTTCCAAAAGGTTCTTGGTACCAGCCCTGCGGTGCAGCTCATCAATGTTTTGGGTGATGACCATGACCCGGCGGCCCTGCTCACGCAGCCGGGTCTCACACTCAGCGATGGCGAGGTGTCCGGGGTTTGGCTTCACGCGCTGTATGACTTCCCGCCGGTAGTGGTAGAACTCCCATACCAGGGACGGGTTTTGGGCAAAGGCCTCAGGAGTGGCCAGGGTCTGGGGGTGAGAGGAGCAAGGAGTCAAGGAGGGAAAGAGCGCTCAAGCTCCTTCCAGAGCACAGGCATTGGGGGCGTGGACGCAACCTTGGCGCGGACGAACCTTGGTGTGCTGGCAAACACTGGCAGGCCCCTTTCTCCAAAATGGGCTGACAGCTTTGGGAGGGTGCAAGCTGAGACACGCCTGCTTAGGTTCGTGCAGTGTGGCAGACACAAAGCAAGGGCCTGAGCACCAGCCTGTGTCCCAATCCTGGGACTAACAAGGGACCTTGGAGAAATTGGTTTTAATTTCCCCAATTATACCTCAGAGAAAATATAACCTGTCCCATTTGACACTCAAGGAAGTTATGAACATGAAGTAAAGTAACATGCAAGAAGATAATTTAGGTTGGAGATCCAAAACGTATGGAGTCAATATTATCTGTCCAGGAAAAAAGTGAAATGTAAAATGTCCAATTGAAGTAAAATGGCCATAGTTGAAAAACTCAATTTTTTATCACTTACAGTTACACACTCACCATACACATTATATTAATAAGATATATAAAATATATTTTAAGGTGCAGTGCCTCTTCTAGGACAGACAAATCTCATGTACAGTGAACAGTCAGCAGAGAAGTAGTTGTCTAGATCTGGAAGCTGACAGGAAATATACAAGAGAACCTTGGCAATGACCAAAGCATTCTGTATCTCAGTGGTGGCAGTGGTGGCATATGAATTTTTATTTTACTGTAAAGGTCCCTATCTGCTTGGTAGCCATGTCAGCCTTCATTGGGGAGTGGATCTTCTACGCTGTGGATTATCCATTTCAACCCTGTACTTCCTTCCCTCCTGCCCTGTACTTATAGCACAAGTGGCCTGGATATACAGGAGTGGGAAAAAGTGGATTTATAGTAATTAATTAACAAAACAAGAATAAACTGTGCTTTGTGAACTCACAACTGTAAGCCTACTTTTGTGCCCCACCCTGTATGTGTCTTGAGAACACAGCTAGAGTCAAACATAATCTATTGCTTTCCCACAAACTCAGCTTCTCTGACCTGCCTGATCACCCTCTGTAAGTTCCTCCTGACACCATCTGAGCCCCATCCACTGACTCTCTAAATCAGGGGATATTCTCTGTGGCTCCTCTTCTTATGGGACCTTACTGGCCCTCACTCTTTTTTCTCCCCTCCTTAACCTTTAAGGTGATGATAACATGTCTACATCCCAGGCTTTGGCTGGAGGGCAGTAGAGAGGTGACAGAACATCCTAAACCAAGCATGTTAAACTCAAAGGCTAACTTGGTCAAGTAAACAAGGTTTCAGATTATGTGAGCCACAAAAAAACAAAAGCTTCAATTTTCATAGAAACATAGGTTTATTTCAATAGAAATATGCTGAATACAAAGAGCTGAAATAAATGAGTGATTGTTAACATAAAATCATAGAACATTGGCCCTAGCTGGTTTGACCCAGTGAATAGAGCATCGGCCTGTGGACTGAAGGGTCCCAGGTTTGATTCTGGCCAAGGGCACATGCCTGGGTTGCGAGCTCAATCCCCAGTAAGGGGCATTCAGGAGGCAGCCAATCAATGATTCTCTCTCATCATTGATGTTTTTCTCTTTCCCTCTCCATTCCTCTCTAAAAATTAATAAAATATATTTTAAAAAATAGAACATTTTAATAAAAATTAATATTTTTTCTTGAACATTAGCTTAACGGACACTGAATAATTACACAAATTAATAAGCATAACACAAATAAACCTATTTTTCATGTTCTCTGAAAGTGAAATATTTCCTGTTGCACACACCAAGCAAGTCAGTACAAGACTAATGGCATGACAATCAACTGCTAAAATATTCACTGCTAGTATTAGTGGAGAGAAACGGTGCACTTGTGTGTAAGATGCATAAGTTGTGTAAGGGAAATGAGTGCAACACAATTATAGTAATCAGTCATTAGTGAATGTTGTAGTCATTATTAATAATTATGTGTAACAGGATATTGCAAAAATTAAGTTATGAAATTTTTATTAAAATGTTTCTTACAGCTCTGACTGGTTTGGTTCAGTGGATAGAGTATTGGCCTGTGGACTGAAGGGTCCCAGGTTCGATTCCAATCAAGCCTGTACCTTGGTTGTGGGCACATCCCCGCTGAGGGGTGTGCAGGAAGTAGCTGATTGAAGTTTCTCTCTCATCAATGTTTCTAACTCTCTATCCCTCTCCCTTCCTCTCTGTAAAAAAAAATCAATAAGAGATATATTAAAAAAAATAATAAAACGATTCTTACATATTATTATATTGGCTGGGCCACAAAAATATTCATTGTGGGCCTCATGCAGCCCATGGGCCGCAAGTTTAACATGCTTATCCTAAACATTTGCCATCCTGAAACCTTTCTTTCAGGAAAGAAGGGCAGCTTCATTAACCTTTCACTCAATAAGAAATCAACCTGCTAAATCTGGAAGTCATGAGTTGAAGTAATTATTTATGATTTCCTTCATTCAACCAACAAACATCTATTAAGCACCTACATTGTTCCAGAGTTCTCAGAGCTGGGGAAGGTGCAATGAGTGAAACAGGCAGAATTCCTTGCCCTCCAAAATTAGGGATTGCCTGGGGGAGCAGAGGAGACTGACTGCAAAGGGCCTTGAGGGAGTAATCCGTGACACAGAAATGTTCCACATGTGATGGAGTGGTAGCTACACTCTGTAGACACTTGTTAGAAGTTATTGAATTGTATACTTAAAATTGGTGAATTTTATTGTATGGATAATATACCTCAATAAAATTAAAAAAAAAACCACACCCCCAAATAACTTAATGGCCTTCATATGAAGTTTTGAACATTAAGCTCTAGGCCTTCAAGAAGTCAACTTCAGTGTTAACATGAAAAATTCACAGAAACTTTAAAAATGTGTAATACTTAATTTCAGTATCTATAGGAATGAATTATGCTAACTAAGGTTTTCTGATTCTACTTTATCTGAAAAAATGCAAATTAAACATACCTAAAAAAATTAAGAAAGTGGCTGCTTTGCTTAAATCTCAGATCTTACTCATATGGACATTGTGTCAATGCCAAAATGAACAGGACAAGAGTCACTGCCAATTTCAAAACTTTGCTCTTTGGGTTTCAGCCATCATTAGGTTCTGAGTCAAACTCTGTTATGCCTTCATTCAAAACAGCCCCTTAATATTCTGGAAACACTACTTACCTGAGTTTGCCACTTCCTCCAATAACCTCCGGCTCCTCTAAAAGTTGGAATCCCACTTTCAGCACTAATGCCAGCCCCTGAAATGATGACTATGTGGTTTGCTTTTGCAAAAAGTTTCCGAAAATCGGCCATACCTAAAGAGAGAATAAAATCTTTATCAATCCAGTGCACCATTTGGATATTTATATCCCATACCAATCATCTGCCTAGGTTTCTTCTGCTCTTTGAAAGTAGAATGTTTCTTATGAAAACTTTCATAAAGCAGAGAAGCAACTACCTGATTCCCAGGTCAGAGTGACTTCTACTAAGGAACTATTTAAAGCAATTTCTAGAAACAGATAAAAAAATCAACTCAGGTTTGGTTTTTGGGAAATAAAATGTAAGCTATAATAATATTAAATCTGTGTGAAACCTTATTATAGACAACATTTCCTAACTGCTAAAGAAAAACACACCAGCATATTTTGTAGTTTCAGACCCAGGTGGCTCACTTTTTGTCAAGCATATGCTTCTGGCTCCCACCACAGCCTCTAACAGCCTGTTCTGCATAACTGTAAACACCAAGGGGTTGGACAGCTGAGTAGGACTGGGTTATTTGGGCTCTTTATTGTTCCTGAGATTGGAAAAAAATGTAAGGAGGTATTATTATAATTCAGCAGACTTGCAGTATTAGAAAAAGTTATCCAAAAGTTGAAAATGAGGCAAAAAGAGTTCAACTTGGCCTTTTAATGCCACATTGAAGAACTGTTTAACAGACTCACCAAAGGATCATTTATTATATAAATCTGTTAAACTCTATGCCCACTACAGAAGAAGGGCCCAGATATGTTAACTTGTAGGTTTTTGTCAGGTAGAGATTTACAGAGGATACATGAAATCTTATGCTAATAAACAAAATAACCTACTTGATTAAATAACATATAATATTCCCCAAATCAGGGAAGAGGATGTATGCCTTAAATTGCTAACAGCCTTTTGAGCATATTACAGGAACTAGCTTCAGGGAAGAACATTCTGGCTCCAGGAGACTTGCTTACTCTCAACCATAAAAATGACCTTCACTTGATCAGCTTTAATATAATCATTGGGAATGGACTGTGCTTACTTACATATAGAGAACTTTCAACCCAACCTACTCCTGATTTCTTTGTTCTGCTTTCCCTCTCCCTCCTAATAAAGATCTCTGCCTGCACTAAGATGTTAAGATGATGGATCTTTGAGATGAGAGTCCCCCATCTTCTCAGGTTGCTGGCACTTGAATAAACCTCTTTCCTTCTCACCAGCACCTGTCTTACAAGTTGGCTTTGGTTGCTGCAGGCAGTCAAACCTGTGTTTGGTTAGAGATACAAATCATTTCTGACCAGTAAAATATTTAATCTAATATTACCCTATAGGACAATCATCAGCTTTTCTCCCCTGCAGAGAGATTAAAGGTTTAAAATACAAATCATGTGTGAAAGGCTTAAGTGCAAATATTTTATGAGAAGCAACAAAGTGTTAAATGGACTTACCTTAACAGATCTTTGACCTGTCTTAGAAGGGGCTTGCCTAAGGAGAAAAGGACAGAATTGCCTCCTCCAAAATTTTGCCTAGCACCCACTTCAATACAAACATTCCCTTCAAAGTGTAGGAACTTTCAGGTACTTCAAATTCCATTAGAGATGAGGAGATGGCAGGCTAAGAAAGACCTACTTGAACTTGGACGAGCCATTGTTAGGCAAATCTTGGTTCCTGTGGCAACTGGAGACTTCAATCCACAATACAGTTGGGAAATTAATCGGCTGGGGACAATCTGGAGAAGTCCCATCAGGTTTTCTTTACAGTATTAATTCTTGAGATGGACTTTAGAAAAATCACAAAAACAAATAGAAATAATCAGAAAATACTTGTATTTCACAAATATATATTATATATATGCATAAATTATATATGAAAGCCTTTACAATAATTTTTAGTATCAGATCTTCCTGGAATTCAGCTGTTTTCAAATGGTTCTCAAGAGCACCTACATGCCCTGGAGCAGTGGTTCTCATGTGTGGTTCCTCAGAACCACCTGATATTTTATTAGAAATGCAAAGTCTTGGGCTCCATCCCAGGCCTATGAATCAGACACTTTGGGGATGGGAGTCCATATTTGTGTCCACGTGATTCTGATGCTCAAATGTGAGAACCTGTCTTAGACGCTTGAGATGGGATTAGATGTGAGAATTCATTTGAAACACAGGTTCAGCTCCTTTTAAAAAGGTGTGAAAACCATTGGCCTCTCATTTTTTTGGTTAAAATACTGTTCTGTAAGAATGTAAATTCTGATAACTGAAGCAGAAAAAATATTTTTATGACAATGAACAGGATAAAAGTGACATCATGTCAAAATACTTGTGTCTTAAAGCACATTTAGTAAGTATCTATTACTGAGAAATTTTATAAAAGAAAAGGAGACACAGAGAAAGGCAGTATTTCGATCAATGACATCAAAATGGTACTGGAAGAGCTGAATGCTATCTAACCGGGTCAAACTGTTGGTAGAACTTAGAATTAAAGGAAAAATAGAAAAATAACATTTTCTAAAACTTTACAATCCCTTTGGAAAACAACCTATCAAAATTATAAATGCAATTTCTCTTTGACCAGGTAATTCTAAGTCTGGACTCACATATATCCAAAATGACATATCTACAGGGTTGTTCTTTAGACCACTGTGATTAACAGCAAGAGACTAGAAATAATCTAAATGTCCATCTGCAAGGGATGACATAATGGCACATTCACAATGTATAACATGGCTACTATATAAAAGAATTTATGTATGATTCTACTTACATGACATTCTAGACTAGACAAAACCATGGAGATAGAAAACATATCAATGGTTGCCCTAGCAGAGAAGACTGAATATACAAAGGGCCATGAGGGCTTTATAAGGCAATGGGATTATTCTATATCTTGATTATGGTGGTAGTTACAGGATTGTGCCTGTCAAAGCCCATAAAACTCAACACTAAAAAAGGTTAATTTTACTGTCTGTAAACTATAAAAGTTTTAAAATTATTAACGAATATAGGATTTCAGTTTTGCAAGAGTTCTGGAGATGGGTTATAAGTGAATGTACTTAACACTATTGAACTGTACTCATAAAAATGGTTAAGGGGGCAAACTTTGTGTAATCCACTAATATTTTTTTAAAACACAAATGAACAGAGTCTAATTAAATGTGATTTGTTAGTTGATGCAGTATTTATAAGCAGAGAGATTGTTGGCTTTCAAAGAGTGTTGATATCAGCAGAGCAGAAGATAGGTACAGAGATTAGAAATAAATGTTTGGAAGATGAGGTTCAAAAACGTGTTAGTGCCAAATCAAGTTATTTAATTCCATAAGTCATTCCAATATTCAAATTTCATATTTTTAAAAACGCAGAATAAAGATATTCTCTCTAATCTGTTAGAGATCTCCAAAATATAATGATGTGGGGGAAAAGTCAGGTGCAAAGTTGTGTGAGAGAAAGGGAAGGCAATGTAAGTATATAACACAGTATTTATTTCCATTTATGTATTTCTTAATGGAAGAATTACCAGGAAATTAGTAAAAAAAAAATGGGGGTAGGATGAGAAATAGAATATATGTAGACAAGAGTGGAAGCAAGGATTTTCAATATATGTATTTATATATTGTTTGCATTGTCAATGCTTTGCAGCAAAAGACTAGGAACACATTTGTAGTTGAATAAGTTGCAAGGAGAGAAAAGCAACCATGAAGAACTGCAGGGCATCTCAGTAACAGTGTAAGAAAGGATTTTTTTTATAGAATTTGGGCTTGTCTTAGCTAAGGTTGGGGAAGGTTCAAAGAAGTGAGGCTTTATTCTGAATTGGATACTGTTAGCAAAAAGGATACCTTGATTGAATATTTTACTGAATCTTATCTAAAAGGTGAAAGGAGTGAAATGAGGCTAGAGCTAGTTAATACAGCAGGGCCTGGTATTAAACAGAATAGGAGAATGTCTTGTCATTTTTGTGGTTTAGACATGTTCTTATTTTAATCTAGGTTTAGACATTATGGAGTGACCTTATTTTTGTCCAAATGTAGCACAGTCACAGGGTAGCCTTGTCTAATGTTAGTGTTCTAAGAAATTATTTATGTTTAATAGGAGAACACCAAGGCCTATGAGATAGTGCCAGGCCAAAAACGGGAAGCAAATCAAATGTCCACCAATGTATAAATGGGTAAACAAATTGTGGTCTATCCATGCAATGAAATATTGTTCAACAATAAAAGAACCGACTGCTAATACGTAAAGCAACATGGATGAATTTTTAAAGTATTAAATAACAGTAACCTGCAGTGAAAAGACCTGGCAGACACTATCTTAACCAAGTAGTCAAAGTCAATCCCTCAGTAATAAGACACTGACTTCATGTACCCTCCTGGTAGGATGCAATGAGAAGGGCAAAACATCATTTGTGTTGTATTTCCCCCCAAAAATGCATTAACTCAATTTAATTATAAGAAAGCATAAGACCTAACCAGTTTGGTTCAGTGGATAGAGCATCAGCTTGTGGACGGAAAGGTCCCATGTTCGATTCCAGTCAAGGGCATGTACCTTGGTTGCGGGCACATCCCCAGCAGGAGGTGTGCAGGAGGCAGCTGATTGATGTTTCTCTCTCATCGATGTTTCCAACTATCCCTCTCTTTTCCTCTCTGTAAAAAAATCAATAAAATATATATACAGTGGTACCTCGAGATACGAGTTTAATTTGTTCCGTAACCTTGAGGCGTGGGAAACTATGAGACGCTCAAGTCGCGGTTATACTGGTGGGTCGTGTGCAACTGGCCGATCCGTGTGATTACTCCTATCTCAAATGTTGCTCATATTTCAAAGCAAAAATCACTCGCTCGACGGCTCGTATCTCAAAAATCTCGTTTGTTAGGGCACTCGTATCTCGAGGTACCACTGTATATATATAAAAGAAAGCATCAGAAAAAACCCATTTGAGGGTCATTCTATAGCAAACTGGCTAATACTATTTAAAAACATTATCATGGTTAAGAAAGATAAAGACTGGGGACTTGTCCCAGGCTGGAGACTGAAGAGACAGGACAACTAAATGCAATGTGATATCCTAGATTGGATCAAAACTTGGAAGTGATGTTTAGTGAGAGAACTGACAAAATTTGAATGAAGTCTGAAAATTAGTTAATAGTATTGTATAAGATGTAAATGTCCTAGTGCAGACCACTGTCCTATAATTATGTCAGATATTACCTTTAGGGGAAGTTGGGTAAATAGTATATGGGAACTCTGTGTACTATATTTGCAACATTTCTGTAAACCTAAAAATATTTAAAAAGAAAGTTTTCTTTAAGAAAAAAACGATAAGCATTATACTACATGAAAGGCTACATGTCTGAGACCATTGAAATATTCTTTTTTTTAACTCATTACATATTTTTATTTAAAAAAAACCCTATATTTTCAACAATAACAAAAATGTACTTAAAGAAGTGGTATTGATTACATTTCTGCAAATCTCTTTAACGTGGGGTTAAATACAACAAGAGGATATAACCCTGGTAAACATATATATACCCAATGCAAGAGCACCCAAATACATAAAAAAACCTCCTGGACGATATTAAGGGAGAGAGCGGCAACAATACAATCATAATAGAGGACTTTAGTATTCCGCTGACATCACTGGATAAATCCTCTAGACCAGTGGTTCTCAACCTTTCTAATGCCGCGACCCTTTAATACAGTTCCTCAGGTTGTGGTGACCCCCAACTATAAAATTATTTTTATTGCTACTTCATAACTGTAATTTTGCTACTGTTATGAACCGTAATGTAATTATCTGTGTTTTCCGATCGTCTTAGGATACCCTACTAGGGTTCTCAATTTGTGGGTCACGACCAACAGGTTGAGAACTGCTGCTGTAGAGCCTGAGACCATCGGAAAACACAGATATTTACATTATGATTCATTAACAGTAGCAAAATTACAGTTATGAAGTAGCAATGAAAATAACTTTATGGTTGGGGGTCACCACAACATGAGGAACTGTATTAAAGGGTCGCGGCATTAGAAAGGTTGAGAACCACTGGTCTAGACAAAAAAAATCAGCAAAGAAACAGCAATCCTAAATGACTCTCTAAATCAGATGGAATTAATTGACATCTTCAGAACATTTCACCCCAAAGCCATGGAATATACATTCTTCTCAAGTGCACATGGGACATTTTCAAAGATAGATCACACACTGGGTCACAGGCAGTCTCTCCAAATTCAAGAAGTTTGAATCATATCAAGCATCCTCTCAGTCCACAATGGCATAATATTAGAAATAAACTATAATAAAAACAATAAAAAAATTCAAACACTTGGAAACTGAATAGCATGCTATTAAGCAATGATTGGGTTACCAAAGAGATCAAAGAAGAAATTAAAAACATCCTGGAAGGAAGAAACAAGATGGCGGCATAAAGTTTACACCTATATGTGCTGTCTCTTGCAACCACACCAAACTACAACTAAAAGACAAAATGACTATCCCCCAGAACCTCGGGAAAGCTAGCAGAGTGGAAGTTCTGCAATTGGAAGAAAAAAGTGCATTCAGACCTGGTAGGATGTGCAGAGGCTCAGAAAGGCAGAGGTACGGAGACACACATGAATCGGGCTGGCATTCACTGTGTTTTTTTTTTCAATTGGGAGGGAGTTACAAGTTTCCAACTCTCTGCACTCCAGTTTCCAGCCAGATTCTGGGGACCCAGACTCATACAGAGAGAAACTGGACTGCCATCGGGTCAGAAAAAGAGGGTGACTCTCTCAGAGTTGCGCACAGGAATCATTGTTTACTGCATTGGGGCATGGGATGCAGGACACTGAATAGAACTGGGAAGAGAGGCCTGACTGGCAGCCATTGCTGTTTGCCACGTCCTAGCCTAGGGATCCCCTGAGACCCCGCCCTGCCCACTTTATAAACCCAACCAGCTATGTGCAGCCGCTTTTGAATATGAATGGCCTGCCCTCTAGCAGCTTAACCTAACAAATTGCACTGGGTCAGACGACTCCAAAACTTCCAAACTCCAAGCACAGAGGAGAAATCTGAAAATCTCCCTGTAGCTCCTGCTGGGTGGCCTCAGACATTAGCTGATTTGCACCTCGTTGGAGATCCAGGAACCAGTGTACTTATAGGTCAGTGTGAGATGACACCAGATTTCAAATACTCACATACATAAGTGACACATTCAAGCGGCAGACTGAGCACCAAAGCCCCACTGAAGCAAGTCCTGCCCCATTGGAGTGTCTCCAGCACAGCAGTTCTACCATTAATAGACACAGTTAATCCTCAGAGTCAATTGGCCTGGAGGTCAATTCCTCCCAGTGTACCAATAGCAATCAAGGCTAAACTTCAACAAGACTGTGAACCTAGCCCACATAGGGGTGCACCAAGAGTGTCCACCTCAGGTGATTGGGGAGGCAGAGCTATTGGACCCTAATGGACAACTAGCACATAAAGCTGTTCCATCAACGCAGGGAAGCTGCCAAAATGTGGAGACAAACATGTCATGAATGAAAGAAATGGAAGAAAGCAAACTACTGGACATAGAATTCAAAACCACATTTATAAGGTTACTCAAGAATATTCTACAAACTGCTAAGAAACTTAGTGAAACCTCTGAGAAACTTAGGGAGACCTTCAAGGATCTTAATGAGAATGCAAAAAAAAAAAATGGGAAAGGACCAATTAGAAATTTAGCATACACTGTCTGAAATAAAGAATAATATACAAAAACCCAAAGGCAGAATAGAGGACCCAAAGAATGAAATCAAAGATCTGAAATATGAGAAGAAGAAAAAAAACAAAACACCCAACCAGAAAAAGAAAAAGAAAAAGGAGTTCAAAAATGTGAAGACAGTGGAAGAAGCCTCTGGGACAACTTCAAGTGTACCAACATCAGAATTATGGGGTGCCAGAAGAAGAGAGAGAGCAAGATACTGAAAATCTATTTGAAGAAATAATGACTGAAAACTTTCCCTACCTAGTGAAAGAAATGGACTTACAAGTCCAGGAAGTGCACAGAATCCCAAACAGAAGGAATCCAAAGAGGACCATACCCAGACACATCATAATTAAAATGCCAAGGGCAAAAGACAAAGAATCTTGAAAGCAGCAAGAGAAAAACAGTTAGTTACCTACAAGGGAGACCCATATGACTGTCAGCTGATTTCTCAACAGAAACTATGCAGGCCAGAAAGAAGTGACAGGAAATATTTAAAGTGATGAAAAGCAAGAACCTACAACTAAGAGTCTTCTACCCAGCAAAGCTATCATTCAGAATTTAAAGTCAGATAAAGAGCTTCAGAGACAAGAAAAAGCTAAATGAGTTCATCACCACCAAACCAGGATGACATGAAATGCTGAAGGGTATTCTTTAAGAAGAGGAAGAAGAAAAAGGTAAAGATAAAAATTATGAACAATAAAGTGATAACAAATACATACCTATCAACAAGTGAAACTAAAAATCAAACGAGTAAAAAATCTGATGATCATAATAAACTGATGAATATAATAGAATTAGGGTCATAGAAAGGGAATGAACTGACAATTCTCAGGGGAAAGGGAGTGTGAGGGGTGCAGGAAGAGATTGGACAAAAATCTTAAACCTATGGATGAGGACAGTGGTGGGAGTAAGGGCATGGAATGGGGGGTGGGGAATCAGGTTGAGGGGAGCTATGTGGGGAAAAAAAGAGTGACATCTGTAATATACTGAACAATAAAGATTTATTTAAAATAATAATAATAAAATAAAAATATCCTGGAAATGAATGACAATGAAAACACAACAATCCAAAATCTATGAGACACAGTGAAAGCAGTCTTGAGAGAGAAGTTTATAGCTCTACAGGCCTGTCTCAAAAAACAAGAAAAAAATGGTAATAAATCATCTAACTCTACTACTTAAAGAATTAGAAAGAGAGCAACAAGAAAAGTCCAGAGTGAGCAGAAGAAAGGAAATAATAAAGATCAGAGCAGACATATATGACATAAGAGACCAAACAAAATAAAACAAAACAAAACAATACAAAAGTTCAATGAAACCAAGAGCTGGTTCTTTGAAAGGATAAACAAGATTGATGAACCTCTAGCCAGGCTCATCAAGTATCAAAGAGAGAGGACCCAAATAAACAAAATCAGAAATGAAAGAGGCGAAATAACAGCAGATCCCACTGAAATACAAAGGATTGTTAAAAAAAATACTATGAACAACTCTATTCCAATAAACTAGATAATCTAGTGGAAATGAACATATTCCTAGAAAAATTCAACCTTCCAAAAACTCAATCAGGAAGTATCTAAAAATCTCAATAGCCAATAACTACGGAAGAAATTGAAGCAGTCATCAAAAAGCTTCCAGCAAATAAAAGCCCTGGGCCAGATAGCTTCACAGGAAAGGGAGTTTTACTAAACATTCAAAGAAGAACTAAAATCTATCCTCCTCAGACTATTCCAAAAAATTCAAGAGGAAAAACACTTCCAAGCTCTTTCTATGAAGCCAGCATCACCCTATTACTAAAACCAGATAAAAACAACACAATGAAGGAGAATTACAGCCCAATATCCCTCATGAACTTAGATGCCAAAATCCTCAACAAGATTCTAGCAAATCAGATCCAGCATTATATCTGAAAGATCATACATCATGTAGGATTTATCTCAGGGATGCAAATATGGTACAATATCCACAAATCAATAAATGCGATACATCATATAAACAAATTGGGAGATAAAAACCACATAGTCATATCAATTGATGCATTTGACAAAATCCAACACCCTTTCTTGATAAAAACCTTCAGCAAAATGGGAATAGAGGGATCATACTTCAACATAATAAAAGCCTTAGATGAAAAACCCACAGCCAACATCATACTCAATGGACAAAAACTAAAACCATTTCACCTAAGAACAGGAACAAGACAGGGATGCCCACTTTCACCACTCCTGTTCGACATATTATTGGAAGTGCTAGCAATAGCAATTAGACAAGAAGAAATAAAAGGCATCCAAATTGCAAAAGAAGACATAAAACTGTCATTATTCGCAGATGACATGATACTATACATAGAAAACCCTAAAAATTCCATCAAAAATTAGTAGACTTAATAAATGAATTCAGCAATGTAGCAGGATACAAAGTTAATGCCAAGAAATCTATGGCATTTTTATACACCAACAACAAACTTACAGAAAGAGATTTAAAAAGCAATTCCATTTACCATTGCATCAAAAAAATTAAGATTCCTAGGAATAAACTTAACTAAGGAGGTAAAAGAACTGTACTTGGAAAACTACAGGACACTAAAAAACAGATAGAGGAAGACATAAACAGATGCAAGAACATACTGTGTTCATGGATTGGTAGAATCAACATCATTAAAATGTCCATACTACCCAAAGAAATCTACAGATTCAATGCACTCCCCATTAAAATACCAACAGCATATTGCACAGACCTCAAACAAACACTCCAAAAATTCATCTGGAATAAAAAAAAAAAAAAGACGCAGAATAGCTGAAGCAATCCTGACAAAGAAGAACAAAGTAGGAGGAATCTCACTATCAGATATCAAGCTTTATTACAAAGCCACTGTTCTCAAAACTTCCTGATACTGGCACAAGAACAGACATGTAGACAATAAAATAGAATAGAGAACCCAGAAAATGTCTATGCTCAATTAATATTTGACAAAGGAGGCAAGAACATACAATGGACTCAAGACAGTCTCTTCAATAAATGGTATTTGGAAATTTGGGCAAATACATGCAAAAAAGAAAAAGAAAGAAACTAGACCACCAACTTACACCATATACAAAAATAAACTCAAAATGGATAAAGGACTTAAACATAAGAAGGGAAACTATAAAAATATTAGAGGAATTCACAGGCAGCAAAATCTCAGACATATGCCAAAGAAATATCTTCACCGATAAGGCTCCTAGGGGCAATGGAATCAAAGAGAAAATAAACAAATGGAACTACATCAAAATAAAAACCTTTTGTACAGCAAAAGAAACCTTCAACAAAACAACAAGAAAGCCCACTGCATGTGGAGAACATATTTGCCAGTGTTGTCATTGATAAGGATTTAATCTTCAACATTTACAGGGAACTAATACAACTTAACAAAAGGAAAATAAACAACGCAAACAAAAAATGGGCAATGGGCCTAAATACTTTCGAAAGAGAACATAAGGAAGGGCAAGAGACATAGGAAAACATGCATAAAGTCACTAATCATCAGAGAGATGCAAATGAAAATGACAACATGGTACCATCTCACACCTGTCAGAATGGCTATTATCAACAAATCAAAAAACGACGTGTGGCGATGATGTAGAAAAAAAGGAACCCTTGTGCACTGCTGGTGGGAATGCAGACTGATGCAGCCACTGTGGAAAACAGTATGGAGTCTCCTCAAAAAACTAAAAATGGAATTCCCATTTGACCCAGTGATCCCATTTCTAGGAATATATCCCAAGAAATCAGAAACACCAATCAGAAAGGATATATTCACGCCTATATTCATAGCAGCACAATTTACCATAGCTAAGATTTGGAAACAGCCTATGTATCCATTAGCAGATGAGTGGATTAAAAAAACTGTGGAACATCTACTGATATGAATTGGAATACTATACTACAGTAAAAAAGAAGGAATTCTTACCATTTACAACAGCATAGATGGAACTGGAAAGCATTATGCTAAGCAAAATAAGCCAGTCAGAGAAAGATAAGTATCATATGATCTCATTCATTTGTGGAATATAATGAACAACATAAACTGATGAACAAAATCAGATCCGGAGACAGAGAAACATCGATCAGACCATCAAACCTCAGAGGAAAGGTAGGGAAGGGTGGGGGTAAAGGAGAGACAGGACTTGTATGCATGCATATAAGCCTAACTAAATGGACACAGACACCAGGGGGGTGAGGGCATGAGTAGGAGGGTGGGAAGGCAATGGGAGGATAAGGACACATGTAATACCTTAATCAGTTTTTTAAAAAGCAATGAAAAATTCTGTCTTTTGTGCTTGTTTTTCAAATTCCATAGAACTTTACAATAAAAAGGGTGATTTGTATAGTATGTAAAATGTATTTCAATAAACCTCACTTAATAATGACAAGAAAGCATGTCAACAAATTTTCATTGTAACCTGTCTCTGCTGTAAAAAAACAAAAAAACAACAAAAACTGAAAGAGAAGATTGGAATACAGAAGAGAAAAATGGGGTAGTGTTAGTTTCCAGAACACTTCAGGGGACAAGAGCCTCTGGCTGCCTAGAATCATTTACTCAAAGAATGTAAGTCAGAGCCAGAAAAGGCCCTTGGCTGATTGGTTACCAGTGGAGAAGGTGGGCAGATTCAGACACCACCGCCAGACAGGCCACTCTGGTGAGCAGCTGGTAGACTCTAACAATGGAATGTCTAATCATCATGAAAATCACCACATGGGAGAAAATATCTTGGCATGATTTTCAACAAGCTTCAATTTGTTTGCAAAAAGTAATTATTGGAATACCCTAGTAATGGATAAGTAAGGTGTTACTATAGTTTATTTTTTTAATTATGGAAAAATTTAAACATCTACAAAAATAGTAGCTATTGTTCTATCACCTAGCTTCAATAATTATCAAGAAAAGTTTTTTTTTTCCCCAAAGAACTTTATATGCATGTTTTCCCAAAGAACATATACGTATAGCCCATGGACAGACACTAGTCCTGGGAAGGCCTGGGGAGAAGATGTGTGGAGTGGGATGAAGTGGGTCAATGGGGGAAAATGGGAGATATCTGTAATACTTTCAACAATAAAGTTAAATTAAAAAAGAAAAGCACTTTTCTCAGATCCATTTGAAGCTTTAAGATAATGTCATAGATAATATTGTTAAAGTGCACATCTTGAAAACTGTGAAGATTAAAGTACTCAATATTTTTTAACTTACTAAAAGTTCCTTACATGTTGCATGAAGTTACATTATCATTTTGAGCTTAATATGTCTTTAATTATTTCTCCCAAAGGTGTTTGCTTCCACTATTGCTTTCTAATATTTTAATTAGAAGACATTAATTTGATCTAGAATTTTTTTTCCTTCTGTTAATTTTGTTACTTCTTTTTTTAAATATATATTTTTATTGATTTTTTACAGAGAGGAAGGGAGAAGGAAAGAGAGCTAGAAACATCAATGAGAAAGAGACATCAATCAGCTGCCTCCTGCACATCTCCTACTGGGGATGTGCCCGCAACCAAGTTACATGGCCTTGACCTGAATTGAACCTGGGACCTTTCAGTCCACAGGCTGACTATCCACTGAGTCAAACAGGTTTTGGCCCTTCTGTTAATTTTAAATGTTAGCAAACATTCCCATTTATGGTCAAAGAATTCTGAATAACTCCTGAATACTGTCATATTTTTTTTCTCAGACATGAAGATAGGATTTTTGTTTTTAAAATTTAAAAGTATTTTATTGATATTTTAAATGTTATTTTTTGAGAGAGAGGAAGGGAAGAGGAAAAAAACATCAATCGGCTGCCTCCTGCATGCCTCACATTGGAGACTGTGCCCAGACCTGGAATTGAACTGTGACCTCCTGGTTTATAGGTCAACACTCAACCACTGAGCAATACCAGCTAGGCCTAACTGGTGACCTCTTGGTTCATGAGATTGTGCTCAAGCAACAGGGCCACACTGGGGGCTTTTTAATTCATTTTTAGAGAGAGAAAGGGAGAGGAAGAGAGATCCAAAAACATCAGTGTGAGTACAAAGCATTTGATCAGGTGCTTCCTGCATGTCCCCTACGGGGGATGGAGCCACAACCCAGGGAATATGCTCTGGGAATGGAACTGGCAACCTTTCAGTGGTTGGGACAACCACCAACCAGCTGAGCCACACTGGCAAGGGCAGACATGAAGGTAGGATTTTAAGTCATTAAGAATTTAAAGAAGTATCTCTTACCCTTTCAGATAGCATAGAGGAACCAGGAAAGCATTATACTAAACAAAATAAGCCAGTCAGAGAAAGACAAGTATAACATGATCTCACTCATATGTGGAATCTAAAGAACAAAATAAACTGATGAACAAAATAGATCCACAGACAGAGAGGCATGAAACAGACTGCAAATCTCAGAGGGAAGTCAGAGGTGAGGGGGTGGGATGGGGAGAGATTAACCAAAGAACTTATATACATTCTAGAGGCCCAGTGCACAAAGTTCATGCACTTGGGATGGGGAGGGGGAGTTCCCTCAGCCCAGCCTATGCCTTCTTGCAGTCCAGGAACCCTTGGGGGATGTCCAACTGATGGCTTAGGTCTGCTTCCTGGGAGGAGCAGGATTAAGCGGGCAGTTGGGACATCCTTAGCGCTGCCAGCAGTGAGCTATGAGCCAACTTCTGGCTGAGTGGTGCTCCCCTGTGGGAGTGTACTGACTACCAGGGGGCAGCTCCTGCGTTAAGCATCTGCCCTCTGGTGGTCTACTGTTGGGCCGAAACCAGCTCTCCCAAATCCCTCAAGGGACCCTGGATTGCAAGAGGGCACAGGCCAGGCCAAGGGACCCCATTAGTGCACGATCAGAGCCAGGGATGGATGCAGGTTGATCAGCTGCGTAGGGACTGTGGGAGGGCTCCAGGGTGTGTCCGGCCCATCTTGCCCAGTCCCCATCGGCTGAACCCAAGCAGCAAACTAACCTACCAGTCGGAGTGTCTGCCTCCTGGTGGTCAGTGCACATCATAGCAACTGGTTGAGCAGTCGTCTGCCTCCTAGTGACCAGTGAATGTCATAGCAAGCAGTTGAGCAGTTTAGCATACCATTAGCATATTACACTTAGATTGGTTAAACGGAAGATCAGACGACTGGACACTTACTATCACCCATGGAAACAAATAATAGTGTGATGAAGGCCTGGGGGGCTGGGGCTGGAAGGGGTAAGTGTGTGTGTGTGGGGAAAGTGTACATCTATATTACTTTCAACAATAAAGATAAGTTGATTAAAAAAGAATTTATGGCTAGCTGGTTAGGCTCAGTGGATTGAGTGTGGGCCCATGGACTCAAGAGTCATGGGTTCAATTCTGGTCAAGGGCATGTACCTCGCCTGCAGACTCCATCCCCAGCCCCAGTCAGGGCTGTGCTAGAGGCAACTAATCAGTATGTTGATGTCTTTCTCTCACATTGATGTTTTGGTCTATCTCTCTCCCCTTCCATTCTCTTTAAATATCAATGGAGAAATAACCAAAAGAAAAAGAAGAATTTAAAAGATCCTAAAGCCCAGCTGATGTGGCTCATTGGTTGAGCATGGAGCTATGAACCAGGAATCAAACCATGGTTCAATTCCCAGCAGGGCACATGCCTGAGTTGTGGGCTTGATCCCCAGTAGGGGCCAAGCAGGAGGCAGCCAATCAATGATTTTCTTTCATCATTGATGTTTCTATCTCACCCCCTCCCTCTCTGAAGTGTGTGTGTGTGTGTGTGTGTGTGTGTGTGTATACACACACACATACTAGTATATATACATAGATATTTATATATATATATATTTAAAGAACCTAAAGATTTAAAATCCAATCATCAATGCCCTGGCTGGTGTGCTCAGTGGTTAGAGTGTCAGCCTGTGGATTTGTAGGTTTAATTCCCAGTCAAGAGCACATCCTTGGGTTGCAGGTTCATCCCCAGGCCCAATCGGGACATGTGCAGGAGACAACTAATGGATGTGTTTCTCTCACATCCATGTCTCTCTCTCCCTCTCTCTGTCCTGCCCAACCCCTTCCACTCTCTCTAAAAAAAAAAAATCAATGGCCCAGCTGGTGTGGCTCAGTGGTTGAGCATTGATCTATGAACTAGAAGGTCATGGTTCAATTTGGGAAATATGCAGGCTTGATCCCCAGTGTGGGGCATGCAGAAGATAGCTATCTCTCATCATCGAAGTTTCTCTCTTTCCCTCTTCCCTCCTCTCTGAAATTAAAAATATGTTTTTAAAAAATGAGAAAACTGATAACCACTTTTTAAAAAATCAATGGAAAAATATCCTCTGGTGAGGATAAAAATCAAAATCCAATCAACAGAGGAATTGGTGAAAAAATGGGTTCCAGGAAAGTAGCCTCATAGGATGATCTGATCATCATAAATTTCCGAGGCAGGTCATGGTGGATAGTCACACTGCAGACACATAACTTTTTAGTAAGAGGCTTATCTCTGCATTAAACAAGACCTGTCCATTGTTTTTGTGCATCTAGGTTAACACATCTTTGAAATAAGCATCATCACCCTCAAGAAAGCATATATCTTGTTCATGTAACCTTCCTTTAATTTCAATACATAAAAGAAACTGCAGCCCTAGCCAGGTGGCTCAGGTGGTTGGAGATTCATCCCACACACCAAAAGGTAGCAGGTTTGATCCTTGAGGGGTGCATGCAGGAGGCAACCACTCTATTTTTCTCTCTCACATCCAAGTTTCTATCTCTCTCTTCCTTCCTCTCTCTAAAAAATATCAATAAAAACATATCCTTGGGTAAGGATTAAAAAAAAAAAAAGACACTTCAGTCCCTGATTGCATAGCTTAGTTGGTTAAAGCATCATCCCCATATACCAAGGTTGTGGGTTCAAATCCCCAGTCAGGGTACATGTAAGAACCAGTGAATGATAAATAAGTGAAGCAATAAATCAATGCTTCTCTCCCCCTCTCTGTGTCTGGAATCAAAGGAGGGAAGGAAGGGAGGAAGGGAGAGAGGAAGGGAGGGAGGGAAGGAGGGTGGGAGGGAGGAACTGCAAATCTCATTCTCCAGAGAATTTGAGAACTTGCTTTCTGGCAATGTCATCAGTTTGGGCTCAAATAAATTCTTATAAAAATTCACTACAGGTGGAGAAACCAAGATGGTGGAATAAGTAAACACCTAAACTGCTGCCTTACACAACAATTTCAAAACTACAACTAAAAGACAAAACGGACATCATCCAGAACCACAGGAAGGCTGGCTAAGTGGAAATTCTACAACTAGAAGGAAAGAGAAAAGCACACTGAGACTCAGAGGAACTGCAGGAGGAAGAGGGATGAGACATGCGCATGGAGAGGACTGGCAACTGAGTGTGTGGCTGGCTTTCTCAAGCAGGAGGGAGACAAAAGCTCCTGACTGCCCTGAACTTCAGTTCCAGATGAGCCTCTGAGGACCCAGACTCATACGGGGAGAAACTGGACTGTCTGGCAACAGGTGGAACTCGAGGGCGGCTTTCTCTCAGAGGTGTTTGCAGTGATTATCATGGGACACTGAGACAGAGGGGCCTATTAGGGCAGGGCTGATGGGAAATCAATGCTGTCTGCTCCACCCTGAGACTCTGCCCCATTCAAGCTGAGCACAGAGGCTTTTGCAAGTCTTCACCCATAATGGTGTCTCCAGCATAGAAGTTCTCTCAGCTTAGACACAACTGATCCACACAGCCAATTGGCCTGGAAGTCAATTCCTCCCAACAACAATCCAGACTTAACTACAATAAGACTGTGCACACAGCCCACAAAAGGGTGCACCAATAGTGTCCACCTCAGGTAACTGGGGAGGCTGAGCCACTGGCCCATATAGACTACCTAGCACACAAAGCCACTCTATCAACTCAGGGAAGCAGCGAAAATGCTGAGACAAAGAAACAGATCACAAATGAAAGAAATGGAGGAAAGCAAATGACTGGATATAGAGTTCAAAACCACGGTTATAAGGTTTTTAAATAATTTCCTAGAAAAGATGGATAAATTTAGTGAGACCCAAGGGGAGATGAAAAAAGACCAACTAGAAATTAAACATACACTGACTGAAATAAAATAAAAAAATTATACAGAGACCTAACAGCAGACTAGAGGAAAGCAAGAATCAAGTCAAATATGTGAAATACAAAGAAGCAGAAAACACTCCACTGGAGAAGCAAAAAGAAAAAAGAATCCAAGAATGTGAAGATAATGTAAGGAGCCTCTGGGACAACTTTAAGGGTACCAACATCAGAATTACGGGGGTGCCAGAAGAAAACCTATTTGAAAAATAATGACAGAAAATTTCCCCACATGGTGAGAGAAATAGACTTACAAGTTCAGGAAGCACACAGAACCCCAAACAAAAGGAATCCAAAGAGGACTATATCAAAGCACCTCATAATTAAAATTCCAAGAGCAAAAGATAAAAAGAGAATATTAAAAGCAGCAAGAGAAAAACAGGAGCACCCATACAACTGTCAGCTGATTTCTCAATAGAAACTATTCAGGCTAGATGAGAGTGGCAAGAAATATTTAAAGTGATGAACAGCAAGAATCTACAATCAAGATTACTCTACCCAGCAAAGCTATCATTCAGAATTGAAGGTCAGATAAAGAGCTTCACAGATAAAAACAAGCTAAAGGAGTTCATCACCACCAAACCAGTATTATATGAAATGCTGAAAGGTATTCTTTAAGAAAAGAAAGAAGAAAAAGGTAAAGATAAAACTTATGAACAAATGCATACCTATCAACAAGTGAATCTAAAAATCAAGAGAATAAAAAATCTGATGAACAGAATAAACTGGTGAATATAATAGAATCAGGGGCATAGAAAGGGAGTGGACTGACAATTCTTGGGGGAAAAGAGGTGTGGGGGGTGCGGGAAGAGATTGGACAAAAATCGTATACCTATAGATGAGGACAATAGGGGGGTAATGGCAGAGGGAGTGATGGGAGCCAGATGGAAGGGAGCTATTGAGCGGGGGGGGGGGGGGGGAAGAGAAACAACTGTAATAATCTGAACAATAAAGATTTTTTAAATTTAAATTTATAAGGGCAGAGGCAGCAACATAAAGCAGTTGACTATCTTACCTAATAATAGACAAACATGTAAATTGACTGTACCTCTGCTATGTCCACAGCCAATCAGAGTGAGAATGCAAATTAGAAGGCCAAAGATAGAGGCTGGCCACCCAGCTGCTCCAGGCCAGAGTGGCCAGGAGGAGCAGGATGCCTGCTATGAGAGAAAGGGCGAGGAATGGAGTGCCGCAGCAAAGACAAGACTGCAGACTCTGGAGTCTGCAGCGAATCTGCAGCGAAGATGAAGATGGCAGACTCCGGCTTGAGTCTGCAGCAAAGACAAAGAAGGCAGACTCTCCTGGAGTGAAGGTCTCGGTCCTGGGTGCTGGAGGAAAACCAGTGTTGGAAGCCAAGGGAAGAAAGGCCTATTGCACAAATCTCTTCATGCAATAGGCCTCTAGAGCTGGTATAACTCTTCTACATGAGGATCTAAGAATGGGTCATCGGCTGAGTAATGAAGACAAGTCTTCGTTCTACTATGAACATGAGTTTGAATTTGTTGAGTTGTCAAACAGAGATTATTAAGGAATTTTTAATTGTAGGATTGGCAACATTAGGACTTGTATTATCTGGGTAAAATGTTACTATTTTTCATCTAAGTTTCTTTACTCAAATGTTTTTATTATTAAGTAATAATTTCACCATAGAACTCGACTCAAAGTAAAAAAATTGAAAAAAGTTTACTTGCTCATGTTTTAACATTTTCAGAAAGTCACTAGCTTCTAGATACTTTGCCTAGGCAACGCAATCAGCAAATATTTTGTAAAGATAGCTTTAGTTCTCATGTGAATTATGTTTAATTACATACCTGCATTATACCCATATGTATACACATACTCAAGAACTGTATAAAATTAAAAATGCTCTAAGTGTATTTTTAAATTTCAAATCTTTTATCATACTGATTATTACTGAAAATCTAATGTATAGCTGACATAATGAGCCAGTGAGAAAATTTTGGTCTCCCAGGTTACAAAATCCATTCTACTACCAGTTTTATTAGTCAACATTTCACAAGTTGTTGTTTTTAAAGAAATGTGGGAATTGTTTTTGCCAAATTTCCTGATAATTTACAAGATGGTCTGCAAATCTCTCAGTAAATGTGAAAGCAAAGTAGAGAATGAAAATAAAATGTTCACAACTTTTCTGATCAGTGCCACCAAAAATGTATTTCTAAGATTGGAAATGCCCAGATCACAAGGCTATTTTAAAGATGCTACCACAAAGTATTTATTGTCTGTGTGCCAACATATATCTGCTTTCCTGGGGGAGTCAGAGTGGGCAGTGGTTCTACCTTCCACATGCTCACAGCCCTGTTCAAGTGTAAAAGCAAGTTCCCAGAAGAAAAGGGAAAGGCCACAGGGCAATGGAGAATGCAGAAACCCTCTGGGAGAAAACTGCCCTGGGTGAAACTACCAATTATTCTGCCTTGATTATATCTTCAGGGGGAGAAGCAAGCCCCCGGGGAGAAAAGAAACTCATTGATCAAACCAGCTTTCTGGAGGAGGTACAGGCTCCTAAACACTGACATTGGTCTAATGGCAGTCCCCAGTGTAACCAGGCTTTCTTGTGAAATCTGAAACTCACCTACGGAATTAGGAAAAAAGAAAACTGTATGTTTCCTGTGACTAAAAGGGGCGACCTACTAATTCTGAAAAAATATAATAAATGAAAGGTCATATCAGGAATGCAAGAGGAAAATTCACACAAAAAATTAAAGTACATAAGTATATTGCAAAGGAACTCCAAACACTTACATAGGTGTTCAATAAATACTTTTTGAACACCCATGAGCTAAATTTATGCAATGCAACAAACAGTCCTAGGCTATCAACACTGGCAGATTCATCCCCCTCTCTCCTCCACCACCTGCGCCCGTCAAGGTCACTGGCGATCTCCACCCGGTCAAACCTTGATTAAGTCCAGACGTTTGCTCACCTCTCCTCCTGCTTCTCTTGGCTTCCAGGGACACCTCGCCTGGTTTTCCGTCTAACTCTTTAGGCCCTCTCCTCCCCGGGCTCCACAACAGGCTGCTCCCACCCATAGGGACAAGCTCCGAACTGCCCCCACACCTTCCACCGCAAAGCCTGGGGCGTCGCCCTCCCTCCTCGCCACCTCGCCCCCCGCGGCCAGGCTGGCACTGTGCTGACAGTGTGTCTTAAACGCTGTCCCGAATCCGACCCTCCGCCCCGGCCCACAGCCCCCGCCCTGCCTCAGGCCCCCATCCTCTGCCACCCGGACGCTGCGCTGACCGGGGTGACTACTCAGCGGGGGCGCGCCGCGCAGGGGCCCCCGGGCCCCCCTCACAGCGGCCCACCGGCCCACCTGCTCGGGCAGCGTTACTTTCCAGCCCGCTTCCTGCCCCCTCCCTGGTCTCTCATGCAGCAGCCGCCCCAGTGCGGCGCCAGAAGACCGGGCCGAGGAGCCTCTGGGCCCTACCGCAGGGGCCGGGCCGCTCCCCTCCCCGCACCCGTCCGTGCTCCCCCGCCCAACCGCCGACGCCGGGAGCTCCGAACGCGGGGGGGCAGGGGCGGAGGGAGGAGCGGGTGCGGTTGGAAGAGGGAGGGAAAGAGACTGGGCCGCGCATGCGCGCTCCTGTCCCGGAGCGCGCCGTCGGCGGGACCCCGCGGGAGCTGAGGGCGGCCCCTGCAGGAAGCGGCGGCGGCGGCCCTGCACGGGGGCGGCGCGACCCGGCCGCGCGGGCTGCAGCGGCCGCTGCGTGACACTCAGCCCTGGCGGGGCTCGCGAGCGGTGGGGCCGGTCCCGAGTCTTGTTCATCGTTCACTTTTTTCCTTTGCTTTTCTGTGTTTGGGTGACGGCGGAGCGAGCGAGCAGACAGCGCCGTGCCCGGTCTCTGCGAGCTTCCCGTGAAGTCGTGAATTACTATTTCCCTCCTGAGCTGCAGCTGGACCCCCCACATCAGCACAGAGCATTTCAAATGTTGGGGCTTCCCCTGGAACATCAATCTCCAGTGATGGCTCATCGGGTTCCCAGGGTAGCCCATCAAACCTGAGTGCTGGTGCCGAGGTCCTCGCCCGTGCCCGTGGAAAACGGTTTCAGCGGCTTCGGGGACTGGCGACTCCTAACATCCGGCATCTTTCTTCTCCTTTAATCTGGGTTTACCTCCCGCACTGCTTTTCCTAGAATGTATGTACACTGCTTTGGAGCGTGCCAATGGACCCAAAAGAGCAGTGGTCTGAGAACTCTGGCGCAAAAAAAGTTACATGAACATTTGTTTTCCAATCAAACTCTCCGCAGTTTAACTGGGAATTCAGCCCACTTTGGAGCCCCTCTTGCCCCTACAGGCCCCTCAGGAGCTCACAGGTTCCAAGATAATTGGAGGCGGACCTCACATCTGGCTGCCATTTCCCCCCTAACTTGTATGTGGAAGTGGACTTACTTTGTGCCAGACACTTGTAAGAACTTCACAAGCATTAGCCAATTAAAATTCCCCCCACCGCGTGGTATAACAGATTTTGTTATCTCCGCTTTACAGGTGAGGCATCTGAGGCCCATGGAAGTCAAGTATTGTACCTGCCCCAGGCAGAAAATCTGTTGAATAGTATAGTTGGGATTTGAACATAGCCTGCCACCACACATATTGCCTCTCATTCATGTATTAGTGTTCCGTTGCTTTTGGTGTTTATGATATTAGCCATCAAGTGTAATCTTTTCTTTTATTCAGACATTGGGCTTGGGAGGGGTAGGGAGCAGAGAGGCCAGTGCCCTCATTGCAGCCTTCCATGGTCTGAAGGGCCAATATGTAGCCCTTTGTTACCACCCATAGTTGGGCCACCTCTGAGATGTTGCATTCCATCAAGGTCCAGGAGTCCACCACCCCCAGCTACTCTCCATATCACTCCTCACCCCCATACTTTCTTCCAGACTTGGAAGAGCTGAATCTTCCTCACAAGTTTCAGGCTACGTCCTCTTCTTGAAACATCAGCCACCAGTCTTTTCATCTTTCAAGCTTAATTTTTAAAATATATTGTTTTCATTAATTTCAGAGAGGAAGGAAGAGAGGAAGAAAAATAGAAACATCAATGATGAGAGAGAATCATTGATTGGCTGCCTCCTGCATGCCCTCAACTAGGGATCAAGCCTGCAACCCAGGCATGTGTCCTGACTGGGAATCAAACCCTTGGCCTCCTGGTTCATGGGCCAATGCTCAACCACTGAGCCACAGCAGCCAGGCTCCAGCTTAATTTTTTGATGTTCTTGTCCTTCCAAAACAAGCTATTCCCTCTTCCAGGAATGTTCTTTTCCCATTCACTCCATAATAACTCCTCTCTCCCAGTCTCAGCTCCATTGTCACTTCCTCAAGAAAGCTTTATCTGAAGCCAGGTTCCCCTGCCCCACTAAGTGAGGTCCTTTATGCCTGATGAAGGCTTTTACTGTACCACAGTAGATATCCCATCAAATTTCAAATGTATTTCTGTTTATTTGATCACATTTTCTCTCCACTATAAGCTCACTGAAGGTAACACTTTTGTTTCTATTTCTCACCATGATATTTCCAGCCCTTCAATGCCTGATGTTCAATTTATTGGTGTAATATGTATTAAATGAGTGAACAGCCTCACAGGAAAAGCAGCCCAGAACTCAGGTTAATGAGTTTCTCCTTCTTATTCTATATAATAAAAGCCTAATATGCAAATTGTCCCCTCCACTGGGAGTTCAATGGGGGGTTCAACCAGCCAGCCAACTGTAGGAAGGGATGCCCGGCCAGAGGCAGGCAGCTGCTAGGGACTCTACCCATGCATGATTTTCATGCCCTGGGCTTCTGGTTGTTTATAAGTGCCTAACACCACATACACACAAAATTAGCAAAAATAGTGGATCGCCCCAGCCAGTGCGCAGTATGGCTCACTGTTGGAGTGGAGTGTTATCCCATACACCAAAAGACGTTGGGTTCAATTCTAGGTCAGGACATATATCATAGAAGGCAACTGATTGATGTTTCTCTCTCTCTCTCTCTCTCTCTCTCTCCCTCTCTCCTTCCCTGCCTCTGGATCAATAACTCATGCTATTTATGGAGGTTTTCCTGGGATAACCAGGTAGGTGCATAAAAGTTAGTGCATATCCTTTCCAGCATATCCTTTCTTAAGTGAAATTCAGACATACCACTCTTTACCTTTGCCTCCTGAACGTTATATTCTCTCAGGGTCACTAACTTTACTGATTATCATGCTGCCCTTAAGAGGTGGGCTCTGGTACAAATATAAATATGGACATGAAGACCTGTGCTTGCTTTTGGTTGATTGACTTTGACACACTAGGAGAAAGCTGAAATTTTCTAAGGTTTTTTACTCTAAAAGGGAGAACAACAAGAAAAAAACCTCAAGATTGCAAAACTGCAAGAGACATAAACACAATCCAGAAATTGTGCTAAGTCCCAGCCCCACTAGATTCTGTATTTCCCAGCTCCAGTCTGTTTCCACAATGTAACATCATCACACACTGGTCTTGATCTCTTTATGGAGAAAAGCAAGAGAGCAAGGTCCTGTCTTTAGGACCTTTAGGTTCTTTAGGTTCCAGTGTGAGGCCAGAGAAGAACCTGACACCAAGAATGACCTGGCTGGCCTAAGCCAGATCCCACACACCACATCCAAGGTGTGTGGCTCTCACTTACTATATAATAAAAGACTAATATGCAAATCAACTGACTTGCGGAATGACTGGTCACTATGACACGCACTGACCACCAGGGGCACATGCTCAATGCAATAGCTGCCCCCTGGTGGTCAGCACTGCTCAGCCAGAAGCCATGATTCTGACATGCCACAAGGGCTCCCAGACTGTGAGAGGGTACAGGCAAGGCTGAGGGAGTTCCCTGAGTGCACAGATTTTGTGCACTGGGTCTCTAGTCTGTATATAACAGGTCTGCATCTAATACAGCAACAATACACAGAACCCACACTTAAGAAAATTGACACAAATAACTGAATTGAATTCTAAGGGTTGGTGAACAGGAGATAGGGGACAGGATAATAAGGTATTACCATCATTACAGAAATTTGTATTGGAAAATGTTGCTGCAAAAGTTTAATAGGTTTAGGTTTTACATTTAGGTTTATGATCCATTTGATCCAAAAATCTCACTCGTAGATATTTCAATTAAAATGGAAATATGTGCACAGAAACATCTCAAAGCTAATGTATATAGCATCTGTATTTTAAATTTCCAAATCCTGAAAGTAACCCAAATGTCCAATTGTGAATGGATAACCAAATTGTGGTAGACACTTACAAAGATATGCTACTAAAGAATAACAAGGGAGAAATGAATAATATATGCAACAGTATGGACAACTCTCAAAAGCATCATGTTAAGTGCAAAAAAGCCAAACTCAAAATTTTCTTGATCTCATTTATATCACATTCTGGAAAATGCAAACTATAGGCATAAAAATCAGATTAGATGACAGTGATGTGGGTAGAGTAAAGGATTGGTTACAAAAAAGCATGAGATAGAAATATCCTCTCTCTCCTTTGTAGAGGGGATTATATAACTATATATATATATATATACATACATAAATATGTATGTATATATATAGTCATATAATATATATTTGTCAAAACTCATAAAATTATACCCCTAAAAAGGATGAATTTTACTGTATATAAATTATGTCTCAACAAACCTGACTCTGGTCTGTGTGGTTCAGTTGGTTGAGCGTTGTCCTGTGCACCCAAGGGTCGCTGGTTTGATTCCCAGTCAGGACACATATGTAGATTGTAGGTTCGATCCCTAGTCAGGGCACATGTGGGAGACAACCAATGGATGTTTCTCTTTTACATCAATGTTTCTCTCTCTCTCTCAGTTCCACTCTTTCCAAAATCAATAAAAACATGTCTTGAAAAAAAGGGGGGCTATAAATAAAAAGGGGTATAGGTTTAGAATTATCTATTGCTATGTAACAAATTATGACAAAACTTAGCAGCTCAAAACAATAAACATTTATTATCTCACAGTTTCTGTAGATCAGGAATTTGGGAGCAGCTTAGCTGTGTGGTGGTGCTCAGGATCTCTCCAAGAAGTTGCAGCTAAGATGTTAGCTGGAGCTGCTATCATCTGAAGTTTGACTGGTGCTGGGGCATCTTCATGCTAAGCTACTTCTGTTTCTTATAAGATAATAAAAATGTTTGTTGTTTTAAGCCCTTAAGTTTTGAGTTAATTTGTTACACAGAAATAGGCAAGCAATACACATATGAGTGGCAGAGAGAAAATGGGAAGGGCACAAAACAACAGAAATAACTTAGGTTTGGTAGCAGAGGCAGCTTCTCATCTCTGAGCTCAGCTGAGAATTTCCGAGGTGCTCAACTAGACAGGGATAAAGAGGGGCTCCCTTAATGTTTTTGGAAACAGTGGAGAATTAGGCACAGGATGAGAAGAAAGTAATGAGCATTCTTGAGACTTTCCATATGCTTGGGCTTTACTCAAGTCCAGGGTCCTTTAATCTTGCTCATTCACCCCATGATGATGTGCATGGTAGAAGGTACCACCAAGAAAGTCGTGGCTAGTAAACTGGCAGGTGAATATCAACTTTAAAAAAAAGCAATAACTACAGAGCCTTTGAGAGTGAATACATCCTATGAGAAGAAAAAGTCAGGCACGCTTAGCAAAGGAAGAGCTAATAATATACAATATCAACACCCAGTTCCTCACAATCAGCCCCTTAGTATTCAGCAATAAGCGTAAGGTTTGGAGGCGAGCAGCCAGGTAAATCACAGTGATCATTACATAAGCCTGTTCTAGGCCAGTTCCTTTGCTAACATATGAGCTCTAAAGAGGAAAGAAATTGTGAAAAATTAAACCATTCACCTTATTAAACTCTATGATACCGAGGCTAAGATGTATCCCCGAGGCCTCTTAAGAATGTAAGCCACGAAGAGCAGTATCCACAAGTCATTACATAGGAGAAATGACATGTGAACAATCACCCAAATAAGACAGTTGAGAAGTGGGTGGGTGGGGCTGAGTCATCTTGCTGAATTGGTCAGTGGCACGAAGAAATGTCCCAAATTTATGAAGAAAGACAAAGACCAACACTTGGAAAAAACAACCGTGGAATCCTATAGTTACACAGGTGTGGGCTATTTAAGTACCTTTAGCTGCTGAAGTTTGTGGACATTCTAGTTATGGAAAAATAGCAGTCTAGTTCTCTTCCTCCTCCTCCTCCTCCTCCTCCTCCTCCTCCTCCTCTTCCACCTCCCCCTCCCTCTCCCCCTTCCCCTCCTTTTTTTTTTTAAGAACAGTTTATTGATTTTAGAGAGAAAGGAAAAAAAGAGAAACATTGATGTGAGAGCACAACATCAATCAGTGTCCTCCTGCACCCACTTTACTGGGGGGTTAAACCCACAACCTGGGCATGTGCTCTGACCAGAAATCAAACCAGCAACTTTCTGGTGCACAGGATGATGCCCAACTAACTGAACCACATCAGCCAGGGCAGCCCAGGACAGCAATTTGGTTCTTAATTGCAGCAATAGAAAGTAATTCTGACTGATTTAACTAGGAAAAAAAATGAATGTATTTTAAAAGATATTGCATAAGTAATTTTATAATAATTTGTTAATTGATAACAAGATTAAACATGTGAAGAGGTAGAATAAAAATGTAGAGCTTTATACTGTCTATATATAAACTTTTATGCAGAACAGGATATTTAGATATTTTCCAGGTAGCATGCCACAAAATACTTATTTTTTAAAATATATTTTTATTGATTTTTTTTTTTTACAGAGAGGAAGGGAGAGAGATAGAAAGTCAGAAACATCGATGAGAGAGAGACATCGATCAGCCACCTTCTGCACGCCCTACGTGGAGATGTGCCCGCAAGCAAGGTACATGCCCCCAACGGGAATCGAACCCGGGACCTTTCAGTCTGCAAGCCGACGCTCTATCCACTGAGCCAAGCCAGTCTCGGCCACAAAATACTTATTATGATGAGTATACATCACCTAATCAAAGGGTTGAAAGGAAACATCATCAGTAATGGGACAATCAGAACTTACAGGATGTAATCACTTCCAAAAGTGATAACAGAAATCTAATAGTGAGAAGACACCAGACAAACCCAGTTGGAGGATATTCTACAAAATAACTTAGCTCTTATCTTTGAAAAGTATCAATGCCATGGTCATGAAAGTCACTGAAAGACTATGGAACTGTTCCAGACAGAAGGAGACTAAAGAGACGTGACAGCCAAATGTTTCACATGGTCATGACCTGCATGCATTGGCTGTGAAATTCATCATTGGGTCAAATGAATAAACTTCAATGGGTCTGAGGATTAGGTGATGTATCAAAGTTAATTTCCTGATTTTAATTGTTGTCCTGTGGTTATGTAGGAGAATGCTCTTGTTTGTAGGAAATATATACTAAAGTGCTTGGAACTAATGGGACATCAGATCAGCAATTATTGTCAAATGGTTCAGAAAGTTAATTGTAATGGTACCCCCAACTTTTCTGTAAGTTTTTAATTGTTTCAAAATGAAAAATATTTAAAACATCAAAAAGACCTTGGCTAGAAGCTCTATTATACCTGGAGTGGAAGGTGAGGAGATAGTAGATAGGTAAAAAGCTTTTGTTAGACTGTTCCCCATTTGGGGGTATGTTTGGAAATTTCATATTTGAAAGTTAATAACAGCAAAAAGGTACCAGGTATTTCACAGAATCACTGGGACCAAGTTTGAGATATCTGATCAGGAGCAATATTCAAAATCCTGCTATAGAAACTGCTAGAGAAAGAACACCTCTATAGCCAGCCCCACTGGGAACCACATCTGAACTTGAGCTGTGGGCTCTGCTCAGTCTAGGTATGGATGCTGCCACAGCAACACCTTCTCTCCTCCCCAGGGAATTGAGCTTTCACATCCTTCACCACTGTCAGAGAAGGTTCCTTCTGGCCCTTTCCTAGCTCTGTCTTCAAAGGCCAGGGCAGATGACTTTGTCTGGTACTGTCCTGTGGCTGTGTCCTGGGAAAGTGAGAATCTTGCGTTTTCACCTCCTTGAATCCAAGACAGACTCTACTTCCTATCAAAATTCCTAAGGTAGGAGAATACCCCAATAGTGGAAGCAGGTACAGATGCTGAGCACCCAAAAAAGGGGACAGTATCCACTGTGACAGTAAGCTCCATCTTTTTAAAGTTTTGTCTTAAATTGGCCTCCTTTGGTCCGGAAATGCCTCACATTACAATAGTGTGGGAACCTCTTTCCACGTCCTGCGTGGTTCAGGGTTCCCGGTTCAGGGTTCGGGTTCTGAAGGAGGCCGCACGCAATCGAAAAGAGAGACTAGAAAATATTAATTTGGCAATATTGGGGGGCCAGGCGGGAGCCTTCCTCTAGTGCAGCGGTTCTCAACTTGTGGGTCGTGACCCCTTTGGGGGGGTTGAACGACCCTTTCACAGGGATTGCCTAAGACCATCGGAAAATGCAGATATTTACATCATGATGCATAACAGTAGCAAAATTTCATGGTTGGGGGTCACCACCACATGAGGAACTGTATGCAAGGGTCACGGCCTTAGGAAGGTTGAGAACCACTGCTCTAGTGGAAAGGACTACCACTTGCTCTGGCCTTTTTCTCCCTTTTATTAAGGCTTTGGGACACACCCATAGCCTTTAGGCAGGAAATTACAAGAACAGAAATTAACATGAAACAAACAGGTAGAGGCTGCTTCAGCTAACAATGTTTCAACTAAACAGTGAGTGATTAACTCTGACCTTTCAGAGCAATTAAGGTTGACCAGCCTTCTGGTCTCCTGTTCACATCTTTCTAAATGTTTGGTTTCCGGCACAATAGCACGTCTACACATCTTGCAAAACACTGAGATGGTTGTCAGGGGTCCGCTTGCCTGTCCTTCGCTTCTTCCACATACTCTACTGCAGTTTCCAGACAAGGCTCTTACACACTGCAAACCAGCTAGCATTTCTTTCCAACTTGTTTAATAGTATAGTACAAGCTTCGCTTTCTATCTTCTTGGTCAAGAAAACAAACACACACACGGGCACACACACAAAACAAACAAACAAACAACAAACAAACAAAAAACAACAACGACAATGAGAAGACCCCAGACTTTTTGACACATAAAAACATATTTGAATTACATCAAATTGTTATATAGTACAGCCACAGGGAAATGAACAGAAGGCAAATTCACAAGTGTCCACTTACTTTGATGGATTTGTCCTTTGGCAAAAACTTTGTGGTGGAAAAGAGATATATATTGTCCTTTGCTTGAATTCACAGGATGCCAAAACGGCGCTTAAGTGGTTCACTTCCACTGTGGCAATAGGCTATCATGCTTCATTTAATGCTATTTGTATATTATTGCAAGAGAGATTTTTATAGTGCTTTATGGGTCTTAAGTGCTTTCAAATCATTAATAAGTTATTTTTTCCTGAATTTTCAGGTCAGTGTTAACATCTTCTACTTTAAATGCAGACACTTGGACATGGAGGTTAAGTGACTGGCTCAGGGTCTGGTGGTAAGGCACTGTCAAACCTGGGATTGTATAGTATAATTCAATAGAAAAAGAAGAGTCCAACACTATATCATTCATTGGAAGAAGGCTGCTCTTGAGCCAGGCCACTCAAAGGAAAGAGAAAGATTAAGTGGTGAGCTGTGTTAAGTATTAGAGGAGTGTTAGCCAAAAAGGACTGATAATCTTGCTGTGATAAGATTTGTAAAACAGTGCGGTTTAAGGCCTTAATCTTAGACACTGAAACTGTCACTTTAGATATTTCTCCCTGCATTTTTATATATTCACACTCATGTTCTAAAAATGACCTTCTGAGGTAACTTAGAATGTAAGAGGTGATTTAGAGCTAGGGTCACTAAAATTTATATTAAAAAGAGAGAATTTTAGCCCTGACTATGTAGCTCAGTTGCTTAGTGCGTTGCCCCATAGATACACCAAAGTTTTGGGTTTGATCCCTGGTCAAGGCACATACAACAAGCAATCAAGGAATGCATAAATAAGTGGAACAACAAGTAAATGTTTCCCTCTCTCTCTCACTTTCACTCTCAAAAATCAATAAAAAAAAAAGAATTATAGCTTAAGCTAAGGAGTCATTTCTTAACTGTGATTAGAAACTAATATGCTATTATTCTTTTCTTAGGAGCAGAGTCTGTTTAAAACATATTTGGCAAAAATGCAATACCTTTTTGTAGGACTCTCAAGCAAGCGGAGGTTAAAAGCACTCACAGGCAGCCCAGGGCCCTGCCATACAAAATCAATAGTTGCTACCTCAGGCTTCAGCATCAGAACAGTACTTGTCTTCCAGTTTTCCTTCTTACGCTCCCCAGAGAGGCTGAAGTAAACCTTCGGAAGGGAATTCAAACTTGGTTTCCTTTGCCTTTCAGAGAATCCTGTAAGTAAGCAATAGTGACCTAATGAGAGAATCTAAGAAAATGGATCTTCTGCAATGTCAGTAGAAAACACTTCGGCTTACATCAACTTCTTGGTACTCTTGCATTCTGTCCTCTGGATACCAATTCACCGCTTAGCTGTCAGTGGTGTATTTCTGAGGCAGTAGAAAGCGCATTCTAGAGAAGGCAAGTGATATAGGGTCATTGGACCCAAGGCAGGTGAGAACAGAGCCTATTGAATGTGGAGAAACAAAATCTAGCAGCTAAACTATAGAAAGGTCATTTTCCAAATTGACCATCCAGTAATTCTGCTGCTGGCTAAAAAAACAAAACAAAACAAAAAACAAACAACCCAACAAACGAACAAAAACAAAACAAAACAAAACAAAATCTACCCAACCAATTACTTTGGAGTTCTGCCACATTTCAGTGTCCAGGTCACAGATGAGCAGGAATGGGAAAGAATGCTTAACGGGAAGTCTGAGCTGAGCATTGCCAACCTCATGGACATATTTCCTGGTTGGTGAAATCCTCTTTTTTGGGAACTATGTTTAGCATCCAATGAAGGTGACATGAGACATTTAATTAACCTATATAACTCCTTTCCTCCTGACAAATATTAAAATGGGGACAGGGAAGGAGATGGGAATGTATTTCTTTTTTTAGGCCAAATAAGTAAAACAAAGCAAAAGTTCTTTTTTTATCTTTAATTTTTAAATATTGCATGCACTTTGGGGAAGATGTCCTAAAAATAATAACTATTATTTGTTGAAGGTTTCATAGGTGCCAAACACGATGCTAAGCATTTCACATAATGCTTTAATGGAAACTTCTATAGCAAGAGGCAGAGACCTAGTTCAAACTGGTTTAAGGAACAGAGAGTTTTTGTCATCTAATTGTGGTTATGTGTGTGAGAATTTTCAGAAATGATAAAGTGCAGACACATGCAATTTTTGCTTCTTTTTGGTATTATTCTCAGGCAGGCTTTTTCTAGGTAGTGGTCAAAGTGGCCACAAAAGATCTAGATTTACACCTGTAGGAAGAGAATGTCTCTGTGCCAGTGATGCTACCAGATAGGGGCTGAATCTCATTAGCTTAGCATGGGTCATGTGACCACCCTAAAAGTAATCACCAGAGCCAGGAGGCTGGAAGATGATGATTGGCCAGATGTGGGTCACAACTCCCCCATGGAGTGGAGAGGCAGGTCAGCTGCATCTGAGCCACATGCACTAAATCAGAATGGAAGAGTGTGATCATCCAAGAGAAAATCAATATACTATTAGAAGTCCACTGGGAAATAGATGCTGGGCAGCCAAAAACAATGGATGTCACTACAGAAGTTCATCTGATGTATGAGGAAACTAAGGCTCCGGGTGTTAAGTAGCTTAGTTAGGGTCATAAGGTAGTGAGTGGTTCAAGTAGGTTTCAAACAGCTCTGAGCAAGGATTAAGAGTCTAAGCTTTGCCCCTCTGGCTGCTCTGAAAAGCCATCTTTGCATTGTTCCTGTGTCTGCCTCTCCACTCGATGCAACCACCTCAGCTGACTCCAGCAGCTTCTTCTCCAGAGTCAATCCAACTCTTCTCTTAAAAACAAAAACAAAAACCCTCTGCACAGGATCACCTGTGTGCCCCACTAGGTCAAACCTGCACCAACTCCGAGATCACTACCAAGGACTTAAAGGAGAAGAAGGAAGTCTCGGAGGAGGCAGAGAATGGAAGCAATGCACCTGCGAATGGGAATGCTAATGAGGAAAACAGGGGCAGGAGGCTGACCATGAGGTAGATGAAGAAGAGGAAGTAGGAGAGGAGGAGGAGGAAGAGGAAAAGGAAGGTGATGGAGATGAAGAGGCTGATGATGTTTACACCAAGAAGCGAAGACCTATGAGGATGACTAACAGCAAAAAAAAAAAGGGAAAAGTTAAACTTTAAAAAAGACCCCTGTCGGGAGAATCCAAGATGGGGCATAGGTAAACACCTACACTGCTGCCTCGCACAACAATTTCAAAACTACAACTAAAAGACAGAACGGACATCATCCAGAACCACA
>JAAGEH010000392.1:11833869-11850484 GCA_011751065.1 Lasiurus cinereus
TGCTGAGGCTGAGGTGCTGAGACCCTCGTGCTGAGGCTGAGGCTGAGACCCTCTTGCTGAGGCTGAGGCACTGAGACCCTTGTGCTGAGGCTGAGGCTGAGACCCTCGTGCTGAGGCTGGGGCTGAGGCTGGGACCCTCGTGCTGAGGCTGGGGCTGAGACCCTCGTGCTGAGGCTGGGGCTGAGACCCTCGTGCTGAGGCTGGGGCTGAGACCCTCGCGCTGAGGCTGAGGCTGAGCGGTGCGTCCTCGACTCTCGAGCCGCCAAGGCACCTGCCCTCTGGGCTTCCGGTGCGGCTCGGGCCTGGACGGACCTGCAGGAGCGAGTGCCGGTGTTGGTTCCCTTAACCCCTGCGACCCCATGGTCTCCCGCCCCCCCCTCACGTGTGTGTGCTGCCGCTGTGGCAGCAGGAGAAGGTGTGCTCAGTGGGTAGAGCGTCGGCCGGTGGACTGAAGAGTCACTCACGGTGGAGCCCACGGAGGCCTTGCTGCTCCAGACCCACCCGTGACTGATAATTCTCAGGGGGAAAGGGGTGTGGGGTATACAGGGAGAGACTGGACAAAAATCATACACCTATGGATGAGGTCAACGGGAGGGAGGGAAGGGTGGGAGCTGGGTGGAGGGGTGCTATGGATGGGAAAAAAGAAAAACAAATGTAATAATCTGAATAATAAAGATTTAATTTAAAAAAAAGTATGAAGAATGGAAAAGGGGGTATCAAAAAAAAAAAAGACCCCTGTCACCTATTTAGTCTCAGAATCTAAACGTGGTTACTTTTGAGTAGAGACTCCTGCCCGCCTGCCCACTCACCCGCCCTGGGCAGTGCCACCTGCAGATGACATTCCCTCACCACCACCCAACCAAAACCACAAAGTGAATTTGCAACAGGGAAGGGAAAAAAAACAAAAACAAAAACTTCCAAGGCCCTGCTTCTTTTCTTAAAAGTACTTGAAAAAGGAAAATTAGTTTGTATTTTTAAATTACACTTTATGTTTTTGTACATTTGTTAGGGGTCAGCCATTTTTAAGGACCTTGGGATGACCAGACCAGCCTTTGGAGTGTTCTCTGGCCTACTTCTGACTTTACTTGTGGTGCGACCATGTTTATTATAATCTCAAAGGAGAAAAAAAAAAACTGCAAAAAAAAGCAAAAACAATAACAACAAACTATTCCGAGCGTTCCAGTAATGTTTTGTGTATGTACTTAGCAGTACTATAAGTAATTGGTTTGTATGAGTTGCTTAAAAAGGCCAAAGATAAAAAGGTTTCTTTTTTCCCCTTTTTTTGTCTATGAAGTTGCTGTTTTTTTATGTTTTTGACCTGTTTGATGTATGTGTGAAACAATATTGTCCAACAATAAACAGAATTTTATTTTGCTGAGTTGTTTTAACAACAACAACGAAAAGAGTCTAAGCTTTGCCTTAGCCAGTAGTTCTCAATCTTTCTAATGCTGCGATCCTTTAATACAGTTCCTCATGTTGTGATGACGCCCAATCATAAAATTATTTTGGTTACTACTTCATAACTATAATTTTGCTACTGTTATGAATCATAATGTAAATATCTGTGTTTTCCAATGGTTTTAGGTCTCGACCCACAGTTTGAGAACCGCTAGCAGGGTTGCCTAAGACCATTAGAAAACACAGATATTTACATTATGATTCATAACAGTAGTAAAATTACAGTTATGAAGTAGCAATGAAAATAATTTTATGGTTGGGCGTCACCACAACCTGAGGAACTGTATTAAAGAGTCACGGCATTAGAAAGGTTGAGAACCACTGCAGCAGGTTTGGCTCAGTGGATAGAGCTTCACCTGCCGACTGAAGGATCTGAGTTCTGGTTGCAGGCTTGATCCCCTGTAGGGGGCGTGAAGGAGGCAGCCATCAATGATTCTCATCATTGATGTTTCTATCTCTTGCTCCCTCTCCCTTTCTTTCTGAAATCAATAAAAATATATTTGTAAAAAAGTCTAAGCTTTGGTATTATATATGAATTGAAATCATGGTCCCACTGCTCACTGGCTATGTGAACTTGACTAAATTAATTTCTGTGAGCTTTAGTTTTTTTATCTGTGTATGTTTGATTTCAAAATGGAAATAATACCTGTTTCACAGAATTGAATAAAATCATACATAAAGCATTTGTTAAGATGGGTGGCACTTAGTAAGCTAGTGGTAGTGGCTATAATGTTATATTTCTCCCTATCCCACTTTTAAATCTTTTTAAAATCTAGGACCTTCCTTTTCTTTCCCTAAGCAGGTGAAGGTACTGACCTCTTTTTGGCTTACGTTGAAAATGGCTTTCATCTCTGAGCAAGGTTGTTGCAGAGCATTTGAGCTCTCACGTCACTCATTCTCAATTCGATTTTAGTAACAACTAAAGTTGTCAAATATTGGAAAGAGAAACTTCCTATGATTTAAAATGAAAACTATGTACATTTTTTCAGGTAAAACAGTAGATATCAAAGCCCCTCCATTTTTCAAGCTCCAGCTCCTTTGTTATTATTTTCCAAAGTAATAATGGTGACCTCTGCATCAGATACAATGACATAGGATCAAGGCTTATAGTGCTATTATTTGTATTATTCTGATCTTTCCACAGTATAGTTTAAGGATGGGGGCATGCATGCAGTTCTCAGACAATATCTTAAATATTTTGAGATTTACCTTACTATAAAGTGCATATGGGACTATCTGGTAACATTAATGTCTCAACTTATGGCAATGCTAAATATTTTCACTGCTAATGACGGTTATTTTTGAAACAGGATGATCTTCAGTTCAATGCCAGCTTGTGAGCCTCAGCGAGCTAGTGGCTGTGCCTGGCACTCCTGGGCCTGAGAGCTGCCAGTCTTACCTCTTCTGGCCTTGCATCTTTGTATCAGCCTGTATCTATTCTAGGGAGACTAAAGGTCACCTATATCACATCTTCGGATGAGCCAAACTGTAGGTGAGGGTGCTAAGTGACTCTCAGCCCACCTCTGAGGTTCTAGGGCAGAGGGACCTGAGGACACAGACTTGTCTGTCTCAGCTTGGAGACAATGCCTGAAGAGGACCAGGGAACTCCTGGAAGTAAGATAGAGAGAAACACAAAGATGATCGAAAGGGTTAATAAAAAAAAGTTATTAGCTCATTTAACCTAGCAAGGGGGCCTGAGAATGCTCTATTTAGAGATTTTAAATATAAATTTTAATCAAGAACTATTTATTGAGAGCCTACCATGCACAGGGCAAGTGTTCCCCAGGAGGAATAGTTGACTGGGGAACAATGTCTAGCTGTTCTGGCTGTGCTGAAAATGGAACAAAGGCAAATGGATCTACAGGGCAGAAGAAGAGTTTCAAATGAGCTGTAATGGAGAATTTTCAACTTCACATAATGCGAGCCCTTAAACCCTGGGATGGCTTGCCAGGGGAATGCGGGAGCCAGAACTGTGCCTGGGGCTGGCTTGCACAAATCAGTTCTGGTTGATTTGAAATCCACAGCTCACAGCAATAAATTTTTCAAGTAAAGCTGGGGTTGAGATAGGGGCATGTTGTTTTTCTCTGCGTTATTTTGAACCTTAATTTTTATAAGTATTACTGAGAAATCTCTCAGAAATATTAAAAACAGTTTACTTGGAGAAAAAAAGGAGTGTCTGAACTCTACATGAGAGACAACAGCACAATGGAAAACGCTGGGGGGTTTAAAATAAACATTTCTAAATGTTATGACGAAAGTAATCAAATGTAAAAGAAAAATAGAAACCTAAGGACAATACTGAGATCATGACAAATGACAAAATATTTACTATCTAATTATTCACTGAATTTGGTTGGAAAAACATTAAAGCCCCAATAAATAGCTGGATGAAAATTTTCATAAAAGGAGATTTATTTCTGGCCAAAAAATGAATTAAAATAGTTTGGTCTGGTTACTTTTAAAGCAAAATTAAATTCAACCACTTAGTATAAATCCTTTCTAAAAAGCCAACTAAATTCTTTTTCAATAATAATTCCCATTGCTCATAAAGATACAGAGAAAGGGGCCTATTTGGACATTAGTGTGATTCTATGTGAGTAGCACTCCTTAAACACATTTTTAGAAATTCCATCTATTCTTTTTTTATTGATTGATTGATTTTTAGAGAGAGAGAAAGAGAGAGAAACATCGATTTGTTGTTCCACTTATTCATGCACTCGTTGGCTGATTCTTGTATTTGCCCTGACCAGGGATTGAACCCCAAACCTTGGCATGTCAAGACGATGCTCTAAACAGCTGAACTACCTGGCCAAAGAAATTCCATCTATTCTTAAAATCTAAAAATAATTTTGCTCAAAGATATTTATTACATTATCCACAATCACAGGTAAAGTTTAACATTACTCACAATCACAAGAAATTGGAAGTAACCCAAATGTCCGGTGATAAATAAATTATGATATAACAACTCAACATATTGCCAACAATTGAAATGATGTTTAGAGTTATAACAGGGAAAAGGTCATGTTCAAAATTAAGTGTGAGAAAAGTAGTATATGCTTAGTTTTGCCCCTTACTCTGTGGCTAGTAAAAGGCTCAGGTTTTCATCTATAAAGTTGGAAGTAACAACAATATCTTCTCCATCAGGTTATTTTGACTTCCCTAAATAAAGTGGACTTACCTAAATAAAGTGTTAGCAATATGTCTGGCAAATAGTAATTGCACAATAGATGACAGTTCTTATTTTTTTTTTTGAGTAAGCTAGAACCTTACATCTAAAGAGTCATTATAAGATTTAAATCTAAAAACTAAGCTTTAGAGAAAACCTGGAAAGACATATGTCAAAGGCAAGGATTGTCTATGTGGGTGATCAACTATGGGTTCAAATATGGTTCGAGTATTATTTTCTCTATTTTTAAAATTTTCTGAGATTTTTCCTTACACAACTCTACTATCTTTACAATGCATAAATAGATAATACTATTTTAAAAATATCTATACATATATGATTTAGTTTAGTTTACAATACTTTCCAATAGAAATAGATGAAGTCACTAAAATTTATTTATTTATTTATTTATTTTTAATATATTTTATTGATTTTTTACAGAGAGAAAGGGAGAGGGATAGAAAGTCAGAAACATTGATGAGAGAGAGACATCGATCAGCCGCCTCCTGCACGCCCCACACTGGAGATGCGCCCGCAAGCAAGGTACATGCCCCCGACCAGAATTGAACCCGGAACCCTTCAGTCCACAGGTCGATGCTCTATCCACTGTGCCAAACTGGTCTCGGCTGAAGTCACTAAAATTTAGACAAAAATTACAAATACTATCAGACAGTCAATTCAGGACTTTACTGCAGACAAAAATGAACAGTCATGGGTTGCCATGCCCACCCCCCAAGCCCCACCCCTCACTCATAGGTTTTGTTATTTAGGCTGTGCTAGACCACAGCTGAGACTAAAAGGGGCTTTTTCGTGTTTACAAAGCTGTGTGCACAGTCTGGCTTTTTATGCTTCTTGTATTCTGTTCTCTTGCAAGCACAGAACTGCTAAGACAGATTTTTCAGAAAAAGCCAGGTTTTTATATAACCAACAGCCTGATTCATCATGCTTGACTTAATGATGAATTTTTAATTTTTTAAATTCTCAAAAACAAAAATGGAAAAAAAAACCCTGATCTGTATCCTTGAGTTAGCAGTTAGTGATTTAAAAAAAGGAGGAAGAAGAAAAAAAGACTTTATATTCTTTATTTTAAAAATTAATAAAGGGGAGAAATATACCCTACCAGTAATTTTCCCCCAGGAACATCAAAGCCTACAAACTGGGTGAATGAGGATCTGTGTTCATTCTGTTTGCATACACACCAACATGTGTGAGAATTTGAGTTTCTGCTATGACCAAGGGTCTGCTGGGAGGGAAGGAAATTGCAGAAAAGGAGCAATGACCCTGAATTCTAATGTCCTAGCATTCATGTCAAGGACAGCTGTGAATAGGGCTTGGTGTAAATATCCTCAAATAACCTCCCATGAATTCATACACATTTTCAACCAGAAGACCTTACCAGCGCCTTTGCTTCCTTCCCCTCCTGTTCTTTTAAACGTCGTGTAACAGCCATGGCATACCATCCCCACCTTCTGCTGCCTCTCTCTCCCGCTCCAGGCCTACAAAGAAAGCCTCTCTTCAAAAGCAGTGCAGCTGTGTGTGGCCTACCACGTCCCTCTCCTCTCCACCAGGAAGGTGGGACTGCCCGCCTGAAAGTGATGGGAAGGCTCCCTCCAAACCGCTTCCTCCACTTACTCCTCCTCCCTACCTGTTTGTGTTATATTTGTCCTTTTAAATTAATGCAGGAGAGAGAGAACTACATAATCAGACACCCAGAGAAGAGAGACCATGGGCAGACAAAGAAACAGCATGCATACGAAAGAAAAGCAGGCATCACCAGAAAAGGAAGTAAATGAAATAGAGGCAAGCAACCTGCCAGAGAAAGAATTCAGAGAAATGGTCATAAGGTGGCTGAAAAGAATGGAAGACAAATTTAACAATATAAGTAAGAATGAGGAGGAAATGAAGAAGAACCAAGAAGAAATGAAAAACGAGGTTGTTGCTGTGAAGAACTCAATAGAAAGCATCAAAAGTAGACTAGAAGAAGCAGAGGACTGCATCACTGAGCCAGAAGACAAGGTAGGAAAAAATACCCAAATACAGCAGTTTCTAGAAAAGAAAATTAAAAAGCAAGAGGAAAGCTTAAGGGAATTTTGGGATAACACAAAACAAAACAACATCTGCATAATGGGGGTTCCAGAAAGAGTGGAAACTGAGCAAGGAATAGAAAACCTGTTTGAAGAAATAATGACAGAAAACTTCCCTGATATAAAAAAGAAAAAACTCACACAAATCCAAGAAGCTCACAGGGTCCAAAGCAAAATGAACCCCAAAAGACCAACATCAAGGCACATTATAATTAAATTGGCAAACACCAACGACAAAGTAAGAATCTTTAAAGTGGCCAGAGAGAGGCAGAAAGTTACCATAAAAATACTAGAGGAATCCACAGGCAGCACAATCTCAGACAAATGCTGAAAGAACTTCTTCACTGATACTTCTATGGCAATGGAAGCTAAAGAGAAAATAAACAAATGGGACTACATCAAAATAAAAAGGTTTTGCACAGCAAAAGAAACCATCAACAAAACAAGAAAGAACACTGTATGGGAGAACATATTGGCAAATGTTATCACTGATAAAGGTTTAATCTCCAACATCTACAGCCAACATATACAACTGAATAAAAGGAAGATAAATAATCCAATAAAAAAAAGGGCAACGGACCTAAATAGAATCTTTTCAAAAGAAGACAGAAAGAAGGCCAAGAGACACATGAAAACATGCTCAAAGTAGCTAATTATCCAAGAAATGCAAATCAAAACGACAATGTGATACCATCTCACACCTGTTAGAATGGCAATCATCAACAAATCAACAAATGGCAAGTGTTGGCAAGGATGCAGAGAAAAACGAACCCTCGTGCACTACTGATGGGAATGCAGACTAGTGCAGCCACTGTGGAGAACAGTATGGAGTTTCCTCAAAAAACTAAAACTGGAACTCCCATTTGACCCAGTAATCCTACTCTTAGGAATATATCCTAAGAAACTAGAAACACCAATCAGAAAGGATTTATGCATCCCAGTGTTCATAGCAGCACAATTTACAATAGCTACAATTTGGAAACAGCCTAGGTGCCTGTCAGCAGATGAGTGGATCAGAAAACTATGGTATATCTACACAATGGAATACTATGCTGCCATAAAAAAGAAGGAATTCTTACCATTTGCAGCAACTGGACGGAACTGGGAACATTATGCTAAGTGAAATAATCCAGTCAATGAAAGAAAAACACCACATCTCACTCATTTATGGGTAATAAAGAACATTATAAACTGATGAACAAAAAGATAGATACAGAGGCAGTAAAGCATCAAACAGACTGTCAAATTATAGCAGGAAGGTTAGGGAGAGGTGGGGTAGATAAGAGATCAATTGAAGGACTTGTATGCATGCATATAAGCACAACCAATGATTACAAGACACTGGGGGGTTAGGGTATGCATGGGAGTGAGGGGGGCAATGGGAACATATGTATACATGTAATATATTAATAAAAAATTTAAAAAACAAACAAACAAAAAACAACAACAACAAAAAATCACATGCAGAGGTGAACATACCTTTTGAGGGGAGGAATGGAAGGGGTGGGGCCCAGGGCACTTGGCACACACTGATTGGTGGTTCAATGTCTCAGGAATGTCCAGGCTGCAGACGTAGGTTACATCATACTCTGCCCACTTGTCTATCACTTAAGCAGACAAACTTCAGTGTCATCAGCTGGATCCTACCCCTAGATTTTCTGAAAAGTTCTCAGGTCTGGGACCATACTTGGGGAACCACTGGCCTAGAGTGTAAGTAGGGAGAACAAGGAAGGCTCTTTTTGGCCCGGTCCCACTATTCTTAATTCTCAATCTTCTCTCCCTCCAAGAGAATATTTTCCAACCATATCGAAATTCTTTTGTTTTTTTACATGCTTCATGTTTTCCAGACCTTCATACATGAGGTTCCATCTAATTAAACGTTGTGGCAGTATTTCAGCAAATGATTTTGATTTTGAAGATCTTAAAGTGTGAAAAGAATGGTCAGTGTTTATTGTATCCCAATCTCAGAGATGTTAAGGTCTTTGAATTGATTAAATATGCTGTGTCTGGGGAAACTTCCCCTATCTCCATGGACTGCTTCTCATAGTCCTCCTACTGCTGTGGCTGTATTCTTCTTAGAGGAGTGGCTTTCGAAGTGGGCCCTCAGGTTTGCTGCAGCACCATCCCCTGAAAACTTGTTAGAAATGCAAATTCTTAGTCTCTACCACCACTGAATCAGAAACTCTGCCTTATTGGGCCCAGCAACCTTTTTCTTTTTAGATAAGTCTCCTGGCTGATTCTTTTTTTAAAATCTTTATTATTCAGATTATTACATTTGTTTCTCTTTTTCCCCCTCTATAGTTCCCCTCCCTCTTTCTTTACCTCCCTCCCACTGACCTCATCCATAGGTGTATGATTTTTGTCCAGTCACTCCCTGTATACCCCTCACCCCTTCCCCGCTGAGAATTATCAGTCCACTCCCTTTCTGTGCTCCTGATTCTATTATATTCACCAGTTTATTCTGTTGATCAAATTTTTAATTCACTTAATTTTTAGCTTCACTTGTTGATAGATATGTATATTTGTTGTTCATAATTTTTTATCTTTTACCTTTTTCTTTTTTCTCTTCTAAAAGATTTCATATAATACTGGTTTGGAGTTGATGAACTCCTTTAGCTTTTTCTTATCTGTGAAGCTCTTTATCTGTCCTTCAATTCTGAATGATAGCTTTGCTGGATAGAGTATTCTTGGTTGTAGGTTCTTGCTATTCATCATGTTGAATATTTCTTGCCATTCCTGACTGGCCTGAATCATTTCTGTTGAGAAATCAGCTGACAGTCGTATGGGTGCTTCCTTGTAGGTCATTAACCGGTTTTCTCTTGCTGCTTTTAATATTCTAATGCACACCAAGTTTGAGGACCTCTCAGTTTGTAAGATTCATGAAGGCAAGAATCATATCTGACTCCCAACTATTGTGCCCCCTGCACCAATATGGGAGGGGAAATGTATGGGTGCCTATCATGGATTAACAATCAATGGATATTTGTTGAATGAATAAATAAATGAAGTAATATGTCTTGTCCAAGTTGACATGGCCAGTAGGCGAAAGTTATTACCTCTGTCTGCCTTCATTACTTGGTGTATGATGTGAGATTGATAGGAATATCCAAATGCATTTGTTGGGAAAGTACTAGGCACTCAACATTTTTCAAAATATGGCTAAATGTTTTTGCTTTTTAAATAATTTTAAAAGTTATAAATGGATAACTTTTTAAGATAATTAGAAGCACTTAGAATCTAAAAAGAGCTGGGGAAAGTTGGATTTTATTAAGCACCAGAGGGAGCCTTGTGAAGAAGTAGTAGACCATATTGTAGGGCAAGCCAACTCAGCATAAGGACGCATTATTATTATTTTTTAAGAATAATTTTGTTCAAAGTTGCCCATAGATTTTTTTCATGGATAACTCCTTCCCATTGGATTGTGTTATCTGAATAATTTTATTACCTAAGCATAATAAAATAACTCTTAAGATAGTAATCAATATTTAAAAAACACATTTATGGAAAAAGGACAATTTTCTACTTTTCTAAAATAATAAAATTCAGTTAATTACAAAATACATGCATGGTAGCTAGCATTATTTATATGGTCTATATTATTTACATTATTTGCACAATAATTTTCAGTTTTAAAAGTAAAAATAAAAAATTAATAAAGTACATTTTCTTTCAGAATTTTATTTTTAAAAAATATATTTTATTGATTTTTTACAGAGAGGAAGGGAGAGGAAGAGAGAGCTAGAAACATCGATGAAAGAGAAATAACAATCAGGTGCTTCCTGCACAACCCCCACTAGGGATGTGCCTGCAACCAAGGCACATGCCCTTGACCAAAATTGAACTTGGGATCTCTGAGTCTGCAGGCCAATGCTCTATCCATTGAGCCAAGCCAGCTAGGGCTTCTTTCAGAATTTTAAATGTTTGTATAAAGTTCAAGACTTCCTATTTCAATAATTATTAGAACATTGATACTTATAAATCTTCGACAGTTAAATGTATCCCTAGAAAACAGTAGTGGGAACGTTAGTAGGACCACTCATGAGATTTATTAGCTTACTTAGGAAGGAAAAGGTTATTATTCCAGAGGAAACTGAGTTATACACGAGGCAGAATACACTGCATGGCCAGGTTCTGCCATGGATACATGGAGTCTCATTACCAAGGAAGAGCCTTCCTCAGCTCTCCAACCTTAATTTTACAGTACTGTGTCAGTGGAAGTTCACACACTGCTCTGCTTTATCAGAAGTGGATCTAATGCTGGCAACATGCCAGAACTTTGTGGATGTTCAACAAGCAGCAAATGAATACATTTTGTTACAGGCTTAAGGTTCATATGCCAGATGCTTCAAAAAGCCAATATTGAAAATGTCAGAGTTTGGAGTAAAGAAAGTTTTATTAATCGAGAAGGCACCTGCTTAAGAAGATAAGGGTAGGGTGGAGTGGGGCACTTACAGCTTCCACAAATCCATTTTAAGAGAGACCAGAATTCAGGCTTCTTTTATGTCAAGGGAAGGGAAAATGGGTAAGGCAAGAGGTGTGTGACATCTAGGCATCAATAGGAACCCAAGGAAGAGCACGAAATCTCCAGATCTCTTTGTTCCCAAGTCTCTTAACCCCTGCTGATCTGAGACTGGTTTTGAGGATCCTTCAAATCCTTGCCAAAAGCTCAAGCCTCGAGCAGAATTCCTGTAATAGCACATCTTTAGCAGGAGCTACCTGCCTAAGACCATGGGAGAAATACATGCTGGAATTAAGATAGAGTCAGAGAGAGAGCATTTCACTCTGTTACACTTTCAGAGCAGGGCCCTGTGCCAAGCCAGTCATTCTGGAAATACTCTACCATTCACTAAAATAAAAAGATATATATATTGTCTAAATTTTTTTATGTATAGTTTAAACTGGGACTGAACAAATGAATGCATTTATTAGACAGGTGACTAGGCAATTTATTCAACCCATTTGTCAATGTAAGAACATTCAAACATGTAATGAATTTTTGTATTAAATTTATTTGGGTTACATTGGTCAATAAAATTACATAGGTTCCACAAATTTTTATAAGATTTTATTTGTGCCAAACTGACCACATTGCTGGGAAACAAGATCTCAAATGCTCCATAAAATGGCAATTTGAAGTTTCTTTTATTCATTTGGAATTAGAAGAGGACGTAAGGTAGATTACAGGTAGGTGGGAGAAAGAAAGGCCAGGATTGGATTACAAGATAGTTAATAAGATTGGGATACCTCTAGAATCAGTATTTCCAGAGGCCCCCACAGGAGAATTAATAGTTTTTATTCTCATGTCACCCAGGCCTGACTGGGCATATGCCTATTGTCCAGTCTCTTTGTTCCTTTCCAGTTAAATAATAACCAGTTTTATTATAATGGTAACAGTCTCTTGAGGTGTTATTTCAAAGGTGTGTTAACTTGCACACACAAAAATAATGGACAGGCCTTGCTTAAGGCAAAGATAAATCTTTTACTAAAGAAGTTATATGCCTGGGGTTGACTACCCACCATGACTTGCCTCGCTCTGGATTTATGATCAGACCACCCAGTGAGGGTTACTTTTCCAGAACCTCTTTTTCATCCACACTTCCATGCCTTAGTTTCCTGATCTTTAGAATAGGGATAGAAATAGTACTTATCTCATAAGGTTATTGTGAAGGTTATGCCTGTCTAGAGCATTGCAGAATGTCTGGCAAATATGTACTGTCCCATAAATGTTGGTTACTACATACAATTCTTTCCCTTGACATTCATCTCCACAATCCTTTATCTGCAATTACCAAATTCTAAAAAGCTCTGAACCCTAAATTTGGTGGTACTACCTGGCCTGATTGATAAAAGCTGCTCTGAGCTTTCTTGACCCCTTTGGTGAAAATATTAATATGTCTTGCTGCAGAAATATTAATGTTTTACTTTTCTAAAATCCCCCCAAATTTAAATTCCAAGCCACTCTGGGCCCAGAGGTTTCAAATAAGCAACTGTGGGCCTATTTCAACATGTTGCCAACACCACACAGAGAAAATAAACCAACTGTGAGTTCACAGACACCTGGCTTGGAACCCAGACCTGGCATCCACTTTGAAGCCTCGGGAAAGCTCTGTAACTTCTCTTAAGGTTCCCGTGGCTGACAGAGGATTGATTTACTACTAGGTGAACGTCCTCACATTTCTGCACTTCTCATCACCCCAACAAATGTATCTTTCTCTTCATTTGCCCTCCCTGACAGCCTCCCATTTTTGGAGACTGGTACATGCCTGAGTTGTTCAAGGCCACTCTCCACTGCATGCCTAGCTAACTGTACACAGAGGATGGCCTATGAGCAAAGGAGAACTTTCTGTGGAATTCAGAGAATTGGAGAATGGTTCAGAGGAAGGAATTGAGTTGATTTGCTGTTGTTCCTTGCCTTTTTCTGCACTTCTGATAACCACCAGAAATCTGACCAGTTAACTTCCCAAAGGGCTGATGCCCCAAAAGTGAGGAAGGGGTCAAAGCACAAAGGTACATTAAATAAGTGGCTGACAGTTTAAGGTAGTGCTGGTTTAATGGACACAGACAAAAGCATGGTGATTGCAGGGTTGGGGAGGTGGGTAGAAGGATGGAGGAGGGTATGGATGGGATAAATGGTGATAGACAAAGACTTGACTTGGGTGGTGAACACACAATACTGCATTGTGTACCTGAAGCCTGTATAATTTTGTTAACCAGTGTCACCCCAATAAATTCACTAAAAGGGGGAAACGGGTGGTGCTGGTTTTACTTCCCATGCAAATTAGCAGAGAAACAAAGTGGAGTTTCTCCTCACCCTATAATCATTGGTGGCAGAAAGCCACAGTAGAAAATTGGAGGATGTGGAAGAGGTAAGACTCAAGGTTGGTTCATTGGCCTGGACTGATTTAATGAGGGGACCAGGTTTAGGCCAGAGATTCTCCATCCTGGCTGCACAGTAGACTGACCTGGACACCTTAATAAACTGTGCAGGTCCTCTGTTGATCACTTGGGTCAGAATCTCTGGAGAGGGGGCCCAGGCACCACTGTTTTTAAAAATCTCTCCAGTCCAGTTGGTGTGGCTCGTGGTTGAGCAGCGACCCATAAAACAAGAGGTCACTGGTTTGATTCCCTGACAGGGCATATGCCTGGGTTGCAGGCTCAATCCCCAGTAGGGGGTGTGCAGGAGGCAGCCAATCAATGTACCTCTCTCAATGATGTTTCTATCTCTCTACCTCTCTCCCTTCATCTGAAATACACACACACACACACACACACACACACACACAAAAAAAAAAAAAAAACCAACAGCAACAACAAAAAACCTCTCCAAGTGACTATATGTGGGGCTGCCCTAGCCTGTGAGCCACTTTGGAGACACCTAGAACATCTTCTGACCTCCCCCACAATGTGCTGGATTTTATTCCCTTCTGGACTAAGAAAGAACATCCAGTTATTGTAGTTTTGGGGTAACAGGCAGAGCCTATTAACTATTTTCATGTAAAACAATGATAATAATCATTGAAAAATGGATGAGTCAATGTTTTCAGCCAGTTTCCAGAGAGAATAAATTACCTCCAAATAGATTAGTGGTTGTGTCAAAATACCAAATTAAGAACCATTAGGGACTCCTCTTTGGTCATTTATTAGAACCATAATGTATTCTTTGATAGACTTGGTTTAGAAAAAATTTCCTCATACCTGTAGTGCTTTTCTGACACAGAAAAATGAAAATTGCCAGCACCAGGGCACCGTGGCCAGGGTAGTTTAGGGAGACATGGGGTTCCCTAGAGCCTTTCAGATTGCAAACTGGGGGAGCATTAAGTTAGACCTCTCTGAGCATTTCAATCAACCAAGATTTTAGTGGATTCTCCTGTCATTGGAAGTAGGACGTTCCTCACCAGGTCCCTCTAGCTGATACGCCAAGCTGGGTGTCTAATGAGGAGGAAACTTCCTGTCTCCTTCCGTGGCTCTGGTGGTTAGCCCTCACCTCTCCCAAACTTCTAGTCTTCCCTCTTTAATACCTGTCTCCAAAGGTCAGGAGCATGAAGAAATGTCTCCCTCACCTGAGACCTGTCCAGCCAGAGCACCCTCTCTCCTCTTGTCTTACAGCCAACTTCTCAAAGGAAGCCCCCAAGTATGTCTTCACTTACCTCCCACCCGCTCATGGTACGCTGGAGATCTGATTCTGTCCCCAAAACTCAGCTGAAAGCTCTGCCAAAGGTCACCAACGGCCTCCAGTTGACGCATCCATAGTTTTTTTTCAGCTCTTCTCTTTCTTGCCCCCTGTGCAGTATTGTGACTGTTTTCTTCTTTGGTTCCCAGACTTTCTCTCTCTCTCTCTCTCTCTCTCTCTCTCTCTCTCTCTCTCTCTCTCCCTCCCTCCCTCCCTCCCTCCCTCCCTCCCTCCTTATTTTGAAGCCCTCCCTGGAGCCTCTTTTTGTTTTCTCCTGTGTTTACTCTTAAAATGTTGCCTTTTCTGATTGCCTCCTCTCTTGATTATCTTGAAGCTTTCCAAACCCAGACCTCCAGCCTGGGTCTCTGCCCCAAACTCCAGGACCTTGAGTTATGCATCCCCCACACCCTAATTTTCTCATCTGTAAAATGATGGGCTGGACCCTCAATGTTTTAGGTGTTATTGTTATGTTTAAGCAAGACAGCACAATTTTTATGAATGCAGAGCTTCATGTTGATAGAAAAAGGCTACCCTTGGAAAATTGCCAATACTCTCCACATGCTAATGCTTTGGCTTATCTCAGGGACCTGCCTATGGCTCGGGAAAGTAGAGTTGAATTGTGTGCACACGTGTGACACATTCACACATGCTAGTCGATATATATTAATACCTCTTTTGGGGAAATAAGAATTAAATCCCTAGTTTATTTATTATTCAACCAAAGTGTATGTTGGTTTGCTTTGGGGAGCCATGGTTTATATCAAGCTATGTTGGCATTTTAGCTTCCCTAGAAACAGGGAAACTGAAGAGTTTTATATTTTTTTATTACATAAAAACACAATTTGGAATATAAGGCAGGGCCTTTAGGACCCCTGACTGATTCAGCTCATTGATGAATGACACAGTTGAAATAAATATGCCCTTTTGGGTAAGAAGTCGTTCTGTGTCTTATGCACAACATTGAATTAGTTTGAGTTATAGCATAAAATTTCCTTTACATCTAAGATTCCTTTTTCTTTGGTAAAAATCATAATCCTCAGTGAATGATCATTGCAGATTTTGAGAAGCAAAGTCATTTAGAAAACAAATGGTCCTGAGTATAGCTCATTGGCCTAGTGTTATACTCACCCTCCTGACATCTGGTTTTGAGACAGACCCTTTGAAATTCATTCTCACCCCTTCTTCCACCCTCTCTTCTCCTAGATTTTCTTTCTTTCTGTGACATGGCTGCCCACTAGGCCAGGCTCCAAAGTCCACAAATATTTGCTTTCTTTTCCAAAGTAATTTCGTGAAAGACAAATATCACATGATCTCACTTATATGTGGAATCTCATGAACAAAATAGATCCAGAAACATAGAAGTATGGAACAGACTGTCAGATCTCAGAGGGAAGACGTGGGTGGATGGGTGGAGAGAGATTAACCAAAGAAGTTATATGCATATATGCATAATCCATGAGACAGATAATAGCGTTGTGAAGTTTTAAGGGGAGGCTCGGGGTGGAGGGGGTCAATAGAGGAAAAAAGGGAGCATTTGTAAACTTTCAACAACAAAGATACATTTTTAAAAAAGAAAACTTAAAATAGATACATAAAACATAATTGGTATTTGAAAGGTTAAGCACACATTACTGAACCCAGATAGTGTGGGTTCCAAACCTGGTTCTAGTACTTACCAGATTTGTGACTGTGGCTACACATTTAATTTCTTTCTTTCTTCCTCCGCCCCCCCCC